>KB663610.1:23835005-24463578 GCA_000349025.1 Anopheles minimus
AATAAAGCTGCAAAGAAACCGAATTAGTCACGGCGATTTGATCGATCGGAAAGCACCTAAAAACTACTCAATAGAGGAGTTAAGTGATCCCAGTGGCGGAACAACCTAGGAGCGGAGGGAGCGGCCGCTCGGGGCCTCGCCGCTCAAGGGGGCCTCGCAGATGAGTGAAGGGTTTTTTTCAAACATAAAAAGATTATCATTAATATCTTTCAAACGATTTACATACAACAGAAAGTGCACTTCTTATACTTGCACGAAATTTCAATTTAATCTGTGAAGTGCAAAATTTAGATAAAAAACGATCACATTAATCTTGCGTTTCATTCAATGTGGAAATGTGTACAACACGTGCGTTCGCTCATTGCTTGACATATTTTCGCTTTATTGGTTTTAAAGGTTAATAACTAAATTATGCATCTGTCGTACAAAACTAATTCTTCATTAATTATCCGTAGTACGGATAAAAAATAAACTACAGCGCTTACGGGATTCGTGTCATTTTTTTATTGTTTCCACAGACTAGGAAGGGGGTCGGGTTGTGTTCTTTTTTTTATGATCAAGATATGCCCCTTCCTCCTCGTCCATTCCTCGTGTTTTTGCTATCCCTTTCCTTATGCTATGCATTAATTGTAAGACAAAACAAAAATCTGCGCAACACGCGCGTTGCGCTAATAAAGAACAAAGGGGCACCCGGAAGAAACAGTAACCATTCAGTCCTTTTATAAAGAAAGAAGATTAATAACGGCACTACTACACATATACACTCAAAACAGTCGCTTTTTACAAAACAAACCAAACATCTTACCTTGGGTATCCTATCTTCCTACTGTTCGAAATGTGTGTATGTGTTTTTGCTGTTGCTTTATCGATTTATCCTTTCCCGAGCTTGCGACAAAATGTCCTGTTATCTTAACCGTTTGATAGAATGCGATTGAACCCCGCGAAGTAATTGCATATTTGAGTAATAATATAGTAGTAGTAGTAGTATTAATTATAGTGACAGCACATACCCCTACAGCAGTTTGATAATGTGGTAATGAAGACAAAAAGAAAGGGAAACAAAATTATTCCGTTCCGCGTTTCCCTACGGCAGGAAACAATCGCCATTCGTTGCGATGCCGCCGGGAAGGATGGTAAATGTTTCGCTTTCGTTTGACGCGTCCTCACCCTCCGTTGTGCCGCCGTCGGCTGGCGTTTCATCGTCCAGCTGTGCTACCACGACCGGAAGTGCTACAGCGTAGTGATACTGACGATGGGACGCATTGACCACTACCGGGCGCGAACCGTGCGTGGACCGAAGAAAACTTTCGCCCGCCGGTTGTCAAATGCTGTAGTCCTTGTTGAACTTAACCTCGATGTCGACCCGGCAGATGGGACAATGCTTGTTCGTCACCAACCATTGGTCGACGCAGTCCTTGTGGAACAGGTGCATGCACGGCAACCGTCTGTAAGGTGGCGAGGAAAAGAAACATGGCATTATTTACACAATGTTGGTCCTTTAATCATTCCCCACCATTACCTGACATCATTGTCGATTTCGAACTGCGACAGACATATCGTACACTTTTCACTATCCTCATCCGTCTCGCTAACGCGCCGTAACCGTTTGTACTTGTGCGGGAACGTGTGCGTTTCGATCATTTCCTGCAACGAACGATGTGGTTATTTACATGTTATTCCTTTAAAAAAAGCTATCCAAAAGCAACAGTCACCTGTGTTGCACCGCGACTGGTACAGGAATCTTCCATTACGCGAACGAACCGGTTCAGGCTGGACAGTAAGCTGGGTCGCAGCTGGAAATAGAGAGAACACATCGGCATTTGGTCAATTTTATCAGGAGTTTTCATATAATCTTGATACATAATCGATCAATGATGATTAATTTTGCGACTGTATTTTGGTTTGAATCGAAAAATAGTCTAATTTAATAGATTTTCATAGAAATTCTTCCAACAAACTACATTGTTACGGTCGTTCCAAACAAATACTTGAAAATGATGCAACCTGGATTCAATTCTTCGCTCGATATTTGCCAGATTTTCTATGGATTACGATTTGGACATTCAAATTGTGCAGGAATGCGCCCTGCACTGATTTCCTTGCAGTATTCGATAGGCAAATTCTGACCAAAAAGGGACCAAAAATGCAGCTTGATTACCAAAATACACCGGAGAGCGCTTGCAAGTGTCCAGCGATCGCTACCCGGAAAGGACTATCACTGAATTTGCACAAGTTAGGTGATTTGGGGATATAGAATTGCTTCGGACTTCACAATCTATAGTTGTGATTTTAATTCTTGTTTTATTCGTGACGTTAGACTGCACCTTGTCAATGCCGGTGCTCCATTACCGATGTATAATGTTTCTCCGTGATAAGCACTATAAGGTGGTGCTATAAGGCGCTGGTCGGGGTTTAAATCCCACCCGGACCGTTCCCTCGTTGTGAGGACTGATTATCCAACTACGTGGTATCATTAAGTTTAGTAAGCCAGAAATGACAGGCATGACCTAGTAGCTCGTTACGCAAAGGACCGGATAGTTCTATCCTAAACACTAAATTAAGATATGATCCGCTCCAGTACTAGGATGTGCCGATATAGGTCAAGCATTCTTCACATTTTCTGGATTTCAATCGAAACTTCCCCGTCGAGAGCTATGGTGTCACACCTTTGCAAGTAAAGACTGTCGTGAACCCTGTAAATCGCTTTTTGGACTGTAACTTCTTTCCCAAGTTTGCTAGTGCCAGTGGTTAAGCTGGAGCCATTTCTGAATTATTTTCGTGTAAAATTAGATTGTGTTGCGCTGGATCTTGAATCGTTTCAGCTTTATAAGATCATTTTTAACATGAACTTAATTCTGGAGCATCCTTAATGTAGGGAAGATTTGTGAAAGTGTAGAAAAGTCATAAGAACTTTGAACAGAATCGAGCAGAAACTCCATTTCATCTCTACATATTCCACTTCAACTTGAAAACAATCTAAAAATGGACAAAATTATTCCATCATAAGTAGCAACCTTTCGAGTGCTCAAAAAAGTCGATCCTTCCGTACCAGATCCAGCTTGGGAAGAAGGGGAACGAATGGGGAACTATACAGAAAGAACTGAAACTAAAGTACAAGAATCTCCCAAGCACAAAACCGTAAAAGATTCCAACATAGGAGTCAAGGCCAATCTAACCAAATGAAAAATATGAAAACTACGTATAAACATTGATCCCTATCTTCGATTATAATCATGGCCGATCCGGATCTAGAGATATCTCAATCCCGGATCCCGAGTTGTGACAGATCCGGATCCCCAGAGATTCCAATCTTTGATTCTAATCATGACATATCCCGAGAGATCCCAATCTTCGATTCAAATAATGAAAGATCCGGATCCCTAGTTATGAACGATTTTGATCCTCAGAGATCCCAATCTTCGAGTCTAATCATCATAGATCCGGATACATAAAGATCCCAGTCCTGGATTGTGATCACGACTTATTCAGATTCTGAGGAATACGAATTGGGAATCAAGAAGATCCAAGGCTTAAGATTGAATTCCCCCGCATTGCTCCAATCCGGAATCCATTTCTACAGATGCTAGGCCCCGCTTCAACTTACCCCAATACTGAATTGAATTTCCGGATGACTACCGAGGAAGTTACCCTGCGAAGGTAAATGGTGGTACATGTGATGATGCACATGCTGATGATCGTTTCGACTGTAAAAGAAGAAAAAAGGTACAATAGGTTAAGTTTGTTATTTCTCCCATCGTCCCTCATAGACTCTTGAGGCCCTTCTCTTCACACCACCTACCGGAAGATGTAGTTCGGTTCGTTTGCAACACGCCGGAATGGCCGATAGATACGAAGGTTCAGCCCATCATCAGTGGCTGATGGAGATGGATTAGCCCGAGGAATATTCGAAGGCAGATTCGTCAAGTATCGATGGTTCGGCGAGATGACGCTATTCCGCATCGACGTCGGTAGGCGTACGTAATCCTCACCGTCAGCACCCCCACCACCACCAGCACCAGCAACCCCACCTCCAGCACCGCCACCAGCAGCGCCAGTTGTTGCCGGAGTCGGTGGAGGTGGTGGTTGCCCACGACCTGCTCCCGTTCCGGCACCGGAAGCACCGGAACCAGACAGATTGGAAAGATGGTAACGGTGATGATGATGGCGATAAATCAAATGATGCCGTGAGCAGCCGGTCGATGTGGAAGAGGAAGCACCCGCCTGTGCAACGTTCGAACCGGACGACGATGTGGATGAGGAGGACGATGCGGACGAACCATGGGTGGCGGCGGTCCCAGTGCTAGACGGACCCCGGGACGGAAACGGATACAGCGGATGGTACTGTGGATTGCGAGAGATGTAACCGATCGTTGACTGTGGCGGTTGGCCAGCAGCTGGCGGAAGATGGAGCGGTGGCGCAGTCGGTTCATTCCCACCCACGACCGACATCATGCGCCGTTGGGCTTCCATCGCCTGGTGTTGCCGCATCCAGAGCGATTCGTGGGGCGCATAGGCGAGACGTTGCGACCGCAACCGGGTCGTGGGTGCACCGAGACCCAGATATTGCTGCGACTGGAACTGTCGCCAGTCCATGGCGTAACGCGAGCTGCCGTACGGTGGGGGCGACACCGAGGGTAAAGGAACACGTGCATCGAGAGAGGCGGACGGACCCCAGGCCCCGTCGGTGACCGTGCTTCCGTACACTCCCCTCGTATCCCGGCTGTCTACGTTCGGTGCCGGCCGTGGCACTGCCGGCGGGGCATTATTGTTGTTGTGATCATTCACACGCTGCCGGCCGATGTTGATCGTAACGACCGTGGGCGGTGCCACTCCGTCCGCAGGTGGCGCGTTTGCGGGCTGCTGCGGCGATGGCGTAGTAGAGGCGGAATAATCGATCGGACTATCACTCACCGTGATGATGGCGGACGGTGCAGCACCATCGCGCCTTCTCTGCATTTCGTATGGTTCGTAACTGGACCTCGCTCTCGATCTCCATACCATGCTTGGCGTGTAGTTCGCATCGGTTGGACGATTGTTGGTGCCGCTGGCAAAGCTTCCGAGCGACGTATTGTCAATCACACCACCGGCAGTTGTGCTGAACGCACCGCCGGCCGACCCACCGGCTGCTGGTTCCCCACTAGGCGGCACCATACCCGCACGATCGCAGTGCGGAATGCCGTACGGTTCATCTTCCTCCTCGTTCGATGCGACGAGATCCACCACGTCGGCGGTGGCTTGCGGGTCTCCACCCGCACCACCATTCACGCTGGCGGCCTCAGCCGCATGGGTCGCGGGAGAATATGAGGTGGATAGTAACGGTGAGGGTGAGATCGTTTGCATGGCGGGTGTGTTTTGGCGACCTCGTGGTTGCTGGTGGCATACCAGACAGTTGTGCACGTTGCGCGTACCGGGTATGCCCAACGGACGCGGAGGACCAAGGCCCGACCGCGGTAGTACAATCTCGCTCGTCGAGCGGTTCGGACAGCGACATCTGCGATAATCGCGCGTTACACGATGAGTACCACTACCACCACACCCATGGTAGGGCAAGTGCCAACGGCTTCTGAGCACATGCCGAACCCTCGGCGGCAGTGTAGTTGCATGATGCCGATGGCTCTCCGTTTCGTTTGGCTGCGATTGATGAGGCGGCGTTGTGTTCATTCCTAACGTACACCTATCGCGCCGTCCACCGGGGCTAGTATCCCGGTAGGCCCGGTGCGCAAAAGGCAGTGGCGGTGGCGTATAGCTGTGGTACGAACTTCGCGGTGGTGGTGGCGTATCCGTACGCAGGTTGCTCGTGTTGAACAGTCGACGCGAACCCGATCCCGGCGTGTAATCCAGATCACGCGAATAAAGCAGCGGTAGTGATAAATATTCATACTCCCGGTTGTTTTGTTCCGCATTTATGTGCGGCAGTAGCGTACGGACCAGATACCGACGCATGGCCGTATTGCTCCGCTCCATGCGTAACCGGCGTAACCAGTCGGTATGACGCTGGGAAACGCCTGTACGAGACGCACCGTGTTCAGGGATCGACCGTACCTCCAGATCTGTATCGTAATCCGAATCGTTCGTCAAATCGATCGGTTCGTCGCGTGTCGCCGGCTGTCGGCTTTTTGTACGACGCTGCTTCCGTGGAACCGCCGCCCCGTTAGTTGCAGTAGTGCCCGCTGCGGCACTGTTCGTAGGAACGGATGGACCACCTTCTGCTCGATCCACCATAATAACGTCATCGTTATCATCGCTAATGCTGATGCTGCTTGAATCCGTAATCCAATCGAGCTGCAGATCCGGATGTGGATCGAGCGCATCCGAACCGTACAGTCTCCCCGTGGGCGGAACTGACGGAGCGGTAGATTCCGATGCACCTCCAGCTGGCGGAACAACTGCCGGTGGTAAATCCGCTGTTGCTGCCGTTCCTCCACTGCTACTACCCGCCTGTTCCGACGGTTGAAATGTGATCAGTTTCGGAACGGAAGGTTTGCTTTGTGGTTGCGTTGTGTCCATCGTACACTTCCCATTCCTCCCATTCCCATCGTCCTCCACCAGGATTACGTCTTCGTCTAACTCATTTTTTATGGAAACGGTAGAATTAGGGGTTAAACCACTGCTATCGCTTACATCATCATCGGAATCATCCGCATCTTCATCGTCCTCATCATCATCGTCATCACTAAAGTACGGACGATAGTTTCTTCGCCTATGAAACTGATTGCTCAAAAACGATGGACGACGACCAAACGAACGATTTCTAGCGGCAATGCGATTCAACCCGCTCGGACCGGGCATGGAAGGAGGTTCCTCTGACAATCCGTTCGAGGAAGAGTCACCCCGCTGTGCACCGGTACTAGCACCGGTGCCTACAGTGCCCGAAGAACTAGAATCCGAAAGGCACGATTGAGACAAAACACTCGTCCCATTGGGTTTGGTCGTATCCAACCTATCCGATTCGGTGAAGCACTCTCGAGCGCTTCCATGCTCCGAATGTTCAGATTCATTTCCCGTCGAGGGTACATCCATTGGCGGTAGTTTTACGTGCGCATCTGGTGCTGTACTATTAGCGCAGCATTGCGATGTACCGGGTTCTTGTTTCACTATCACTCCCACCTCATTACAACCGTCCGGAGCTCCCGACGGTGGGTTCAATTGATGGTCGGACGGTTCCAATTTCACGACCGTCTGCTGCTTCGACTCCGGCAATGGCGTGCCGCTTGATTGTACGGCAGTAGAGGTAGAAGCCGGGACGGTTGGCGCTTGTGCAGGAGCACACGAGTAACATTCCCGCTTTACCGGTGTGTTGCATCTTCTTCCTTCCTGACGCAGCATAGAACACTCCACACAAAAACAGTCATTGTTTGTCGATTCTTGCTTAACGGTAGGAGGTTGACTGTTGGACGAAGGGCCAATGTTCGGTTGTTCCTGCACTCTTCCAAACACGCGCGATGAGCCAGCTATATCGGCCGGTTCTGTTGGCATTGTTGCCGATGAATCACCGGCAGTCGTGCCCGGTTCCAGAGGTTCATTTTTAAATATCGATGGAAATATTTGAATCGGTGGTTCATCCCTTGTCGGAGTGGGTGGTGTGCGACACACAATCCCATGATGGACCGGAGTTGTTGATCTGGGTTCGGTTTTAACCGTCGCGCCATTCCCATTGACCATTGGTAGGGATGTACCTTGGGAGTTTGGTTCGGTTTTTATCCCCACACAACCGGATTCAGATGGCAGCGGAACTGCTTCCCTTTCCATTTCCTCCTCATACTGAACACCATTCATTGCCGTGCCTCGGTTCCAGCGACTGGCCTGTGGTTGATCGATGCATTCACCATCGAGGTAACGTTTGCGGGCGCGTCTCACCTCGCTGCTGGTCGTCCTTGGTGGCATGTCGGCATTTTCGTTGGTAGTGTATCCGCACGATTCCGACGACGATGTGCCCTGATGGCGATAGTGAACCTGGTAGTGGTGCTGATTTGGCACGGGTGTATCATTGGCAAACGTACGCCCACCATGGCTCGCATGTGCCCCGAACGTACCCGATGACGATGCAGAACCGCCGCCCGTATGATGGTGGTGGTGCTGATGGTACTGCCGGTACATCGAACCAAACCCAACCTGATTGTGCTTCGAATAGTCATAACGCACACGGGTACGGGACGGTAGAGATGACGATGCGGAAGGAAACACTGCAGCCGGTGGAATGGGCATGATAGGAATCGGGGCTAGCGGTGGATCCGCTACTGCGGATGTGTTGCCGTTCAAATGCCCCGCCGGAGCGCGGCGACTATTCGTGGATGCATAGCAAGGTTCTCCGCCGTTCGTGTCATACATGTAAGGGCAGTCCTCGGCAAGGGCGTTCTGGATGGCATGAGAAAATTCCCGATTTGGTCGCGATACCCGAACCGGCGTGGAAGCAGACGGTGCGTAATCGAGTGAATTGCTGCCGCTAGCAAACAGGGACGGTTCGATATCTCCATCGTTGGAACCTGTTGGTAGGTAGATTGGTTGGAAAACAGAGACAAGCCGTTAGAACCAAGCGCAATATAGAACACCCACGTTGCATACCTGCAGCTTCCGGAACTGCGTCCACGTTCGACTGGATTGCCGTGTCGAAAATGTCTCTCAAACTGTCCACTTCCAACCACTCGGACGCACAGCGTAACGACGACGTGGAAGAAGCTGGCACATCCGGTGGGGCATATTCTGCCTCACCACCTTCGCAGCCGCCTTCTACGCCGTTCTCACTGTCGTTCATCCGGTCGAGTGTTCTGTTGCTATGAAACTAAAATGTCAGTAGCGTTGGATAAACTTTCACGAAATCGGTCCCCCTTTGAATCTAGTAACATTGACTTTTGGCACAATCTGCTTTGTGTGTGGCGGTTTAGCTACTTCATGAACAATTTATTTCCTTCCCATCGGTGGGCGATGAGCAATCTATGCCCGCCCCACAGCACTCGCTCCAACACTGATCGTACGCCCAAGCACACGGAGCGTTTCGAAACGGAACGACCGTTTAATCGGAAAAACTTGGAAAACACAATGACGCACACATGATTACACTACTACACGACTTGCATGTTCGAAGGAATCCACCTATACGCGTGCAGAATGATTTCATCTGCACCATTCAGCCGTACATCGCTGCAATCGTTCTTGGTACGTGTACGTCTGCAACTGTGGGGATGTGTTGGCGGTCGGATGGATATTGGTATATCATGCACATAGCAGCACTCTATACGTTGCGTTATCTTCTATACTTCACCACTACACAAGACCGAGCACGGAAGCGTAGTTGCACTGCAGAGTGTGATTTTTAGAACCCTGCTCGATAGCTCCACCGAAAAGGGAATGTGACGTTTGCTTACCCTCCACACCCACAGCCACACTTGCTACGTCGACGGAAACGGATTTGCTTCCCACAATCCCAAACACGAATGGAATCTGCTGTGCTAAACGCAAATGCACCATTTATTTCATATAACGCTGACCGTGTGCGTTTGAAACGGTTCCATACATAACACGTTCGACACACTGAACTGCCCACATCTTTTACGACGCAAATGCAAAACGCGTACCCATATGAACACAAACACACAAGTTAGCTACCGATAAAAACGTACACGAATGATCGCTGCGACGGTTGGATTTACGCTCTACATCTTACCACGGCCGTACACCGAACTAAGCAGAAACGATTTGCTACGGCAGCAACTCGCTAAATAAGCAATTCTTCTAAAAATGAAACCAACTGCTGCCGCGCACGTCCGTCATCACATCTGTTCAATTCCACTGTTGTTGACGATCCTGGATTGCTGCGTGCTGGTGGTAGTGAGATAGCCGTGCTGTGTCAAACTCATGTCATGGACATTTTAAAAACATTTTTACGACGTACGCCCGAGGGCCGTGATTATCGGCTTCAGAAACGACGAGGTAAATTTAAACCCAATAGCGAAAATGTGGACAATTTTGGAATTTGCATGAAAGTGAGTCTCCAAAAAGGTGCAGGCTACAAAACAGAAAGATCCCAAAATGTCTGTTTATGCATTTCGTGGAAGTGAAATATTTCAGTACCGGCAGACAACACAGCTTAAATCGACCGTTATTGAACAAATGCATTTTTCCATCTGTTATTATACACAACGGAAAAGGCTATATACTAATATGAAATAATCTAGATTCCATTATGATATGTTTTGTTATTATAATAATTTGTAGTCATTTGCATAAAAATAATAGATAATCAACCGCAGATTCCTACATTTGGCACAGAAATATTTCCATCGCACAAGGTGACTACATAAAGTGCTGAATCGATTCTCATCGGTTTATCATGGCTCATTCCATTCTACAGTTGTGTTTTTGAGTATTTTATAACTGTTTCCAATGTTCATGACTATTTCATTTGTACATAATCACATTTGCTTGCCGTATACTTTCCATTTCCTTCGGAAATCGGTGGCATGCAAGCAAATGGGCCGGCAATTTGCCAGTCTCCCTTCCGGATGTGACAGTAGAGTTGTGACAAACAGAAAATGCTCGATTTTGACAGCAACAACATTCAGTGGGAAAGCATTGCAGTTGTATAAACACGGTTCTTGTTTATAAAACTTAGTGAATATTGTAGAAAATAAAAGTTCTCGTAACGAAACCACCGCCAATTCGTCCACACCATGGGAGTACCAGCATTTTTTCGCTGGTTGTCGCGGAAGTATCCGTCCGTGATAATCGAAGCAGTCGAGCAGAAGGTAAGTGTTCGACCGGAACAGGGGCAGTGTGCGGTGTCTGCATTTGTGTTTTTCCAAAAACGAGAGCGATTGCTGGCATGCATTACGATTACCGTTTCATTTTTTCACAGAGCGTGGATGATCAGGGAAATGTTGTCTACGAAAACCTGTCGGATGCGAACCCGAACCGGGTGGAGTTTGATAACTTGTACCTAGACATGAACGGTATTATCCACCCGTGTACACACCCGGAAGATAAACCGGCACCGAAAAACGAGGATGAGATGATGGTCGCTATCTTCGAGTGCATTGATCGACTGATGAACATTGTCCGACCGCGCAAGGTTCTGTACATGGCTATCGATGGTGTTGCGCCGCGTGCCAAAATGAACCAACAGCGGTCGCGTCGTTTCCGGGCCTCGAAAGAATCGGCCGAAAAGGCAACCGAGGTGGCCCGTATTCGTGAGGAGCTGGCCGCGAAGGGTGCAATTTTGCCGCCGGAAAAAGAGAAGGGAAGTCATTTCGATTCGAACTGCATTACGCCCGGTACACCGTTTATGGATCGGTTGAGCAAGTGTCTGCAGTACTACGTGCACGACCGAATGAACAACAACCCGGGATGGAAGAATCTGAAGGTAATCCTGTCGGATGCAAACGTGCCCGGCGAAGGGGAACATAAAATCATGGACTACATTCGGAAGCAGCGGGTACAGCCGGACTACGATCCCAACACGCACCATGTGCTGTGCGGTGCTGATGCGGATCTGATCATGCTGGGGTTAGCAACGCACGAAACGCATTTCACCATCATCCGTGAAGAGTTTCTCCCGAATCGCGAACGACCGTGCGACATTTGTCAGCAGATGGGGCACGAAATGAAATGCTGCACCGGGTTACAGTCGGAGCGCGAGCTGGCCAACCAAACGCCACCGGCACCGGGCAAGGAGACGCAGTACATTTTCGTGCGATTAAACGTGCTGAAGGAGTACCTGCAGAAGGAGCTGGATATGCCAAACTTACCGTTTGCGTACGATTTCGAGCGCGTGCTGGACGATTGGGTTTTTATGTGCTTTTTCGTCGGTAACGACTTTCTGCCCCATCTTCCCAGCCTGGAGATCCGGGAGAACGCAATCGATCGGCTGGTGACGCTGTACAAGAAGTGTGTGTACAAAACGCGCGGCTACCTAACCGACTCGGGCAGCGTGCTGCTCGACCGGGTCGAAATGATCATGACCGATCTCGGGTATGCGGAGGACGAAATCTTTCGGCAGCGCAAGGTGAGCGAGGATCGCTTCAAGGAGCGTAACAAGCGCATGCGAACACAGAAGGAACGCCAGCAGCGTCCAAACTTTGCACACTTCAACAATTCCCAGTTCGCACCGACGCCGCTCGGACGGGGCGTGCAGCCCCAGGCGGTGGTAAACCCGCGCCAGGAAGCGGCCCATTTTCGCATGCTTGGACAGGGTGGGAAAGCGAACGAGGAACAGAAGGATAATGCTGCCGGTGGTAACAGCAGTGCAGACCAGGGTGGTCGGCACGGCCAGAAGCGCAAACAGGAGGAATCGTTAGCCGTGGCGTTAGCCGACGAGGAGGAAAAGGAAACGCCTGACGAAGTGCGGCTGTGGGAAGACGGTTTCAAGGATCGTTATTACGAATCGAAGTTTGACGTTATGCCACAGAACGTCAGCTTCCGACAGACGGTTGCCTGGGAGTACGTACGGGGGCTTTGCTGGGTCCTGCGGTATTACTACCAAGGCTGTGCCTCCTGGGAATGGTACTTCCCGTATCATTATGCCCCGTTTGCTTCGGACTTGAAGAATCTGGATAGTGTTAATACTCACTTCGACCGTGGCACACCGTTCAAACCGCTCCAGCAATTGATGGGCGTTTTCCCGGCCGCTAGCCGCAGTCACGTACCGGAGGCATTCGGCGAACTGATGGTCGATCCACGCAGTCCCATCATTGACTTTTATCCGATCGATTTCCGCATCGATCTGAATGGTAAAAAGTTCGCATGGCAGGGTGTTGCCCTGCTCCCATTCGTGGACGAAAAGCGGCTGTTCAAGGCCACGGATCCGAAGGTACCGTTGCTGACGGAGGAGGAACGGTTCCGGAACGAGAACGGTGATGCGAAGCTGTTCATACTGCCCGGATCCTCCGGCTACAAAACGCTGGCCGGACTGTATGCGGACGGCAAGGACGTGGATTACGAACGCGAGATGCCCGTTACGGTGGATTGTGTGCAGGGGTTCGTTATTCCCACCAAGGAAAACGTACCTAAGGAAGGTATGCTTCCGTCGCCCATTCCTGGATTGCCGGCAGTGACCGAGAATCAGGTGCTCACGGTCCGCTACCAGGATCCAAAGTTTGCGCCCGACTTTGTGTTCCCTGCATCCAAGCTTGCCAACGCAAAGGATCAGCCGAAGGTGCTAGGTGCGGCCGATGGTCCGGTGATTGGGTTCGGTCAACGTACGGACCGAGCACAGCTTGGCCAGCCCGGCCACCGTATGCTAAACAATCGGCTCGGCTTAGGGTACGGTGGTGGCAGAGACGGAGGATACGGTAACAACAACATGAACGGGAATGGCCGAAGGAACAATTTCCAGGGATCGGGAGGCTATGGCAACAACAACCAACGCAACGAAGGTCGAGGAGATGGTAAGTTTTCTTCTTATATAATACAGTATAAAGCAGAGTATAGCAAATGTAATAGCAACTCAACGGAACGATGAATGTTGTACAGCTCCTTCGTGGCAATCGCTGCCCCGGTTGACTTTTACCAGAAGGCAAAAACCATTCCAGGCGTCAATTAAAGCATGATTGGAAACGAGCAGGCAGATAATGATGAATTAGCGATGCCGCCGTTAGTTCAGCAGGCAGGTTGGGTTTAGAAGTCCTGCAGTTTTGCACCTACGTCTATCGCACGTAAACCCAAAAGAACGCTAAGTGTCCTCTTGACAGAAACGCTCATTGTCGGTGTGAGGCCTTTGTTTCTTCCGATGGGCGAGACACGTTAAGCGTATCCCGAACCAGAATTGCCACTTTGGCACGTTTTTTGCCGTTCCTCCACCCTCTGTTGCTTGCAGTGCGGGCGACCAATGCGTGCCTGCCCGACAGGGTTGATATTGTTCGGTTAATTAGTTCCGACTGTGTGGTTTGCTGCGGTAGTACACTTTTTCGGACTGACTGGAATATCTTTCACTAATGAGTGTGTGTATGTAACGGCTGGAGCGGCTCATTTGGATGGCGCTGTGGCTTGATAATGATGGTTTGTGGGTTTTTGGTGGGATTGTTTTTTTTCATTCTTTCTTTCTTTCGTACTGCACGGAAGTATGATAAGTATATGCAATCAACGTCAACAATCGCAAACGCACGTACGCCGGTGTGTTTTTTGGACAATCGACAAATGATGCATCCCGCTAGCTGCATTCAACGCGCGGTATCTAGCTGAGCTTAAGTAGCTCCGGATGGAAGATGCTTATCGTGCTCGCTAGTGGTGCTGAAGTGTGTGTTGTCCCCAGGGGAAAGAACTGTGATATGAAATAGCTATTTTTGCATATTTTGAAAATGTATTTTATTGCAAATGTTGCCAATTATAGCGGCAGTAGGAAAACAGCATAAAATAGAACAGTTTTTCAAGGATGTCTTAACATACAGCTATATTTGTTTTGCAGCTGTAATGTGGAACATTCGATTCGAAGATGACGCCAAACTGAAGTATGTAGAAAGTTGTTTTAAAGTATGTAGAAGTTGGAGTTTTTTTCTTCAACCTAAAACCTTCAATTCAGTTTTACATCCTTTTCACCATTGCACATGCTTTGTCGCGTTCGTGCTGTTGTTTATTTGCGGACTTGAAAGAAAATTTCCTAGATCTATCCTTCAAGTGGGAAAGGGTTCACTTGCAAGTGCCTTACCGCGCACACACAGGGAAGAAAAGGAATGATTATTTGTTTCTAATAAGGATATCCACTCACAGTTCCTTTTTTATTCCCACCCATTGCACCCGTAGCACCGCTCCAGTGTCGAAGAAAGATAAACAAAACACGTGAAAAGAAAGGATCCCAGTTTGAAGGGATAAAATGAATGGAAACGAAAAGAAAACAAACCTTTTTTTTTGCTTCGTTTTTCGTTTTTGTGTGGCACGATTCTCGGTAGATAGCATTTCCCGAAGTTGTGCTTCTGTGGAATGTGTGGTTTTTATGTTTATGCGTGGGCACAATCGTACATGCTTTGGTGAAAATCTCTAAAACATGTGAAGCTTCAATTTTGAAGTGTTGCTGGATCAAATAATCGATGCAGTGGTACACCCCCACGCTATTGGAGTTGGAAAATGATATAACAGCATTAGAAATATGAATGGAACCGTGTTTTGAGGCCTTGCATGTCGGTGATTAACTAACCAAATGGTTGAAGTAAAGAACTTGTATTGTATTTTAATAATTAATGAGATTTTGTCGCTTTATGGGCTTACGAAGTATATTTGGTTATGTTTAGATATTGGAGATTTTTAAAATGAGAGTCTATTAATCTAGGCATGAGAGGTTAATAATTGGTTCTATAAATGACAACAATGCACAACAGAACAATGGATTGTCTAATAAGATCATATCGATAACAATCGTAGCTTATCTGCGACACAAGGACGTACATAACGAAGGATTAACAGACATCGAATGAATGGTATGTGTACACCATGTGCGACTGATCCTTATTTGTTGAATGTCAAAAAATGCATTCAGCAGTAGTGGATCTTTCGTTGTCTTGCCCTTCATTCTGTCGCAGGCCAGATACCCACACACAAAAGAAGACAACTGATCCTTGTTCTACTTTATTCCATTCCCTGCCTTACTATCTCTTTTTTGCGCTTGCTTTAGGTGGTTAAAACGTTAAAAATGGATTTAGATTAGCTAATAATTGAGGCTTGAGGAGTCAACTGTTGAAAACCCATACCCGGTGACGATGATTCCACTGAATCCGATTGCACGGACTCATCTTTATGTTTTCTAACTAATCCGTAATATTTTACGTTCTTACCGTGGCATCCTTATGTTTTGCGGGCGTTAGTTTTGTTTGCCCAACAAACGCATTGTTCCGTTTGTGGCCGGTTTCCTACCTGACGCGGTTTTGTAGGTTGCTGCCGAAGTCATGTATTCCTTTTCTGGTACTGCTACCGTTCGGCTTGGTTGCAGATTGGCATCAAATTACACCTTCCGCTAGCAGCTTAGGGAACGATCGATTGCATTCAAGTGCAATGCAGCGTGCAGTCAGCAGATTTGAGATGCCGGCATAATAAAAGCTAGCAAAGTATGTGCTTTGTTTCGTTCGAAATCTTTCCTTGTCCGTAATCTGATAACCATCGACGGGTTTTCGAGATGAAAACATGCTACTAAATGGTAATTATGGTGGGTCCTCCTGGCTTTGCTGGAGACCAATTACTCTTCACGGATGTTAAGTTGTCAACGTGTCCTGTGGGCATTGATCGGCCAGCTGGATGCTGTATGCCGACGAATAGGAATATCGGAACTATAACAAACGAGCTGCGTTTTTCACATGTGTATGCCTTACTTATTGGATTATTCTACTAATCTATGTGGCAGTAATCGTTTTAGAGTAGTACGGCTTGTATAGGTGATCATCTTCCATGTTCAAAGTATTAAAGGTTTTGCAAAAATTTAAGAAACTATTAGGAGATTATCAGGTGCGCAGTATCCCACCTTCAAACTGCAATTTTATAAAACGTACAATCTGTTATCCTGTGTCACATTTTGCGGGACTCGTTATCCGCGTCTCCAAACTACATGCCGTATGATTTGTGTCAAACCATACCACTCCCATTATGCTCACATTTTCTATCGCTTGTATCATCCGCGCAGCATTACACCGGCGGGTGACAATCGGACAATAAATTGTAAATTGATCTCGAGAGGCTTAATGCAGGGCGCATTTCAGCGGCGCAAAAGTGCTCACTTGAAACTGCTGCGAATCGCTCAGAAAGGGGGATGAAAATTCGAAACCATCTCCATCTCCAAAAGCCAGTCAGCCTTGTACCGGTGGGGTTCCCTATCTATTCACGCTACCTTCCATCTATTGAAATCGGGTGATTTGCAGCTACGGCTGCTGTGTGAGGCACGATCCCAAATGAAAGGCGCTGTAAGTCAAGTGATTTCCGGCACCCACCCTGATGGTGGTGCAGTGGAAATCCAGGATTTGCATAGGTCCACCGCTAGTTGAAGGGTTGATGATGTTCACGCGCTCACTGCACTTTCGGACTGCTAATGATGCAGTTGTCGAGATGCGCTGCCCAGGTGTGACGTGACATATGAACGCCAGACAGACCAAAGCATAAGCATTCACAACATAACCAATGTGTCCAGCTTTAAGGATGACGGGTTTTCCCTGTTTTTTAAATTGAACCGAAGAATCAATAATTGTAAGGTGATTTAGTTAAGTTTGGATAGAGTTAGATAACAGCTATTTACATTTTTTTTTCTATTTACATTATGCGTTAAAAAGATATATTTTTAGTTTCATATGTACTTAAACAAATTCCGTGTAGCTTCCGTATTACGGAAGATAATGGTGGTGCCGTGAGGTCATGCGGACAAAAAGCAAACATAATGAAGATAAGGGTACGTTTTTGCTCGTGCTTCGAAAGTGTGGTAGATTTTAAGCGGAACATATACAAATTGTCACTAGGACCGAGGGATCTCTGAACTGGCGCGAATCGTCCCAGCACGACGCAGGTTGTGGTTCAGCCACTTAACTCTCCCGATGCGGTCTATTGTGGAGCATAGTTTTGCTAGGATTGCGCCCCTGAGGGGAAGAAAATCGGCTCTTCTTTTGGGCCCACTCAAATCCTTGGTGTGGAAATGTTCGACACTTGAACAAGAAGTTCCCTATTCATCCGGTGGACGATACAACCAGTACGATGGTGTTTGTACGAGCAAGAAGGATACGTAGCTGCACACGGCTGAATAATCCATTCACTGTTCGGGTTGACCTGTTATTCTTTGTTGGTTTGATTTTGGCAAAGCTTGTGTTGGTGGATGAGTGTTGGGAGCATAATTATACGACGAGTGTTGTTTAGAGAGCTGGTTCGATACTGCACGGAAATGGTGAGATTTCGAGGTTGCAGGACATGGTGGAATGGGACCCATCACATCCCAATCCGCAAAGAACTAGCCCTTGTTAGGAATGGGCGCCTTTGTGGAAGGAGGGGTTCATCAATAGTTGTGCCGATGTACCGCGCTAACTCAAGTGATGTAATAGTACCGGGTGCATATTAGGTTGCGTTTGATTGCTGGTTATGTTGCTAGAAGTGTTGCAAATGTGTTTTGACGGTGCTTGAAAATAATTTCGTCTGTGAGAGTCACTGAAGGCAGTGTGTTCTGATGTGTGGAGTCTCTTCCCTTCCCATTTTTCACCCAGGTATGCACAACAACTATTCCGGCTACAACAGTAATAACGCTAGCAGTACATATGGCAGCGGTAACCATCAGTACAACCAGGGCCAGCAGGGACGATGGCAGGGAAATGGGGGTAATGATGAACCGGCGGATAACGCCACGGCATCCGCAACCGGCGGCAATCGGAGCGTATTCGAGCAGCTCAGCAGTCAGATACAGCAGTACCAGCAGCAGATGATGAACGAAATTTCGCGCAATACCTCAACGCCGGCCTCGAACGTGCTTCCTAATCCGTTCGCAAATCAGATCAACTACGATTACAACAATCCGCGTAACAACAGCAGCTGGACAAACAACAACGGTGGTCGAAGTTACAACAACCGTGGTGGTGGGGGTGGTTACGGTCGTGGTGGTGGTGGAGGTGGCGGTGGAAGACCCTACAACAACCGCTACGGACAGAACAATTATGGTTCATCGGGTGGGGGCGGAAATAATCGCTTTAACAATCAGCGCAGACAGTACTAATCGTTTGTTTTAAGTTCAATTACAACATTTGGGGAACCGACCATATCTCAAATGCAAGAGTAGGGACGACGGACGAGTTCGGATTGGATGGAATAGGAAGTAATCTTAAAACATAATACGAAAGAACATTTAAGTCTTAACAACCTATTGTGTCCTCGAATGAATGGTACAAAATCGGTATATATGTTAAGGAGGAAACAAATCTGCGCAAGCGAAGGGACTCTTTTCTTAAGCGATCAGGGCAGTAGAACCGATTCTTAGGGCGAATAGTTCGTTTGTTGCTATCAACGAGAAAAAGCTTCTTGTGTTCGCCACCAGATGCGGAAACGATGTGCAAGATATGATAGATATCATAGTATATTTGGTAGCGTTGCTAGAGATCGTCAGCGTACAAAATGCATTTGTATCATTGATCGTGCATTCTTTCCCCGCTAGTAGGTTGCTGCCACCGTTGGCTTTCTGCCGGAGGATCTACTGTGCGAGACAAAACCCCATTTTGCACCTTGCTAATTAAGGTGTGAACATTCGTGTAAGTGTAAAACCATTTGTTGAGGCAAACATTGTACGCAAGCATTACTATCCATATTTAGAAGAACAATCGTATTTTGTGAATATTAAACGGTTGACGCCACTTTTAACAGGTAACGCGGATTGGTGTGGGGTTATGTTTTGCATTCCGAACTCTTCGAACGTTATTGGCAAGGAAACTAATTCTGAGATTTCTGATCACTACAACTGTGAACATAGATTGGGGGTTTCTTCGTCTTTTAGCAATGAAAATAGTGTCCTCACTAATGCCAGGTTCCGCTGGACTGGTCACGTTACTAATATTGGACGTAAAGTATGTTTATGCCATCAACATGCACATAGAAGGCATCATTGCCCCTAACAACCCTAATCATCCCTAACATGGACCAATAACTTTGTTACATCTTCCAGGAATGTAAGGATCTTGGAGTTCCAAGCACTTCTGCAGCGGGTATGATGCGATCGTAGCGCCGGATAAGCAGGTAAGCTTTGATCTTATTTATCTAAAACTTGCTTAGTGGTACACGAGGTCGTCTTAGTCTTTGGTTATGTTTAATTTATCTTTTAAGCTAATTTTATAATATTTTTAAAACATGGTTTGGAAACACAAATCCAAGTGTAGCATTCATTATCATTTTAACGATCGTTTTGAATATCTCAAGGAGCGCGGCACGCATTCTCACGGTTCTTCCCTGAGAAAGCCCTGCAGCACAAAGAGGCCCAGTAGGCGGTGTTGAAGAAGTGTTTGAAATACTCCAGGACATTTGTCCGGAGCTCACCAACCATGAGAACATGTTCTCACCAACACCCGAACGCCATCGACCAAACGAATTTTCTCGCGATCTTTTGACACTTATTATTCGGCCAGCCAGCCAGCAAAATGTGATGTGAAGCAAAATGTTCTCAAACAAACTACGTTCCGTTTCTTGTCCGCTCAAGAACAATCGAGTGGTAAAGGTCATCCTATTGTTTCGAGAGGGTTTTCTTTTCTTTCCACACCACTGGCGATGCTGTATGGAGCTGAAGGCGCCCCAGATACTAACGGTGCATTATGCGCCGCGGGTGCACGCCATCGTAGAGGTAGGTTTCCTTCTGTGCGCGCGCCTCTATGGCTGGGCCCTTATTCGCTGCATTCATTTGATTAAAGGGGAGGGATTAGCGAAAGTATGAACAATCGATACGCTTTGCAACGTTTCTTATCGGTCATAGGCGATCGTTCATTTTATGTGTGCGTTATTAAACAAGATTCGGTCAGATGTATGCGGGACATTGTACATCTTCTTTGTAATATTTTTTTACTTTAGACCACACACGTTCGTTGCATGTAAAGCAACGATTTTAATGATATTTTGAGATTAAATTCATCAATAGCATTTTATAAAATATGTTATGAATAATGTGCTACCCAAATCCTTTCACATACACAAGATGCCTTCATAGAACCTCAAATATCTTTCCACGTCTAACCCATTTCCTTCGGTTTCTGGAAGACCGGAAGCAAACAATGTGCCACAACCAGGAAGCACAAGGCGAACACGATCGTCTACAGTGCCGATTTGAAATTCTATTGCTCGCTGTTGTCTTGCTGTGCGATGGGCATTTTTTGGTTACGACCGTCTTGAATGGAAAAGTAGATCGCACGCGACCACCCGTCCCGTGGACCACCATGAGCGACTGAAAATGAGACATCAATTAGCGAACGGAAAAAAGGAGCAGACGATTCTGGAGTTCCGGTGTGTCGATTAGGGGATTTTTTCTCCTTCCTTAGTTTAATTCTTCCGGAGCTGACTGTTTAATTCTACGGTTGGCTAACAAACACCACCTACTGGGCGGTCACACGACATTTGAAGCTGCGTTTCCTGTGGAGTTGCTTTCGCTGTTTATTGCAATGAGGGGTTGAGAAAGACCCCTCATACAAGAAAGTTACGATGTGGTCATGTGAAAGATTGAGAAGTGTGCCTAAAAAGGTGGGATTCACAAAAAGGTACCCAAAAACCAAACATAGCTATTACAAATTAGGCGTTAGGTGATTTATTTCATGTTTGTTAATCTTCATGCATTTAGTCAAATTGCATTCATGTAAAAATTGTGTCTTATTACACCATTTCCAGCCAATTTGCATGTTCCCATTTTGGCAGACGAGAGGAATTCTCTCAATCCATCATTTCCGTTCGATTAAAAGTGCTGTCGGTAAAGTTTAATCCATCACTCGTACGAACCGTTCTAATCGTTTTAAAAAACAAACCATTTTCGAACACTTGACGGTCTGCTGTGTGCCGATAGCAACGGCATCCACGTAACCTAACCAACCGGCCAGTTAGTAGCCGGCATGGAAAGAAGTTTAATAATTGCCGTGAATAACTGGGCCTTTTGCGCTGGAGCGCCACTAATGAAATTGCATTTTTCCGCTTGCGTCCTAATTCGTTCAGGTGAGTGAAACGTGAGCACGTGGACGAAGTTTTTCTCCATCTGGCAAGACTTGCCCTGTTGGACGTGTTGGGTCCTTTGCGTACGTTCGGAGGGGGAAAAAAGATTACTTGCTGTAGCTAATGGGATTTACCACTGTCTGGTGATGGTACGGTACGCCGGCCTGAAATCGTCGACTGACGAAAGGAGGCAGGGTTGTTGTTATGGTAGCGGTGCAAGATATTAGAAATTTTAGCCATCCCGTACAGATTAACATTCCTTTTCAGACCGGTACCACTAACACTGCATGTGGGAAGTTGTGATTCGTGGAAAGTTGTACGTTTCCCCTAGTTCGTGTTTAAAACCATCCCTCATTTTCTGTCACTAGGCAATCTCCCTGGGACTTATTCAAAGATGCGTTTATAGTTTGTAAATCATCTTATCTTAAATTTTCAATTTTAAACATTCCTTCAAACGTAAAACAAAATACGTTGGGGAAATTAAATGTAGAAACCCTCCCAAAAAACGAACGAGCCAGGTTTCAGGGGCAGGTAAAATTACTATCCCTAAAGCTCTCCAATTATTCCGGCGCCTACTTAGAAGCCGCCAACGCGCCCACAGCACCAGGTTTTGACAGGTGGAGCACGTGATGTGTCGATGAGTGTGCTGCGTTTTGCTTTCTTCGGCACTGTTACGCACTGCTCGGGTTGGTTCTGTGGGTTTGCTATCTTCGCCCGTCCTGAAGAAGCCACCGACAGATACGGCTGGAATGTGTATGGCGCCTTAAAGTGCTCATGTGAAGCTATGATGAGCCGTCAACGATGAGGCACATTGTGAAGTGTTGGCGCTCGGATTGGAGTGAGGTAATAGGCTTTTTTGGGGATAGTTCCTCCTTCGTTGCGTCCATTTTGGGGACCCCGCTGACGGGTGGACTTGAAACGTTTGGTCGTTGGAAACTAAAATCTTCTGTTGCTTCTTTGGTGCAGTTAATCGAGAAGATGGACCGTAAAGTGTGTGTATGAGGTGGGAAGGGGGAAAAGGGGGTAAGCTTGCGGAAAGGGAAGCAGCATTAGAGTGGCCCATGCTCAATGGTAATTAGTGTGGAGAGGAAGGAAATGGTTCCAAGCAAAACTTATGCTCAATCCTTCATTGATAGATGTGTCTTGCTAATTATCCATTTTTCCAACAATTGTTTGGAAAAGAGTTAAAAATTAAAGGAATCATCAAACAGTTTGGAATATACTTTACAGTAAACAAAAAAAAATTAGTTAAAAATTGATAAATGCACCAACGAAAGGTAAAGGATCATTATAGGTAGCACAACCCTCTTTTCGGTTGGCACGGTTTGGGTTCAGACCGCGGTAGCCAACTGACAGCGACAGCCAAAGTCGAGCTACAACGCTCTCAGCTGACCACTCGACATTTGGTTTAAATATTCTACATCATTGTGTATGCTTTCCGATCGCATGCATTGGAAGAAATTCTCATAACCAATATGGCCATAAAGAAGCTCCAAGTGGAAGTTACATGACGAAACGAATCCTCGCAGCAGGGCCACAGGAAGGGTTTCCGGAACGATCGTTCTTTACTGCTCAGTTGAGTCCATCTTCCTTTCCTCCCTTTCGTTTGGGGCGCTTTTCGCACATCTTTCTGCCCACTAAATAGATCCAACTCCGCGAGATCGTTATGACAGGTTTGACAGTTGATTTCCGCCGAAAGATATCGGACCGCCGTTGAAAGATGATGCGGAGCAGGCTGTGGTTGAGTGCACGAACGAAGCCGCTAGTACGAAAACAAAACTCACGTCAAAACGTCATCAAGTGCTGTTCTTCGCTGGGACACTTGAAGGGTAGGAAAAACTACAAACTTTTCCCCGTACCGGTGCGCGTCCCCCCTCCCTCCACTATCAACGGTGCTTACTCCTCCATACAGCTTTGGTGAGTAGTTGCTTATCTTTGTACGTTTTGTCCCCTTTTTTCTCCCACTGTTTTCCTGGGTGTTGATTGGAAGTGTTTCAGAGGAGACGAATTAGTTTTGGTGCGTTTGGTTTCTGTTTTGCGTCCATTTGTTTCAAGCTGTTGAGCAGGCTTGACTAAATTTTCAATTAGTTTTTCCAGCACTTTTTTCGAGATTCATTGAACTTTCGTTTTCCTAGTTTGCGTTCTCTTGCACCTGCAAACAGAATGGAGGACTTGGTTGATGTAGCCGTGAAAAGCACCATGGGGCAAGGATGGCATGAAAACATTACAGTTGTTCCAAATGAAACTGTAATGTCTATTTGGAGTAGCTGTCTATGAGGGATATGATTTGTCATTGGTGTTGATATTCTCATGTTGCAACTTTGTTCGCAAGAAGCTGCGGAGATTTTTACAGCCATTTAAAGTAATCAAATAAATGTTGTCATACGTCAGCTCAATTAACAAAATGATAGAGTACACAGCTCAATACGTTTCAAACTCGTCAACAAATCACTATCTATGCTTTCTGTCTGGCTATCGTGCAATTGTGCGTTGTGCAAACGTCTCACAAGTTATTAGAAGTTCCATATGTTCCAAAAGAAAAACATATGAGTCTTTCATATTTTTTAAAAATTCTTCTCTACGTATATTTTGACACACAAAAATGCTACTTGAAACGCTTTTAACCCAAACCCATGTAGTACGCCTTTCGTACTAGACGAATGGATATGTGTTAGTCCTGTAAGCGTCAGAAGGTTGCGCTATAAACGATTTGAAAGGGAGCTATATTTTTTTGTTGAATTGTGCTCCAAATGTGGAGGTGAGCATTAGACTTAACCGCACGGAAAGGATATCATAGACGAAAGTTTACTAATATACTTTAGAATTTTGTCTGATATTAATAATGTTGATGAATGTTGAAATAAGTAAAAAAGATATTTGAATAGTTTGTCTAATATGATTGTTAGTCCCATACTAATAATGCAACAAAGCTACAAAGGATTGAACAAGCTTCGGGTAGCACATCCCATTTGCATATCTTACGGACGATCCACATCTTCAGTAAATGAAGGCAATTTATTTTTAAAAATATCTACTATTCAGTTTTTTTGTTAAAATATATTCCTTTGCAAGATTTTATTTAAAACATACCGACACTTGGAGATCTATTTTCGTGAAGATTAGCTATTGGGTACTTAAGAATCTTGGATTAGAAACGCTACTAAGGCAAAGCTTGGTGCCAGACGAATAACTACTTCGCCTTTACGGGATGAATTTAATAGCTTAAAATTATATTTAAAAGATTTCCAACACTATCTTAACAACTGCGCGTTGGCCAAGGAGGTTTTCCTAGCGACGCCTACGATCTCAGATTAGTGGTGGTCTGTTGATGTAAGCAAGCCACAGTAATAACCCAAAAGTACTCATCCAACACATTATCTAAAGTTGGAACTTCGTTTTGTACAGTCAATCTTCTCCCGGGTGTGACAATATAAATGAGTTTATATCAACATCAATTGTGATGGACGATACAAATCAGAAGAACTTCAAAGTTTTAGAACTCCAACCAAGCTGAAGTTGACCAAATACCGCAACGAAAAACGCTTCTAAAAGGATTGCTTACCGCCAACAGTGGGATTCTTATCGTTTGATTTCTTGATTCGCTTGAACTTCACATTCATTAGAGCGTTTTTTTTTTAATTCACAAAATTAATCCAAAGAATCAAACACACACGTACATGACACAAGCAGTCACAAGGAATCCTTCCGGAATAGGTCGATTGTGTTGCTGACCGGGAAAAGCGGGTTAGCTGCGTTCGGGAATGGGCAATGGCTGCGACCGGAAACAGCCCGTCAAGGGGGGGAGGTTGGTATGACGGTTGGGGGTTTTCCACTCCACCGGCGCATACAATGCGCACATGGCGCAGAGCAAGGGCATATGCTGCGTTACGAGCGCTGCAACGGTGAGATCGCGCTCCTTCAGAAACAAAATCTTCAAGTGGCCACTCGTGATCGAACAATCGATGAACAACGAGAACGGGACTGGAATGGCGCGCGCGTTCACAGGTTCGGCCTCATACGGTGCGTGCAGTTGTACAGCATGCGAGTCGAAGGTTTTGAGAAGCGCGAAACCGGTGGAGGAGACGGAATTCCCGTAAGGACACTTCACGATTTCATATGCCGCGTTTGGACGATGTGGTGATGGGTCGGCCAAGGGGAGGGAAACCGAGAAAAATGGAAATTGAGTCCGAGTCGAGTTTGCACTGTAGTAGAAGAATATAAAAAAAATGTCAAAAGCAACGGAACAACGAAAAAATATGTGTGTACATCCGCTCGAAAAACAATACACACTTGGATCCAGCAGAAACAGCGGCAGCAGCAGCAGCAGTTAACCGATACAAAAGAGATGGGAAACGAAAAAAAAAGGAAGGTGATCCCAATTGCCACAGACGTTTGACAGCTTGAGGATGGGAATGCCAGCATGTCATGAAAGGAGTCTACAGCTTTTATCAAATGGATTACTAGCTGGGTGCGAACCAATATAGGGGCAGGATAGAGAGCATCGATAGCAGTATGGTACAAAGGATTGAACTGATGGTCCAATCCGAATTGTGAAAATCATGAGTTCTATGAATTGAGGGCAACTAAATATGTGAGCAATACTAAATATGCAGTAAAATCGATTGTAAAATGTTCAAACTTAGTAAAGTTCATGGTTCTCCATTGATTATTTTTCAACCATCCACACAAAACATATAAGTACCGTCAATCGAGCAGAGCTTTTGATTATTATTTTCTACTATTTTATTTGGCTCGCGGATCTGTTTTTTAACTCATTTCGTGACCATTAGTTTTCGCTGCAATTGCATTTCAAGGTGTAAGACCTTCAAAGCACAGGCACACTTTCCCATGTTCTAACCGACAGCCGCTAAAAGCTGTTCTAGAGGATTTTTCAGGCAAAATCGTCTATTAATCAATACCAGCATATGAAGCATCATCGAGATGAGGTTTTGTGGCGTTCATTTGAATGCGTGTTTAATTGTATGAAACGGGCCATAATAAAAACCATCAGACACATGCGCCTCTGATTTGAATTACTTCGTTAGCGAGTCTGTGTGGTTTACTGGAGTGCCGCTTGTTTGGTCTCATTTTGTTTTTTTTTTGTTTTGTTGCCCTGTAAATACGGGGAACCCGCTAGAAAAGGGCATCGTTGGTTCTAAATTGGTTCAGCACGTTGTGTGCGGTGGTTTAGAAAGGCTGTGTCAATGCAAACCACGGGCACTCATCGCATTCTCCACCAGATAACACTTTAGCTGCAATGTTTTGTACATGTTGCAACATACACCGAATGGGGGTTTTTATGATTTGTGAAGTCGTTTAAAAATCCCATTTGTGGTTTTAATTACGGCTAGTTAGCTTATTTGGAAGTTAGGTTCAAGTTAATCGGGAGAATCGTTGTAGAGTATAATGAATCAATATGAATGTTTTATATGTGCTAAATCATGTATGTTTATTACGATTTTATGATAATATCAAATACAGTGATAAAAATATATTAAGGTTGGGTAAATGTCTAAAAGATATAAAAACATATGATTCAATAAAAAAACAGATCAAAAGTCAAGCTTATAGTGAATCCAGAAATAAGGATGATTGCTTATCGAACTACTACAGCTGCTTAGCTGTCTTTCATTTAACTTAGAACGGTTTTATAGATTTGTTCGAATGTTATTCCGAAGTCGCAGAGCTTTTTATGTGTAGCAGGTCCTCCATTGTTCATCCTCTCGAAGGCCACGAACTAGTATTCATCGGATTTGGACAGAGTTCATGTTGCAGTTCCGATTGTGGATATTGAAGTTGTTGATGCTTTGTTTTGTCCCAGCTTAACATATTTGTGCATTTTTGGACTAGAATATCCAGAAGTTTGACTTTCTGAGAATGTTGGGCATTGGTGAGCCCATCGTTCAACACAGACTCTTTGTAATAGCTAAAAGTCTTGAACATTGTTTTTCTTATCCTTGTAAAAATAGGACATTCGTATTGGTCCCACACTTTCCCCTGGTTTTAGAACTATTGACAAGTTATTTGCTTCAGAATCAATCGTTTGATAAAGATCTTTCCCAACCTTCCGGTTGGTCCAGTAATTTAGCTTTTATTTGTCCTTGCATATGGGATGGATAAATAATTCTTGTGCGATTCCAAATAATAAATGCGCAATTTTGTACCTAAGTGGATATTTCAAGTATTAGATCTAATGTCACATGTCTTTTATGTAAGCTTTATCAAGTTTTCATTATTTGCTCAGCGTTATTTGTCCCCGCACGCAGTAATTACTATCTTTTTGCGGGTATATCCAAATCAAGGAAGCCAGAAATGGCAGGCCAGACCTCTTGAGGTTGTAGTGACATTGGAAAAAGAAGAAAAATATTTTTGCAAGTGAACCTCTAATTCCATAAACGGATCATTTATGTATTCTTGCTGGCATCTATTCTCGCAGTTAGAATTCTCACAGTTGTTTTTATGTACTCTGAAATTGATTCTCTAATTGATCCTTTAAGCCCTGTGTAGTCTTCGGCGCATGGGCAATTGGGTGACAGTGATCAGACGAATCTGCGTGTTTACTTGGTTTACGATGTCTTGGAATAAGATAACTGGTTAAGCAAAATCAGAGATGGTTCTTTGATCACATTTCTTCGGCCGCTTAGCAACTATAATAACTTTTATGTAATAAATATTGGCTGTATAATTATCGCATGGTTGTATAAATATAATATGTATTATAAATAATGAGAGTTTGCGTTAAAGTCTTTTAGTCTCGAGTCTTGAATTGACTAGAATATCTTTTTGAAAAGATGCGCTCATGAAAAGTTCAGTATTCGATTACACCCGAATGATGCTATAAGTACCGCGGAGCATAAAACAACGGTATGTTCCTTCTACCCTTTATTTCAGTTTGATACATTTTCTCACCTGCATTGTTTTCAAATGTACCAAAATTTAATTTACAAAGCTACAAAAAAGCCCTCCCTTGTGGGTATTTGTTGCCCAGTAATGGATTCCTTTGTGCGGGCCGGTCCGAAAAGAAACAAATGCAACATTACACAGAAATGCTTTACATCCTGGTTAATTATTCTCGCAACTTCAAAAGACTTCCTAACTCAGTGGTTGCATGTTTTACCGCCACCGTTACCACTCACCGTCCCGGCGGCAACCCGGTCGGATGTTGGCCTCAAAAACAATTTAACCAACATTGTTCCACTGCCGGCGTGCTACCGCTACCGGATTTTCGGTGGAGACGCCTAGCGCGGCGCACCGGAAAACGGGCTCGATTCAAGCTCGCCTCAATAGGTAGTAAATTGTGGCTTGTTTGAATGTGCACTCAAACTCGCTGCACTACGAACGAGCAAGAAGTCGGCTAAAGGAGGTGCTTATGGGGATGGGAGGGTTGCTTTACAGTGCGACGGCTGGAAGTTGCATTTTGTCCCGGGGAGGAAACAACATACCACACCACTGCCAGAACTCGCCAGAAGAAAGGAAATGCATTTAAAAGGCATATTGCAGACACGTGAAATGTGCGTGAAAAGTGTTCACAAAGAAAGTGCTGTCCAGGGGAGGGTTGTAAGGAGGTAAGAAACCACTGTTTCCGTACTTACCGCAACGTAAGAGCTATTATTGGGGGTTTTCGTTTTGAGTGTAATGTGAATCATTTTATGTGTGTGTTTTTTTTTTTAAAGGTGTACTATTATTGACTGAAACGTCACAATCGTGTAAAGCGCATGTTGAAATAACACTATTGTTTATGTTTTTAAAACACTTTTTTACAACTCGAAAAACGACGTTTCATTCTGCTCTTCTATCTGTCATCTTGCATGCTGCAACTAAATCTATTCCTATTGTCAGATACCTACACAAATCGAGCGCCATACCGCAAGGTGTATGAAGATTCGGTTTTGCAGGTAAAATCAATAAAATCCCAATTTCCAAGTCCTTTCATTCCGCACGTATGCAACCTCGCTAGCATTTGCTGCCCGGTTGAAGTTGTGCTCGTGAATTTGCAAAATGCAATTTTCTTGGATGATGCATACACAACGGTAGAGCAGATGAAAAACAAAACCTGCACACCATTACGGTACAAACCTGCACCACCGACCGGATCGTCTTATCAAGTGGGGCGCATGCTCACGATAAAAGGTATCGAAACTGTATTCATTTCGTTCCGTTCTGGTTCTCTGCGTCCGTTTCGTTTCGCGCTTTGTTTCCGCCCGGAAGGCCGCCGTGGATGTGGATGATGTGGGAACGGTGTTTGGGAATGCTTTATGGCAAACTGCGTGGTGAAAGAAGGGGGAAGGATGACGCGTGGGAGTTGACGGGGACTCGAATTCGGAATTTATCTCGATTCGGGTCGACAGATTTCCCGTGCCCAAGTGTGCGTGTTTTGGGGTGCGTTCGATTTTGCTGGTAGTGGTGCACGCTGATTGTATTGGTTGTTACAAAATGTTGCCTTTTTGACTTCCTCCATTTTGTCGTAATGCATCCCGTTCGCACCGTTTCTCTGTGGTTAGGGTGTGTTGTCTCGCTTGCGCGGTCTCCCTTATTTCTCAACGCATCGCCGAACATTACAGTAGCTTCTCTCACTGCAGACCGAAATGCAGTAGGTGACAAAACATTGGAGGTTTTCTATGGGAGTTTCATAACTAACCACAGTTATTACATTACTGTTTAATCAACATAGTACATATGTTAAAAATAGATTTTAATTATGGATTTTCGTAATATTTCATGTAAAAGATTATAAAACAAGGGCATATAATCAATAAGAATGATAGAATAATGGGTTTAAGATTTGCATTGTTTTACATTAATTATTTAAACTATTATTTATTTATTTTTGTTTATTCCATTATGACGGTCACGCAGCCGTATTGTCGACACCGTTCGTGTCGATATTAATTCATCATTATTTACAATGCTTCCAAGGCATTTCCTCTTTGTAGTTCGCCTTATCCCGGGCGTACTTGGTTGTGATAGTGTTGGGTTGTGTGGTTTTAACTATTAGTTGCATATATTTTAATTATAAAATGGAGAAACGTTGCTTTAGTTAAAAGATACTAAATTCAATAATATTTTTACTTGCTAGTTCGCCGCATTTATGTTAGCAAATACTTTAATCTAACATTAGAAGAGCAATCTTGTTGGAATTCGTGCTTTAACAGTTAACAGTAAAGACCGATTGTGTCTTATAATGCTTTCCAACAGGAAACAGGCATCGTGATGAGGCACTGAGAGAAGAAATCAAAACTTTCTTCTAAAGCCGTTGAAAATAAAGAAAATAAAAGAAAACAACACAAATAGATATGAACCACCGAAGTGAAAGGTGGTTGTGGAATGCTGTGAGTTCCTTTGCTGACCACAAGCAATGCCAAAGATTTGTACCAAGAAAGAAAAAAAAACCCCGGGAAACCATCCGGCAATGTTTATGCTGCAGTCCGAAGGATGTGATGTGTTCCCTCGTTCCACGGGTTTTTTTTTTGATTCCGATTCTGCTGCCTGACAACCTTCATTTGTAAAGTCAATATTATTTGTGAAAATAACCGAATATTTTTACTGGCCTTCTGCGTTCTGCCTATGGCCGTTCGCGTTTCGGCCATTGATTCGTGCCCGGTCCCTGGGTTTCGATTTCCTTTGCGCTGGACATTTCGTGCCTTCGATTGTGCAGCCTCATGGGACGGATTATGTCGTTGGTGGAATTGAACGAAAGCATCAAAACCGGGACGCAAAGGCTAGAGTTAGAAAAGAAAAATAGAAAAAAAGCATAACATTTCGCCCATTGTCCTGGTCGGTGGCCGTGAGCGGAGTCCGTCCGTCTGAGATTTTGTAAAGGAAGAAATTTTCAATTCACTGTTCATCGCACAATGTTTATTTTGGACCTCTATTGTTAAGGTGTTGTGATGAGGTTTTTTTTATTTTTTAAACTTACATGAATGATATGAGGAATGATCGATGTAAGATGGACATTTTTACATCAAAAGAAATGCACAAGCTGCACATTTAAAAATTTATATATGCTGAAAATGTTAGTGATATTAAATAAAATTAGTCACTTAGTAATGGAAGACACATAAACGCATAACTGTTAATAACAGTGGAGTGTTTGCCTTATAACTTCTCAATTGAAACATGAGAACTTCCTTTATTACTCTGCAGCTCTCGATGCGGGTTCATTGAGCTTTTATTGACAATGGATGTCTTTTCCCGTTCCGGCAAGAAAAGGATACATAAAAAAATACTCATAATTCGTAGAATTATGTTTAAGAGCTATATAGTTTAGTTCAGAAGTATAATAAAATACCCGATCAAATTAAAGTAATGTTTTCTAGCAGCTGCTATTAAAGATTAAGTGTCATTTTACTTTTGTTACATTCTAATATGTTTATTATATTAAATATAGTTTAACATTCTCTGTTTCATTTTAATTGCCCGTTTCGATGTATTCTAACGCCTTTTCTAAATATGCTTTAGTAATTTTTAAACATTGCCTCAAAGTCATCACTGTTGAATTATAAATTACAATTAAGGGGTTTCTTGTCTGCTCTGATTTTTTCGTTCCGACGTCTCGACCTTTTCGCCGGAAACAGGTTACTTGACACTTCAGCATGTCCAATTTTTCATCGTGGCTGTGGAAACAGATACGTGGCAGGTGCCACGTGCCACAAAATGTATGCAGCATCGATGCATTATTCTGCAGCGGGTCGTCTGATGAGGCCGTTCGATGCCGCGCACAATGAATAGGAGCACTTGCCATGGTGTGACGGACTCGAAACGTTCCTCCGGAGGATGTCAGAAGAATTGATTTCAGTGGCTCGTTATCGTGGTATCATGTTAAGGTTTCGTGTGTCCTACGTACACCCAGTGTGTTTAAGTGTCCGGTCCATCTTGTACCAATTCTTCACAAGGCGAGTGTGTGGCTGCCTGTGAACGTATGTGTTGACATTCCATTTCACGCCACATCCACACCAGAAGCGGACACTGGCCGAGCCGTTAATGTGATTTTTTTGCAAAGGGTGTGGGCTTGAATCATTCCCGTCTAGCAGGCAGGACTCCCGGAACGGGGAACAGACTGCATAAATTTATGCTTATGTAGTTTTGATTACTTTAAGAGAAGTATAAGAAATTTGTGAAACATTCGGAACATTTTTACCGAAATTTAACTCATTGAAAATGTCATGATAAAATACAATAATAAGTTAGAAAAAATATTAGTTCATCATTTAATTTTATGGTTCGGTTTTAAAATTGTTTACTTACACCGTCCGTTTCACGGTAGTTTGTTTTGTTTGCTGGCAGCTTTCCCTTGCCATAAAGTGAGAGACATAAACGTTGACCAGTGCAAACTCGACCCACCGAACGGTTTATCGTTGCTTAAGGGAAAAGAAGGAAATGACGGATGACCAGCGTTACGGACGAATGAAACCGAGTTGCTTCCATGCGAGATTCGCACCCTCATTCGCACGGAAGCAGGAAATTGAAAATCGTCGGTCAGTGGAAAAACCTGTCATCGGCAGATTCCGGCAGGTTAGAGCAGCTTTTCACCATACCCACACGGCATGTGACGGCAAATCTAACCTTCGTCCGGTTTGGTTTTTCGGCTTTTTGCCGATCCCAATCTGTCTGCATTTTTTTTAACCTCACTTCCATTTTAATACACTTGCGTCCAGCAGTGTGGGGAATGTTTTATGGCAGTATAGTTTCGGCAGTAGAAGAGAAAAAACGGAAAAATTACGTACCGTTTGGAAGGAAATTTTATACTTTCGTAGGGAATGTTGACTAGTGTCTGCAGTTTATGCAGATTTCGTTGCTTGATGCTCGTACAAAGTGTACGAGCGTTGGCAGGAGGTGTCATAGAAAAAGAATAAATTAACATGTTATGTAAAATAGTGAAGGCGTTGAGTTGGAACATTAGAAGAAATTTAGGCACAGCTCACAAACATTAACTTAGCGTTACGTTTACAATATCACTGAGCTCTGTAATACATCTTTGATGTTTTATTACATTTCTGTATGCTCTATCGTTTTATTTATTAAAGCATCTCATCACAACTTTGCGTTCCAAAGGTCAATAAGGCGTGATTACGCCATTACTTTGCTTACGGACTCATACTTGCATTCGATTGATTACGATTTTCATACCATTCATTCAACACACGATCCCATCCGAATCGAGCTACAAATGAGTATCCTTTCGCAACCAATCGAACCGGAAAGTCTGACGCATTTCGCCTGCACGGACGGACGGACAGATGGACCGGGAGTTCCGGTTTAGGAGTTGGGAGAGATTGGTTGAACATTTTCCAATGATGGGTGAATGCCAATTCGGGTTCCGACCGCTAATTTCGGCCTGAAGCATCCCTAAAACCAGGCAACCAGCAGACCCGCACATCCCGAACCAACCTCATTCCTGCACATTGCCTGGTGCGCTAGCGAACCGATTAGAAAGATGGTCGACATTGATGAGAAATTTGGGTGCTTGTGGATTTTGTTGGAATCCATTGAACCGATCGGTACGGATGGGAATGCCGATCTGAACATGGTATACACTGTTGGATGTGCTTTGATTGGTGGCTTTTGGGATGTAAAATTCAGCTCAGTAAATAAGGGCACAGTTGGATTCGTTCCAGAGGTTGCCCGTGTTTTTGGGGTGTTGGGGAAACTGTCTTCGTGGTTCGGTGGCATTAATTTGCTTCAGTTTTAACGTTAGGCTTGGTTGCACGGATTTTTAACTTCATTTTGTTTGCTGTAGTAAAAGTGAAATGGAAGAAAACATCCATCTATATTTTTCGTGCTAAAATATGGCGTCCTTTTCCGGTAATATTCTTTCGTACTGTTATATCAAAAGGATTATAGTTTTTTTTTAAATAATTTTTCTGATACAACTCCCAATTTGTTACTTTTTCTTTAAGAACCAAAAAGCATTATGATTTTTTTCACAAGTTTAATGTATTTTGTGAAAGCTTCTAAGCTTTTATATATTTCATATCGCTTGATGGCTTGATGTTTACTCTATGCTTTTCATTTTTTATGTTCTTTGAGGCGAATAACTATAAATAAATTAATAAATTGACAAAGGTCAACCGAAATGACAAGAAAAAAACTGCCCGAATGAAAATTTGTGTCCCCTTAACACTAACGTTCTTCAAGAGTCATCTTTAGAAAATATACTATTAAAGTAAGCGAAAAGTGAATCATAATAAATTGCTAAAAAGGAGATAATTTGATGAAAAGTATAAAAGTAGAAGTAGAAATAAAGTAGTGTAATTATTGTGATTCCTATTCATCGATCTATACGCATCTTTGAATCCAATAAATGGCTCTAAGATTGTTTTTTGGTTGAATTATTTAATAACTTCTAATTCTTCTAAGAGTACATAATAATTTCACAGAAGTTTTGATTTTTATAATTTGCTCAAAAGGTTTATTAAGCACAACTCAATTATTATTTTTTTGTATCTAAATAAAAAAATCTAGTACATCAAAAGGTCGAGTTTCGAATCTCATCTAGATTGATCGAGCCCTCTCACTAAGAGTTATGATTATTCAGCTATATGATTGAGGCATTAATAAAGATAGGGCTATATGGAGAAGTACGTTATCAAATTAGATACCGTTTTTTATAAATAAAAAATAATATTGCAGACAGAGCGATGAACAATCAAGCAGCGTTGAAAGCTTTAATTAATCATTAAACTTTCACCAACTTTTACTTTAGAATAAGATACCTCCATGTCGTCTTAATTATAATGCCAACATATTTCGCTCTTTGTGTATAGCAAATGGCGTCGCTTTGTGCACCCCAACCTGCGGTGCTACTTGTATCAAACGATGCTTTTGTGTTTCGTCTTCAACAATATTCACCTTTTGTTGTGAATTCATCAAACAATGGCGAACGGAAGCCCCCCGAAACGGTGTAGTCCCGCAGTTGGCCAAGTTCAAGTGCAGAATTCATTTGTGCCTGTGTGTTTTGCAAGTGTCGTGGGGCAGGTTTTTATCCTCACCATTTGTTGACCGGCCGGTAAGCAGCTATGGCAAATTTGAAATAAAAACAACAAATCACTTCGGTTCGATCGATAGATAGAGTAGGCACCATGGCCGGTTCGTTTACCATCACCCCAAAGTGGGTGGGGGGGTTGTGATGAGTGTGTGTGGTGTGTTTTGTTTCATTTTTTCCCTTTTTCTTTGTACGCTGGCAGCCACAGCACAGCACGCAGCAAGACGAGTGCACTCGAACGATTAGCGTAGCGCAACGAGAGGTCACCGATTTTCCCACAAGGAACGGAGGGAAGCTTCCGTTGACCAGATTGTGCTCATTAGCACGGGAGATGGAGGGAGGGGAGGTAGGGGAGGGGGGGGGGTGAGTCCAGTCGGGGACGTTTCAAGAGGTGCAAAGCAAAAAGGGAAGAATTTGAATTTTCAAACCAGTGTGCCATCCACCGGTGCCAATGGAAATCAAACTCATCAACGCTATTGTGATTGTGATTCGTTGTTTTAACGAACGAACCAGCAATGTGCGGCAGCTGGTGTACGAGACGGCCCAGGACAGCCGTGGCGTGAGGACGTTCGCTTGCTGGGAGGACACGGAAAGGCTGCCAGTTTGCGTGCGCACGTTAGTTAGCAAAACACTTCACTTGTTACGTAAGAAGTGTATATTTCTAGCGTTGGTCCACTGGGAGGAAGGGACACAGCAACGAGTAACAAAAAAAAAAAGCTTCCTAGCTCCGTCCAACGTCCGGCGTAAGAAACGTTCCTTCCTCACTGTTTATGCTCCGTATGCAAAGTAGACGGAGCAGGCCGGAGCCGGAGAATTTGTTTCTTTTCCTTCTCCGCTTTCTCACTCGATACCACTGCGGGAAAACAACGCAGCATCTTCTTGTTGCTGTTATTGTTTTGCTAGCAGCATCTTGATCGTTTTCTTAGTATTTTGGTTTGAGCGCTTTTGTCTCCACTTCTCACCTCCCACAACCGACAGGCATCCCCGGTACGATCAGCAACTCGGCACGCATCGGAACCTGTGCACGATCCTGAAAAGGTACGTACACGAACGAACGAATGAATGGTGATGGATTGATGAATTTGTGTGTAAATTAATTTCGATGGTTTTCTAAGTAGAATCCACTTAGGGAGGCTCGTTGGCTTGGTGCACTGCACCGAGCTGGCGTCGACGGCTTTTTTTTACGGGCGGGAGGAGAGCGGAAGGTTCGGGGGAAACGGCGAAACGGTCCGTTTTGGTACAACCCCATTTGCTTCTTTCAAGTTGTGTGGGCAAATATTTGTTCGGCGCTCGTTCGTACCAAACGATATCATCGGTTCCGGAGAGTCGAGAGAAACAAAAAATATGTATAAAAATTTATTAAAAATACATTCTCTATTCTGTTAGTTGTATGGTGGTGAGCTCTTACCACAGTGCAAACAAACTGTGGAGTATTCTACGCTCTAGCAGCTGGGTACAATTACTGTGCATAGAAATCGGTGGAGTTTGGATTTTTTCTATTATTTTAAACCCAAAATAATGAATGCTTTTCGTTCAGCTAGGTCTGAGTTTGGGTAGAAACGGAAAAAAAATCGAGAAGATCATGGGGAAGCAGATTGTATGGTTCGACAGTTGATAGTCGATTTCAATGCATCTTCAGACTCAATCTCAATAAACTAATCAATCACATATTTTTATCTTTAAAGAGGTAACAACAAATACTCGCTTCTGGCAATACAACCTCGAAAGGTCTAGACCTTCCATTTTTGGCTTCCGTGACTTGAATTTATTCACAACAGGATAGTCAGTCCTGCGTACAAGGATCGAATACTAACTTACTGGGTCCGTTTTGTTGTTATTTAGTAGCCGTGTGTCTTTCAATTGGAAAAGACTTCATGAATAAGAGGTGCGATGTCAGGCCCCATAAAACGATTTAAAATATCCTTTTGAGTACTTCTATTTTGCACGGCTCGTAAGCACGTAAGATCTACTCGAATTCTATAAAATTTGATTGTAATCGCTTCATTATACTTTTCTAATATCTACTGATATTGATAGTTATGGTCTGTCTATTTTTTCATGGGGGTCTCTTCATAAGTCCCCAAATTGGTAGACGGACTAGGCGCCCGACAAGGGGTCCATCTGTCAAGGGACCGCAAAGAGTCGTGGAAGTCCTCTGCTCGTCATTTCCGATTTTAGGAAACAACGTGTATGTTAAGGATATCTTTTAAAAAATGCCTAATGTTGCGTTAGATCTAGTTACTGGTGAGGGACTTCTATTTCGCTTAAGGTCTTCAAGAAGCTTGGTCTTCTATGGCTAATTGCTAATTTACAACTTCTCGCGAAGGTTTGTACTTGGGGGTATTTGATTGAGTATGTATCATACTTGGAAGATCACTAAGGTACTTAAATGATGATAGTTGTAGGTGATTTACGACATATTACACTTTTACTTCTTCGTCTACTTTCTTTATCATTTGGCCGTTTCCTTGAGGTCTCCATAAATTAGTACTGATATAAAACCTAGAGTCCTAGTGGAATTGATCAAATGGAAAAACACTTTGTGTATCCTTTGATTTTATGGTTCAGTATCATTTATTTATAGTTCGATTACAATTTGCAGTTCCAACGAGGTTCTAGTGAGTTCATAAAAAATCCCACGTGGCCGTATCATTAAAAGAATAGAATTGTTGAAGATATATCCGGAAGATTTCTTGGTTTATTCACGAAGCCTCTTGTTATAACCAATTACTACCACCAACTCTAGTAGTAAGCGAAATTAGTGCACTCTAAAAACTGTATTATTTTTTAAATTTCATCAAGGATATTTCACAATTTTATGATTTAGATTCCGAGTTGCATAGAGTTCAGTAGAAATGATACTTATTAGGACTTTCCAAGACTGTTATACGCTTTCCACAGTTGTAGTAATCTATCTTCTCAATTTAGCTGGCCATATATCACGACTCTCACGGCTTCATATGTTTCCCATGCCCGGTTCCATCCGGTTGACATGCTCATTATAAAATAATAGCCCGTTTAGAATAAAAACAAGCTCCATCGTGGTAAACGCCACCTTCCCGTATCATGTTCATAGATTGTTTACGCTTTTGTTGTGCTCGCTTCGTTCCCATTATCCGAGGAACAATTTTCAAAACCATCTTTCATCCAAATTTCCGCCCACGGTACTCAGGTTTTCCGCAAAGGTGCAAAGGATTGTGCCGGGCTGGTGTTTCAAATACACAACACTCCCATCCCTTTCACGGAGAACGGTGGCAGCGTGTCAATTAATACGGTGTGGCCACCGGCCGTTCGCTGCTGTTCCCTGTGCTTGCGGCACGTACTTGCCGCGGCAAGAGGTGTGGGCAGGCCCAGTAGGGAAGCAATTATTTTTTAATAATCAACCATTTCAACCACTTGCCCCGGATGTCCGGATCGGCTTCCTCTTGTGTAGGGGGAGTTGAAAAGAAAATGGGAAAGCGAACAAAAAAACTCGTGCATGGAATGAATGTTGCGATGAAGCAAAAAAAACACACACACAGTCGGGAAAACACACGGACCCATTGAACGACCGCTCATCGGAAAACAATTAGGAAATCATAATTTGTTTTCCCAAAAATATGACATTTGCCTCCGAGATTGGAGGTCGACTGTGACGCTTTGCGGCACGTGCCAAGCCCGAACCAAACGCCCGCTGACATGGAGCGCGAACATTCACATTGGACAGCCTAGGGAAATGTATGGGCACACTTTGTACGGCACGTGTGCGTACTATTTCAAAAGTCAGGTTAATCCCCGTGCCTTAAATCCCGGTCAGACGGAAAAGAACCGATGACAGGAAAATGTTGGGAAAACGATGTATAAAAGTGTCAACACTCTCGTGTACTCCTCAAATGTACTATCTTTATAATTCGCTTCTGATCAATGTTTATAGTGAACAAAACGACAAACAATCGAATTTGTAATAGGAAGATACACAAAATTATTTATTCAATTTATTGCCAGGTAATATGAATTGCTATGGTAACATTAGAATTAAACCTAAAACAACACGTGTAACGTTCATTAAAAATGAATAAAGAATGAGAGAAAAAAGACTAGGAAATAAACAGGAAAAGTACGTGTTCTTCTCAGCCAGGATGTTAGTCTGCTTAATCGCTTGTTATTGGAAAATTTGACCGTGGAAAACCAACCCGTATGTTTGTGTTTTCGGATAGTGTTACAGGATTCGTCTACAAAACTTGCGACATTAGATTGCCAAACAAATACACACAAAACCCATACATCTAAGGAAAATTACTTTATTAAATTGCCATTTCAATTGCTAGCATATTGAGGCACACTTTTCCTTCCTAGTGAGCTTTACATGATGAGAATGAGAGTGAGCAAGGGATTGCTTCCCATTTATCTTCGTTCCGCGTCAGCGAGTGAGGAAGTGATTGGTGAAAATTTAGGGAATCTCAGTATTCACTCCCGTCCCACCCATCCCACCATAGTCGTCCCTAGTGCGACCCTACCTAGAATACTTAGCAATACGCATGTCTGCGTACCAAATCGTCAAATGAGGGGGAGTGCGAAGTTGTGCACGAGAGTGAGAAGAGAATACGATGGGCGAATCCATTTGCAGGTCTTTTCGATGCGGCTGTCACGGTGCATCGGTTTATTGTTGATAATTTGTTTCATATGTTTGGATTTAGCGAGTTGTTGTGGATTTACAACTTAGGGGAACTGGAACGCCTGAGGATATACTTGTGGTAGCAGGGAATGATGTTAAGTATGGGTGTGTAGGTGAATATTTTTGTATTCTTATAATTCTATTCAATCAGTAAGATGTAGCTAGTGGGTGTAGCGAGTCAAACTGATATGACCCCTTGAATGTAACGCAGCTTGAATCATGTTTTCTGAGTAATTGTTGTTTGTCCAATTGCCAATAATCATATCAACGAGGGATCTGTATAAAAATGTCCAATGTTGAACAGAAGATTATACTTTCAAAAATCTAGATTTCAAAATTTACTAAGTTAGATTGGGTTATAAATTTTGTTTTAAAAATTCAAGGCTAAAGAAGGTTAAAAGGTTGCTGATTAAAGTACCTGTGGAGAATATTAATAATAATTTTATCTGATCATTGTACGTTATGAATAATAGCATGGAATGTATAGGCAATAAATCCTCAACAATATCTGCACACAATTAAGACTTATGTTACAATTAACGCGATCAATTAAACATTCCAAATTGCTGCTAGCACAACAAGGCACAATTAAGCAGAATAATCTACCAAGTGTGAGTGGAAGTGAGCGTGAGATTGCTTCCTGTCCTTGTAACACCTTCCCTCTTGGAGGGTCACGAACGGGAACGGGCACACAGTTCCCGGGCCACAGTAAAGCGAGGGTAAAATCGGAGTTGCCCGCGGGCTTACGCAGCGCCAGGAGCCTACTGTGGTGCAGAAACAAACAGCACATTAAAATCGGCTAATCCCTAAGCAAATGCTGTTGCTGTGGGAACCCTTTTTAAGCCACTCGGTTACTCGATTTCGATTGCTCGAATAGGGAGTGAATGCGAGAGCGGGAAAGGATCGAAGGATAAATCTTTTACCAGAGTTGTAAGCACTACACAATCATGTTGATTTACATCTCATTGGGTAACATTTGGTTGGGGGATAAAAAGATCTGACAAAAAATTGGACAAGATGATTCGATTTCATACTTTCATCGACTGTGGAGGTATTGAAGATATAGACAAAAAATTAAAAAGGATCATCATGCACACCTTGTGACGAACGAAACTGATATCAACACACGACCGCACACAATTTAAATCGTTTCACAATAGTTCGACACGTTCGGAGGTGAAGATTGACGTATCGAAAGGTATCGGCCATGGAGTAGAAAAAAGGAAAACTGAAACGTTCCTTTGTCCATCGTCCAGAAATTCTGGGAAGAATGAAACCGTTGAAAACATAGCGCAAAGGATAGGCGCACAAAAGCACAAAACGATCACGGGCTTCGAAATGGACAGACTGCACAACGGAATCTGTCAGGGAAGATGCACAGTCCTGGGTGGGCCCTCACGGTCCATTTGTCCAATGCCTGATCACGGCCAACCGGGGATGACGGAACCGTTTGGATCGGGCAATTCGTAAGCGCGTGCTTGGTGGAGCGTTGACGATGAGAAGCCAGAAATCCAATGAAATGTTGACGACGATTAGTCAGCAAAAATGGCGCCCTAATCACACACAGACTCCCTTTTTCCCCGTTACAGCCGCCCGTCTCCCGTGCACGCGCATTTCTTCGGAATCGGTCGGGTTTAATTTTCTGCAGAACATCTTCAACGACGACGGCTTATGACCTCCCTGGTAGAGCTGGCAGTCCGTCTTCCAGCAGGGAGTGGAATGGCGTGTACTACGGAACAGTAATACAAACCGGGACCAGGGGATCCTGACAACTACTGTCATGGCAACAGTTTTGCCCTACCTGTCGGCACCGTTGCGTGGCGTAGTGCGATAATTAAATAATTATAGAACGTTTTCCTTCGTTTTATTCGATCTTTTAGGCACGGCTCGTGCCGCTCGGTGTGACGGTGGTCGGTCGATTAATAAAAATAAAAACCCTCTCTGTTTGCTGGATGATTTATTAGAATTATCAGCACGTTTTGAAGCTGCCCTGGGGCTGAGGAGGATCTAGGGATGTGAGTTGAAGAAGCGCGAGGGTATGGAACAAATTATTCATCACCTTATTTTCACTCTTTTATTTTGTCGACTGGCTTCCACGAACGAACATTTCGATGAAAAGTTTTCCAACCTCCCCGTTGGACAATGATCCCCACCTAAACCAAAATTTGAAAAATACACACACGCACGTTAAACAAAAAATCACGCCTGTCAAACGCGAATACCGCTGGGCTGTCAAACAACCATAATCGATTCTGGATAATTGCTGGCGCAATCCTTCACAATAGCCGGTCTCGCGCTCAGTCTTCGCTGGACGCTGAAAGGGTATTTTCCCTTTCTCCACCGAACGGGACAAATTATGATGTTTTACTTTCGGTTCGTTTTGGAACCAGCAACGGTTTAGTGCACGAGCGATTGAACGGACCAGCGCGCCGGAACATGTCACGTTTGCCGACGCTAATCACATGACAGCGATCCGTTTCGATGATGATGCGTTCCGTCATCACGCTCGGGATGGGTTCGTCGTCTGTGTACAAAAGGCCATGTTTTTTTTTGCTTTCGCTGGCATCATTACCGGGTTTTGGAGCGATTAATGCTTGGGGTCGGTTTTGAATATTATATATTGTGGTCTTACCGGAACGTGCCACGGCTAAGAAGTCCAATTTGGTTTATTACCGGAACAGGTACTCGATTGAATAGTGAGCTCAAGTGATGGTAAAAAGAAACAAGCTGTCCAACGGAGTTCATCGAAGGTTTGGTGGTAAATACATCGTTGCGTTCAATTATCGACATGTCAGTAAAACTTGCACAACTTCGCTCTACAGCATTCGCATTTTTACGCGTGTGGTCAATCTGGTTTATCCATACGATCAGAATATTTTGATGTTTTAATAAATAAAAACACGCATATTTGGTGCACATTCTATAGATTGAATGTTGAGAAAAAGAAATGCAACTTTCTTTTATTCATGAAGTATTGCTTAAAAATAACAAGCTTGTATCTAAAATTTAACTAATGTGCAATAATTAGTTTGGAGACATTTTCTTCTTCACACCGTAAAAGGGCGCCTTATCCCCGAGAAATTTGTCTTTTAATTGAATACACATAATTATTTTTTTCATATTTTATACATCCCAATAAACGATGTCCCTTATTTCAAAGTGACATTGTGAATCCCTGAATCCTCCTTGTAGTATACGATATTTAAAATATGATTTTATTAAAACATCATCTAACAAACCACCGAAATCATGGCCCCATAAGGACTCAACGATGACAGGAATCGTCCATCCCCAGTTTACCCTTGTCCTTTATATTCGCAATGCCCTTTCCACTCCCAACGGTACTGTCGAGTTCAATTGTCTGAGTCACGTACCAGAGTTTTCCTTTGCCGTATGTCACCACACCGCTCGCTCGCGGAGCCTCCCCCCCGGGGAAAGTTCCGGTTGCAGAACAATGGGATCAACACGGAAGCAGCGTAATAGCTGCGGGTCTAGCTGGGCTGTGTAAGACAATGTCACGATTGTTCGGAAATATCAAGATTGCGCTTCACACACCGTCTGTCGCCCCCCGGGTACGCCCCACCGCACGTGGATTGCGGTCTATCTCTTTGGTTCATCACCTGGATACTTCCTCGTGTCTGCAAATGAGCACGGCAGGGACTGGAACGTGCCTTTCCGGTTGTTTCTTTCGAACACTTGCCCGCACACACCCATTCACATTAACATGGTCGTAGAAGGATGTGAATGTTGTGCCGATTGGGATGCTGGCCCTGCTGCTGACGTTGCCATTGTCGGTATCGCGTTGAAATTTCCCAACTGTCTACTAGTGCCAAAAGGGGACAAGTTCGTTAGGGTCTCGCACCTTTTTGCAGTGTGTGGGTGAGACAGGCGCGATTGGAGTGAAGGATATACCGAATTTTTCCCCTAAATTGAACGGCAACGATTGGGGCAAGCGGGAACTGAGCTCCTACACGTGACTTTTGGGGTTTGGGTTCCGATAACGAACCTTGCGCTGACAGCAATTTGGTTCAAGCCGTGGTCACGAGCAGTTGATCATATCTGGACTGTTCTTGCAATTATATGCGTCTGAACAAGAACGGAGAGATGTTTTACTTGTTCAAACTCTATTTTGAATAATTTGCTATAAACGTAATTATAATAACATTTAACACAATTTTTCAAATAATTTTTAATGGACATCGTGCATTAAATTGGAGTTGGAGTTTAACCATTAAACTAATTCATTTTAGAGGTAGCCAAGACATTCTCAAAAGGATCTTTTCACGACAAGAACGGGGATCGATTCCCATCCGTTCTCCCGTAGTGAGGACTAACTATTAAATTACGAGGAATCATTTAGAGAATAGTTAGTCATTATATGGCACACAATTCGTTAAGCCAAGAAGCAGAAGAAAGTCATTTTAGCTGCGATATTTAGCAATCAAAGTATTTGTACGTAAGTTTTCAAGGTCAACACGACTTCAAAATTTTGCAGTAGAATATAATGAAACTTTGTTTTATCAGTTCATGTTTTGTTTTCTAATGTATTTGAGCTAATATTTGAAAGTTTAGGAAAATCCAATTTTCTGGATTGTGGAGCTCCAAATTTTTGTGAATATTTGTGTAAGCTTTTATTCCTTTTATTGAGGGAAGATTATTTTACATAAAAAGTTTCAATAGCATAGTATAGTTAATCATTAAAATGATATTAATCATTAAACGATTCAACCAAATATTTGTAAAAACTTCTTCACGAACTGTGATGATAAATGATACGGTTTCATTTACATGCTGTTTATTGCACTTGTAATGTCAAACCCCTTCATTTGACTTCACGTTCATGATGACATCAATCACAGCCTTTACAACTTACTATCGCCACCGCCAGCACAACCGCCTTTATTTTGGGAAGGTGATGTTTTACATTAAAATATTCATAACCAACCGTTGGATCGGTTTCTTCCGTCTTGAAGACGATAAATCTTTCCCCTTACACAAAACATCTTACGAACCGAACTGGGACGCCATCTTCATACTCGCGGGGCTATTGGCCTGCTGTTTCCTTAGCGAACAAACAATCCGATAACGATCGGGGAAACGATTTCTGGGCTTGCTGCGAACTCGTTGCCCGCAGCTGCCGTGGGGATGGAGTTCCTTTTTGGAGTTGCTCAAAAATACGGCACCGGCCGGTTTTCCCCCATTGGCCTAAAAGATCGTACCCGTCGTACCCGGCAGCAATGTCGGGGGCTGTTTTATTCAAAATTCATCACCATTTTAACGAATGGAGTACAGCGTTGTGCTTAACAGTGGTAGATTTGTGGAGGTCTGTGTGTGTGTTCCTTTTTCTTCCCCATTTCTTAACGTGCAAGGAAGAAAATGAAAAATGGCCAAGAACCCCTTTTTTCTAAAATCTTTTTTCAGATATGTTTTAAACCGTTTCTTGGTCTTTCTTTCTATACAAAAAAACACACAAAACGTCTGCTTCGGTAGTATGAATACTAATTTTGCTGTGGAGCTGCCGACACTTTTTGGACGACAACATTTCTTTCCCTTAATGACGCTAAGATTGGGACTGGCGGAACCATTTTTCTTCGACGTTTGCTTCCCTTACTTGCGTTGAAATGTTTACATGACACCATAGAAAAGTTTTTCCCTTTTTTTAAGGCAACAAAAAACAACGAAAAGATTATCGAGATTATATCGCGATGTTTTAGAAGTCGTCGGTGAAGCGAACGAGGTCATCGTTTTTTTTTTCGACGGCTATTTAAGAAAATATCAACAAAAAAAATCCTTTCCATATTTTTTAAAGGTGAAGAAAGCAATAAATGAGGTTTTCTTAAAGAAAAATCATCCTGAATTAGTTCGAAAAGTAGAAACATTAATTATTTGGTAATTAGCTACTACTCACCCAAACATATTGTGCAAAACTTGGATTTAAATTGAAATTTTTGAATTTGATAATTCGTTACACAAGAAGACAACACGTGTGTAAATACATTTTGCATTCGTTTATTTATTTTTGCTGATTTATATTTTTTTTCTTATATTCTTACGCTTTGTTTTCTTCTCATTCCATTCCACGGTGGAACGGTGGTGCATCCCTATTCGTACAATGTTTGCCGCCAATCGTTTTGCTCGCTTGCGCGCTTTTGTAACACGAGCAACTAAAACCCCCTTTTCGCTATTCGCATCCGTTTGTATATTAATTTGCACATGCTTACTTTTGTTTCGTTAATTTGTCGGTTCGCCGCTTCGTGTCATCGTTCATTGACTAATCTTTTCGAACAGTTAAAAATAATTCTTTTTTAAGTGCAATAAATTCACCCGAATCTCCCAAAACATGTTTTCCAAATTTGTAAAACACCTTTTTGCTGGTTTCGAGGAAATGGGAAACTTTTTTAAAAAACAAAATGAATATTATTATTACGAAAAATTAACGCTTGCTGTTCGATTATTCCTAGCAGGCGCATTGTGGGCGAACAAAAGTTTTCCTTGCATTTGGGGACACCGTAACTTCTGTGTGTACTATTCATTAATTATTTTTATGTACCGCCGTTTAAATATTACTATTATTATAGTGTTCCGGTTGATATTCGAAAGAAGCAAACCCTTGCTGCTCCCTTCAAGATGGTTAAGGAAGTGGATAAGCTTCTGTGTCTTAACACGATCGGGAATCAGAAGTAGCTTTTCCCGGCCCTGACTTTACCGATTCTGCACGTTCAGTAGAAACTTTTGCTTTACCAAACACACTTTCCTACAATGAGAGCTACGCGAATTTGTTTGACTCAGCTGCCTTACTCAACTGTTCTTATTACTGCAATGACTCTAATGCAAAATGTCCTTGTTCTTTTTTTTTACCTCCATTTTGTTTAATTATTCAATACTGTGCGTGCTTGAATCAATGCTCGATAGTACAATTATTTACAAACGTGTGTTTTGAGGTGTTTCAAAGTGTGCGCGTGTAGTGTGTGTTTGTTTGTGGTTTAATTTTTTTTAATTTCCGGAAATAGGTACACTTGGAACATCATGATCGTTTTTATTACTTTTTTTTTCGTCTTATCATATGCTAAACGGCACGTTTCGCTAAACCATGGTGTAGATCATGCAACAACCAATTGCACCGTGCAATTGTGCAACAAAATCAAAAAAAAAAGGGTGAGCCACCGAGTGTGAGACAAAGGAAAAAACAAACTAAAAAAACTACATTCTACAGCTCATCGGTACAGGGCATCTACATTCGATGTGCGAAACTTCACAAAATCAACACCTTTGGGAGCGTGTTCCGCCGTGTACAATCTTAAGCCAAATTTGATTAGTTTGCGCGTGTTCCGCTTCGGCTACTTGCTTAAGCATATCCGCCTTCCCACGAATCCCCTGGGGGATCTATTTGTCGGTTTTACTTTACTTTTGCTGCGTTTTTAAAAAATATATTTATATATATGTATAGCTTTATCATACACAAACTGGGCAGCCGCACGTCGGGATACTGCCCGTTGCACTATTCGTGCCATAATTCCTTACAGTGATTACAATGGTTACCTACTATGCCTGCAAGCGTCGTCGGCTCGGTGCAGTGAATGCAATTGTACTGGTTGTTTTGGTACGAAACGGCGTGCCCTCAAATCCAGTTCCGTTTGTTTTTGATTTTTCCGCGACGAAGACTACGAGCAAATGCGGGTTGCGGGTGTGGGAACGGAACAAAACGGCTACCACAAAACGTTACCGTACAAGGCAAAACGGAAAAAACCCCTATCGATACGAACTATAACACGGGCAAGAAGGGGAAATGATTGTACTGCTGGTACGCTATCGTTATGTACAAGTAAGTGTTTGAGACGGTTTCAGGACGCTTGTGCAGCGAACGTTTTGTTGTTTTTGCGTCACCTTCCAGCAGATCAACACTGAGCGAAAGGAAATTTGTAAGAAGTGCTTCCAAAAAATTTGATTAAAATCGAAAAGAAACATAAACATGCTGTGGAGAGAGAGAGACCTCGACAGCACGGTGAAGCTCGGTTTAAAACTCAGTCCTAAATCATACCACCGACGGCACGGAACGTAACCGATTCCACTAATATTACCAGGCGCGCGTCTGCAACGGCAGATAGCCGCCGCACTGCTGCTGGTGGCTGTTCGTCATGAAGTTGTTCTGGTTGCGGTACGCCATCGCTAGACTGTTGGACATGAGCGCATTATTGCACGGTTGCTGCAGCATCTGATGTTGATGGGCGGCCCCATTGTACGACGATAGCAGTGCCGCCGTAGCCGTATCCGGCGAATGTGCGTTCGTGTCGTTCAGCAGCACGATGCTGCCGGAACTGGTTGGGCCACCGCTGCCATTGCTCGCACCACTGCCCGCACCGGTTCCGTTGCTGGCGCTGCTCGAACCATTCGAGCTCGGTCCGGTCGTGCCAGTGCAGGCCGTACCACCGCCCGACCCACCGGCCGATCCCGACCCGCTCCCACCTACGGCCGACTGCTGCTGCTGGTGCGCATTGTGCTGCTGCTGATGATGCTGTGCTGGATGCTGCCCATGCTGGGACGGATGCTGACCGTGCTGCTGTTGCTGGTGTTGCTGCTGCTGTTGCTGCTGGACGGCGGCGGCGGCTGCTGCGGCTGCTGCAGCTGCAGCTGCCGCACTGCTGCCGCTAGTGTTGTTGCCGCTCGCGTTCGAACCGCCGGAGCAGGGCTTGCCATCTTTCACTAGTACTGGTACGGCCACACGTCGTGGTGAGCTGGCTGACTGGGATGAAAAACAAACCGCGCATTAGTCGGACGAAGGGGTGCGGGCGTCGTTCCCGGGGGCAGCAGGGGCGGCATCATGCCGACCAGCATCGTCGCACCGGGCCCGTAATGCGCCCCCGGAAGCAGCTCGTCCTGGTCCTGGTCGAGCAGGTCCTGGTCCTGCACCCGTAGCTGTTCATGCTGTTCCTGCTGCTGGTGCTGGTGTTGCTGGTCGTGCTGTGGATGCTGCGGCAGATCGGTCGGGGTGGTGCTCGACTCCGCTAGGATGGTCGTGGTACCGGCAGCGGCGGCAGCACCACCACCACCAGCAGCAGCAACAGCAGCAGCAGCAGCAGCAGCAGCAATCGAGCCACCCACCGATGCACCGGACACCGTTCGACCGAGGCTGCGCACGTGATGCTGGCCACGATTACTAACCTGATTATGTTGGTTCTGTTCCGCCATCGCTTTCTCCTTTGCCTGCCGTTTGCACTTGTACCGATGATTTTGAAACCAAATCTTCACCTGCGAAACATGGTAGAGAATTGGGTCCGAAATTAGCGTCATTAGTCTTTAACATCTAAAATATATAATCAAGTTATTCGGAATCTTAGCAATGGATAAATGCCCAAATGGATATTAAATTCCATTTAGTATCTCTAACCCTTTGGAAGAGATAAGTTAGTAAACTACCTTGAAGATTTTCAGGTCTCTGTGACCGTGAAGTCTTTGGTTTGATTCAAAGTTGTGCTAATAATTGTCTTTAGATCGCAACGGGAACGTTTGAAGGGTTAAGGTCTTCAAAAAAATGTTTGGCAAGTCCACCTGTTCGTACTTTCCAAGATTTATGAAGGTGTCCAGAAACTTCTGATGTAGTTTTCAGAATAACACGACAAAGTACAAGTGGAAGTCGTCTAGCTTCTTGCTGGAAGACGTCTTACAGCTATTGCCCAGTGTTAAGAAGCTCAAGACATTGGATAAAATCACGACATTGTATTCTTTCAATAAGATTTCATGACCAACATCTATAGTAATATCCATCTAATCTTGTCTAGGTGTGTCTCAATTGTTTGACAGGTGTATCTGACTATTTGACCCATGATGTCCAACTCCGTCACTCCAATCTGATGATACTATTTATTTACTACGAGCAACATCACTAGGTAGCATGCAATAATGATGTCTAGACTTAAATCTGCATCATACTCCTGGATCACCGAATTACTCGGAACTCAATCTTGTCAGTTCCGGGAGTTTTAGTTCTAGTTTTAGGGAGCCAACTAGTAAACCATAAATGTAGTCACCTTTTTGTATTAATTCACACAGCTTGTCATGGAATGGTGATCTTCTCAACTCCATTCCTTATTAAAGATTTGTTTTGGACGATGAAATTATAATCAAATGTCTTTGGCTACAAACAGTTGCTTGAATGGGCAACAAAATTCTCTCAGTTCTTATCTTCCTGCACCGCAGAATTCGAAGAATCTCTGAGAGCTCTCCCAAGAATCTGTACAATTTTGTGCACCCATCTTTAGCCAGCGATGTCTTGCCTTTTTGGCTTTAAACGCTGATCGTTGAATCTTACGCTTAACGTAAGATATTTAACGCATCGCAAACTTGGCGAGTATTTCCCGGTTTCGCTCCCATGTTACCATGGCCACGTATCACGGTACAAGCGATGTGGTAGGTCCCTGCAAGTGCTGAAAAAAATCACATCCGTTAGCTGAACCGTTAGAAGTGTCGTCGGTTTAGGTAATATGATTTAATGCACGGCCACCACAGCCAGTGCCGCCGTGTCACCAGCCGGGCACAGGCACAGGAAGTTGTCGAGGCGGTTGCAGGAAGTACGTTCGTGAACATATCTTCCGGCGATGGCACAGTGGTCTCGCGCCACACACGTACCACGTTCTTCAAAGCGTGCACATCTCCCCCTTGTTCTTTAATTCTCAAGTCTCCTCGCCACTTTGACTCCAAAGCAAAACCGGTGGCATGGGGGGGGGGGGGGGGTTCGGAACGGGAATCTTTCTGCACGAGTTTTATTGCGCGTTCGCTTTCTTCTTTTGCCTTTTCTGCATTGTGGCTCGTTGGTTCTTTGATGATAGTTGACGTTTGCCTCCCTTGCAGAAAGTCGTCGGAATGGGTGGCCGTCTGAAGCTTATGCACGCGTGTATGTGTGTGTGTGTGTGTGTGTGTGTATGTGGGCATGTAAGTGTGTTGAGTAAAATTACACATAAGTGTGCACTGTGCTTTTCCACTGAGGACCCTTGTGCTAAAGACCCCGAAATAAGTGATGCAGTTTTACACTGCTGCACACTAACGGCGGATCTAGGAGACTCGTGGGGTCACAAATTAGTCTCGATTTGAGAGCCTGGTGGCATACATATACATATATGTGTGTGGATGGGTGTGTGGTCATACGGATAGTTTTTTCTGCTTTAGAATATTTTCCCGGATTTCAACCAATCTTTTTAAAAAGAGAAATTTTTATTTTTATCCTCGAATAGTTGTTAACATTGTTTATTATTCTATTTCCTTTTCTTAGCATTTAAAGTTGGATGCCAGCCCCAATGATTTATGAATAAAATAAAAAAAATTAGGCAATCATCAAACAGTTTATCAAAAGAACTAAATATTAGAAATATTTACAAACATGAACAAGTTTGACAGAACATTTAGACAGGACTACCAGGCAGGTCTCAATAATTGGTTCGAAAATTTGTTGTATTTCTCACAACTAAATCATACCTGTTTTACCTTTCAACTTTAGAAAATACTAACAAAAACAACAATTGCGCTTAAAAGCAAATTAATTAAAAATTTAATACAACCATTTATTGTTACATACTTTCAAATGTGCATTCTGCTGAAAATGTCTTTCAATGTGAATGCATTTAGTTTTCAAATTTAAAAGAGTATGCCTTTCAAAACTTATTACTTTCCCACCTTCCCGGAATTCTACTCATCGTGATTTCTGCCTATTGAAACATTTTGCAACTAATGAAGTGCACATTGAGTTAGCGGTGCAATTGCATTTACCGACTACAAAAACAAAAGCTCCATAATCGTAATGTATGAACCGTACCGGACAACCAACTTAGCATGATGGAAGCATGAACTAACGGGGGAAAAAAACATGCAAACAAAAAGAAATATCCTGTGCACCTACTGACCCGGTGGCGCACTCCATTTGCACTCACCGTCCTCACCCCCCCCACGGCTGCCCACTTGCCTAGCCGGATGGGGTTTTTTGGAGAGGCTTTTTGTTACGTTGAAAGTGCTGCAAGTACTGCCGCCAGGGAAGGGAAGCTAAACATTGAATGTGTTCGCAACACACGGCCGTCCAATGTGTAAACATTCATTTAGTATTCTCTTTGAGTAAATAGAAAAAAAACCCCCACACACACATAGAATCATTTCCTCGAGGAAAAGGAAAGCCTGAATAGTACGGGCCCGACTTAAAGTCCGTGTGCATCCGGGTGGATGGACCGAAAGCTTTCCCACCGTCGTCTTTTTCTTTGCAACACTGAACTGAATGTAACTGGGTTTTTTTTTCCACTGTTTTACATACCTCGTACCCGGTGGAGGAAATTGGAAAATGAGTGATAAGGGATTAGGTGTATGAGCACGCAAAGAAAAAGCACCGGAGCGTCCCCCCGGGTTCCCAAAGCATCCCACTGGAGATTAGGTTCATTTGGGCGGTTTTCAGCGTCAATGTCCACGTTCGGGTGGATCGAAACGGTCCAAACCGAGGTAGCTGCGAGCCTGGTGGCACCTATTTTGCCACTCAAAGTAACCACTATTATGCAAGCCCGGGCGGGCTTCAAGTGTCGAGTCTTGGGCGTGCAGTCGTGTCTTGCCCGCCGCGATTGATGGATGCTGCATCGTGGATGCTTGCATCGGGCGCTGAATAGCGTTGCATTTAGCACTAGCGGCAGCCACTTTCCTGCTTTTTAATTACGAGCAAAATCAACCACTACATTGCAACCAATTCAGCGTGAACGCGAACGTGCGCCCCGGTCTGCCGCCTTTTGTCCGTTTAGGTTGGAAAAGGACACACGTGGTGGGCTATCTATTTTTGTGCCTCTAGCCTCTTGATATTCTTGTGTGCTGTGGGTGGGAGGTGGGAGGTAATGGGAGCAAGGAGAAGAGGGGTGAGAACAACAACCGTGTGCTGACGGTGCTGTATGCAAACAACTTCTTCCATTCAATCCATCTCGAAGTGGATGTGGACGGTGGGAAGAAGCTCCCAGAAGGGGAGCAAAAAGGGGGGGGGGGAACGTAAAGCTTTCAGCGAGTGCATGAGTGTAATATTATCTCATCAGCAGCTTTCTCGTGGTGCAATTAGTAGCGTAATCAAGCAGCACCGGTTGGGCGGAACCACGGCCGAGTGTGGATATGGCGAAAAAGGACACTCGAATGGAAGCAAACACTACACACAACTTCGGCTTACGGAGTATCCCATCCCAGTGTGGTGTGAGGCGAATGTTTTATTCCTGTGTGTGTGTGTGTGTTTTTTTTTCTTCTTCATTCATTCAAGACGGGTAGCGTATGCAATTATTGGAGCACGGTGCATCGTATGCTGCAAGAAAACGTTGCGGGATACGTTTGTAAGCGTGCAGTGAAAGGTGTATAGAATGCGAAGCATTCTATCCAATTCCGCTGCATTTGTTCGGGGGATAGCATTCATCTGTGGAATAGTATAATTACTAAACCCTGCAAGATCAGGTTCGGACAATCAGCAGAAATTCTGAGCCAGAACAGAGGCGTGGTGGGTAGTTAAAATAATCTACCAAGTGCAAGAGGATGCAATTTAATTTGTTTCTTCTTGTGGCATCTTAATTAAGTGTGTCTGTAACGTTGTTTCACCAGAAATTGCATTAAAATGAAGCAAACTTTGGTTGAATGAATAAAACTGTTGGAAGGGATGAGTAATTGTAAAAAAACGAGCCCTATTTTAATAAAACCCCGCAGGAAGCGCAACGAGTAAATGCATCAATTTATGGATCTTTATCTTGCGTTCTTAATTACGTACTATGTGTGTAGATTAAAATAATTGTGTTATTAGTAATTTGCACACAATTACGTTCTTTGGTTCATTACAAAATGTGGTATGGAAGATGATACTATTGGAAGTTTATCTCGTCCCTAGTTTCGTTCACACCTGAGTTAATGTAGAGTTCCCGATCTTTTAAGGAATTCGCAATACGACAAGAAAAGAAACCATTCAACCTTCTCCGTACCATTGTGGGCAGTCAACCGTGCCTGCAACCTCAGGGAAATGAAGCACGGGTATCATGCTATCGCTAATAATGATGCCGTTGATGATCATAATCCATGCCAAAGCACTTGCTAATTGGGTAGGGTAAGCCGCGTGGGAAGCGATGCGTCACATTCTAACCTCAAACTTCAAGTCAAGCGACTTAATTGGGAACCCCAAATCCGGAAGTGTGGAAGGACCTGCAACTACGGGGCTTGGCCTCGCCCTTACCGTGATTCGGCTGCGGGTGGCCCGTACTGTTGTTTGGGTTGTTTCTTCCTCCGAACAGTACCTGCCGGTAAGTAATGGGACAAGCCAAAACCGGAGGTACGGTACGGTCTGTTTATTTTGGATTCAACCCTCCCGCACAGTCCCAAAACATCAGCCGAACCATCTAGTCGTCCGTGGCACGTTATCCTTCCCAAACGGCCGGGTTTGGTTTTTCCCCGCTTTTCTCGAACGAGGGATTAAAAAGGTAGCAATGTTTACGGAACATCATACTGCAGGGAAGTAGAATGTGTTATTTTTTTGACGATTCATTCCTCATTTCTTACGCCGTCAGGGAAATGGTTTTACTTTTACTATTTCACTGACTCGTTTTACCGCACAATTCCATGGGTGAATGGGTGCGAAAACATTGATAGGTTATAGGGAAGAGAGAAAAAAATGCACCCACGTGATCGGAGCGAAGAGATTAGGCAAATTTATAAAAATAAAAAAGCGAAAGATAATAACAATAACAGCTCGCATCACGCTAATCATTCGCATCCGGATTGCGAGCGTACGTTACGGGTGGAAGTATGACAATTGGCATTAGATCCGTTAGCAGCCGGGTAGAAAAAAGGGTTTTTCCTTGGCAGAAAGAAGGATATCCGGTGTATTTGGTAGGGTGTGGTGAGTGTGTGTTAAAATCGAAAGAGTTAAAAATAACACCATATAACAACAATAACTTGCAAGGTTCGGTTAATCTCTCAGCGAATGGAAATCCTAATTAAGTAAAAGCTTTGGAATTTCCACTGACTTTGCTTTCATCAATAAAGTAACGAACCAAAAGAGGAAGAAAAATGCAAAACATGTTGTGGTTTCTCAAAAATAAACAAATGTTGTTTTGTGGGTAACTTTTCTGGCTTTTCATAAAAAGGGCAGGACAAGAAAAATAAAATGTTCATATAAATGTTTTGCATTCTGCGCAGTTTTGAGCATAACATATTGATTTTCTTTTGAAAATAAAATTCATCAGATTTCATCATTAAACAGATATATTCAGGTTATATCGTTTTTTTTTTTTAATTGCCTCAATTATATCATTCTAAAATTGATCCTTCTCACAAACGTTCAATCTTAACGTAATTGTAGGCTCTCTGGAAATATTGAAAAACACCTTAGAAAATTGTTTATAATTTTTTGAAGCATTTTTTTTTGTCTTCAATTTAATTTCCACAGCAAATTATAGTTTAATTTTGAAAGGAAAGGACGTCGATTGGTTATTTAATTCTGCTATACCATTAATTTTACCTCCAAATACTTAGAACATTATATTTTGAATACTTAGGACATTTGGGGCACAATAGCTACGATTTGCTTCCTGAAGCGTTTAACCTTCCCTTTAAACATAGAAACGTGGAGTGAAGAACATGAATATCAGGTTTAAAAGATATAATTTTGTAAACATGTATCAATTACAGTAATTACAGATTGTCATTCTTCAGTCTCTCGTATAGTTTTCACTTTAATAAGATCATAAAAAAGACCGAAAGGATGCAGGAAAAGATCATGAATAGAGAACCTAATAAATATTGTATCTAAAATTGAACGTTTCCTAAACCTACGTCCTAACCTAACCTAAAAAAATTCGAAAAGCATGAGTATGAATTTTACACATACCTCATCCAACATAAGCATACAAATTTGTTACAAAAAGAAAGGAATAACTAGGTTTTTTTTAACTATTTGTTCTCCATTATGATCTTCTCCTTATATATTGAATCTAGAAATAAAGGAACACAGGAACACTTACTTACTTACTTACTTAACATTTACTGCTAACATTGTTTAACTCTCGGGCTTAATGCGAGATCTATTTTGAAGAAAACATTTCAATGTTTTTTACCGTCGGATACAATTTCCGATAATCAAACAAAAATAGAATTCCATGCCCGAGACTTCCATCTTGTACAGATAAATTTGCAAACAAGTTCGTTTACATTTTTATCGTGATTTAAAAATATTCAATTCAATAACATTCCTTCTCCATTTCGTTCTAAAACGGTTTCCAAATTTTCGATATATTATGATGAACCATTTTTCCGTCGGTCCTGTTGTAAACCATCTACCGGTGTTGCGGTGTGTTTTTACAATCGTCATTTTGCGTTATTATTTTTGCATTCTTCACTTCCCACTGCCCGTCCCGATAGTATGTTTGCCTTCGGCTTTCCCAAAATCTGTTCCATTACACACCGTCATCCGGCAATTGTATTGTATTTAACGTTACCTTTCCAAACGACGAGCTTTACCCTGGCCGTAGCGCAATGCACATCGACACGTGAAATAAGTATGGTATGTCTAGCAGGGCACACCGAGAGATCAAGGGAGTGAGTGAGAGAGAGAAACAAGCTTGAACCTAAATCCGTAGGGTCATGATTACCAGATGTTTAAGTGAAGTCCCGAACGCGTCAAGCACCTCCGGCTGAACCTTGACGGCTCGAGAGGTTTGTGGAATCGTACGGTTACGAAAACTCCCCACTCTCCCGAAACGGTTTCGTACGTACGTATCGGGCAAAGGCGTATGGCTACAAACAACGAGTGGAATGGTGAAAAAAAAATACATATAATAAAGAATAAAACGCAATTCTCGTGAAAATAAGAAGCGAAACCACTTGAACTGCTTTCAAACCACTCCACCTAGCTTGGCTTAGCGTTCGATTCGTCCTGATTTTCGTCCTGCTGATCCGGCCTGTTTGCTGCTCTGGTGCTGCCGCGCACCGTCAACATCTGCTGCCCTCGATCGATAACCGCACGCAAATATTATGGCTGCCCTCCTGCCAGAATGCACACGGGACGCGCAACCCGTGTTGCCAATGTTGCGGGAGAACAAAATGGATTCCACGTTCCCCATGTTTCCCGGGGTATTTTTTAAAGCATATTTTACGTTTAAAGTCCCCTGATTGATCATGGCCATGAAGTTTTGTATGTGTATAAGGGGAAGTATTTTAAAAATCTACAAATTTATCCATTTAAACTATTATTCCTATAACGATTTATTCGATCAAAATTGCTCTGGTGTTACAATCACTAGGAAAACCCCAACTTCCATTCCGCTAGCGAAACTTTCACCTTATTTCTTACGATTTGCCCACCCTGGTTGTGATTATCGTTTCCGGCTGTTTATGTTTATTGTTACAGCAGCCCAACAAAATGCTGGCCACCGCCGGTTTCACGCTGCTTGTGTTTACGTACGCGCTAATCCAAGTCCTCCTTTGCATGTCAAGATGCTGTACAGAGCAGAGAGCAAAACAGGAGGATTGAGCATTTCCGCACCAAGTTTCCGACTCCGTGTGGAATGACTTTTGACACTTGGCAGGAGACCAAACTCGCCGCAAGGAAAATCCCATTCTGAAATTCCCAAATTCTAAGGATTCGTTTGTTTTTATTAGCGATGTTTTTCTTCGCAGAAGGAATCGGATGGCTGGATTATGCTTATGTTATTTTGTTTTTTTTTTCGGTCCAAGGATGGTAGTTTTCGTTTTGTCTTTCTTAGTACGAGGAGGATAAATCATTGCGTCGTTTGAATGAGGTTATTTTGTTAAATATTTAATGCGGGAGTTCTGATTGATTATTTATGGATTAGGTAAATATTGTTCCAAATCAGTCAGAATTGAGAAAGCTGAAACATTCTTTAGAGCGGAAACTGAACTTTAAAAAATTTAATATTAGTTGAACGCAATTGCAAATCACTTTTAAACAAAAATCTTCAATACTTGAGTTTGATCAAATGTCACTGAAATCGACATTTAAGTCTGAGCTGTTTCCATATGAGATTTATTTTAATTTTAGCTATAGAGCACATTTTGTGACAAACATTTGCAAGTGCTTTGTTACTGCTTTATTTGAGCCTTCTGTATTGCTCCAAAACACTTCTAATCAATATGAAAAGGGGCTAAAACATTCGCTTGTTGTTGGGCGTTCTTTCCCCCAAAAAAAAAAAACATAAATTCTCCAATATCTCCAACGACCACCGGAGGGGCAAATCATTGCGTGATACGCCCGGGGGAAAAAAAAAACCTAATGCCACCCGGTGGGGCCCTCGAATGCTCAGCGAATCCGAAACCCGAATGTCCAGTTCCGGTTTCAAAGCACAGCCACACACCGACAGAGGCCACACCGCTCGCTAGAATATGCTGCTGCTTTGTTTGATTTGATTTTTTTCCTTTCCGTTCCAGCCGTGTCGTATGTCAACGCTGCCTGCTCCATCGTGTACGTTCGGCTGCAGCCCCAAAGTTGACGTTTTAGTTTCGGAAGCTGGTAAAGATTTTTGCAAAACCGTTTCATGAAACCAAGCGGAGCGATAAGCGGTGTTGGAAAGTGGAGAAACTCCAAAGAGGGGAGGATCCTACAATGACACTCTTGACGCTCGCGGCACCCGACATCACCCACGTGCGCGCTACCGCCACCGACGGTTTGTTGCGCTTCGATTTCAATTGACAGTCTCGTTTGTCAAATTGAATTTCTAAAACGAAGTGTCACTTGAACCGTTAATCAAAAGTGACATCGTCAGAAAAGAGAAGAGTGGCGATTCAATAGAAAATGGTGCGCGTGTATGTGTGCCAAACGGGCCCGTGGTGCCCGTATGTGTACGTAACGATTGTTTGGGATACGCGCGCGTTTGTGTGCAAAATGGAGCAGTAGCAACAAAACGCCTGCCAGCGAGGAGGATTGCTTTGGAAAAAAATGCATAAACCTCGCGGCGCACACTGTGGGCGGAACTGCAATGGATGACATTTATGCACACGAGCGTCGTAGTGTTTTTAGTTGTTGCTTTACATTGCACAATTTCTGTTTATTGTTTTTTGCACTCTTTTACCACCCGTCACACGAAACCCAGCGCATCGAGTGTTTTATGCGCAGAAAAATCCACTCCAGAGTGAGGATCAAAGTTTGATGGCGTGGCACCGGGTAAGTGGCATTCGATCCAAATGTTGGGACGCATTTGAACGTGAAATCCTCTCCGCATTCTACAAAAAAACGAACTGTATCTTTATCGGCGAGAATCGTTGCGATCGAGTGCGATAAAGCGGCTTTAAATTGATGCTTCATAGAAATCATCGTCCATCAGGTGCTATAATCCTTTCCACTCGTTCGGCTTTTGTTCGAGCAAGAAAAAAAAGGGACACCTTTTTGATTGTGAAACAATTTTTCTCTACTCGTGCTTATGGAGAAATCAGCTTTCAGCTTACTTTTTATATTTTTCGTTTGTCCGTCCAAAGGTGATGTTTTTACAGCGAATTAAAAAATGATAACCGCTAGCGAACATTTATAGAAACGCCCTTCGTTTTCTTGGTAATGTTGCGGATTTTCTTGTAAACCAACTCAGCGGGAGATCTCAATGTATCCTGACGCTAGGGATTCGTTCGCTTGCGCAGTGAGTAAGACGAGCAGAAGGTTTTTTTTAACGGCAACAGCAACAATACGAACGAGAGCATTAAAAACACCCCTGTTGGCTGGTTTAGGGACGCATGCGGATAAAAGTCTTGCTACAAAATATTGAAAGAAAAAAAGTTATTGGGACAGCAACCACGAACAGATTCGCATCCCGTCGGTAATCTGATTAATGTGTTGTTATATTTGTTGTCCATGTTAAGACCTGCTCTCCAATGAAACTACGCCACCACGTATTAGGGCGACTCCCGCTATGATCCTGTCCAGGATACCATTGTTGGTTAACACCAGCTGTAACGCTAGTTAAAATGTTAGGTTCTTCTGAAAGGTTTTTCACACTCTTACAAGTAGAAGATTGTTAACGCAAAGGTATATTCAAGAAATGATCTCAAGTGTGATCTACTTGGAGTTCCAATTTGGTGTCCAGCAGTATTATTCACATCCCCAAACGCAACTTCGACCATCGAGAGAAATTAGGCTGCCCATCTCTGCCCATCTCTGGTTGAATATAACATTCCAGGGATACTCAATACTTTCTGTTACAAATTTTACTTCAATGACATTCTACAATTTATTTTCAAACTTAAACTTTGAGCAAGAATTATTTACGCTTATCAGTACTAAAAAGTTCCATATTTCTTATGCAAGTTGACCAATACAGAAAACATTTCTCGGAACATTGATCAACCTATTTTTCATATAAACAACGTTATTGTAGTGATTGAACCTATTTCTTTTCACTTCAAAAAGATTTTTTGATTTTTTGAATACGATCGTTCATCAATAATAAGTAGTATAGAGAGTAATAAGTGTATTTTTAATGACTGACTACAGTTTTGGCAGAAGAACTGAGTGTAGAGGGTAAAATTCAAGTCTCCTCAAGACCTCTGGCGGTTTTAGTGCCAAAAAATAAAAATACTTTTGGAATATAACCAATTGAGAAGTTAGTTAACCTATATAATATTTGTGAAAACGATGATTTGGAATGAGAAAGTTATTATCTATAAGAAGTAATTAAAAATTACGCAGAATCATACATGATGGTGTCTGTCCAACAAATTGTGTCTATCCGACTTAGTGTTTGTATAATCCAATGCTGTTTTATCAACTATTTTCCACCCTCTGTATCGATTGCTAATTAATGACGGATTCATTTATTTGACAGCCCTAACAAACATGCAGCGCAGTGAATTATTCGTCGCCCAAACATCAGTCGGGCAAGTTCCTTCACACTGCCACCACACCACACTGCCAATTGCACTGATCCAGAACGACTTTTCACACATTTGCCCGTGCCGCACCGAACCACCCTCGGCCGGAAGGAAGAAGGGATCACTTGAAATGTCCGCGGTCCGCGTGTTTTATTTCGCCCGCACGTGAACCTGCTCCGTGTTGTTTGTACTGTGCCTGCCGGCCTGTGTGCCAGCGCGAAAGGGCAAACAGATGCGAACGGCAGCCAGGAAGCGATTAGAATCGATTAACCCGGCCAACCAAACAAACTGTCACCGGCAGGAAGCCATCGGACGGCCGTTGTACGGCAAAGCAACCGGAACGGAGTTTGGTGGCTGTCATAATCGCACGGTCTATTAAGTCTTATATCTGCCCCTGCTTTCGCCTCCATTCGAGCGCATGCACGCACGCACGCACGGATCGGACACTTACTCGCACGTCCAAAAGAAATATTATTGTGCGTGCGTGATGTGTTCGCCGAAAGGGGATAACTGTCAAGCACAACGGCCGGTTTTTCTTTCGTGAAAAAGAGAAAGGTGCTTATGATGCGATGGGAAAATAAATGACACTCACTTGGGCGCGAGTTGATGCATATATTGTGCACTGTCAGTGACACGCGCAGCGAATCAAAACGGGTGCACACACACACGGGTGGGCAATATGGTGGAAATATTTGTTTTTCCACTTGGAACTTTTTTATTGTGATAAGTGTGAAAAAACACACACAGACACCAATGGTCCTTTCTAATGTGTGCCAACGAATGATGGACAATCTGGCTGCTTACCTGGGTTGGTGTGAGATGTATTAAACTGGCTAGGTGTTCGCGTTCCGGGGCGGATAGGTATTTCTGCTGCTTAAATCTTCGTTCCAGCTCGTACACCTAAAATCGAGAGGGAAGAGAGTGAAGTGAATATTTCACCTTATTATAGATAATGATCGTTTTAGTTTTAGTTTTAGTAGTTTTAGTTTTAGTTCTTGTGCATGCATCGTCACTTCATTAATCAATACAACGTATTCTGCTGCTTGTTCTACAACAAAATATTGTGAGTTGAAACTTTGTTGCTATAAAATAATTCGTTATTTAAAGATGGAATACGAAAAAAATTACATCGCATTATTACATTCCAAAACTATGCCAGAAACAGTTCACAAAACATTATACAAAATTTTATTATTGATTTTTTATCCGTTTTTCACTGTAATTGTCACTTTTTACCCTTACTTCTCTAAATTTGTAATACTTTTACAAACAATATATTAAAAAAAAATTATAAGAAAAGCATAGTTTTTTTTAAGCTATAAAGGGCACCTTAAATTAAGGATTAGTTCAAATTCAAAAATTGTAAAAAATATATTTTAATGTCAAATAACGCAAACAACTTTGTTGTTTTGGAACAAGCATCGAAAAACATAATTTTATGCTTAAAATAATATTTTCTATTTTATTTTACTTTAAAACCAGTAATGTTTGACAGAAAAATATGAAAAAATGTGAAATTGTTTGTTGCACAAATCATACGAACAATGTTTGCATTTATCTTTGAAAAAATTAAGGTAAATCGCTCAATAACGAGTGTCTACATAATTGTGGTACGCGCAGTATACCTATCTAATAACAAACGATCCCAAAAGATGGAATTTCAATCAATGCAATCGGTAAATTAGGATGCCCAATGGCGTAATTTCAAGTTAAAAATGTATCACAATTTCCATTCCACAATTACATTTCAATCCATCCCTAGCATTAAATCATAAATCGTTCAAATGCTTTTTGTCAATAATATTCAATTACAATTATTGCGTTCGTTTTTTTTATTTGTGCGCCGACTTACAGCCAGCGCTCAAATCTCACCTACTTGACCTTCTTCGGGTCACAAATGGTTTACGAAGCAAAAAGGATTCATCTGCGAATTTGCAATTCGAAAAACCAAACAAAGCGCATACGGCTGATCCTCTCCTCCTCTCTGTAAAACGCACAATGCGCTTGCCGGTATTATTGCCGCCCTTTTGCCCTGTTTTCTTGGTTCTACCCTTAATGGTCGCTCCCCATCGCTACCGTAAAAGTGTGTCTAGAACTCCCGCGCTCCGCGTCGTCCTTCATTCTTCGCACTCGTACGGCAGCGTCCATCTTTGGCGAACAAATATTTGCCCTTTTCGGAAGGCAACGGTCGGAACGAACATGAAACATGCATAAAAGTATTGACAAACAACAGCATGCTGCTGCGTACGGTTTGGAGCAAAGGGCCTGTGGTACGGTTTGTACTATTTTCCCTGCAGCCCTTCGAAAGGACAAAGTTATGATAATCCCTTTTCCGCTTGCGCCCTTTTGCTCGAACTCCGCTGATGCGTTGTCCTTCTCTGCACGACGCTTTAATCGTTGATTGTTTTGGAGTTAATCGTACCGTTTTGTCGAGAATAACAGAACCGTTACCCATCCGTACCGAGGTACCGAGCTCATGGAGGCTACGCAATAACGCAAAGAAATCAGCAAATTGTTTGGCCGGGGGAGGTGAAATGCTTGCCAAACCTAGCAACGAATTAACGAACGTGCTGCTGGTACGGAAGACTTTGTCACTAAGCGACGAACCCCCGCGCAGTGGGATTTGGTTGGGGGTGCGAAAGTTAGTTAAATATTTAAACGATGAATCCACCCAGACACATCCGGACCGAGAGCGAAGATTAATTTTGCGTCTTGTGCCGTCAGCAGAAACCGTGACCCACCCAGTGAAGGAACCGAAATAGGTGGTTTTGCACTAATCCTCCCGCTAATTCCTGCTTCGTTTTTATTGCAGCACAAACTCCGCACCCACCACCGCCCAACCGAGTCAAGTGGCAAAATATTGACAAATCGATCCACGACCCAAGCCCCTTACTTCTCCCCCCCCCCCTCCCCTCCGTTAGTGACGCGGGGTTGTCGAGTTGTTCCAATGTCTAAAAATGTGATGATTATTTAACTTTTTCCCCAATTATCTGACTACCGGGAATGGATGACACGGTTGTGGATGTAAGAGGCGGTTTACGGAAGGATGGGAGAAAACGAGCACTTGTGGGTCGCTAGTGGTGGCGTACTTTCGGTGACATCCACTTAAAATTAAAACTGAGGTAAATATTGAACCACGAGCCTGACGACGCATTGCGGATCGTGTGTTTTGACATCTTTGTTTTTCATCCATCTTTTGGTGCGGTAGCGAAATAACGAGCTAATGCCCGGTACGCGGACCGGACCGGTAAAACTTTTTTCGGCTACACGGGCTGTTTGGTTACGGGGGGGTTTTTGTGTTGACAGTTGTTGAAAGCGCTTGTTCGACGGCACGTCCGTCACGCGGGGCCGAGAGTGGGAACGTGATCATGCTCGACCTTGAAGGCTTCCTTTCGGTTCCTTTGCGATCCATTTAGGTTTGGAGTGCATCCTAATTTACGGTCGCTTTTTTATTTATTACACAATCGCTTATAGATGCAACAATTTTAATAAGTGAGCTTGGAAAAATGCTTCAGTTGGAAAAGCTATTTAATATTTTAAAAGGATTTCAAATTAAACACTCCTTCGGACAACACAAAACGAACAGAAGTAAAAAGAGATTATTGGAACCAGTACCAACAACTCTAATTACTTTTAAAACTCATTTCTTTTGCACCAAAATGCAAACAATTACGAAGCGAAATTCATTAGAATAATCGTTGCACTGTGTAGAGTGGGGGAACAAAAAGCTCCGGCCAAGCCTTCTCGGCACAGTACACTGTCTAATGATCGAGGAGTTCATCCGGTTACAAAAGTTTTCTGCAAGCAGTACGTAGCCGGACCATCGCTGGACCACCATTCTGGACCACGCTCTACTGCAGGCCATTCTTAAACTCTAAACAAAAATCTAAGTAAAATATTTGAATGTCCGTGAGCGTCTATTTGTGTAAGAAACGAAGGGAAAATAGCATCTCCGGCATCCCCGGCTTTGGAAAGAGATTGGAAATAACTGCCCGGGCCAGGAAAACATTCCAGCAGCTTGGCTGGTGGCTTGGCTGGTAGCAGAACTTTCCATTCCCGGGTCCCGGACAGGGTTAAGAATGCTCCGCTGTTACGTTTTATATAAACACAATGTTAGGATCCAAGAAGAACCGGCCAGCAAAACAGGGGAGAAGCGAAAGTGGGCGGGAGCGAGGGAAAACCGTCCGCCAGGAATATCTATTTACAAAGCACTTGAAATGAAATGCCAAGTTTCATCAGCAAACTAATATTAAGAGAAGAAACGGCGGACGGGTGGCAACAGTCAGTTTGTCAGCAGCCCGGTAGCCCTGGAACGGGTGACGACAATGGGACCGAACAAACCAACCGGCTCTGGATGGTTGGGCCGGGTTTTGGGTGCGTAGAACGGTGGGCGATCACTACAACACTAGCTGGGGGGGTGTCTACTAGCAGCTAGGATGTGTCTCGTTCCCTGTCTGCCGTTGGTTGTGTTCTGTTGTTTATTGACAGTATATGGCCTGTTTCTGGTAGCAGCCGTCAAACGGTAGCTGATACGGTGAAATGTCAACCGCTGCGAGAGTGTGTTTGACACACAAACTACTAACCGGATTGGCATGGCGATGACGTGGCGAACGATGACGACAAACGCAGTTTCTGGATTAAATTTTCGTTGATAATCCTAGCTGATTGTTTGTGTTGTCTATATCAATAGATATGTGTGTCGTTTTTCTTTTTTGTAAATGTTCAATCAACTCCATCGTACCAAGCGTTCGCCGCCGATGGAACATTGTTTAATAATAGCGCACCGATCGTAGAGAAAGGCGCTCAAACAGCAAACTGCCAACCATGTTTCATAACCCACCCCGATCACGTTGCGACACGGATGTCAATAACGGGCTGCTAGACAGCTTGCAAAAGCTGTCTGTTGCGTTCGTTAGCAAACGCTGTCTGTCCGTGGTTCGTGGCCGTGTTTAGGTCACGTAACACGGCCACAAGGGATGGGTTAGGGATGTGCCATTCCTGGCGGGAGATCATCCGTGATCAAGGTCGAACACGGTCACACTCGTGAAGGTACTCACCTGAGCCTGCGTGAACAGTACCCGTCGCTTTCGACGTTGCGCTAGTGGAAACTGCATCGGTTTGGTGTCGGACACGCTGCACGCCGCCAGGCTGCCCATGTTGGACATGGCGTGACCCATCGTTCCACCGGCCGAACCCCCCATCAACCGGGATACTGGAATGATAGCAGATGATGAGGGATTAGATATTGGAGAACTAAATTGAAGAATACTTAAAGGAGATTAGGGTTGTGGTTTACTTATAAAATATTACAATTTAAAATTAAGTAGTTTTGAAAATTAAGAATGGGATGCAAAAATAATTACATTTATAGCTCCAGATAATCCGTTCACTCGTAGTGAGGACTGACTAAATAGGCAGAATTGGGTATCAAAGTTATAGTTTATTTAAGGAGTTTTAAGCTGGCAGTTTATAACTGGCTTTCAGTAGTAATTGAATTTAAAGCAAAATCCTATCCGTATCGTTCTTCCGTATAGAGGACTGAATATCCAAGTACAGAACAGAACTTCGATTATCCGGGCTACTCGGGTCCGGCCACGGAAAATAAGACCCTTAAATTTAAATGTCAACTATATGTTTATAGCGCATAGTTTGGAGTTAATTTGGGATACCAACGATTAAACTCATATTCAATTAATTAAAAAAAAACCATTTTTAGTAATTTAAAGTTTAAACTTAATTTTTAAGCTCATCTACAATTTAATTTGACAAAAAGTGGGTAAAAATAACGAGTTTTTCAAACAACAAGTTTGTTGGTTGTGCATATGGTAACTCACAAGCATTACGTCCTACTGTACGTAGTATTAATAAGTCTAGTAAAGGATTATATTGCCAGCATGAACAAATAGATCTTGAAGCCATGACAAATGATTCAATAATTAAGTAAAGCATACTAGACAACGGGTTCATCAGATGCTATAAACTTAACAATACTTAGAAGTAACGTGATTTATAGCAAATCAACAAGGAACAAGGAGCTCCAAGTACAGATGATCAAAAACCCATCTTCGTAATATGTATAAATGAAATACCTCACATTTTCATAATCAAATAAATATCACAAAATTTGCTTCGCATTCTACGATCATTGAGTAATCCACTAGAAATGAAAATAGAATCCGAGACTTTATTTTCCAAACTCGGCACAATGATGGACCGGTGCAGAATTGCATAACACAGCAAAACTGTTTACTACCGTACCCACCAGCAAATTTGCATAATAATATGATTTCAAGTGCTCGGCAAACGTTGCTCCATTCAGCAGTGTAGAGAAAATATCGGACTCATCGCTAAAGAGAATGCTTCCCGATCAAAGAATGTGCCAGTGGATGCGTTTGAGCAGAAACAAATCCGAACCCATTCATGCTTTACCGTGCCTGCCGGCTGACGAATTGGAGAGAATGGCTTGATAAATATTTATTTGCAGCACTGCAGCACATTAAACATAGCGCGTGACCGAAACTTCTGCCGGGATACATCCCACCCCACCGACAGCCATTCCACAGCATCAGTAAGCCACACCACGAGACGTTCTTAATAAGCTCGGTTTGCTTCCCTCTTGCTTAGCACATTCTCCGATTACACAAAACCCGAAACTATCCGTCCCGGGAAACTATTGGGAAAAACCTCAAACAAACGGCGTAAAGTCATTGCCCATCCTTCCGTGCGTGCTCCTGTTTCGTTCTTAACAGAAACCCCAAAAACCCCCGAGCCACTTAAGCGTACACACAGACGCAGATCGTTTAAGTAGCATTGGTTCACATTCCCGAGACGGAAGCTGTCGGGAAGAAGTACCCAAGTAACTCGGAGCCATGGAGTAAAAGAAAAGCCTCATAACCTCAACTATTTCACCGAGTGGAAAGGAGGTAACGCACTCATTGGCTTTCGTCCTCCTAAGCAGCCTACTTACCCGCGTTCCTTACGGGCGGTTTGTCCCACACATGTCCCGGTGCCTAAAAGGATATGTGTCGGATAGGTCTGCACAGCAACCCCATCGCAAATCGTTCTGGATAGGCTCATGTTACGAAGAATGTACCGAACACATCCAAATCACACCACAATGGACCTTTTTCTTAAGGAAATTAGCTGAAAATTTGACTTTCCTAATGGTGGCCAGAATGTGGATTGCGGCGATGTAGAGGAGGGCGTGAGTGTTAACCGACAAAGCGATACAAAAAACGAGCCAGGAATCGGCAATGTAATCGGATATGGGATCGGCCACGGCCAAGTGGGCTTTCGTGTCTGCTGTTGGCTCTCACCTTCCCGAAATGGGTTTCGCTTTCCTTCTTCCAGCAGCAACACACACACAAGGATCTCGTGTCAACACCATCAACACTTGCACGGGACAATAAAATTCTCCAATTTCATCCCAACTTTTCCCGTCTGGTCCCTGCACGTCAGCATCCACCTCAACTCTTCTGTAGTGGTGATGATTATTGCCTTGTTCAGTTCAATAGACTGATGATTTGGTTGTTTTCTTATGAAAACGATCACTTGGAATCATTTCCTTAGCAGGAGATTTGTTGGTCTTAATTACTTACATTTATTAGAATAAACTGTAGTAATAGAAAATAAAATTTTGAATATTTTTGTATTAAGATCTGGTCAACTCTACAATATCTTTGCTGAGGGAAATGAGATTATCTGAGGCGCTGGTGCCACTAAGTTGCCTATTCCTATTCCATTACTATTCCACGAAGGAATTTTTGTTGACTTATTTTGGAGAAAATTATTCAAGAAATCTAAATATGTATAAATTAAGATTTGTTTGTTTGTCTGTCCTAAAAACTCGAAAATGACTAGACCAATTTTGACGATGTCTTCGGATGATTTGTTCCTTTTTACCCAATGAAGGATTTGGGAAAAATAGGAAATTCCAAGATTTTTCTATCAACGTATGCCATGGGCAATGTAAATATGAAAGCAATGCCTTCTTGAAGAATATTGATGTGTAAAATTGTTCAGGAAAGTTGTTATGATGCCACAAAGAGGTCACACACATATCGGTTGATGTTCCCAACGACTTAAGGAAGAGGAATGTGTAACTAAAAAAGCTTTCTTCAGAAAACTTCAATTTAAAAAAAAATAGTCGCCCTTTATCACTGAGAACATCCGAATTTTATGTATCTGTGATGGGCAGTGGAATTCAACCCTGCGAAGGCCCTTAGTGGAAGGAAAATTGGGGCCCAACACCAGTACCCGAACTTGACCTGTTTGAATCTGATGAACGAAACCTGGCAGGTGGGTTGACATCGACGATCTTCGGGTCTTCGATCTTCAAAGTGTAGAATAGTTTTGATGGAGAATTCGTCCATCGTCTAAGAGGAAGCCTCTGATATCCTGCTTTGCATGTTGACTTGATGAGCCTCAATGCTTTGCAAGGATCTTCAGGGTCCCCAAAACCGCAACTGAGTGGGTCAAGTCGATTGAGAAATCCATTTAGGGCCAATGGGAATCAAAGTAGGGGTCACTATCGAATACAGAATTAAGAATGCAAAGTATCCAGAATTCCCTCATTTCTTGTTAATAAGTTCCTTAACATCTACGTTAGCTTGAACGCGATACTTCGAGACCAAAAATACAGTTCCCAGTTACTTCAACGATTCTTAAACTGCTTGGATTCTTTTGAAGTCTTTTGCAGACACAACATAGAATGTGAATGTATGTTGCACGGAACGATGTACGTTGGGTCAGCTAGTATTTTTTTTATTTTGAAAACCACTACAGAGCACCCGAAGCCCAATATTGACGGCACAGTGTATATTTTTACACTACATTCTGGAACATTCCTCCTAAAGAATATTAGAGCCTAGGGGCATTTTTAAAGACACCTAAAGACCTCGACCCAAATGACCATTTAATGAAAATGTCCAAACCTAACAGTTGTATTGATAATGAGATAATATCAATTGAAATATTTTTAAGTTTAAATATCCTTTAATGGTCCTTTTTAACACAATTTAGTTTAGTTTGATAACAGTACATTCAGTGATATTTATTTATTTCCTAACGTGGGCGTGGATGAGTGTATTTCGTGGTCCTTCTAATTGTGATAAAGTAGTTCAATAAGTAATAATATAAATTTGCGATGTATGCTCTCAATAGCTAGATACTTGGATGAAATAAATGTAAATATACAATTATCAATCCGATCGAAAAAATGATAAAGAATAATTCTGCAAGAATTCTCGAAGAATATTCTTTCCACTACTTCTATTTTCAATATGCAACGCTATTGTCAAGCTCATAAAGATTTCCACCACGTACCACTAAACAAACGACGATTATTTTCCAATTTCCTTTCACAAATCCTGCAATCCAATGCGGCTGTCTATCCAAAGGTGCCAATGGCATTATACCATCCCGTCCAAACGGTCCAGCACAGTACGGCAAACCAGCACATCACCACCGTGTGGCAAATGTCTTAGCGAGCAAATCCTCTTACCTGTTTCGCAACGGAGTACAAACAGTCGTACGATGGATAACGATCTGTGGGCTTGCCGTTTGTGCCATGCACTGGATCTTGCAAAAATCCACCTGCCGGTCCGGTCGAGACTTGCGTGCGGATTGTGGAGCACGGATGCTATCACGACGCTGTAATCCTATTGCTATTGCCGGTGCCCGACCGGATGACCACCACGCTCTGTCTCGTCCACTTTCCGTATCGAATCCGGTCGATAGAAACGGGGTAGCACAGAGTAAAAAATCCGTTCCGAAAAGAAGGGACACGTGTTAGTTTCAGCGTACAGTTTGAACACACAACATAAAACGATCAAAAGATAGACCACGTAAGCCACCGGTTTTCGCGTAAGGACGATCAACGGGAAGGAACTATGTTTGGGACGTTCTTTTACCACACAAATAGAGCTATCAAACTTTGCGTGTGTTTTTTTGTTTTCCTCCTCTTGGTATGATATTCCATTATCCTTAGTCCACTCACATTGGACAGTGGTCTGTACATGTTGGGTTGTATGGGAGAATGTTCCACCGTGCTTTTTCCCTTCTTTTTCCTTGCTTACTTACTGCCCCCTTTTGCTGTCATCGGCATTATTATTCAACCAATTTGCACCCGCCTTCCGATACGGGCAGACGAGCGATCCGGGTTTCCCATTATTTTCGCTCCGGCCGGTCGGACCATCACAATCAGACCCTCATCTTTCGGGCGCACATTCGCTCAACCGCAACCAGAAGCAGAAGATGAACGCCCCTCCTTTATGAGGAAGCCACTTGAAACCCCGGTTGCACTTAATCGAAAATTTATTGTTTCCATTTTCCGGTTCCCCGGGTTCCTCGGAAGGGTATTTTCCCTGCTTTTTAGGAAAGTTTTCCTTCCCTTTCGTTTCGAATCAAAGCTACACGCATAATTTCATTCCGGTAACGCAAACTACCATCGTTAGCGTCACCTCGCCAGTGGGAAAAACAGGGGGTGTCCATGTCCTGGGCGATGGTTCAAAGCAAAGTATGGAAGAAAAAGCCGACCTTGTCTCGCGTACAATTGATTCAATGCGTTTTTTTCATTGCGCTGAAAATGTGTCCTGCTTCTGGTTCGCCTCCGGCCACTAGGAAATTGATCACTTCCGACTGAGGTTGCTCGCTTGTGTTGGCATACGTGTAAGTGTTCTGGTATGAAAACGCCCTCCAGGCGCTACTATCGCAGGATCTCAGAATGCGGAGAGTTTGAGGTTTCAGTTTTTTTTGTTCCACGTGAATCAACGCGTGAAATAAGGCACCCGCCACGTAACTGCCCCGTGCCAATGGAAATGGATCATTTTCCGTCTCTGTACATCAGTACAAGGTGTGTGTAGATTGATAAGTTTACTGAGGAAATAAGCAACTGGTAGGGTTTGAAAATAAAATTTTAAAAGAAATGGAAAACCAACTTTGGTAAAAAAACAGCACAGAACGAGTATGCAGTTCTTAACAAAACGATACCAATATTCATTTTTTTTAGTTAAAGGAAGTAATCGAAGAGTATGCAGAAATTGATGTTCTGGTTGAACAATCTGAAAAAGAAGTTATAATTTTACATACACTTTAACATTTTTTTTAGCACACGCAAAGTTCATACATACAATTAAGAAATACTTAAGCTACTTAAGACAACCTCTTTTAACGTAAATTGTGTTTGAATAATTTTATGAATCGTTTTTGTCTCTCTGCCATGCAGTTTTTTCAGTCATACGAACATACGATTTTGAATTTTCCATATTTTGATATCGCACTTATTCTTTCCATTTTTGTTTGGCTCAAGGTACTTTTAATAACCTTACAAAACATGTAATTGTATTGAAGTAGCGACACCCGCAAGTAATGTACAAAAATGATAAGCAAAGCTAAAAATTGGCAAATATCGGACATACATAGCTTTCCACGGGTGCAGATAATCGAAAACCTAATGTAAAAATAAGACAGTAGACCTATCAAAACGGTGAAATGTTACAGAATGTTTGAAAAATGTAACAAAATTCATCTCACTGCTCAAGTCAGCAAGCTACTACTCTTAGCTAAAATTAGGTACCTTTTTTCAAAATGTGTGTTTTATTATTCTCTTCAACTTACTAGAACATCAATTTCAGCTAACATTTATAGTTCTTTTTTATTATGAAAAAACTCGTGTTCCTATAGTTCTGCTAGGCACTGTACGGCCTTTTAAACCCTTTAGAGTTCTTTAGAGGATTACGAATCACACGAGATTTTCCTTATTTCCAAAGATACAGCTGAATGTTTTGAGAATTCATTCCAGGATTCTTTAAACATAACACTCACTAACACAGTTTAGTTTAGATTTGAATACCCGTAGGTCCTTTTCACATAGTTAATGGTAGAACATTTACCACTCCATACTGTTAATCAATAAATGATTAACAAAATTATAATAATAGGCCGTCAAAGAAGTGAATAGAGAAATCATAAATGAAACTATTAGAGTAAATTTTGTAATAATTGCAAGCTAAAATTAAAGTACAGAAATAACTTTTTAAAAGAACATTTTGCAAAACTATAAACTCTTCTCACTTAAAATGTTTACTAACTTCAATAACCTCTACCACAAACTTTTCAATTCATCTCCTTTCCCTGCCGATCAAACATCCCTGCACACCTTCTAAGTGAGTTAAAGTGAGTGCCCTCCCAATTGTGCCCAAAGTTTGAAACCAACAATTATTATTCTAACTGAGAAAATTGAATTTTCACTTCCGAACCACAGCACCGGCACTGCTCCCGCTCGTAAACCAAATCCCCATTATTGCGCCGTCAGTGATGATGATCCGGCTGCATATAATTGTGCGGCAAATTGGTTGTCAAAATATTGCCTCAACAACACACATGTCCATGGGTGGGTTTTTTTGAGGCGGTGGAGGCGCCTTGTCATCCGGATAAACCCGGCACCGAAAAGTGGGATAAAAGAGGGATGAACAGGGGCACATGAACATATATGTATAGCCCGAGGCCGGCCGTACGTGACAAAAGTGACGTGGGGACGGAGCAAGCTGCTTTGTGATTAGCTTTAGCTGTGTCGGCTGAACCGGGTAATTCGGTAATTCGATAGTGATGGGTGAGGGTTTATTCCTTGTGCCGAACAATTTGAGCATGTGTCCGTGAGGGCGTGCAGGGTGCTTTTACACTGGTTTAATTCTATTGACGGGTGTGTGTATGGCACTCTATATTATGCGGTTGTATAAATCAATCAACCTGTTAGCATACTTCGGCACAATAATAGGGCAATTAGGTGTGTGTTTGTGTCTATTAATATTAAACATTAAACATGAATACTACTGCCTTATCATCACCGAAAACAGTAATTCTTATGTTACACGCAGGGAATATAAACTATTTTAACAACTTCACCAAACAACTTCATAAAATAAATAAATTTACGCACAAGTTGTCACCACCATCTCCATCGTTAACAGCATGGTAACATTAATTTATTTTGCTGTCCCTGTTTTCATCCCCATTTACTTTCTAACCAGCCTCTGCTGCACGGAAATATCGAATGCACTGAGATGCAGTTTGCAAAAGTTTAGTGCAGTAGAAACCTCTCGATGCGCGAACGTCAATCACTGCAGTTCCCGCTGTTGATTGTTGTCATTTTCTTTTTTCCCTCTTTTCTTTTTTTTTGGCTCGATTACTTTTTATTGCGTACACACACACAGAGAGAGAGAGAGAGAGAGAGAGAGAGAGAGAGAAGGAGACATTCCCTCAGTCACAAACAGAGTACCCAACAAGTCATGTTTGCACACTCTCTTCGGTTTTCGACCGTACGTTATGCACCGAATGTACCCTGTCCCACTTGCCACCTCCCCCCCCCTCTCACCCCCCGTACGGGTGTACCGTTTTGTCAACATGCCCACACTGCATCTGGTGCGGTATGTTTATGCTTGCAAAACGATGCATCTCGCAATCGATACGGCCCCTCCGGTATCTGTGCAGAGATTGGTTTGCGGTGCTTAAATACAGTTAAAATGCACATATTTTGCTGCTGCAATGCGCTGTGCACCGTGCACACACACACCGGATTAAATCCATTAAAACTCGCAACCGACGTCGCGGAAAGTGCAGCTTTTGTTTTTGCAAATGTTGTGGATTTGTGGAGGGGTTTTGCTGACTCTTGAGCAAACGAACGAAACGCTTGATTTTGAAACGTACCGAAACTTTAAGTGTGGGTAGCTTTTGAAGTAAAATTGTGTGTTGTTTATTTTCGTTTAAATCTCCGAATGCTGGGTTGTAACTGAAACACAAACTCCTCAATCAATTACAACTCTTTACACAACATTTGAGCAACTCCTTTGGTAGATAATTTCATCAGTTTTATTTCTGGACGTGTACTTACTCGCAAAACGTGGATCGCTGGCGGTAGAACCGTACCAACCGGCGGCGGCCGAGTTGCGCATGTCGGTGTAGTGGCCGGCCAGCGAAAGGTTGTCCGTCGGCGCACAGTAACTCTGGACACCGGGACTGTGGTACAGTGGACCCATTGCGTACGGGTTCGCCATGCTACTGCTGCCGGTCGTCGTGCTTCCGGTGGTCGTGTTTGGCCCGAGGGCACTCGGTGAGTTGACGCTGCTACCGCCGCTACGGAAGGAACCAAATGGCCATTAGTTTGGGGGTCACCAAGAGGTCATGAGATCGTTTTAAGATTACAAATGAGTAGTGGTTCCTATCCTGGGACTTCTATGGGAAAAAGGATCATTGAGAAGTCAAGTAAAGTATGTTATTACCAAGAGTTATTACCAAAGACCAATACGACAGCGTCTCTCACGTCTCTCAAACATACTTCGCCTAAAAGGCAATTCTTTGAACCATTTTGTAAAGTCTCACATGACTGTATCCTAATGTTTCTACACCTCTCTCTTAAACTGTCATATTGTTATGAAAATCATAAAGTCATAAATTTAGATATATTTACAAGTGCTCCAAAAGATTTACAAAAAATAAATGAAGTTGAGTACATGTGAAGTAACCAGAAAAGGGAAGGAACTTTAAGTAAATTATTAATCCATTTAAGTTAGGATACTAGAAAGACGTCTAGTCTTGAATAATTCTCAGCATCATTTATGAATATCATGTCCCATAGTCTCTTTTGCGTTCTCGTCTAGGTGTCTTCTCTTTCTCGTCTTTGTTTCAAAATTATGTTTAAATTTAGGACACTTTGTTCTGCCTTTCAAGTAGTGTTAAATCATTACACTGCACTATAATAAGCATTGCAATAAATTAATATGGAATTTCACAAGATTAAGTCACTCGACGATTTCTTGAAACATTTTTTTCGCATTCGCACCTGTACGGAGATGGTGGGTTCGCGGTCAGTTCCAGCTTGCGGTACTCCTCGATCGGGCTTAGTATGTCGGTGACGCTAAACGGTGTCGAGTGGCTGTGCAGGGCCGAGTTATGCTGCAGGTTCTGCAGATGCTGCAGGCTGGTCAGATGGTGATGATGGTGATGGTGGTGATGGTGGTTTGGCGCCTTGGGCGACAAGCTCATAACCAAATCGACACCATTCAGATCCGGTAACAGTCCATGCTCTTGCTCGGAATCGTCTGGATACACTCCAGAGACACTCGATAGCGTGGTGGACATGTACCCGAATTCGCCCGGAGCGCCAGCCGACCAGGGGAAAAAGTAATGGGAGCGATCGATGGTAACCGCGCTGCTAATGTTCCGAACGTTGCCGTTTGGCCACTGCCGTCGTTTCAATGCGAACAATATGCACACGGTAACACAACTGCACACACATACACGGATGCACTTCCCATTGACACTAATTCACTTACAACCGACGCGTACTGTTGCGAAGAACTGCATCAACATTTAATCCAGCATTACAGCACTTTGTTTACTATTTAGCTCCGAATGCATTAAGTTTCTTACTTAATTTATTGCTTCTAGAAAATGGGAATGTACCTTCACGCACTTACACACACGTACACAAACACACGCGCACAAATACATAGGGTAAAGTTTCGATGCTTGCAGAGATAAACCAGCTAAAGCTCCGTTACAATTGTATCACACCCAATTCACTGACACTTTTCGGATACTTTCCACTTTCCAATCCCGAATACTTCGTTCGTTGTACTAATCACCACACAAACGCGCCAGCCAGCCAGATATTGCTGGTTTTTCACCCAAAAAGGAACACTTTTTCCGCCCGAGCCCGTGTTAAGCGGAGACGCGCGACCGCCGTTGTTGGTTGTTTGTTTGTATCTACTTCAAAACCATCGCCACTTCAACACTACTCGCTTCTTGCTGGAGAACCGTTTTTTTTTCTTCCTCCTGTGGGGGTTTTTTTTATCTTAACTTTTTTTTTGCGTGCTTCCCCTCCCATCCACTGGTGGGGTGCGGTGCTGCAGTTTGGTTGGTCACTTGGGCGCACCCGTGTTTGGCGTGTTTACACAAAATTAGACTCTTATCGCACGACGACGGAGACGCACGGAGACGGTTAAAACTACTACTACTAACCACTGCCTACTAACCACGGCATGCATGGGCATCGGCCCTACACGGACACGGAGCAACAACAAAAAAATGGTGCACGTACCACACACCACTCGAGACGCCACTGGGGGAAAAATGTGTCCGTCAAGCGGCTGAAGAGGTCTGTCTGCCAGAAACTGAACGAACGTACTGCTACCATTCGACGCGGTACAGCTTCCTTCATCCCTATACACTGCACAGCGCGGACGGCTTTTGCGTGAGCGAAAAATCTCATCCCGTGAGAACACGCGGTGAGAAATGTGGGCGGAGTTAACCGATCCGCTCGTGCTACGGCGTGCGTTCGATGCCGTTCAGCTTCAAGCTTTTCCTGCTGCATACTGCGGGGTTGTGACTGGGGTTGCGAAAATGAAGGGAAACGTAGCACGCCCACTTTACGAGCACCATTTTTTTTATCGTTCGCCATCATCACCATCCGATTGGTTCCACGAGTGCACTTGAAAGGCGTGTCTTTCATCGGAAAATTGTTATTGTGTTTTTGTCGGCTATTCTTCCAATAGAATTATGTGCGTGGAGGAAGAGAAAGGGGATGGGGAAGGGAGCGGGTTGGGAAAAGGGTGCCGGAAACGCTGGGATAGTGTTGTTGTTATTGCACTGTTTAATGTACGTTATTTGCTATTATAGTTTATATTATTCGCTCTTTATAGTCGTTTATTGTAATTTTTTTTGTGTGTAAGGCTCTTTTACCCCCCCCCCCCCCGTACTGGAGTACCCCCGGGGGGATGGAGTTTTCCAGCTAATCCAAAGTGAAACAAAACCCGCACAACCACTGCCAAAAAGGACTCCTTCTGCTGTGATGTGCTATCCGTTTCCTATTTCACTGCACACGAACACGCATGCTCGCACGTGGAAAACCGAACGGGAAGCCCCTTTCCCTTCCCGGGGGGATGGGTGGGGGTTTTCTCCTATTTTTTCTTCCCTGTTTTTTCCATCAGCACCACTCTCTATCAACGCGTAAAGAGCGCGATGGAGATGCGAACGAAGCGCCCGCGGTTAAAGGGAACAAAAGGGAACTCCGACATGAAGGACGTTAAATCAATAGGAAGAGGGTTTTTGTTTCGTTTTTTTTTCTTTTTGTTTTTCGGTTGCTCTATATATGGTGGGGACGAAGCACGCAACGACAGCGAAGCAAGAACAAAGGCATCCTATTGTTCCCGTGCTCTTCTGGCAAGCGACCGAGCCTACTGCTTTTGTGGCTGATTTTCCGCCAGGAAAATTAGCGTTGGCATGGTTGCGCGGCGCAGGGTGTATGTATGTGTGTGTGAGTGTGTGATTGAGAGCACAAACAGCGAGCAAAAACGAACGGCCCACAGGACGTGCCGTGCCAGATGTGATGGAATCACAATTAAATGTTCATCAAACGGGAAGCACTGAACTCAGGGACGGGAAGAGACCGTGGAGAGTCCCTTTGAGGTGCGGAATGGTTAAGAAAACTGATTTATTAAACATTAAATCCGTATTGTAGCGTGTCAATCGCTATGCAACAATTGTTAAAACTACAGCAAAGGCATAATTTCTAACTAAAAAAATGGTAAGATAAACTTAACTATTTATCAAAAATTAACCCCCTAAATAAGGGATGCTTAAGGAAGCAAATGGAACAGAAGAACTCTCTCGCTCACACACACACACACACACACCACTGAGACGGTCATGAATTTGTCATTGCTATTTTTGGCCACCGATGGTCCGAATGTTGACCGGCAGACGGTAATGAAATAAAAACAAACTGGTTTAAAGTCGTCGTCCGCAGAGAGACCTAAATCAAAATCCCCTCCGGTCCAAAACGGAAAAGGAAAGAGAGCGCATGTTTATAACAAAAAAAAAAGAAATGGAAAAGCCCATCCCCGGAACCAGGCATGTCGCTTAATAATGATGGACGATGATAGTTTGGGACGATAAAACGGCGATGCGCACCGAACTGCACCAGTTGTGAAAAGGCATCCACTGTAATGGTATTAGAAGCGGACAGAGTGTTAGTTTTGCCTACTACTACTACCTCCACCACCATTAGTAGAAGTTGAAGCAAAGGGGTTGGAAGTTTGTGCCTGACCCGGTACCAGCAGCAGTAGAAGCAGCATAGATACGGTACGAAAACTAGGTGTCAATAAAGTACGCTTGAGCGCGGTCTAGCGAACTTTGGAGTGGCCACTTTAATGCCGCTCGAATGCTGAATCTGGCGTAGTTGATTTTACCACTACTGCTGCTGCTGCTGCTGCTGCTGCAGATGCTGCTGTTATAGCCACCACTAGCCACCAGGTTCTCGTGGAAGTTGTTGTTTGTGGTGCTTCTGATTTTATTACTAGCCGTTTTAGTGTGCCGGTTTTCTTTTTTTCTTTTTGGGGAGGCTTTCCATTTGTGTGTTTTGTCCCGGTGCTCGGACGCACGGACACTTTTCCACTGACGGGGCTTTTGGGTCAAAAATTAGACAAAAAGAAAAATAAAAACCCCAGCAAAACAAAACTTTAAGTAGAAGCGATAAAAACGCATTGCAGACGAAACCCCCGGTGGTTTTTTCGGTTGATATTTTCCCGGGCCTTTGTTTGATTTTTCCCCGAGCTAATGAACACTTTGAGTGACGGTGCTATGCAGCATTTTCCACCACAAAAAAAGACATTTCCGTTGAAGCGGTTTCGGGACAGTAACTTTTGTTTTTCGATGATCTGTCGATGAAATAAAATCAAAAAACTTTACAGAGAACTTTCAAACTAATGTCGCAAAATTGAGTGTTTATATCGGAATCTGTTGAGCGCACCTTAACGGCCATACTTAACCGGATGAGTGTACCAGAGAAGTAGCCAATTTCGGATGCACTTTCCCGCACCAAGTTCTGGTGCCCGGCCACCACCCGGAAAAACGATGCAAACGTGCGCGTCTGATTAATACCACCTCCCTTTTTTGTGCAACACATGCTTCGAAAGCCACCGAGTTGGAGTCCGCTCCTAACAACATTGATCCTCTACGCCAGCTCAAGGGTGTCAAAACACACTCTCCTGCTGCTGGAAGTGCTCTCCACATTGTTGGCCACGTCGCGTCTTCCTCGTCGTCCTGGTTGGAGGAAAAATCCACCACCAACCGGACCAGGAAAAGCCAGGAGTGTGCTCTACCAGCAAATTACCAAGAAGTGCCACCATTGGAAGTAACTGAGAGTAAACCCCTCAGCTCAGAAAGCAGCTCAGTAGTAGGAGACGAACCCAACATCGGAGGATGACAGGAGGATATGATCGTTTTTACGTGTTCCAAATCCTTAAAGCATCCCATTTTTTTTTCTAAAGCATTGATTTAATTAAGGAAATATTGTATAAAAAGAGTTAAAGTTCCGAAAGCATTCGATTTAAACCCCTTCCTTCACACGTCACCTAACACATGTGGGTCTGGGTTCGTTGTTTGATGTTAATCAACATGAAAATGATCCTACCGCGATCCTGCCACTTCTGGTCAGCGATGCGAATGTGTGTGTGTGTGTGTGTCTCACTGGCAGTGACCGAATTTCCCACCGTTGACAGCACTTGATGCGCCCCTTGACATCCGCCCAAGAGTGTCCTCCAGCAGGATCTCGAGCATGCCGTTTCGTGATCGTACGGCGGACGGGTAAACACACCGATCCTTACACCATTCAAACGATCATTCAAACTTGCTACCACACTTGTCTCACACACACGCACACACTTGTGAACTTGTGTGTGTGTGGTTGAAGAATAAAATGAAAAATGTTCTTTCGCTTCGCTTTACAGCAAAATCGTACTCTCCTTCTGGTTGAGTACTGTTGACCGAAAGAGTGCCTCTTACCAGCACTCCAACACTCACCCTGTGTCCAATGCGGGCAACCTGTCGTCTGTCCACACGCCAGGGTTAACCTTGAAAACAGACCAGACCGAAAAACAGGATTTCGTGTTACGTTTTGCGTTGGCTGTTGCGTTTAAACTGTGTGTGTTTTATTTGGTCACCTCCGCGAAGAACTGCAGGACGAAAGGAACTTTCTCGCTCGTGTACAAACAAACTTGAGATTAGAATCGGGGAAGACACCAGAAGGGAGGCGCTTGAGTTGAAGTGTGGACGAGTAATAGATGAGTGGCACAAACGTCTCCAATTTCCCAAACGGTTAGTTCCTCACAGCGAAAGGACGAAATTTCTAAACTATTAAACTAGTGCAACGCGGCGATGGAATTTACTGCCCAATTGCTGACCTCAACCTGAAGTGCGAGAGTGCAATGATGAGTGACGAAGTGATTTCCTTTTTTCTTCGGGATGTTTATTCAGGATGGTGTTTTGGTCAGTGTGGTCGTTTTTTTTTTTGCTTCTCTCTTTTATTGGTGCTCGCTACCATCTGAAGATGCAAACCTCAGCTCTTGTTATGCTTCTCTAAATGAGTGTTGAGTAATACAACTTCGAGCACTTTTCGCTCGATCCTGTCTTGGGTGGTCAGGAATTCCGAAAGGGCAACATGAAGGAAAACGATCAAGCAAATGCATGTAATGTAAGGAATGCAGTTGGAGCCTAACGTAAGTAAACGATACTTTTGTTGCTGACAGCTCAAGAAAGCACTTTGCTATTGATTATCAATTTGATTATTTATCATTAGCTATTTGATATCTGCTTATATATAGTTTTTAAAACATTTTTAATTACCTCAATAATTTTTTTGTTAGCATTCAGTTAACGTTTGCGCTAATTAATACATAACAAGACGCTTTGCATAAAAATAACATCACCATGAAATGTTTAGTTAACTAATAGCACTGGAAAACAATATTAGCTACTGAATCTTTGATATTCAAAGCTTTTACATCGAATGTAATCCATTTTTGGTAAAATATATAATTAAATATATATTTATAAGAAATACCGGAAATCATATAAAAATTGATCAGTAGAAATAGAAGCTACTTTCTACATTCCATTTGTAATCCACGCGGAATGTAAAATATTGATGAGCTGTTTATTAGAAAATTTAACAATTTTAAATTAAACTTGCGGTTTTTGGTGTATTGTATCATTGGACTGACATTTTTTTTCTTCATATTTCGTGTTAAAGCTGGAATTATTAATTATCTATTTGGATACAGCTATAAAGTTCTGCAATGCTATAATTTTTACTAAGTATTATGAGTAAAATGTCTCTCTTCACTCTTGACAAATTTTAGAAATTTTTACTAATCTTGATTTGGATCTGATCTGGATTTATTGGTCCACTTTTATATCTTACACAACCATTTGGAAAAGTTTATATTATCTTATGTGTGATCTAACTTAACCCTCTAATATCAAAATGTTTGTTTTGCATGAAAAAACCTCTAGAATCTTGTTTTTGTGAAGAGAAAATTGAAAAACACATCCTCATTTGATAACAGTGAATCTAACTAGAACTCCTTATAAAATTATAATTGCATTCAATACTAGTTTGTGGTACAAGCAGATTCTAGAAAAAAAAGTTCGCACAACTGCCCGATACTGATTTTATGCGGGTTATACGTTTGATTAAGTGAATGTTAATTTTGGACACATTTTTGGGAAAAACTTATATTTATTCTAAAGAACAAGTTCTTATCCAATTAATTACTACTTATTTTTTATTTTTGAATACCAATCAAAAAGTATGAAAAATTCAATTGCTTTAGCCACATTCATCAACATTTAAATCCAAAAGAGTTGATATAACTCTTTAGAGAGTTGTTAGTCGCCGTAGAGATTTAAATCCCAAAGAGTTGAAACTCTTTTACGATTTGAATCTGTATGGCAACTAACAACTCTCAAAAGAGTTGTTTCAACTATTTGGGACTTAAATCGCAAAAGAGTTGTTTCAATTCTCTGGGATCTAAATCTCTGTGCCGATTTACAACTCTCTCTGAGTGGGATTAATTGAAATAACTCCCGAAAGAGTAGCTAAAAGATTTAAATCCCAATGAGAAAGGAGTAAGAGTGAATAAACTCTTTGAAAGGAGTTGTTATTCCCGTCTCTAGTTTATATGAAAGGTAGATGTGTTGCCAAGTGGCTTTTAGATTGGAAGCAACTAAAAAGCAAGTTTTACTAATTTTGCATCGTTCTTTTTTTTCTAAAGCCCGGTCTAAAAATGGAGTTGGGTATTAAAGAGTTAACCTAATCAATAGAGGAACAACATTTTAGTTAATCATTAGTTTGACCAGCTATCTCATCTGATACAATAATTACAAAATTTGTTTAAAAAACCTCAGTCAGCTACATTTATTGCGAAACAATCATAAAAAATATATAGGAAAACTCCAACAAAATGCCTTGAATAAAACTGCTGCTATCCACACATAAAACATATTTAAAAAAACCCCGGACAACAAAGGTAAAAACGAAACGAGAAAACAAAAACCTCAACGATACCTTCAAAACAAAATTGTACGATACCTTCACGCTAAACGGTTCGGCGATTGAAAGATGAAGATTAGCGCACTTGAGGACAGGATTTTAGACCCCCGGTGCACCACGAAAGTTCTGCACGGGTGTGCGGCATATAACACACAACAAAAAACGCTCAACATCAACAACAATACGGGACAGGGAAAAAAGGAAACTTCACCTCCTGTTCTCCTGTCGCTTCTTTGGTAGGGGTGGGGTCTAAAGCCCCTCCAGCCGCTCCCAGGGTCACTGTACCGGTCCGGCGTGTACGGGCGATTGTTTTTTTTTTGCCAAAACCCCATTTGCTGCCAATGGAAAACGGTGCGAGAAAAGTGCGAAAAGCGGCCCGAACTCACCGTATTGCATGAAAGCATATTAACTGAAGCATCCAGAGCATGCTGGTGAAGAGTTGTAAATGCGGCCCAAGTAAGTGAAATCGCGGAAATATGTTACAAATAACACCACGGCCAACACTCGATGCGCAGGTCTCGCAAACCGCTCGTCACCCGCCAACCAGGACCCGTTCGCTGGCCCATCGCGAAGGATTATCTGCGCCATTGCTGTGTTCTTTGGACGACAAAGAGAACGAGAGAGAGAGAGAGAGAGAGAGAGATAAAGAGTGAGCGAGTGTTGCCCTCCCGACTGATAGCGGCGAGTGGGGTGCTTTACGCCCTTTAATGTGCCCAGGGTGCATTTCTAACGTTTGTTTCCGCACTTTTTTACGATCATCAGCCCATATCCCGGTTCGCGCTTGTGGAAGGATTAAAGGATGTGTTTTATTGTTTGTTTTCTCTTTTCACTTCATCGAGTTTTTTGAGCTTTTACTTTGTATCGCTCCTCCAAATGGCGCCCCACTGGTCATTTAGGTGGTCTTGAAGTATCGAACAAAACACTCGAGCGCCTAAAGTTGTCCCTTCTCAGTTGGTCCTTGGTCTACCGGGTGCGTGTTTGGTGAGAAGGATTACCGATTAAAAGATGATTTTTCCGAAAGATTGTTTCGATGGAATTAGAAGATAATCCATATTCAGACGATTATTGTTTGCATGTGTATGGAGTGTTGATAACATTAAACGAGATAACTGGTACATTTATTTAAGATCAATAAGATAAAAATGAAGGTAATTTAATTTGCATCACACAATTTCTACGATATTTTCCACCATTTAATGCGTCTATCTAGCAATTTATAGTTGGCGTAATGACCGTCTGCAATTTTTAGCGACCTCCACTAGCAAATTGAAACCCTCCCAATATCTCGAGATTAATTGTAGCTGTGATTGTCTCCATACAACTCTTACAGCTCCATATAACTAAAGTCAAGGCTAGGACCTCCAGAGGATGTGCCATAAACAACATGAAATTCCTCGTAAAACCACTGTCCTAAACAAATACAAATTTTATATTTTACATCTTTTTTTTATATTCTTGAGGAACGGCCAATAAATTGCTTATAAATAGAACTTATATCTGAACTTAATCTAGATTTGAAATTCACATTGGTTTGGAGACATTTCCTTCTCCAAACCGTGAATGTGCATCTTATCCCGGGTAATATTTTACATTTATTTTTTAAACAAAACGAAGAAAAAACATTATACGTGTATAAACATTGAAAACCCCTTATCCTAAAATTATTGCTCTTATTAAATTTCGTTTTTACTAACAAAGAGATAGTATTTCATTAAAGTAAGGAAACAAGAATTATACCTTCGTCACACAGATTAATCATAATTTCAACATAAATCGTTAGAAAGCACATCCCTATAAACTAAATTTCCATTCCATACAAATTTTTAACGTTGTTTGCTAACAGCAACAAATTTGGAAAGTTTTGGAGTTTTTTAAAGATATTGTTACGAAATTATAAATCCATCATTTATGTAGTTATTCATCAGCAGAAAAGTTATAATGTAATATTTTAAGCAATGAACCAAACGGTATAAACATTTGCACATTGAATGAAACGCATTTCAAGATTCATTAAAATCCGTTTTTCTTAAAGTCCCAACACTTCGTTAGTTAAATTAAAGCTCAGTGTATTACAAGGAACTGGAACACAGGCAATAAAAATAAAATGTTTAAGAATTAACATTAAAAGAGTAAAGTGTACAAAAACAACAAAACAACAAATTAAAGAATCATCTCACGTATTAAAATTAACAGCTCAGCTAGAACAACAAAACATAAGATAAATCACTGTAATCCAGTTACTGATAACGCAACACACTAAGCACTCTTTCATCTGAAGTTACACAAATCTTCTACAAATCACAATTGCCTTCTTCTCTTGCCCAGTGGGGCTTTTGCCTATCAGTTCGTTTACCATCTTAAATACTTTATAAATATGCACTTTAAAGCTCGGCAATCCACGACCCGTTTGCAATGCTTTCGGAATCGACCCGTCACTATTTGAGCCTCGTTTGATCCCTTCGTTCGGTCCTCTATCCATGGGCAATGAGCCGTACTACGGACTGTATACCCGGTTGGAGAAAGACCCAGCCTAGGGTAGCACTGTCATCATCACCCTAGATGAAGATTTACGATATGATAACGATACAGTGGCAGAGAACGAAATGTAAACATTCTACAACGACCGAACCACCCATCGGCATCGGCGTGATGAAGAAGCACGCCTCGTGAGATACCGGATAGATGGACGGATAACATTCACCAGTGCGTACACCCGGAGTGTTCCGGAATGCGATTACGTATCGTCTCATTAGTCCCGGTGGCAGGATGGGCTAGTTTGTGTTGTGTCGTTGGCAAAAAACGATAAATGTCATGTCAAATGTTCGCTCGTCAAAATGGTGGTAAAGGTGTTGAATGATTGATGTCGGGGGCCTTGGAACGAAGCCCCAATCCAAATGCAGCCTTGCAAAAAGCATCAACGAACCGTTATCATGAAAATTTAATTAAGTGCAAACCTAGCAAAAGGACTCAACGGTTCGTCTGTTCAGTTCACGGCATCACGGGGACAGGATAAAATGAATTTCGTTTTCATATTTGTTCCCTCCCAAAAGGGCGGAGGAATTTTGCAAACGCGCAAGGGAAGCAATTGCCGTTTTACAGTTCCCGGGCAAACAGAACGCCATCGCACACGCATACATTGTTTCAAGGGTAAATATTGAACTGTAGCTAAGATAACAAACACCACTTTGTTTGGGTCTGTGGAACGCAGGCTGGTGGAATGGAAATGATGGAAAATCCGTCAAACGATTGCAGACGCAGAGCACATTGTGGTGGATTTAGTTTAGAACCGATAATGGACGGACCAAATAGGACAGGTTTAATATGTTTGCACAATTTGTTTGATTCCCGATCGAAAGTGTTTATTGATTGTGTGGGTAAAAGGTAAATTTTATTCGCTTAAAAAAATGTTATATTTTGGCAACAAATTTGTTTTAACTTTATCCAAAAAGGTTTAACGACGTTTAAACCCCATAAGAAAGAGATAGCCGTATTTTGGTTGCCATGGTGATGCGCTGCCAAATAGATCCATCGGTATCCGAACCCAATCATCAGCCATTTTTCCTTCTAGCTCTCTCTCCCATGGTAACCGCGCGGAAAGCGAACGAAAAGTGGCATCACATTTATTTGGAGCGGACAAAAGTGTACAGAGCACTCCCGGGGGCGCGCGTACTGTTTTAATATTAATTTGAAAAATATCGTTCCCATTGTTTGTTTGCATTTAGTACGCCACATTGCACTCTAACTGGGCTCTGGGACGGTTTGGCTGACTGCGACTACACCACGGATGGGATTGCTGTTTGTTCGGCAGCAGTCATGTTCTCCTCCCCGTTCCCTCCAAAACGTTCCGTGCCACGTGTACCGCATTCGCTTATTTTGTTTACTGTCTCCTCTCCTGTCCGCCAACCCTGTAGTTTTCTACAAGCGAGCTTTTTCGATCGATGATGATCAGCTTCAGGCTTAGCACCGATTGGACCGTACCGTCGCTGTGTTTGGATACAATTTGGGTTACGAATTCGTCCGAGGGCGAACCATTCCGAGGGCGCGACAGCCAGAAACAATAATAACGAAACAAATCACCATCACCAGCGGTGACCACGGACAACCGTCCACCGTACGCAATGGCCCGGTACATGGTACGCAGGTGGTGGCGACGGCGGCGGACGAGTGGTAAAGTTGGCCGTAACAGCCTTTTGTAGGCAACGTTGGTGAGGGTGAAAAAAAGTAATTAACATTCAAGTGTACGGTAAACAATTCGGCTCGGTAAACGATGCGACTGCTGCTGAAACGATGGAAAATTGACAAATATACAGCGCGAATTAGGAAATCGATGACGCACCTCGCACTGCATGGAGAGTGTCGGAATGAAGTTGTTCGGGTGGCCTCGTACTGCGGGTCCTTGATGGAGCAATGAGGTCGTGATAGCCTAAAATTGCTCTCTGGTGTTGTTTATTGGCAAACATTAGTTTTATTGTGAAGCTTAGCTCCATTTGGTTTTTTAGTTGTCTTAATTATTTATAATTTTCCCCTCGAGTAACAACAAAAACAGTCGTGTGCCTGCACCTTTATTAGGAAGTTCTCCTTTGCTGTAACGTTTCGATTCATTTGAGCGATAGCAGCGCTGTAGCGGAGAAATGGAAAAGCTCTTACACGCACTGAAACGCCACAGCGGATGATAGCGGAAACACTACTGTCATAAACGTCAATGCATGCATTTGTTTTGATTTGCCCTCGAATCACACTTTTTCTCTTTAGTTCCAGGATATTGTTGTTTATTGTAGTGCGAGTGTTAACACAAAGCCAATTACACATGTTACGAATCGTTTCGTCCGGCGATTCGCTGCTCCGTGCTTTTGCAGCACTGAATATTGGTCGCCAAACTGCATCGATATGTAGTGCACCTCGGAACCAGTTTGTCCGCAACCATAAACCGGCAAATGAGCAATACCGTGGTCGGGTTGCTTTACTGCAACCTGCCGTTCCTACATTATGTAATGTGCGTGAAACAAGTTTCTTCAACAAACGTGAGTTAGATCGACGAAAAAGAGGTGCTTTTTATGATAATCAAATAATTATTACACAATCTGCTTGTTTTAGTTCCGGCGGAACAAATATGGAAGGGTGTCATCTCGGTCAGTAACGCCGGTAAGAAGCGCGGTCGTGGTAAAGGATCCGGACGCATCACGGCGAAGGATCTTAACAGAGGACAGATAATCGGCTATGGTAAGGCGAACATCGTCTGGCCGGGATTGTCGGCACCGGTCATAAGAGGCCGCGAACTGGTACAACAACAAAGGCTCCCGGAAGACAAAGAGCGTGAGGCAAAGTTGAGACGCATTCGCGATGAGATGGTTAACTTTAAGCGGCTCAAGCTAACCCCACTGGAACGCGGTTGGTCGGGTTCGAAAATGCCTGGCCGTAGTATCGGTCCGCCCGACGCGATCGGTGAGGACGAGTTCGTGGGGTTCGACACGAAGTGCTTGGAGCTAAAGGCGGTGGTCAACATGAAGGGTAACCACGGCCGGAAGCGACGTGTTTCGGCGATGGTGGTAACGGGCAATGGCAACGGTTTGGCCGGGTTTGGATTTGGAAAGGCAATCGAAGGCCGTGCCGCATTGCGCCAGGCGAAGAACCGGGCCGGCCAGAAGCTGATGCATTTCGATCTTTGCAATGGACACACGGTGTTCCACGACTTTCACTGTCAGTTCGGTGCCACGAAACTGTTCGTCGAGCGGAAACCGGAGGGTTTCGGGCTAAAGTGTCACCGAGCGATTCGAACCGTGTGTGAGGTGCTGGGTATTAAAGATTTACGCGCCAAATGCGAAGGATCCACCAACGTACAGCACGTGGTGAAAGCTTTCTTCATTGGATTGCTGAAGCAAAAAGATCACCAAAAGATAGCGGAAGAAAAAGGCCTCCATGTGGTGGAATTCCGGCCGGAAAATATGAACTTCCCGAAGGTGGTGGCCAGCCCGACCGTGTGTCGCACAGAACGTGAGCTAGAAAATAACGAAATCCTGGACTTTACGCAGTACTGCATGGATGGCAAGATTCAGCTGCAGAAGAAAAAGTTTCCTCCCTTCTATACCAAATTCCGTTCGTGGGAGATTTACCTCAAGAAGCAGGAGTATTTGCGCAATCAGGACAGGGTACGGCTACGGATGATGGCCGAGACGGGCGAGGTACGCAGCTATCTCACAGAAAAGCATCCCGAATGTAGGATGGGACCTGGGCCGAAGGAAGAGTAAAGCACGGCGGAGCTGGGTTAGTGAATGGATTTCCTTTTTTATCCTAAGCTAGTGTGTAGTGTGTCTTGCCGGGAGAGGGAAACGAACATCAAAGATGCAAAAGTTCGAGCACATTACATGAATAAAGTCATTATACAATTGAAAAGCATTTCTTTCTATGGATGCGGACAGCCGAAGGATTCGAAAGCTCCTTAACCATATCACCCTTTCAACAATCGATCTTCTTTGTTCTTTCGGTTTTTCAATTACAATTCCTCTGCTCACTGATGGCCAACAATAGCTAGAATACCTTGATTACCTTGGATCATCTACGGAATCGGAAATATTGGTTTAAAAGTTTAAACAAAAACCACGTGAAATACAGCTTTCAGAATATTTAGTTATATTTATCAGCTTATAATGCAGTAATTAAACAGTAATCTTTTCAGAATGTATTAAATAATCGAAGGCTCCAACGAAACAGACCGGCATTTTGAATCGCTCCCAGCAAAACCCGGATTATTTGGTAGCCCAAACGTCAAACGGTTAAATGACACATGGTTCGCGATGTGCGAACCTGACAGAACGCATAGAAAATATGGAATCGTGTGGTAAACAAAGCCAGTTCGCAGAAAAACGCAGCACAGCAACATTCATTGAAAAAGAAACAACGCAAAAAGTACGATTTGCCAGTGTCGATGGCAAACCGTGACAGAGTAACAGAGGCACGAGAGAATCAAACGGAACGAACGCAATCGTAGCGTTTAAATGTGTTGCAAAACCCGTGCACAGTTGGCTAATTACGTAAATAATAAGTTTAATAACTCACGAGCGAGTGCGGTGGTCGATAGCGAGACGCAAATGCATTTCGAAAGAGGTGCGAGTAAACAGTGAAAAAGTGATACGGTCGGTGCTTTGTGGTGGAACTGTTCCGAAGGTAATATTGCAATGTCTTTAAGAGAAAACTCCAACAATCGTTCCGTTAAATATGTTAACGGAAATTTTGTTGCTGGCCAATAGTGCGCGGGGAATAAAGCAATATGAAAAATTGGAAAAGATTTTTGCTGATCGACAGCTTTAAAACCCCAACAAAGTAGTCTCCGCATTTCTTCCTGGGGGCCATTCCATCCGCTTGTGTGTATGGACGGAACGGGCAAAGCTGCGACGGGGGTTGTTTTCATCGAAACGAAAGATACAGAAACTACGACGAAACCAGCCAGTGCACACGATCTCACGCACACATGCAGCCGGAAGGGCTGCACAAACGCGTTTTGTGTTGAAATAGTGTCGATGTTGTGTGTGATGTTTGTGAAGGGAAAGGGTGCTATATACACGCAAATGTGCCCCGGAACATGAAGTGCGTGTAATTCCTGAATCAGCAGGGAGATAGAATCTTCCATGTTTTTTTTTCTTTTACCTTTTATTCAAAGAAAAAAAACAAATTATTTATCTTTATTATCTCCGATAGGAGTTCATACACGGAAAGCATATTTCAATAATGATAATGAAATGAGCTACAAGAAGTTTTTTCGTCTATTATCTCTTTACAGGCCTATGCTTCAAGCGAAAACAATACAATTTTGGTGTGCGTTTGCGACTATCCGTTCTATTGACTGCAGAAAAACACACGGAGTTGGCCGTGGAAATTTTGACAGATCGCGCATGGTGCTGTTGTTTGGCGTGAACAGCTGGTAGGAAGAGAAAGAAGAACGCGTGCGGGTGTGGTGCGCGGGTGCTGCGAGCGTGAACAAAGAAATCGCAATACACAGCGTGCGCAGGAAAGAGAACACGAACGGTTTCCATTGCTCCAGATTGGCAAGAGTGAGAACGAAACGGAGTGAGAATCAATGGTACAAACACACGCAGAAACCACGAGCGGCAGCATTTAGCAAGCATTGGCAGCATCGCCAGATCACAGTAGCCAGCCGTTGGGACTAGACCTTGTAGCAGATCCATCATCAACGGCTGCTGTTCCGGGGCAACGGATAAGATTTTATAGACCAATACACGGAGCCATAAATATTTCACGCGGAAACAGCAACCAACAGTGATCCGTTGTGCATTAAAGCTCATACAATATCGGAACAGCAGGGATATACAGTCCAATATTTTGCTTAGGAGTATCGCTGAACAACGGCAAAGAAGAAGAGATCCGCATCTCGAGCAGTGTTCATACAAGTGTTCACTCTTTTCTCGTTTCTCGATGTGGTGGTGAACGTTTGTGTTTTTCTTTGTTGCAAAACATCCCTGTACGGTGGTGTCTAGTGGCATATTTAAGTTGTAATATTAAGCAGTGTGACGGAATTATTGTGTAGTGAAACGGGCATTACACACTACAGCCCGGAAAAACTCGCTTATCAACTCGTGGAGTGTGTGTACACCTAGGAATAAAAAAAAGGTGGATATTGGTCTATCGGCGAACGGCCGATAACGCACCACAGCACACAACGTGAAACTGGTGGACGTGTTCTAGCGTGTTACCGTCAACGCGGGGTGGTACAGTGACGAATCGCAAACTTCCCGCAGTCGTCGCGGTTTCCCGGACAGCTCGATCAATACTCGATCGTATTTCCGTCATCCGATAGCCGGGGCGCGGTACGGTTTGCGATCAGCCACGGACGAACATCCTGCGTCATCATGCCCTGGTATGCGCCATGGTCGGACGTGATCAAGAAGAAGATCTGCCGCTTTCTGCTCCAGCGCTATCTGGGCCGGTTTCTGGAGGAGAAGCTGACGCTCGATCAGCTGAACGTCGACTTCTACAATGGCACCGGAACCGTGCACAACGTCACACTGTACTGCCAGGTGAGCAAACGCAAGGGAGGTTAGGGGTTTTAGCTTTGCTTCATGTTTAATTAATGATGGAATTGTGACAATTGTAGAATATGTGCCATTTCACGGTTGAATTGATATTTGATCGGGTTTCTACTATTCGATACGAAGGGTTGGCTTCGCTTTTATCAAACAGAAAGCAAACGCATCTACATGTCGATGACATGAAGTAGTGGGGCACACCGACGTGTCCTTATCTCGTTGGTGATTTAGGTGTCGGGGGAGGGCTTACTTAAAATACTACGTAAACAACAACCAAAGGAATCTGGAAGGAAGTCACCATTGACCTAGATACGAATTGGCATGGGTGGTTGATACGTAGTGATAATGCGAAGTGTGTCGGGAAGAAAGCACCACGAGTTTTTCCCGACGAAACTGAAAATTTCAATCAAATCATCATTAAAACTTTAGCGAGTACATTGTGTCAGACACACAACTGCAATAAAAAGATAAACAAGATCCAGCTGGTAACAACAAACACCCATAGTGAGCACACTTAACTACACACCTTACCTATCGCAGCAATCGGTTAGATTGGTTGGCCATTTTGCAATTGCGTTGTGTTTTTGTCGATTTCTTTGCTCATTTGCGTAAGCAAATGCGACTCGCCGTGTTCCGTGACGGTGTGACAAACTGTCAGATTGTTTATTATACCCCACGGCTTCTATCGGGCTTCCTCTCGTTTCGTGTAAGTTCTATCATTACTTTCGTCTGGACTATTTTATCGAGGTGTGAACTGGTTAAGTTTCTCACAACTCTTTTGGGCTTATTAAGCTGAACTTGTATTAGCAATTATGGATGCTACACGCATACACAGGGTTACTGTGTGTGTGTCGTAGGTTTTCATTGACATCTGTTACCATGGCAACGAAAGATCATTTGGATCGTGTAATGATCATTTATACATTTTTGAAACACAGTTCGTTTTTTAATTGGGCTCTACAACATTTGTCAGTCTGTATTTTAAACTGTATCCGTATCTGATCATACGATACGATACGTCTTAATACGATAGTGGCGGTACCAAAATCCCATACATAAATTCAACGCCAAGTATGGCAGAGACAACAAGACCTCTTGAGGTTCCGTAGTATGAGATCACAAAAATGACCCACAGAAACCGTTGCCAGCAGTCACACGTTTTATAATATACGATCTTGTATTGATACTTTTGAGAGAAATAGGAAAAGTCAGCTCCAATCTGATTCCCCCCGTGTGTGAATATTATAATTTTAGAGTTGCCACAACTGTGCAGCCAGCCAATAACCGCACCGGGATAAAGATCACCGGTCAGTCAGTTTGATGTGGTTAAGAGGAAAGCGGTTAAATCGGGGTTGGGTGGAAGGAAAGTGGACTATAAATAGTGCTGGCATGGGCAGTACTCTAGGAACGTGTCATGCAGTCGAGTACCCAGACGGGAAGACGATGCGCGACAACTTTCGTCACGCGGTCCCCGAATGCACCTTTGCCTGTGTATAGGATCGCGATCGTATAAGTAATTGTTTCTCCTGCAACTGTGGCAACAATCTTGAACGCGCCGCGAGCCAGGGCGCAGCAAGAGTTGCGAAGTTTTGTTTTGATTCGGCGGAAAGATGTAGCAGTTGTTATTGGTGCACAGTACTACCGTAGTAGTGGTAGGCGAACGTTGTTGTTGCTGTTAAGATTTCGCCCGACGGGAGAGGTGTGTATGTTTCCAACGAGAATCAATTGCGCGTTACCATCGCGCTTCCCTGATGGCGCCGTTAAATTCTTCCATTTGCTTTAAAGTTTCGTGTGGGAAAGGTGTAGAAGAAGTGGGTGTGTACTCTACAGTCCCGATGAGGAAGAATTGGCTAAACTTTAAAGCACTGTCGTTAATCAATTTTACATTTATACACATTTATTGCTGCGTTGCTGTGCACGCAAAGATACACAGGTTGCTTTTGCGGCAACAACAACACCCACCACCGATCTACGGCACCGCTCATCGGTACACACTCACACAGGGTTAAGATGAAACGCTTCAACGATTAGGCCATTCTTTTCGAACTACGCAACTGGTGGATCATTTTTTTGTTGTTGTAGTTGCTCCTACTCCTTTTTAAGATAAGGCGCTCGATGGTTATGTTTGACCGTTTATCATGCGTAAAGTATGTTTTGTTTTTTACTTCCTTGTGTTTCCGTACTTATACGAGCGAGTTTTTGCATAGCTTTTCTATCAAAAGCACCGCATGATGATGTACCCAAGTTACCTTCAGAGGTTAGAAACAATTTTGCGAGAATGTATGTTCAGTTGTATCGCTTCCTGAATGTGTATGAATCGATATCTTGTTTCGCCTTTATAGAACTAACATGAATATAAACGATTTAGAACATTATTTTAACACTTTGTTCCTTCCTATTGATTGAGAATATTGCTGATTCTTGCTCTACAATTTTGATGATTTTTTTACTCAACCTCAACCTTCAATTTTAAGTTTAACGCATTTTTTAATAAAATTTCCCTTAACATCTCTCTAAACTAAAACCATCCTCTAAACCATCGTGTGGTGTAGTGGATAGGGTTGTTTACTCCACTGTAATTGGTGCTGGTCCGCTGTGTGAGTCATTGTGCAAATGTTGCGGCACAACAGCACTAACATCGATAGTCGATCCCTTTGCAAATCCCCTGCTCGCTTTCAACCATGTCAACTGACAGCAGGTTTTACCACCAGTGCTTTAGCGCAGAGCAACCCAAGAGCGAAAGAACTAAATCACCGGCCAACACCCATTAGCGTTTGGTTGATCGAAACCGGTTCAAAGATCTTCGCACAGCGCCCAAACCAACACGGGAGAGGAGGGCGAGTTGTTGTGATGGCGTTGATGAATATGATTTGAGGTTGGCGTGCTGATCTCACTCACAAAATTGCTGGTTTGATTTTTCGCTGTTCCAGCTGATTGTTTGCTTTTCACCCTGTTAGGAGTTTCACTGTAATATAAGCAACGTTTCACTTTAATTTTGTTTTATCGGTTTCCCTTCAATACAAATAAAAATCTCATCAAGAATGAATCTCTTCATTCCCCTGAAAGGGCGATTTTCGTTTAAACCACAAGCAATAAATTCTGTGCTTCATTCGTCAAGTTGTTAAGGTCATATGAGTTCAGGTGTTTCCCGTTTATCTCTTCCTAAATCACACGCGAGCGTGTCTTGCTTCGGATGGGAGAAAATTGAACGATTCCAACGGAAGGGCCTCTATGATGGGAAGGAAGGAAGTTGGAAGGAAGTCTGGACTATCTACCGCCCTAAACATCCCGCGTGCCGCTCTCGCTTTAACTATGCATTGCTTTCATTTTCTTTGTCCCCAACGCGACGTACCAACCTCATTCATCCCGGGACGATTCCTTCGATTCGGTCGGGTTTGTTTGGGTGATGGTGTGGCAACGAATTTTAGCAACGTTTGCTTTACATCCTTGTTCCCCGCCATTCGCTTCCGTCGCTTCTTTCGATTGATAATCATCGCCGTGCTTTCGTCCTATCAAGAAGTCTGTCCCGTGCGTCTGTCTATACATCGGTCGTTGCCGTCGTCTGCGATCGTCTGCCACACAAATGCTCATCGGTTCCGCAACACCCGCGTCATGCATCGATAGCTGTTTTTTTATCACACTCGAAGCGTCATTCGTCTCAAGGAGTCTTTGTTTGGAAGCGCTGCTCTAATGTGCAGCGTTTTGCTCTGGCCGGGAAGGATATTCCTGTAGGAGAATATAAGTAATTATAAAAAAAGTATGCAGTAGAAAAGCGTTAACCAACTTTAAATATTCGTAAAAACAACCATCCAAACATCGACGTTAGACGCATCTTCCAGCTTGATTCAGAAGCGCCACAGAAAAGTTCAAAGTTGCCATTATTTCCGCCAGCTTCATTTGCCCTTCTGGTGTGCTCTTTGTTGTGTTTTTCCCTACTTCTTCATTCTGCTCTCGACTGCTTCCCATTACTTTAGCGCCAGAGTACGAAGGTAGTAATGTCGGAAAAGAGCATTCATGGCATAGATGAAGCGCATCGTTGTCAGAGTGCATGCTCTGCGTATTTTGTTGTTTTGAAGCAAGCAACCATTTTCCTGCATGTACGTCCGGTCGGTAACGTAACCGAACAAAGGAATTTGCGGGAGGTGTGGATGTCTATGAAAATTTTTAAAAAATGTACAAGAAACCCACAACGCTATTAATAAATGAGTCTGGCTTTTGGGGGATCCATTATTGAATGCATTTTAATTTAACATTTGTTCGTTTAATAAGCATTGTTTGTCAGTTTAAGTGTGTATGAAGTTTGATTAAATTTTATTAATGAATCAATTAATTAAAATACTTTTTTAGCGCATCAAATCCCATGCATTACATTTTTCATGGACGGGCTTCTGGCTGTCATTTGCGAACACCAATCAAATTGATGCCCTTTGAACGATCACTACCAGAAAGAGGGTCAAATTCATTAACAGTTTAATGACAGGCGTTAAATCAATTCATCTCGCGACCATCCCTATCTGCGTCGTCACAGAACGAGTGATCTCAGCTGAAAATTTTTGTTTTTTATTTATTTCAAATCTTTTCTCGTACTGTTTGGACAAAACTCCTTGCTGGATGTTACGCCAACAGTGCTCAACCTTTATGAATGTGACCACTTTGCCACACTCGTCCGAAACTGTTTACCTCACAAAGCCTCGAAAGCCAACCGTCTGGAAGTGATACGGGTTGACGACGTCCTACCCTACTACCCTACTTCGGTTACAGATGCGAACGCTTCGGCAGCAACATTGGCAGTGGCAGTCAACAATTTGCCACGCGAGTGTAGTGTGGCCGATGCCAACTCGCAAACGGGCCCTGTGGAGCTTACTTACTCGTTATCTGTCACGGTTAGCCATTCCCATGTGTTCCCCTTTTCTGTGCATCTGTACATCAATTGATCCACCACAGTCCAATGTAAAGAAGTTTTTAAACCCCAAGCCATACGGTGGGATCATATTGTGAGAGTTTATTTTCTTCTTTTATGTAACACTTTTTATACTTTTGGTGAGTGCTCGTGCCACTATCAGTCATAGTTGCTAGTGCCGTGATTCAGCTCTGTAGGAAAATTGAGGAGATATAGAGAAACGGTACATCATTATGGAACTGTTGTAATATCATACTGGGGCTCCTTATGGCTGCTTAGGAGTGCATAATTTCATCCAGAGCTTTCCTTTGGACTGGCAGAAAGCCAGAAATGACAGCTGAAGGTATATTGAGGTTTTCGTGGCCAGTAAAAAATAAGTGGTAAATTCATATTACATGCACTGGAGCACAAATTACAAGAATATTCAACACAAATTCTTGAAGAACCGCGGGGGTTGGCCGAGACGATAGCGGCGCCGATCTTCAAATGACAGTGAGGACTGTCGTGAGGACTCCAACTACGTGGTATCAATAAGTCTAATGAGCCATTAATTGACCGGCCGGGCCTTTAAATGGAAAGATATACTATCAAAAAACTTATCGATATCGGGCGGCTAGTTTGGCCTATCGGTTTGTATGGACAACTTACAACATTTTACACTCAACACGTCAACTTCGTCTGGTGTTTTGTTTTTAGGACATATTGCCACTATATTAGAGGTATGGCAGGCCCAAGAAGCTGGATTCCTCATTCATTTTGAGGAATGATGAGAGAATAAAAAGAGGAGGTATATTTGAAACCCATATAAGTTTGATGTTGCTTGAGATATCTTCAGTTATACTTGATCAGCATAATAGAAGCAGACCAGTATATTGAAAAAATCTAGCAACATTATCTTGGTCTGATTAAATTTCTCATAGATATCAAGTCCATACCAATCGGATGTTTTTTGAATTGAAGAGAACAATTAGAGTGAACATTTTTTCCAAAGCAAGTGTGAATACAATCGTAAAATTGACATTTTTGTATCGTTTGCAATTCTTTCTCAACCAACCAGGAGTATGCAATTGAAGAATTTCCATGCTACGATTACTCCAGATAATGGCCATCAGTAGCAATAGACCATTTGGGAGGGAGTTGCGAGAGACACCATCTTGGAGAGGAAATGCATTCAAAAGAGGCTGTCTGTCTATGTGTGTGGCCGAGTGGAAGCTGTGCCTCACAAAGCCTTGTGGGAGCACGTGTGCGAGAGAGCTTCGAACAAAGAAAACTAATCACACACTTCCTTTTATTGGAGCTTTCACTTCCCGGTCGCCCATTTTAATGCGTGCAGTATTGTGTCGATGCTGTGTAGCTCCATTGCTGATTCCATAGATAATTCCTTAGAAGTCTGCATGTGCAATAATCGATTAATGTAATGAACTTAGTAGTGGACAATTGCACTAGCCTTTGCTTACTAACCTCAGTGGATGTTAGCATATGTTTTTAAGATAAAATTATGAGTCACATACAGGGCGGTGACCCACCCGGTGAATAGAGAACTTGTTTCTCAAAGTACACGTTTTCTTAGTAGCTCTGTACTTCCGACCGGTAGCTACCGATAACCGTTGCAAAGGTCATCGAAAATTGCAGCTACACCGTTGTAACTGTAACCAGCGAAAGGGTTGCCGCTCTAGTAATTGTGTCCGTGCCAAGAAGCCATGTTTAAGTATAAATGATGCTTAAAGAGCACCGAAGACTAAGCAAAACCGTGGTGTGCCTTAACATATTATCGACTTATTCCAGCTCAAGTTCAAGATGATTCGCAAAGAAGTTGACTAGCTGATTAATGCCATGTTTGGAGTGCGGCTAAGGGTTTCCTGATGCTGCTCAAACATGCAAACTCAGCGACACCAAGTTGAAGGTTGGCTTCTGAGTGCGCGATCGCGATCGCACGCGTATGCTCATGTACATTCACACACACACACACGTACGTAAGCGCGTGCGCTTCATTAACAGCTGATTGGCGAGCTGAAACAGCCGTTACCGTGGTCCACCACCCGACGGACGTCTTGAGCGGAGCACCGCGTCCGGATGGTGGCGCAGTCAGTCGACGCGTTCTCTTCCGAGCTCCTTGAACCTGGCTCGGTGTGGCTGTGTTAGCTGTAGCGGTAGTGGTGTGTCGGACCCGCAACCACTGTGTGAGTGTACCACCGCGGATGGGGCAAACCGGACTTGGGTCCGGTTCTTGTACAGGCAATCCAAAAATGGAACGAAAAACCTTGTAAAGCGGCAATAGAGCGCGCGCGGTTTCGTGCCGTGGAAGTCGTCGTTCGCGATTGCGACGCAAATTTTTCGCCCGAACCAAAAGCGATGTGCCCTAATGCCGGATTGTTGGTGGTCGGTCGGTCGTCGTGTTGCGAAAGGTGAGTTGCTGGTGTGCTTTAAAAAACGTTTGTGAGCGTCGCTTTACGCACTGATTTATGGGCTGATTTTGTACACACTTCCTCTCTACGATGGCTGTGTAAAACATTGCTTGCAAAGTGAATGGAATCGACGATGGTTCTAATGGGTCAGCAGCAGAAACACAAAATTTGCGTGTCTCCATATTGTTTGATTCGGTGCGACACTAACCTTGACGTGCAGGCCAAGTTGTGTCGCGTGCACGCAACTGCATTTTCCAAACATGACTAAACGAAATGGCCACGCGGCTCCGGCAAACGGTGTTGGAAAAGCATTCAAAAGCACACAGACGTCGACGGTAGTTGTTTACTAGCTTCGGTTGTTTTCTTAGCTCCACCAGAGTCTAGCTTCTTTCACCAATGCCGAATACATCTTCCTTTTTTTCCATTCTCGATACAAACAAACAGTTGTGGAGGACGGTTTGGGGAGTTTTGTGTGTGTTTTTGCAGGAAAAAAACAAAATTGGCACTTCGCACCACACAACTGACCTTGCCCAATCGCTCTGCCATTGCGAAACGCCGATAGAAAGCGCCACCGCTTCCAAAACAAATGCGGAAAGTATTGCTGGGGGGGTTTTGCTGTTTTGTTTTTTGTCCAATGAGAGAGTCACCAGGTTTGAGTTGAGAATGATTTTTACAAAACTTTAGCAAATATTAATCTTACGTACGTCCACTCTATCTCATATCGGAAAAGTATCACGGCGTACCTTAGAACAAACACTGATTTGAAGCCCAAAAATGTTTGGATTCTAAATCGATTTGTTTCGCTTGTTAGCCAGCCTTTTTTGCTTGCCTGCTGCTGCACACCCGATTTGCTAAGGAATCTCATTAATATGCCAAAGACGTGCAACGTGCCCACCCCAGTGAACCCTGCCATCTAGTACAACTTACTCGATACTCGGTGTCGTGCACTAACTCGTCCATTTGTATGTTTCGCACACATACAGGTAACGATTAGACGTATCGAAATCTCCAAACGCGCCAAACGGTTGGGCAGAATTTAAATTCATAATGCCAAAACAGGCGGCACCAACGAACGACGACGAATGCAGAGGAAGACATTGAAATTATGCAAACACATGGAAGTGTATGTAATGGTTGGTGATTAATATGCCACGGGTTTCCCCCTTGACCATTCCCCCTACACCCTTTCTCCATTCCCTCCCCCCGTTCTGGCACGTGCGCTTCGGTGCGGGATATTGCATTTTATTGTTGGGGTTTGTGGCAAACTAGGGTGGGGTCAGTTGGACATTTCCTGCAATGGTTGATTTGGGAGGAGGTTTTGATTTGTGTTGCGATATTGGTGCGATGGGTAGTTAGTGTGCAGCACAAATAGATTTCAACTTGTTGAATAAAAACAGACCAAAAGCAGTGAACTTCTTTACACTGGTGATCAGCGCTTCAGTGATCGGTGTGTGAGTAACGCGTAGAATATGGTTTCAGAGCATCATCATCAACAAAGCGAACGATTAGTAACATTGTTTTCAAGTACCGCCGATACAAAACCCAGCTGGCACACACAGAGCAAAAAACGTGATCTAAGGGCGTGATAAATACACATGCTGCGGTGCGCAACAACTTCAATGATCCGGCGCTGGATCTCCTCTTCATCGCTAACGAAGCGGGCCAAAGTGGTGGAGCATTTAATTTTCTTGCCTTGTAAGCGTCAAGTGGGAATGACCCGTTCCTACGAGTGTAGGTACGTTCCATTTCGCTCAGAGTTGAGAGCATCCATCCGCGTCTAAATACATTGTAATCGGGGCTAGAATACTGTGATATGCACACTTCGCGTCTGGACATATATTATACAAACTGTTAGCAACTGTGAACTCTCCAGTTGATAGTAGACTTTTGTTTGGTGAGCAAACATATGGTTGTAAAGACTCTTCCAGGTCTTGATTATTGAGTCATGAATAAAATACATTTCACATTATTTGCATGATCAAGCGCAAGCAGATCGAATGGTGTAGTTAGTTTAGCTACGCTACTGCTATACACCTGACACCAGGTTCAAATCTCAACTAGATCGTTTGCTCCTTCATATGCGAATATTAATGAGATCTGAAGATTACCAGAATTAAATAATCATGGAAAAAAGAAGCGCCATTATATATTCCAATGCCACTGAAAAGACACACACTACGGCTCCATCATCATCTCATACAACTCAACACCATTGTTAATGGTTCGCATCTGTGTTGGCATCATGAAGCACGTTGAAGCCAGAAGAGAGCACCCGGAAAGAATTCATCCCTCTGTCGATCGCTTACGGTATTAGCACGCACGTACCACGTGGCGGCAATAACGACAGGGTGTAAAACGCGTTATTCACACAACAACACACATGCCTAGCGTTTACTCTTTGCGTCTGTCAGAGGCGACGACATGCTCTGCTTTTCCTCTCCTCCACGTGATGTGGTAGTGTTCGTTCGTAAACCGATGTGTGTCGTTGCTCCGGATTCTCCACACCGCCGAAGATTAGAAGGAAGCATCATATCAGAGCCGCCAACTCGCACGTTACATTTTGACAACTTCTCTGGCTAAAGAGAGGTTCTACGGGTGCCAACATATATAGTCCGGTTAAAATTTTGAGCCCCTACAATGACCCTGAACACCGGCACGGGATGGAACGCGGAACACACCTATGGTTTTATTCTGAACATTTGCGTTAATGTTAGTGTGAAAACATCTCCACGGCGGTGGGTGAAATTGAGTTTGTTTTCGCCTGTTTTCAAGGTTCAGCTTAAAGCTGGACCGGGTGTGCATGGTGTTGCGGTGATCGACCTGAAGACGTGCGTATCCTTGTGCGTCGTGGACCAGGCGCGGCATTGAGGCTATGTAAACAAGTTCAAATTTCAGATCCTATACTCATCTATCCGACGCACGTCATCCGCACAAACGCGTTGCTTATCTTTCTTGCTTCTATTCTTTGCAGGCGCTAAATGAACTGTGCGAAGGCCAAGGATGGGGTATCGAGGTAACGGGAGGGCACATCGGCTCGGTGACGGTGAACGTACCGTACGATTCCCTGCTCGCCAAGGACAGCTCACTCGAGGTGTCGAATCTAACGATAAGCCTGCGACCGAAGGCACGGCCCACCGATGGCACCTCGATGCTGGAATCCATGTGGTCGTCCATGTCCAGCTCCATGCAGCTAGCACAGGAATATCTCGAGCGGGAAAGCACCGGCGGCAGCATTGCGGACGGCGGCCACTCGACACACGGTGGACGGGGTGTCAGTGCACCCGTCGCTGGCCAACAATTACCCGCGAGTGCCATGGAAGGGCTGGAAAACTTCGCACAAATCATTGACAACGGTGAGTAGTTCGTAGGGAAACAAACACATTATTTCTTTAAATTAGAAACTAAATTATTTAAGGTCAAGGTTACACTCGAACTCGTAGCACAAGAATGTAAAGTTAACCATGACAGATTGAGGAACGTATTTGAATATGTGTAACGGCAAACATCACCTTGGTCCAAACCTCGTTCAGGATGTACACATCGACAGTTGCGTTAAGAAGTACAGGCATCGGTTTGACCTAATTTACGGTGCGCGATGGACAAAGTCGCTGGTGATTAGATTGGACCCGGGTTACCTTTTGCCTTTGTGTGTACTTGCTTGATTTCCTGAAGATCGAGAAGTGTTAGTGCGCGCACGGCGTTACGTTGAAAGTTCTTAGGAATTGATTGTACGGTACGGTTGACGATGCTTTTATTTACGTTATCTTGACCGTGCTTGTGTGCGTTTGTCTACGATGTGGAAACGCACACGCAAACCAAAAAGTAAAAAAAAAACGCTACTTAGCCTTTAGCTTAGTTCTTATAACATTCGTTAATAATATATGAACCCCTCTAGTTTAACTTTTGCGATCAGTAATTAGATATTTCAATTGCTTACAATGTTATAGTTTCTTCTTCTTCTTTGGCCTAACGACCTACTCGGTCATGCCTGCCATTTCTGGCTTACGAGACTTACTAATACCACGTAGTTGGATAGTCAGTCCTCACTACGGGGGAACGGTCCGGATGGGATTTGAACCCCGGTCCTGCCGTTTACGACCGGCGCCGCTTATCTCCTCGGCCACCGGACCGCCCTGTTATAGTTTATAAACGAATATTATGTCAAATTAACAATTCTTTAAATATTTCTTTTTCTCTCACAGTGCTAAATAGAATTAAGGCAAAACTTTATGACAGCGAAATTAGAATAGAATATTTGTCACCTGAAGGAGACCGAGGTGTTGCTGTGATAGTGAAAATCAAAAGGTAAGCCTAAACGATTGAATTCCGATAATAGTGAGCGTACTAACGATGTTCTATTATTTAACGCTTTACAGTATCGATTACCAGAATGAGGCTGGTAATGATCCGCCAGATCGCAGCTCGAAAGCGTCTACGTCATCGTCATCCGGGTCGGATGTGTCGGATCACACTGTAACCGGTGGAAGCCGACATCAACAGCAGCAAAAATCGTTCCTAATAGCGACACACGCCACCCATCATATAACGATCGAGGGCATCACATTCTACACGGAGGAGTTTCGGATAGACAATCCGCGTACGCGCCGTCATCAGCAGCAGCGCACGACGCACGATGTGGAACCGACGGTACCAGCGTATGGCGGCGAAAGTATGATAGATAGTGAGCAGTTCCGCAGCACGATCTCACACATGTCGGAAGGTGGTGGTTCGCCATCGAATTTACTGGGTAGCGGTGGCATCGATGGGGACGGATACTTTGCCTATGGCAACACAAGCGTATGTGATAATAGCAGCCCAAATAGCCGTGGGGCAGAATTTTATAGACGTAGCAACAGTAGCGGCACGGATCGGGAAACGGATCCCAGCGAGGAGGAAGATCCGGAAAGCGAGGACGAACTAGGTGAGTCCGGTATGCGCATGTACCGGTCGGGGGAGATCATCGTCGGTAAGATCACTTCCAAGCAGGAGATCCGGCTAAAGATGAAGCAGGCGGACAATCTGCCAGGTCCAAACGTGGAGCTCGAGTTGTCCGTTGGTTCGATCCAGCTATTCCTGACACCGCGCCAGTTACACTCGCTAGTATTGGTTTGTGATAGTTTTCTGGGCGGCAATGAGGAACCACCGCCACGGCCGACTGCACGGGAGCTGAAAGCATCCGCCGGCAAGCGCCATGAAGCAGCTTCGTCCTCCGAATTGGAATACCAACAAAACATGACACGCATGGGCGGTGGAATCGGCTTCAATCAGGGCTGGTCACTTGCCGATCCGATGCAGACGATGATCGAGGAGCAGGCCGAATTTTTGCAACGGGATGCGTACCGCGGGGATGACGGTGGGGAGGACTATTCGGAATCAATCATATCATCTACCAGCTCCATGACCAGCTCGTTCACGTCGAACAGTACCGCGTCACGGACGACGGGCACATCGGCAGCTAGCCGTAGACGCATGATCGACCCGGATGCGAACGCGGACATTTCGAAGTTTAACGTGCGCGTAGCGGCCATCGCGTTCGTTCTGCTGCATGAAGATATTCTGCTGGAAAGTAGTCAGCTGGGGCCAGTAGAATCACCCCTCTCCGAAGCAAGCGTCCAGCAGCTGCAAACGAAGGCGGATCGGTTCTTCCGGTCTATCGGAAACTTGGGGCTTGGGCTTGGTGCTAACGACATTAGTAATGCCGGTCTCATCCTGGACAGTGGGTGTGACTGTAGCCATCTACGGTTACTTCTTGCTCCGCTCATTCTCGAAGGCGATGAGCAGCGGAATCGATGTGGATCACTGTTGCGGTTTTCGATTTCAATCGCCCGAGCCGATTTACGTGAGGTACTGCTGGAGGTATCTGTGCCTCTGGTGGAGTTTTATCGTGAACAGAGACCTAACAACTCTAGCAGCTCGTTACCGAAGCGACCAGAAATAAGCATAACCTTCGAACAAAGCTGCAATGCTTTACGGGGCACTAGTGGCAAACGGTTTTCACCTCCCCGTACGAAAATACACGTCATGATGTCGCCGTTCCTGACGGAGTTTGACATTACGATACTGGATCGCTTGAGTTCACTGCTCTATCAGGCTCCATTCGCATCGTACTACCATAGTACGGGTACTCCCCAGTCGACTGTACCATCCCCAGGCGGCACAGCATCGGGCCGCTCCAAGTTGGAGGCAAAAACAGACCTTCAGCTCGAATCGTCAGCGGTAGACTTCCGGTTACGTTTTCCAATACCGGATCTGCGACCGATTCACGATCCCCAGCGGGTACCGTGGTGGCGGCGTAACATTCGGCCCGATTTTCTTCTGCTGAAGCTGGAACAGGTGCGCACGGGCATTGCGTTGAGTCCGCATCCCGTGTACGACATTTCGGCGAACGAAATCAAGCTGTTCTACTACGAAGCGGAACCGAAGGGAGTCTCAAATTGTACGGGCGGTGTCGGTGGTGTAAATATAGGCAAAACTGTGATGCAAGAGAACGCTGCACCCGGGCAGGTTCCTGCGGTTGAATATCCGCGAATCATAATCGAGATCCCGAGCGAAAGCTCGTTGCAGAAAGCTCTGGAAGAACCCGCCCAGTGTGCCACCGATAAGGGCACAAAGTGTACTGCGGGCAGTGCGAAATCGTACGCACCGAGGGCGGGCTCTGGACATCGCAGTTACGAGGAGAGCGATAGTGATCCAACGTCGGGGGAAAGTTTCGGTGTTACTACAGGACGGTGTAAGGAAGACACACCGTTCAGTGCTAAACGCGTGTGTAGGGAAAGTGATACACCACATTCGAAAACATCCGCTACGGGTGTTTCGGACACTCCGGAAACTCTCACACTGCCCGGTGACACGGACGAAATGAATACGTTCTGTTCGTGCGCGATGAAACGGGCGAAATTGCAGATCCGCATAGATCTTCCCGTTGTCAGTTTGCAGCTGAAGTGAGTATCTTTGACGGTTGACGAAAAATGGTTAGGAACATGCTCTAATCTGTGGATTCTTTTTCATTCTAGATCGAAACATTTGTATGAAGTTATCTACAACCGCATCAGTACGGATCTGTTACTCTGGGAACCGAGTGCTCCGTCGGCGACGGCTGCGGCAGAAGCTCAGCTCAATGCACAGCAGACAGCTCGAGTTTCATTCCGCGAGCCAGAAATTAGTCTCGCCGGCATGGGCATGATGGACTCCATATACATGCCGTACACAATGTGCCAAAGTGGTATCCAGTTGGGTAAGTAATAAGGGAAGAAAACGCCAACATCAGTTTTTTTTATTGGCTCTGTTTTCCATCTTCCAGATTCCAGTTCGTCCGCAACAAATTCGGAATCGGAGTCCGACTCGGATGGGATTTTCTACTCGGTGTACGATCGTACACGCAGTGGCAATCTTGATGCCAGTGGAGTTGGGGGTGCTAGTGGCACTGGACGTAAATCATCCTCTCACTCGCACCGAAGCTCATCGCACGGTGGTAAACAGGCACTGGCTACTAGTGGCGTTGATCGTGATGCAAATAGCGTAGCATTCCGTTTGAACATCGGCCAAGGCGTGCTGACGATGTTCGCTCCCGTTCGTGATGCACAGAAGCATGTCATTCCGGGACAGTTTGGCGAGCTTGTGATTCGATTGAGTTCGGGTTACATATTCTCGGTGAGCGGTTTCCACGGCAATACGAACCTGGGTTACCTGTGCATCCAAGCAAAGTCGGCTGAATTCTACCACTGTGGATTGATTCCAACTCCCAGCAACAATCCACCGCTGCGCTTGATCAACAGTGTGTTGCCATCGTATCTGCAGAGCACGCTGTATCCGACCCCGAAAAGCCTAACCCTCCATGAACAGCGAGGCTGCGCCAATCGAGAGATGCTTTCGCTTGCGATCCAGATAAAATCCGTACCGGATTTGGCGATCAAACGCATCCGGCTGGCGGCCGGTATACAGCTGACTACATTGCGGCACTATTCCACACTGCAGCAGCATGCATGGCTCACGCAACTGCTCGATATGCTAGAAGTGGTGGATTACCCTGTCCAGGGGTACACCCCACTTGGTGTGGTTACCGAAATGCATCTCCATTTGTGGGACTGTGCGATTGATTATCGCCCACTGTACTTCCCGTACCGGGCCGTCATAACGGTGGGGTCCTTCATGATTAGTAGCAACATCACGACAACCAGCAGCGGTCTTACGCTCAACTTTATCGCCGAAGATGTCACGCTTAGTCTGGCGCCTCAACAAATCTCGATCACCGCGACGGGTGGTAAGGATTCGTCCAGTAGCAGCGGACATCAGGTGGCACACAACAGCAGCAAGATCACCGTACTACCATCGAACGAATTGGTGTGCGTGCTCGAGGTGGGATTGTTTGAGATTTCACTGATGCTCAATGAACGAGTGACGGTGAAGTTCCCCAAGTTTGATTTGCGCACTGCCATCAACGATGTGCACGTGCGTACATGTGCCGATTCAGCCCGTGCATTGGCACAGCTGATCGGGTATCTAGCCGCTGAAGGGGATCTTCTGCTGCCGGAGAGTGATGGTGGTGCTGACATTTCAACGAGTAGTGGAGGAATTTCTGTAGCGGGAGGATCAGACACGACGATCGGTGGAAGCGGTGCTCTGGAACAGAAAGACGTTGGTGGCATGCATGGATTGCCGATGGGAGGAGAACCGGAGGGTGAGTTGTTACCGGTACGTCCACCATCCAGCGCTAGTGGGCCGGTTGTTACACCGAAGCAGCAACAGCACGTTAACACACTAATGGCCGATGCAATGGAGGAAAGTTTGTACATTGAAAGCACCTCCAGTGGAGACGGCACCGGGGATGACGCGTTGCTTGGGGGCGGTGCTGGTGTGGAGATGTTTTTCTTCCCCGACGAACGACAGCGTCGCAACAAGGACGAAAAGGATCCTGGGACCGTGTCGGACAGCAATAGCAATAAGCGACGCTTTGGTTCGGATGATGATTCGTTGAGTATAGACGATGGTTCGAGCATACCGTCCTCGTACCATGACGATGATCACTATCTGCGACAGCACGAGCGACAATCGAGCACCAATCTGTCCGGAGCGGACGTGGATGACGATAATGCCAGTGTGAATATGCGCGAGCTAATGAACTTTGAGCGATCGGTACTTGGGCAACATCCGATCAACTATGGCATTGGAGATGATGACGATGATGATACGGGTGTAGAAGCACTACCACAAGTGACGAAAGAACTCGGAGACGTGAACAAGCTGAACCAGCAGCGGGTGGAATCGAATCCCGGCAGTGGTGGTTCGCATTTCGCCCAGCGGAAAATCAGCTCGGACACTGACGATGATTTTTGCATCATCGCTGATGAAGAGCGTCCCCTTCGAGATGATGGACACAACCAGGAGGTGCCAGTTTCGGAAGACCCCATACGGATTGTGGACAATCATTTCAGCATACCGAGCGGAAAGCCAGATCTACTGAAAGCGCCCGAAGATTTCCCCAGTGCAGTCGAACGGTATACCATCTGTGAGATGACGGTAACTTGGCATATTTACGGTGGTCGTGACTTCCTCACGAAAGAGGATAGACGTCGCAAAGTGAAGCAACCGGCGGGTGGGGCGGTGAGCAAATCGGACAAACAAACAACCGTGCCCAGCATGGCCGGCACCGTCCATCTTCCCACCGCGCTGCCAATGTCTGAAGCCTACAAATCCGGCGTAAGCTATTCGAAGGGTTCACCGTCGGTCAGCTTTGGTGGACCAGCCAATGCAGCACTGGCGAAATTGACGTGGAAAACGCGTGGTGGCCCGGACCGTAAGCACGACGTGACGATGGAAATTCACATCAGCAAGGTACAGTTTTCGCACGAAACGTACCCATCCAACACGAAGGAAGCATCCCGGCAGGTGTTGCTGATCAACGAGCTGGAGATCGTGGACGGGTTGGCGGTTTCGAACATAAAGAAATTCCTCTACCACCCGAAACTGCCCAGCCGGCCAACGAGCAAACAGAGCACGAATCACATGGTGGTTATAAAGGCGTTACATATGCGCCCGAATCCGGCCCTGTCGGCACAGGAATGTTGTCTGCGGGTTTCTATCCTACCGATACGGCTCAACATCGATCAAGACTCGCTGCTGTTTTTGATCAACTATTTTAACCAACTCGGTGGCGGTGGTGACATTAACGATGCTAACCTGCCATCGGCAGGGCCTGGTGGTGGTCGTGTCTCACAGACAGCGACACCGGCCCATCAGCCACCGGTCATGACGGTGGAATCCATCCCCGATGCAGTGCAGGAACTGCAGGCCAAAAAGATGGTGTCGGAGAATTTGATGCTGCTCATAGAGGAAGAGGAAAAGCTAAAAGACACCCAGGAAGGTACCGCGTACAGTGAGGCAGGAGATTCAGCGCCGATTTACTTCCGCAACGTGATATTCAGTCCGGACGTGCCGATCCGCATCGATTACCACGGGAAGAGGATGGAGCTGTCGCACGGTTCGCTGGCCGGTTTGCTGATGGGCTTGGGACAGCTGCAGTGTTCGGAGATACGGTTGAAAAAAATCTCCTACCGCCACGGGTTGCTGGGTGTGGATAGGCTGTTGAACTTCCTGCTGCAGGAGTGGTTGCAGGATATTAAGAAACATCAGCTACCGAAGATTATCGGTGGTTTTGGACCGATGTACTCGCTGGTGCAACTTTGTAAGTAGAAGTTATTTGTGATTTTTTGGGGTTTTGGGTACACTAATCAGGAAATTATTGCTTTACACGTTTCAGTGCAAGGCATTTGGGATCTGTTCTGGTTGCCGATCGAGCAGTATCAAAAGGATGGACGAATCGTTCGAGGATTGCAACGCGGAGCACAAAGTTTTACGGCTCGCACTGCACTGGCAGCTTTGGAGATAACCACCCGAATCATACACCTTCTGCAGGTACTGTGTAACGATGCTTCTAAACCATTCCACAATATTCCACATTAACCATTCCACATTGTAGATTACGGCGGAAACGGCCTACGATATGATTTCGCCCGGACCATCGATCCGGCGCGGTAGAGGCAATCGCAAGGGCAAACGGAAGCGTCTTCATCCACCGCAAGATATTCGCGAGGGAATGTCCAACGCCATACAGATAGTGCGCGAGGTAAGTGACAAAACGCGAAGGAGGAGGGGGTTATCGACAACGTAATAATCTATTTGTGGCATTGACAGGGAATCACGGAGACGGCACACAATCTAGTGGAGATCACTGCCCTCGAGCATGATCAGAAAGGTTACACGGGAGCCGTCGGTGCGGTAATGCGCCAAATACCCCCGATCGTGGTGCAGCCGATCGTGTTGGCCACACAAGCGACGAGCAACGTGCTCGGCGGCGTGAAAAACCAGCTCGTACCGGACGCACGTGCTGAAGCGCGGGAAAAGTATAAGGACGATGTGGAGTAGTAATGATGCTGTGAAATGATGTGAATGATGATAATTTGTTTCGTGGAGGGAAAGTCTACGGTGATCCGATTCGCTAATCGGATGCGATCTTTATTTTTATTACTTGTATTTTCTAATGTGAGAAAGCAGCAGAAAGAATGTGTTCCATAGAGAGTGAGTGCGATCGTGATGATCGCTTTTTTTTTTATTTTAATCCTTAGCTTAGTACGTGTGGGCTTCGATGTTTGCATTCTCTCTCTCTCTCTCTTTCTCTCTCTCTATGATGAAAGGGTGGATCAGAACCCTCCTAAAGTAAGGCAGCTGTATAAATAAGAATCTATCAAGATTCGTAATAATATTTTGTCCTTTTTCGCACTCGTCGAAACGAAACTTAAACACTAACCCTATCGAGAAGTAAGTGAACGGAAAGAGACCGAGACAGGCAGGGAGGCGACGAAATTGAAGAACATTAAACGACGGGAGCATGTAATTTCGCGAAAATTGAACACGTCCAGTGACTGAAGTATCCGAAACAAAGTGCGAATATATCCGAACGGCCTAGAATGGCGAATTGCAGCAACAGTTCACTATCAGCTGATGTTCGTAGCAAGAGTTGGCATACAGGAAGGAACATCCTTTGTATCCACAGCCGCCGCCACCACCACCAAAGCCCGGTCCACCGAAACCTTGCCGACCGAAAGGGCCAAACCCGCCAAAGCCACCTCCGCCGCCACCAACACCACCGCCGAACGGTGCCGCCCCATTGATGGAACCACAACAGCACGCATCGTGGTACACCTTTTCGTCGCAGTAGCTGTAAACCGAGGCATCGCACAGTGGGCAACCCGGTAAAGAGCGGGTCCGTGGTATCAGGAACGTCCGGACTGCTTCATCATGAGCTGGAATGTTCTGTTCCGGGATGGGTTTTGCGGACATTCGAGCTTTGCCGTCGCTCATAGGCTTCGAAGGTTTCTTGGGATCTTTCGGGCTGACCATGGCAGATGCAGTCGGTGGTTCGTCTGCTGCAACCACACTCGGATCTGCGGCGACCAGCGGTCGTGGAAGAATCAGCTGCTGCACGACGGGCGATTGTAGTATTTTCACTGCGGAGGATAAGATTATGGATAAGAGTCACGCATCAGGTAAGTGATATTGATGATTTTTTATGAAGAGAATTGAGGTTCGGTTTGTTTCGATCGTTTTGATATTCTGTATAATATCTCGGATTTGATTAATCTTGGATAATTGCTCATGAATTATGCAAAGACTAATCTAATCCTAAGTAAATTAGTTTTTTCATTCCCTTTTTACATATTTCTTGCCACATTTTAGGGATTTTTTGCTTCATTTTAATTTCCCGTAATTTAGTTGTCAGAATAGATTCTGTCGTGGATAGATTTTAAAGGCTATCAATAAAGCACGTGGTCACTCCAGTACTTCTACAGTTGGATAACACACTAAAAAATTGACCACCATCGGCGCATTCGTTTTTTGCGCACAGGAAACCTTCAACACACAAAAATAAAACATCCACAACAGAAGAAGCCAAATGCCGCCAAGTTCGATTTTTGTCTGCAATCTGACGTATGGCCATACCGGATGCTGTCGCTTCTCCAGTATCTGGCACATTCGATGGCTTCTTGCTCTCCTTGTACTTAAACTTTTGCGTGCAACTTTGTGTGACCGGTATCAATTAACTTTTTCTTTCATCCCACGCACACAAGTTCATGGGTTTTTTTTTTCTTTTTGCCGGTGCCCCTCCCGAAACGTGAGTTCCGGTTTTAAGATTTTCTGTATTTTAAAATAGAAAGTGCTCTCCACGGGTGAGCGTTTGTTTTTTTTTTTGAATAATTGCAAATCTTAATTCGTATAGCTTTTGGGCCTTTCGCTTGATTTCTCAAAATTCGGATCAAGGGTATATGAACAGTTAACGCATTGAGGTTAAATAAGGTTGTTTAACGTAATTTTTACCCTGTGTCGTGAAAACCATTAATATCCTCAAAATATTAATAAACAAACGATTTTAACCTTTAATAGTCAAATAATCAACTCTTAAAGTTTTAGTATACGATGTTATCGTTCTTGAAGAATCTTGCAATTGAGGGTAAAATTTTGTACCATTACCAACTTTTCATAATTGCAAAACCGACGTCCCAACACACTTGGTTCTGGACGTCACGTCCATAGTCGACCATAGTCGATCAATCAATTCTTCAAGTTCTAATGATACGAAGTTAACGTTCTTGAAAGTCCTTCCTATGAGGGTCCAATTTCGTTCCACCTCCATCTGTTCCTGCAACATTCCCATCTTGATATTTGAAAAACAGATGGAACAGATACAACTACATCAATAGGAGCTCTTGAACTTAGATCCCGCGTCCTCAAACTTTGGTTCCAGACATCACTCATCTGCTAACTTCAACAGCTTCTGTTTGGAATAGTTCTCAAATACAGATTTGCATGTGAGATCTTGAAATAGCCCCTTAAATATATCCCCAATAGCTTTCCAAAACACTCAGTCTTTTTCTATGACGGACAGGTTTGAAGAACTTTGTACTACCGAATCATTCCAGTCAGTTCTGTTGTGTTGGTGGGCCCAAACAGCTGACTTTCTGATGCACTGTGTGTGGTGCAAAGTACAGCCAAATCAACCTGGCGATATGATTGTAGCAATTGCTAGTTGTATATTTTTATGATTCCTTGTACCGAGGCCACTTGAGAGTTGTCACTGTTGTGGAACCAGGGACTCTCTCTCCCTCTTTCCTTCCTGATAAGATTATCCGTAGTTGGAAACACCCTCTGTTGTTATATAACTGGCCATTTTTACGTACTTTTTCCAGATTTTTAACCTCAATTTATTTAGAGATGCATGATATAAAAAGACCGAAGAGCAACAAACACTCCTAGACATCTCAGTGAAAGTGTAGCTCTCGTAATGTGAGGCTTTAGTTTTATTGTACACACTTCCCGTTGTTATCATGGGCAGGGTAGACTCGTCTTAGTCAGAGCCTTTAGAAGCCGAGCGGCTATTTCGAGCCGTGCATCCCTCGTGGGAAAGTAAAACGAAAAAAGGAAGCCCTGCCGCCTGATCCCGTATGGCGCGACCCGCGTCATATACCCACCCCAAAACAGGTGTTTGTAGTATCTTATCCATCTTTGAGGGTATTACCGATATTATCAATCGTCGGTATCGTGGCCTCCGCCACATGATGGGGATGATCCTGAAGCATCAGCAGCACACAAACGCCGCCGACTATCAGCTGCAACGGTAACGGCCATGCCCGCCGAACAGTTTGTCTTATCGATGCCATTCGTTACACTGGCCGGTGGGCACTCTGCTTTGACTGCAACCCGCTGGCGATGACGTTCACGATTATTCTGAAGGCGAGTTGCCTCGGCGCGAAAGTACCGGATTTATTTTCACACTGTCTTTAAACTTTTGTTATTTTCTTTTGCTGCGTGGTAACAGCTTTGTAGCTGATATTAGGTCACTAGTCATCCACGTGGGATTGCACCATGCCAGCACACTGCTTGCCAACCTTTTCCTTTATGATCGTTCACTACTGAACAGTCCCCGGAAGTTTTGCGAAATTCTTCGTTAGCACGATCGACCGATCGGTTCAAGCAGCTCGTTTCGACTGATCCGTTCCAAGTGTGTCAACCGGAGAGGCAGTCGTCGAAGACCGAACTTGGGCTGTGATGGGTCCACAGCTTCCCGGTCCCAAACCCGTCCGTCCAACGAATTTCACCCTCAATCGGTTCTTCCCCCCAATGTCTTTCTCGCTCGCGCGCCCACCATCCACCCAAGGGGGGAAGTCATCTCTCGCACTACACGGCGAACACGTTTCAATCCGGCGGGTCACTAACTCCCTAGCACGCGTGTGCGTGTGTCTGTGTGCAGATCTGGTTGTTGTTTTTTTTGTTTTCGCTGTTCATGTTTATTATAATTTCCTGCCCAAAGAAAGCCGCATTTCTGGAACCACCGTTTTCCTGCTTTTGCTGGGGCTTATCGGCGTCTGCTTCGTCTTCCTGCATGATCATCATCTTAGATGATCGTTTTCGCACTCTTTTTTCGGGCCACTACATTTACGCTCTTCTCCAACCCTCATCATCTTCATCCGCTGAAGGAGGAAGCCAACCTATTTGGGCTTGTCGGGATGTAGGAGATCGAGAAAGAGAGAGAGAACCACCTTCAACCGGTGTTGGACGCTCCGAGGCTTGCTGAGCCACTTTTTTATATCCATTTACCCTTTCTATTTGATGATATGCGCCGTGTCCGTTAAGACGACCCGGCTAATCCTGCCCGCTAGCCCCGGGATGAGGCGTGTTCTAGCTGCACGAAACCATCGGAGATCGGGTTGTATCAGCAGGCTAGCGGTACTTTCTGTCTCAGAACTTCAGTTTTATGTCCATCAACAGCTTCCGTTTGTTTTGCTATGACGTGGGATTCTGTGAGGCGGTGGTTAAAATCCCGTAGAACGTTTTACCTTCAACCTGTCAGAATGATCGACGATTAGCTAATTGGAAACGGATCGTGGACATGGAAGGAAACAAAAACGAAAGAACCGAATTGGGAGTGAGTGCTGGTTTATCACGAACGATCGAAGGCGTTGTTACGCTGTGCGATTAGAAAAGAATGGTTCTCTTCTCCTTTAGCCCATTCCTTGAAGGCTTCGATCGTGGGTTTTGTTTTTGTTGAGGCGGTTGTTTGTTAAATTCATTTCCTATTCTTTATGATTGGGATGTGGCTGGCGCGATGGTGGGAAAATTGTTTCTCGTGATCAATCTTTTAATTATTCCTGTTGCGGGGGGATTTCGCTCGTATGGTGAGACGCAGAAGGAATTGATTCAGAAGCGAAACGATATGCGTTAAATGGGTTTAAATGGGTATGATTGGTTTGCCGCGATCGAGCAGAAAACAAATTTGTTGCTAATGAATGATTTTGATTTAGTTTTTTTTCTGTTCTTTGGGTGCCATTCTTTGTTTGTTGTTTATTGTGATAAATAATATTAATTTTCGTTTTATTATGATTTGAAGGTTTTTGTTTTTTTGGACTTATTCTTTCCTTCTAAATTCACCAAGTCTCCATTTGCTATTAACTGATAAAACAACACATGTTTGGTTATCCATTTATAATCGTTAATTTTATTGTTAAAAACAATTTGAACAATGTATTTCCTACTTGTATTGTGCCTAGTGCTGGACATTTTTTGGTTTGAATATTTATTTATTTATTTTATTAAAAAAAGTATAAAATGTTATGAAACTGGAAGCTAAATGATATCATCTGCTTTACGGCTGATGTTTTTAACTCTTCCGTGGCTCATTCTGTAGCATAGATAAATTGAAGAATGGTTGTAATTTCTTATCTCCCTTAACAAGCCATAGGTCTGATCCAACAAGGAATGCAATACTGTTTCTTTTCCTGCTCGAAATCACTAAAATAGCTAATGTCTCAAACAATTGAATGATTTATACATCGCAGGTGTTTATTGCAAAAATGTAATTTATTTATTTCGTTTAATGCCTTAGTCCCTCATTAGATCGCATCAACCAAGGCCTGGAACAGGTTCTGATCGCCAGTCATCGACACTTTGCCCTGGGCGACGGCATCCTTCACCGGGATCTGCTTCGTACCGATGGCGATGAAGTCCTCATCCTTCAGGTTGATCACCACATCAGGCGAGCTAGCCTTACCGTCCGACACCTTCAGGCCCTTCAGATCGACAACTGTTGTCAGGTGGAAAGGTACAACATGAGTACACCATGTATTTTGGAGGATCTTGAAGAGTTACTTACTGATTTCGTGCATGCCATCAGCAGCCTCAATGTTCAGCTGGAACACACCGAGTACCTTGCGTGGTCCGTTCGGATCGATAGCGGCAACACGAGCCTTGATTTTCTCGATCACAGCGTCGCACTTCATTGTTGATGTTGGAAAGATGTTCAAGAAGGAACCCTACGAATTCGAATGCAGAACAAGCTGTGGCACGTTTACCGATCTGCTCAGTGCATAATATGTGCATCTTTTTATAGCAATATCTACACCAGGAAAAGAACCACGTCACAGATAGTTGCAAGGGTGACACACCCAGGACATGACGTGTGCACCTGCAAATCCAGTGGCATTGAAGTCACGAATCGTACCATAAGACTTTCTTTGGTTGGTTAATCTTGAACCGTGTGTCGCGCCCGATTAACACCCATGGATTATATTATAACTGGTGAAGGCGCGTATTAATCCAGGTTTTCATTTTTGGATCCAAGCCTTTCGGTACGGGTTAAGAACAAGTGTACATGTAGATAAAAATAGGTATCTCCAAGATTATCCTAGGCCTTGGTGTGTTTGTTTACTTCAAGGGTTTTTCGGTATAAAAAAGCATCATCCACCGTTTGGCAAGGTACAGTGCTCTGTTGGATCTTTTGGTACAAACAACTAACCACCAACTTCCTCATCATCATCAACAATGAAGTGCGACGCTGTGATCGAGAAAATCAAGGCCCGTGTTGCCGCTATCGATCCGAACGGACCACGCAAGGTACTCGGTGTGTTCCAGCTGAACATTGAGGCTGCTGATGGCATGCACGAAATCAGTAAGTAACTCATCATGATCCTCCGAAACATATGGCGAACTCATGTTTTACTTTCCCACATGAAAACAGTTGTCGATCTGAAGGGCCTGAAGGTGTCGGACGGTAAGGCCAGCTCGCCTGATGTGGTGATCAACCTGAAGGATGAGGACTTCATCGCCATCGGCACAAAACAGATTCCGGTGAAGGATGCCGTCGCCCAGGGCAAAGTGTCGATGACTGGCGATCAGAACCTGTTCCAGGCCTTGGTTGATGCGATCTAAACAAAGAGACTGATTGATTTGTTAAAAAAAAATAAATATTTTGAGTATCTTCTCCTTGTTCCAAAATACTACAAATCGAACTTTGTAGTATTTTGGAAGAAGGCGCATCTCAAAGCATCGTTTGTAACATGTGTCATGATATCAAAAAAAGATAACTCATCGCTTAGGTAACTTGAGTCACACGCTTCTGAGCACGGGCTATCGGTTGGGTATTGTTCCAGCTTTTGCCTGTCATGCTACCACACACACAGCGTTGTGGTTTGGTGGAATCGCCCTAATCAGATAGCACATTTTGCCGCATTATCGGGAACCAATATTGCAATCTCGATAATCAATTGCAGCGAGTAATTGTTCAAATTAATGGTTTTATCTGGAGTTTTCCAAGAAGAGGACCCGGTGTTCGATTCCGTTCTATTTTTGCCGTCTCATTACGAAGATGTTGTGAGCTTATCTTGAATAGAGCTGGAACGGGAAGTATTACACTGCTTAGAATTGCATAAAGATGTGTTCTTATATCTTAACCGATCTGCTAATGGGATTAAGATGATTGTTTGCATTCTTCTTAAGAAGCTTTAACCCTAGAAGCATGTTGCATCACGTCCAATGATCAGCTACGTCCCCAACAAATCTCCGTCCAGTGCACCTGCTGCCGTACCGTGGAACACACCGACAAACGACATCCAATTGACGACGGAATGGTTCGTCCCAACAGTCCAGCGCCGTGTTCCCGTATTCCAATTCACGCTCAATAATCCAATTAAAAGTACACCGTTCGGCGGGAGTACTCGAAAGAGTGCCCCATGGAGGATGATGACTTGGTCGTACCATGCAACCACTTCAGCCATTTCTCGGTGGTGTCCCCTTGTGCCTTCTGTTGCGCGTTTTGGCCAACAGTTAAAAAGATAAGATAGTCATCTTTGCCGGGTACTACCGGCCACAGCCGAGCGAGCGAGCGAGATAAAAGATATCGTTGAAAGGGGAAGTGATGTGCAGCTTGGCGTCTTCCGCCCATCCGCCGTCGATTGTTCACTAATCATCATCGGTTGGGTTGGGTCGAAGATCTTAAGGCCAATCTAATATGTGTGTCTACCTACACCAGCCGCTAACTATCAGCCCCGGGTGCAAGTGAACGTTCGCGGGTACCCGATTGTTGGAAGGTGCTATAAAACCACCATCGGGAGATCCTCCCGGTCCAGTCGGTTAGTGTGCGCTTGGACACGTAGCAGCAGTGCAGGAACCACAGTCGGTCGTCATGTCGCTGGAAACGGTTATCGAGAAGGTGAAGGCTCGGGTCGCCGCCGTCGACCCGAACGGACCCCGGAAGGTGCTGGGAGTGTTCCAGTTTAACATCAAAACTGCATCCGGTGTTGAGCATTACGGTAAGCGAGGGTAGAGCAGAACCCATTCGTATGGGTAGCGGAACGTTTTTTCCCCCTAATGAATGAGTGTCCTGTTTATGTGTGCGTGTGCAGTGATCGATCTGAAGCAGTTGAAGGTGGAGAAGGGTACGACGACGACAGCGGACGTGACCGTTACCCTCAGCGTGGACGATCTGATCGCGGTCAGTGCCCGTACGCTGTCCGTGGGCGATGCGCTAACACAGGGAAAACTTGAGATTCAGGGAGATGCTACGTTGGCCGCCAAGTTGGCCGAAGTCATCTAGACGTCGCGGAACCACGAGCAACACCTTAATCTCCGATGTGATTTAACGACCTACACGCTACGACCTCTTCATTCGACTTTGGTTGCTTTTCAAGGATTTTTATATACTTTTTTTTTTAAATAAACTCAAAAAGACTTTGAAGCAAGGGTGTACTCCAAGCAGTAGAGAAAGAACGATCGATCGAATGAAATGCTTTGTGTGTTGTCATCCATTTAATTCACAGGCTATGCCGTTGTGACAAGTGTACTTAATGAACCCAAGTAATCTTTACGAGCTGGGGTTTAGAGGTAGGAATCTTTTACTCCTTCTTTTCGGCTTAATGACGTACAAGGTCTTTGAGATATGCGTCCACCATATAACGCTATAATTAATTATACCACCACTTGTTCAGTTGATCACTATTCACTATTTTGAGTTTCGGTATACGGTTACTTAAAGTGATCTACGATATACGAATACTGAACCATAAACCGAGGCACTAGTCCACATTGCAGCCTAAAAGCCGGCAAGGAGTCGAATCAGAACTAATTTCTAAATTATCTAGAAAAGCTGATTAGACGCTAGCCTTTGGGGTCCGCTGGTTGAGACGATGGCAGGGCCGGTCTTCACACGGCAGCGTTCCGAAAATCGAATCCCTTTCGAACTGTTCGAGTTAGGACTGACTCTCCAACAACAATGTACCCATAAGTCTTGTACATCATTTTATATTATGGCCGGCGAGGAGTCGATTTAGAACTAATTTCCCAACAATTAGACACTGGACTTGGCTGGTTGAGATTATGGTATTCACACGACATGACCGGAGCTCCCATCCAGGTCACTAATCCGGATTGAGGGCTGGCTATTCAACTACGTAGTATCACCAATATATCAAGCAAGCCATTATAGATGGCCCAGTATCAACACACAGAAACTTAGAGTGTGATCCGCGATCTTCGGTGTTACTACACAATACACCGATATCCTATAGATTACAGAATTGCCACCGAGGAATCGACTTAGTATAAACTTCTTACTAACTGGACACGCTTGTTCACTGGATTGTCAAATCTCACTATTTAGAGGTTAGGTATACAGTTACTTAAAGTGATCCACGATCTTCGGTGCACTGGACCACATATCGAGACATTAAACCTCAGAACTTCCTCAGAGGTAACAAGAAGTCAAGGAAGAAGAGTATTGTTCACTGAGTACGATTACTTGGAATATTCCACGATCTTCGGCATACTGGATACCAAAACACTAGACGACCACAGAACTGCCACAATTAGGGCGAACAAGTCATCAAATTAGAAGACTCACATACCACCTCAACGATTTGTTGTAAAAGTTCAATTATTAGTCACTAAACTCAACACACTACATACGTATTAAACCAGAATTAATTGCTCCACTCACTCGGGAATGTAAATAAGCTTGCGGAGGCGATAAGACAATCGCCCACAGATGCGAACCAAAATGCTAGAACTGAATGCACTTTACAAAATGCAACTCTCTGCGTACGTTTGCACACACTTCCGTTCGCGAGCACGTGTGAGAAGCGCTTATCAACCCGCAATGAACCCGAAACATCAACAGCAGCTGACGGTATGAAAACCCACAAACGGCAAACAACACAGCGACGTCGTCACAAATCACGAGAAAATCGCACTCTGGCTCTCGGGTGGGTATAGATCCTGTGAAAAGAGGCGGGAACGCGAAATTTCACGACAGACGACAGTGCTGCACCCACATACACACACACGGTCGTGAATAACACAACATATCGTTGTCGTTGTTTCGTCGTTGGCGTGATGTTCGGAACACGTGAGAGCGATTTGATGCCGAGGTTGGTACACGAAGAACCCATCCGGCGCACCACGGACACACACTGGCAGTTGTGCGGAGGATCGCTCATCGGAGCAGTGTGTCGATCCGCTGGTCAGCCTTGTCCTTGTGGAAGATGAATCCGGTGCTTTGTGATTTCATTGCCGGTTCCTTCGGTGGTAAGTGGGGATGGGATTGTGTTGGCGAAACTGTTAAAGCAGCTAACTGTGCGTTACCTTTCGTGTCGTTTCAAAAACACCAGGCGCCTGCGGTTTGCTGGTTGGCCATCCGATGGACACTATCAAGGCATGGCAGCAAAACTCTAACTACGGCATGGGCAGCGCTATGTACAACATCATCATACGCAACAACGGGGTAAGTGGCCCCTTGACGCTCGTACACATCGCGCCAAACGTCACTAAACCATCAGCGGACCACGCGAGGCTAAGCTCTGTATCACCTCACCGCTTCAGTGGCGACACAGACGCCAGTACGAAATTAATCCTAGCGGCGATGTGGACGCGTGCACCTCGAGTGCGCTATAAACATCGTTTTGTAACCCTCCCTCCGTCCTACGGATATCACTTCCTGCGGGGCCAAATTTAGAACTACACCAACGTATACACATACCAGCACACGATCAGATCATGCCGACGACGATGGTGATGACGGTCAGGGTCGATCGCAGCTTCCCATTCATTCATTCGTCGTTCGTCTGCTTGTTGTTTTGCAGGGGAGATAAATATCTTACGTATTTGTGTTTTTTTTGTCCCCCTCATGTGTTCATTATTTTATAGCTCCGAGGATTCTATCGGGGAATGTACTTCCCGCTACTATCGAACGGTGCCTTGAATTCGGTCGTCTTTGCCGTGTACGGATCTCATCTGCGCTATCTTCAGAAACAGTAAGTAATGGGCGATTCGTGATCATCTTCGTTTGTGGTGTGAAATCTCCCCTTTATCGTTGCAGCACACGATCAGATCGGCTAAGGAAGGCTTACTGGAGGAAGCATGTGTTCCTTGCAGGTTCAATGGCCGGACTGGCACAAGTGTTTCTTGCCTGCCCGATCGAGGTGGTGAAGGTACGCCTGCAGACTCTCTCCTGTGAGTATACGATCGGTGCACACGTCAGAGTGGATACAGCAGGAATACAATTCCCATCCTTTTTTTCTCTCTCTCTCACCAGTCATTGGACATCCATGGGCCTGCCTGAAGGACATTTTCCGACGTGAGGGTTTGTCGGGGATTTACCGTGGCATCACACCGATGATGTTCCGGGACGTGCTACCGTACGGTGTGTACATGTACGTGTACGAGTACATGCTGGAAATTGAGGAACGGTTGCACCGGCTCAGCAAGGAACGGCTTACCGGTGTTCCGATCGGTGGTGCACTGCAGGCATCGCTGATAGCGACGGCAGGTGCCGTCGCCGGTGTTGCCTCGTGGATGTTCATCGTGCCGTTTGACGTTGTGAAAACGGTCATGCAGGCGGAAACGGATCCGTCCGTGCATAAGAGCATGATGCACTGTTTCCGATCGATGATAAAGGTAGGTAGTTCTGGAAAAGGGTGTTCTTGCCCACAGGGAGGTACTTCTTTCTTATTAATCTTCACAATTCGTAGAAACATGGATGGCGCTCACTGTTTCGTGGCAGTTTGGTCATTATTGCACGTGCAGCTCCCGTCAATTCGGCCACCTTTCTCGGATACGAGTACTGTTTGGAAAAGTGTCACCACCTACTAGATGAGAAGTGAATGTGTGTCGATCATGTTATACGTATAATGGCAAGATTGTGTACAGGGGATTGAAACTTACGGTTATTTACCTGATGTATAATTTTTGTACCTTTTTATCCAATAATTTATTATTAAGTATGTATAATAAATCGTATAGTGCTGGATATTTGCTCTAAAGCTACATAAACCGTTTGCATAGACGTTCTTCCTCCAGTGTACACAAAGTAGTGACGATCTTTTGGTATTCCAAGCCTGTAAAATATAGCCTCATCTGCGAGGCCCGTTATGCAAGGAGCTTTATTCAACTTCCCGGAGAGTACGAGGTGGCCAACAGTTTGGGTCTTTACGAGAGGGAAAATGACCAGGAAAAGCTTAAAATTCCTGGACCCATCATGGAAGATGTGCATGTTTTTGTAAGTGTTTGTAATTGTTTGAATCATATTTTATTAAATGTTTTAAAATGAGGAGAAGCTCTCAGAGATCATCTAAAAGCCGAAATTAGTTTGCTATTCTTACATGCGTTGAAATCCTCTCGATTTAGAAACAAAATCTACTCGCTACGACCAATTTTTGGTTAAAGGTTGTATTAATATAATAATTATTAAAATTATTTTTTGCGTAATGTGATAAGTATTTGCAAAAAAATAATTACACAATGTCTCATTTTTTAAAAATAAATTTGACCACGATAAGCAATTTTTTCACCTGAGTTTAAACCCAAATTCGTTCGTCGAATGGTCAAAATGAGTGCACGTGAGTGCCCGTGAGTGTGGGGGCATTAATTCAGACTTTTGCTTCAGTTTTTATCGTCCGACACCAAGAGAACATCCTTACAGGAGGAAGAACTAGTTTCTGTGGTAATTCATATAGCTGTTCCCTTTTCGCTAGTGATCACTGAACCTAATGCTTAAACTGATCGTTTACCTCTTTCTAATTGCTTAAAAAATATAGTGCGTGTCATAACTTTAGATGTACTTGTTGATTTGGGAAATGAGAAATAATAGACAGGCATGTTTTAAAGGTAGGATTTCATTTGAATTTGAATTTCTGAAACATTCCACGAAGCAGGAATAAACTTCAACTAAGTAATTCACTGCTGATGCGAAATATTTTATTTAAAAAAATTGTTTTTTACTTATGTTATACACTGTACCAACCGAGCGGATGAAAAGAGATGAAGCATACTTTCTCCATCAACTGTTCCACCTACTCATTCGATCAATCTCATGCGTATGATAGTATGTGGTAATACCATGCAATAGAAGAAGATCTTCCATAGCTATCAATTACAGAACGTAAAAACGGGACGGCTATATTAGATACTAGCGTGATAGCGGAGGATCATTGTAACCTCCTGCTTTGGATGCACTCCTGGTATAAGAAATCAGAAATCGGCTCCTGTCTACGTGATTTCACCGCAAACGAAACGGGTGATGATTTCGTGAAGGGAAGAAATGAAGGATATTTCTCACATCACCTGTTTTGCTCACTCTATCGATCACTCAGTTCCGTATGATAGTATGCGATACTAATAGGCGATAGAAGAAGATCTTCTTTCGGGAACATTGAGATGGCACAAGGAAACGGGACGGCAATATGACATAATTGCTGCCTCCTACTTTGAATGCTCTCTTGGTATCAAAAATCAGAAATCGGTTGTTATTGTGAGTAAATTAGATACAGATTCTTTTCACATTATCTGATCTACTCACTCTCCCTGTACAAGCGATGATACTAATAGGTGGTATAGAACATTTTCTATCGCGATCAATGATGATCAACGACGCAGGGGAATTAGTGTTACCTCCTGATACGAATGTTCTCTTGGTATTCGAATTCAGAAATCCTGGTTATTTCTGTTTGTCTTTAACGGTGATTTCAACGAGTGGAAAGAGAAGTGATCCGTTTCATTTTCACCGAATGATACCTGCCGGCAGTGGTGGATCAAGGTCCTTGGAGGGCCCGAGCGGAATGGCAGTGGAGGCCCCTGTATGATGGACTCGATACGCAAAGACTGACAAGGGGAAGGGGTGGCAAGGCCCCCTTAACCGGCGAGGCCCCGAGCGGCCGTTCCCTCCGCTCCTAGGTTGATCCGTCACTGCTGTAGCGACACCAGTGAGCGCATCCGCCACTTTTGCAGCCTTCAGCTGAGAAATACCAGCACTCCATCTTTCAATAATGACTCCATAACCCAAAAAGACTTTATGGTAAAAAAAAAGATATTACATTCTCAAGAACCTTTACCATTTTAAGATGAAGTCACTCTTTTTACACGTTCGGTGTCTTCATTTTTTTACCTCTTACGTTTGGGATTTTTCCATCCTTTTGTCATCCAATTCCTTTCGGTGGCGTTTCAGATAATTTTCACGGTCCGCGCATGTAGTGTTCCTTCTTTATATATTTCAATTGTCATATAATAGTAGTATGTTTCATTATCTTTTTAAACACTTTGGTTTTACTAACATTTTATTTCCGTTTATGTTCTTCAGACGTTCATCTTCATCGCGCTTTCTCACTGTTCGTATAATCATTTACCATTTAGTTTATTCTTCTTTCTCACCAGTTTTACATGCTGCAGTGGCACGAAAGTTTCGCCATTATTTACTCTGTTTCTTTTTTACCTTGGTCTGCACTTAGATACTGCACGGTCATCATCAATCGGTGGCAGACCATTTGGTTTCGTTCGTTCTTTCGCTACGTGGTGCGCGTTATTATAGTGCAGTTTGTGGAACAGTTATAAGCGCAACAATGTATGGTTATAGTGGTTCGTTCTGTACCGATTGGGGACAGTCATGTACATAACTCCGGGTTTCCCTCTGTGTCCTATTTACCCGTGTTTTTGTGTGTGTGTGTACGTTTACACACTTTCATTTTGAATTTCTATTTCGCGTTATTCCCCTTTATTTCGATTGCCATTTTGTAGTAATTTGCAATAGTTCCAGTAGTAATATTCACAGTGTTTACCTTCCTGCCATGTTTGTCTCTGCTTTCTATCCGTCGCACCTTCTGTGGTTCACCTTTCGACTGCCGTAATTTGCATATGTTCCTATTATTTACTTCTATCCACCAACAAAGCACATAATGCAGTTGGCGTTGTAGTAGCCTGTGGTTTCATATGTTTAGGTTACTTTGTGTATTGTGGTTAGGGCTTTGTGTGTTTAATCTCGCCCTTTACATTCCGGTGATCTCTTTTGCGGATAAAACGAAATGTCCTACCATATTTCCTCTTTTATAGAGCACTAGTGTGATTTACATTGTTATTTGCAGGAGTTATACATAATCTTACACTACCGAATCAGGTGTTAGTGACCACATACAAAACAATATTCAATGCGCGTATTTTACTATAAAAACGAGGAAAAAATATACTTGTAGCATATTTTGCACACACGAGCGGCATTTCTTCTTTGTGTTGCGTGTACTAAAGTGCATGTACTTTCATTATTGTTTTACTTGCTTTTTCCATCAACAAACGTTCGCTCGCGCTAACAATAATTCCACCACTATGTAGTGTACATCTTCGAGATTGATAGTTTCTGGGCTTTGCTCTGATGTTATTAAATCACCTCAAAGGCAGAAAAGTTTGCATTTTCGAAGGATTTTTCTAACAGAAGAAAATACAAATACCTCCACTACACACTTAGCCAACTTGTACGTCTCTCGCACTTGCTTTTGCTCGCAGAAACACCTACACTAATGATTGCGACCATATTCATTCCTTCTGTACAGAGTATGAATGCTTACTGCTGCTACTACTACTAGTGCGGTTTTGTGAAAAGTCATAACTCCACTTTGACTGCCTATTGTGTCACTTCCGACGTGTGTTCATTGATGAGTGCATAATTTGTTCTTTACATTTACACTAAAAAAACAAGCCTTTTTCGCTAGCGTTCTATTGCGCTCTCCTCTGCCTGAACCTCCTGCGGCACTCAGTTTAAAAAAAAAGATCATCTTAAGTGCACCATCAACGCTAATGTACTCACGCGCACGCACTCTTTCAACCAGCCCGGACAGCATTATCTAGTACGGGAGTAGTACGGCAGGTACGTGTGTCCTACCGTAGGGATTACAAGGGATCATCGTTTCCAGGCTGTACTTCTAGTTGGAAAACAAACCGAAAGTTCCTAGTCATTGGGAGAGAAAGAAGAAAAAAAAGAAAATCGAATGAAAAACGATCTCATAGTATTATTGTATAAGACGATAAAAAAGGGCAAACTTCCTGTTTCTTTTTTTTAGCAATAAGAGTAAAACTTTGATGATTACAAGTGACTCACAACTTTGAATTAGAATGCACTGAAATATAAAAGCGATAATAGAAAAAAGTATCAGGTTACACCCCCGACGACGATGAATGCACACAACGGAATCCATTTCCCGGGATTTTTCGGCCAAATTTCTTCACAGACAGTCAAGTATACAGTACAGCGCGCCCATTACAAACACGCGCGCATTTTGGTGGTTTTCGTTTTTGAACGTCACATGTTTGTTTTATTGATGCATCTATCCATCTGTTTTGTTTTTGTTTTTCCATTGCTTCCTTTAGTTGAATACAATATTGTAGAATAATTATTAGCAGCTGCTGCTGATAACAGACAACTTTTGCTTACTTTTTCTCTTTCTTCCCTTTTTCTTCTCTTGTTTTGTTTTTTTTTTCCTCTCTATGCACTATTCCTTGCCCTTTTTTCTTGCTTTTTTGTTTTTTACTTCTCTCTCTTTCTCTTTCCTCCCTCTCTTTCTACGCTTTCTACTACACCAGTTATCCAAGCTTTTCCATTGGCGATTCTACAAGTGTACCGAAGAGGGGTAGGGAGGCGGCGGGCGATGGGGATGGGAGGGCCCCGTTTAGCTACACACAGCTAGGCGCCTCCGTTCGTTTCGGCATTAGTAGTTGTGTTCGGTATTTATATTATCCTTTTTTTCTTCTCCCTTCCTGTTTTTTTTTGTTTCTTTTTTTGTTAATTTCTTTTCTTGTTCATTTAGGGTATGTGTTTCCTACGGGAGGGTGTGATTTTTGCATTTGTTTTGCTTTGCTCGGGTGGGCGGTGAGTGTGTGTGTATGTGTGTTCTTTAGTATCACGTTTTAGTTGTTTTTCTTTTATCATTTAACCCCGCGCTTATCATTTGTCGCGTTAAGCCGGCTGCTTGCAATGGGCCGTGTGTCACTAGGTGCTTCCGTTCGGTAGCGCACCGTGGTCGTTTGCCACCTTCATCGAACTGCTCTTTATATTACGCACTATATACGTGTGTGTGTGTTGTGTTGTGGTTCTCGTGTTTTACTGTATAGTCTATTCCGCTGCGACTAATCTACAGCGGCGTTTTTTCTGTTTTTTTCTTTTTCTATTTGAATATTTTGCAACCTGTGCTGGACACGGTAACAAGCTATTCATAACACGAGCATATGCATATCTACACACTAAAGAAAGGAAAAGGGGGGTGAAACAGCGATGAACGTATCTGAAAATGAGATGCGTTTTAAAATGAATGTTATTAACAGCGGGATAGTTAAGCCACGGCAGGTGAAACGTAAACCATTACGAAATGAAACGAAACTCAAAACAAATCGATTGTGGATCACACCAATGGATGTAATAAGAATATTCAGCCGTCCGAAAAGAAACGTCTGCACATCAATCAAAATGGACACAACAGTTTTCCGTCGAAACGAAAAGCCAGCAAAAGGGACTGCGAACAAATAGTGTCTCTTGCTCTTACTATCGCAGGACACGCGCACGAAACGATTACACGGGAACGATCTACAGCGCAGCTTTAACAAATACAGTGCTCTACTTTCTTCGATCGTTTGGTTTGTTTTTGGGGAGGTTGTGGGACAGAATTAATAGGTTACGATTATTGTTACAATATACAGGAATCTTTCTTGCGTTTGTCATTATTTTTTTTGTGGTTTTGTTTGTTTTGTTTAGTTATAAACCGGCGCATTACCCCCCAATTTCTCCACTTCCTGATACGGCACTTATGTTATATAACCGTTGTTCAGTATAATATGTTGTTGGCCACGTCTTAAAACTGCGTCTGATATCTTATTACCTTTTGTCCGGTCCGATGTGTTTATGCGTGTGTGTGTTTTTATGTATGACTTGTGTGTGTGTGTTTCTCTTTAGCTTCTAATGGTAATGTATTGTGTGTATGAGTGAGTGTGTTTTGTTTATTAATTAAGTGAGTTTATTACTTGTTTCTTTTTTTTCTTTTCGTCTCTATTTATTATTTTCTATTTCTTCCTTATTTTTAACGCGTACAGAGCATGATGTGTGTATGGTGTATGTGTGTGTGTGTGTGTGTTTAGATGTTTGTGGATATAGCATTTTTTTTATCTTCTACTTTTTTTCTTTTTTTTCTTCTTCTCTCTCTTGTTCTCGTTTTTCATCTTCCTAACCTCCCCCCTCATTGCTACGAACGGTAAACAACAACAGTTCAAGAGGGGGCGACGAGCGAGAAACGTTCTTTTCTTGTGTTTGTTTTATCTAACCATTCACATCGAAAACACGGTCACACAGATGGGCACACGCACGCACGCAGGTGTGACATTAATCGCACCCGTACCACCCCACCCCCACCCCTTGGGTCGAGCGAGACACAATCCCGGAACAGGATGGAACTCCTCGGGAGTCTATGTTTCGTTTTTTGTTTTTTTTTGCCAGACGAATTTTCCTGAACATGTCCCTCTTGTCCCTTTTTTTCCGCCCGCCATACAGCGCACGCCGAAGAAACGGGAAACGGGTTATACTTTTGCTAAACTCACGCAAACGATAAACAAAACAGCGAAAATCACACCTACCTCCACCTGCTTCCTTACTACGTTCTCTTACACCGGTACGTACACTGCGCGTCTCTCTCCTAGGGATTGCCCAACTTCACCATCACGACACGAATCTTCCAGTGCGCGGATTCACCTGCCCATATACATTAGCGTGCGCGCTTCGGATATCCGTCTTCTTACACACACCGCATGCGTTTTCTGCTTGTGTGTTTGTTTGTGTGTATGTGTGTGTATTTGTTTTTTTGCTTCGTTCGCCCTCTGCGGAGTAATAATAATTAATATTATAATTTTTCATATAACTACAACAAATACATCTTGTTTTCAGCAATGCGCGCAAATGTGTATGTGTGATTTTTTTTTTCATTCAGGGGATGTGTGTGGATGTGTGCGCGCACGGGTGTGTTTAGTTCATTACACGCACCGCACACACCTTCACAACATATCCCCACCCCTATGACCCTCCTCATTGTTTCATATATATATATATCGCCTATGTGTGTGGGTGTCTGTGTGTTTTTTTTTGTTTTGTTTGCATTGATTCACTTTGATCATAATCATCATCTTTTGCTTGCATAATATTTTAGATGATTAGATTTTTGTTTTTCCTTTTGTTTTACATTACTCTTTAATTAGACGTTTTTACTGCAGCGTTTTGGGATTTCTTTTCTTCTCGCTTTTCACTTCTTGTTTTGTTTTCTCTACTTAGCTTGCACGTGTTGCCCGTTTCGCAATTATTCATCCTAGGTAGTTGTATGCGTGTGTTTGTTTCTTGTGTACGTGTGTTGTTTTGTTGCGTATAAATTGTCTCAAACTTTGTTGGTTTTTTTTTCATCCGTTTTGCAATTACTGTTAATAAATCTAGTATTATTAAGCATGCTTTTGCAGTATTCATGTTTTTTTTTTCTTCCTTTTGTTTCCTGTGTTAAGAGGCATGTCTGTGTTCGTGTATGTGTGTGTGTGTGTGCGTGTATATGTGTGTATTAGCGTGTGTAGAAGGTACACAAGTGGGGGGAGGGGAGGAAACGGTATTGATTGATGTGTGAGTTTTAGTTTTTTGTTTTTACTTTATGCTTTCGCTTGATTAAACCTGATCGGTTCAACGACGATCGACACGACGGTCGTCCCTCTCCGCGTGCATGCGCGCTTACCCCTGAAGGTTTATTAGGTTGTTTTTTTTTCATTACATGTTGTATTATTTCACGTCTCGTTTTACTTTTACACCCCCCACACGTTAAACATCTCTATATTACCGGTTTTCTTCTAATGCTATCCGATTGCTGCTGCCAAAGCTGATTCTTTACGCATTAAATGATATTGTTATGCTATTGTTTCTCTTTTAAGTGCCACAATGTGAGATGATGATGAGGGTAGTGTGTGTGTGTATAAATGTAGTGAATGCATTATATTTCAACGATCACCCAAACCGGGGGAAAATGTCCTTAGTCCACACCGTTTGTTTAGTTTCTTTTAATTCCTCTTCAAACAAATTGTAAAACATACACTAAATGTGATCTCTGCGATAAACGTTACACGTTACCATTTAGCGAGTAACATGAGACAAAAAAAACGACAAATTCATACATTCTGATACATACAAAAACAAAACTGATAAAGTCACTTTACACAAGCGAAACCCGCTCTTGGTATACTGAACACCGGTCGCCGACTCTGGCTGGTTCTTGGCGATCCACTAATCATGTTATGAACAAAATTTTCTCTTTTTTTTTTTGAAGAAATATAAGCAAGTAACATATCCTGTCAAAGGGGGAGACATGTGGCGTACGAAACGTTATTAAACTATTCCATGACCTACCTAATTTAACTTCACAAATTCCGAACCTTCTGGTGTAGCGATATGCATGTAACATATTTTCCACCTGCTCTGGAGGTTTACAAATAAACAAGTCCCTAAATTCCTTGCTTTGTCAACGAAATAAGCAAATCGAGAAGGAAGTGGTTGTGGGAAAAGGACATCCTTGTACAGAAATATCCACACAAACACACACACGCACGCACACACACACACACATAAAACATGCGTAATGAGTGTTATAATTGCTCAATTGATGCATCGAACTCTTGCGAGTACGTACCATCATTTCAACAAGCTTTACAGCAACTTTATAGTCAGAACTAAGGATATTCCATTCGGTTCACATCATAACACTTTGACGTTAGCCCAGCACAAGAATACACAAATTAACATGCATTTATTCCCCTTCCTCCTACAGTCCTAAGTCTTGCAGGCGTAAATTTTGTATATCTGTGTGTGTGTCTGGCAGGTAATCACGTTGACGATTGAAACGCCATCTGATTGCGAAGGATCACTTAACAATCCTTGTCCATGTGGTGAGAGAAAGGATGTTGTTTTTTAAACCAATACCAGTGACCTCCTTTTGAATATAATGCATGTGTAGAAGCACGAATTTGCAACGTGTCCGTATGTGTGGGTGTTTGTGAGAATGGATCGGTGTGGTGTTTGTGTGTGTGTTGTGTTGTTATGTAGGTATGCAGCATTATTATGCATGACGCTTCTCTGTGAGGAAAGCGGGTTTAGAAAAAATATTATTTATTACATCACTTGCTTAACGCGGCAGCCGCATCGGCCGCCGAAGCATTCTGCTGGGAAGTGGCGGCCGACAGCGCTGACCCGGCACCCGACGATCCCGGCGGCTGGGAGGCGCCCGCGGCGGTGCTATTATTGTTGTTATTGCCAGTCGAGTTTGCCGACGAGGGCGCGAAGGATGATGTGGATGTTACGGTGGGCGATGAAAGTGAGTTGGGATTTAGCTGCGCACCGCCAGCCCCCAGCGATGGGTTGGCGTCCTGTATTAGTCCACCTGCCGATTGATTGGTGAGCAGAGTTTGTTCCTTGTTTGGCGCACGGGACGATATTTCTAATTCGTTCAGTCGCTTCCACAGCTCTTCCCGTTCTCGCTCTCGTCGTTTTTCTCTGTCGATGGGAAAGAAAAGGAATTGTTGTAAACGGTTGTCTCTTCTTATTTCGCACAACTATCTGTCACTGTTGGACGGGAGGTTGAACCGTGAAGATGCGAATCCACATAATCCGGTGGTATATGGATGTTGTTGGACAAATGTATGGAAATTGGTAGTTCCTGGTTGACTACCCGACTAAGAATTTCAAATTCCTGGTTGTGTTTCGGTTTTCCCAGCTTTTCCCAGTTTAATTACTCATGGGCAAAACAGGATTACAAATCATATAATTTAATGGAACTTCTGAATCATTCGGTGGAGTGTTGCAAATGAATAGTGGAACATTGCAATCCTGTTGTGGAACTTTGCATTCATGTAGTGGAAAATTGCATGCCATTTGCAACTCGGTTCTAGAGCTGCAGACATCGGTTCGATGTGCAGACGGGTGCCATTTGCAACTCGGTGCTAGAGCTGTCAAAATGCAGGAAGGAAAAAAGACGGGGACTAGGTAGAACGTTCAGGCACACCATATCCGAAGTTCTATTTTCGAAAAGTTTCTAGACATTTTGTTGCTTGCCAATTGCAAAATACTTTGTATTTTTGTCAGCAACATTTTGTTCCCACATCTCAGGAGCGCCAAAAATTAACCAAGCAACAACATTGAAAACAACATCCCATAAACCATTGGGTGACGCGGCTTTATACTTACTTCTGCCTCTCGGCTTTGTAGCTTGCTGTTAGCTCGTCAAACAGCTTCGAGTTCATCTCCATGAATGTTTTCAGCACATTGTACACCAGGGCAACAATGGTTTGATTCCAGTGTTCTTTGCTGATCCGGTAGAGTGCCGGGAACATAATTGGCATTATAACGGCATTGTTGTCCTCGATCAGTGACATTGCGTACTCATTGTTCCAGAAGTAAAGCGCTCGTTCGGCGACCTAATTCCCAAAAGAAAAGAAAACAAAGTACAATACACTGTTTTAGCAATACCCTCCAATATCACAAAACCACCTGGTGGTTCGTACCTGAAAGTGTGGACTGGACACGCATTTGGCGATCTGCCGAAAGAGCGGTTCTTGTATTTTAACAAACTGCGGCGGCTCGATCACGTCCAGTATTTCTTCGATTTCGCCAAGAAACATCACCTCCTTCTGCGAGCACGTCTTTGGCCAGAATTTTAGTAAACCTCGCACGACCGGTTCCGTCAACGAGGCATCCTTCTCAAGGAACTGCACCACGCAGTAAGCGAGCTGGGCATGGTAGAGGGACAGCACTTTCACCTTGTGTAATGGCAACAGAACCTTCACCAAAAACTGTTTGTGTTCCGCCTTCAACGGCAGAGCGAACCCATTGATTATGCTGTAACAAGTAAAAGGAACAAATAGTTTATTTAGCTTGATTATAGAGCATTATAGAGCGATATTGTAATTGTTAAGCTCACTACAAAATCTAAGACACTTTGGAATCTCATTGTTGCGAAAGACATCATAAATTTGGTGATGTTCCCTTCCTTATCTTTTGCATGTTCCTTTCCTATCGAACGCGGACTTCGCATGTATTTATTTTATGAATCAATTTTTCCTTCATCTCTACACATGCGCAGGAATGCACGTTTAATGCTTGCTGAGTGACTACTCTACACGATGAATGAACCTGAGCACCGGTGGGAGAACGTGGCGGAGAGTGAGTTATGCGTGGAAGATGAACATTCTCGTTGCATCGGTGTACGAATGTACTTGGCTCACTTGACACTCGCTAGAGCGTGTCATGCATGCAATTTTGTCGTAAAGAAATCTATCATATGGATTTGCAAAGTGTGCTAACTAAAGAAACTACCGTGCAAGTCGTAAACACATCATTACTACACCCTTTATGGTGCTGCTGTATCAGTTCTTACCTTCCCAAAATTTCCAGCAGCTCGCCGACGCCATTGAAATGTTCCGTTTCATATATAAAACGTAGGAATATATTATTAATTTGCTTACGAATAAACGCACGTAATCCTAGAAATTTGCCATAGATGCGATGCAGCACGGTCTTTAGAAAATCACGCTCTCTCGGATCTTCGGAATCGAACAGTTCCAGCAGCTACAAAGAACAAAAGCAAATGGGTCGAGACTCCCGATAATTAAACACGCTCCGGAAGCGGTGATACACCCACTCCCCCCGGTTAGTGGAACGACCTACTGACCTGCAGTACAAATTTCTGATCGATTACTTTCTTCCCGAACGTCGCTTGGAAGTCGGCTGATTCGAGAAACCGAAGAAACACTTCGTACACCAGCTGTAGATGGGGCCAGGAAGCTTCTAAGGTAGGATCGTCCTCTTCCGGATCGAAGTCAGGATTTTCGCTGGGCGGCAGGGTTCGAAACAAATTCACCGATATCTACAAAACCATAAGGGAAGAAAGTGAAAAGTAACTGCTTCGCATGCTTCCACCATTCTTCTTACCATTTTGATAATCTCCGGATAGACATTTTCCGTCAACACGCCACGGCCGTGTGTGATGTAGGCTGAAAGATCGTTTAGGGCGGCCCGCTTTATTTCCTTGCCCTTCAGATCCGAGAGGGGATCCATAAAATCGAACGAAACGCAGCATTGTCGTAGCTTGCGTATGAATAACTCCTCCTGCTCTAAGCTGGAACAGTCAACTGAAACGAGAGACAAACGCATTAACTCAAATAGGAACTTCAGGGAGAGAAAAAACACACACACCGGTGGCGTTTCTTACCTTTGAGTGGGGGTAACTGTTGCAGTTCGACATCCTGTGAATTCCTGTACCGTGATGAGCCCTGAGATTTTTTGCTTTTCTTCTTGAGCGAACGTTTGGCGAACGGATCGATTCGATCTACGAACGTTCCGGACGACATGATTTGGTCGGCAGGTTGCAGTTTTGTGCCCTTTTGTTTCTTGTCGCTTTCGCCGCTGTAGTATACTGGTTGCGGGCTTCGGCAACTAATGCGCCACCCGGGTCCTTCAAGTATCGATCACTAGAGTGATCAAGGCGCACAACCCGCGGTTCTCACCACTCACAAATTTTGGTACAGAAGCCTGCTGGAGGGAAGTATTACACCGTTTAAGGCTGATCAGTATCTTTCGACGATGGTGGTGTTCTGACGCCGCAGGTTGAAGATGTTTCTTTGGAGGCTCTGTGTTTTTTTTTACACTTTCATACCCTGTACCAGCAGTACGGGATAAATCACCAAAGAAGTCCAGAACGGTATGCACGGTTCGTCCTTTACCGTTCAGACCACTGTTTGGGATTTATGTTCCGATCTTCCACGAACAAACGAACGTAACAACAAAACCACGGCCGTACGATCGTGTTTATCCGCTGTTGTCCAACAGCATCGAGGACTCACACATTAGCTGGAGGGTGTAAGTTGATGCTAAAGATCAACTCCTTCGGACTGCTTGTTTCATCGACTCTTTCACACACACACAAAAACTAACACTCGTGCATCGATCTTCGCGCTGTCTCGATCGGTTTAGTTTCGGGAGCTAACACTGCTGTGTTGTCGATTTTCACACTATCCAGCTACACGCGCATTGCCCTTCCACTGCCGGCTATTACCTTCCCGCACACGTATCTGATCGGAGAATCTTCCGACGGGCTTAAAATAACATGCTCCAGATAGTAGTATCAACTCCACCAAACCTTGCAACTCGATACACGGATTATTGAATCATCACAATTCTTTCTCATAATATGGTTGCGCCCTCGTTTACCAATGCACCACACCACAACCTTTTCTCCCGTTTTGGTTTTACTTTCTTATTGCACCGGAGATGGTGTGCAGCAGCAACAGTGCACTCACGAAACTTACACACGCGGACACTTGTTATTTCTTACTTCGGGCTTTAGTTTCACTTCGAACCGCCAACGGTTGTCTTATGCATTTTCTGTATTACACGGACCTGGGGGGGCACTGCACGTTGCTGTAAAACAAAGAGAAAACAAACGGAAACCTCCATAAAGTTTTGCCATTCGGGAAAGAAGCTTTTATCTGGGCGATAATGCTAATAGATTGACATTGACTCAAGCAAATTGACATTTCATTTTTCGTTGTGGAATCAATGTCTACTACGCCATCAAAAGTGTTCAGTATGATCGTATCCAATAACTGCTGTAGTGACACGGACTTAAAATTGGGTTTTAGAGGCAGAAACAAAATCTGTAACGAGAAGAGAAAAACATAAATTAGTATAAAATAACAAATTTTCTGTGTATATTATCTTAATATTAGTGCAATAATTAAGAAGAATAGAACGCCGATCATCCAGCCGATGGATGCTGGATTATTAGTGCAATTCGAAAATGACAGTTTCAAAGGCGATTTGACGGATAACTCCAGAATCGATGACGGTTTAAAAATAAGATATGCTCATGTTCAAATAAAATTCGAAAAATATCATAATTTTTTATCGACAATAAACCACCAAGTACAATAAAATCGTATCCCACGATTAAACCCACCAGGAAGCTTTATTCCTGACCGAATCCTAACGAGCACGAATAATAGGCGTGTAGTAAAAATAAACCTAACATAAAGTAAAATTCATTGACCCATCATAAAAAACGAAAAATGCAATTAGTTCTACATCGGTGCTGCTATACAGTCGTGAAGCTTGGGAGAAATAGCGCCACACGAACGAATCTTTTTTCATTAAACCACCAATATACCTTCTAATGATAAGTCTTGCGTCGGGTGCTGATAAACATACAAAATGCCAGATATAACACACCTATGCTTTGTTGCCCACATTGCCCTGCATATTACCATACCCGGCAGCACAGCCATATGATAAGAGTGTGAAGTTCCATCACTACGAGGCCATCCTTATCAGACGGTGAGGGTAATATGGTAACGCGTTTGAAGGGTACCATAACGCAACAAACACAAACGAAGAGAGCGCGCGCGAGCGTGAAAGGGTCGACTGTACACATTCGTCTAATTGTTTGTTATTGATTTTTTTTGCAGCCTTATCAGCGTATTGCAAAATGCTGTTGCTACCGATCCCACCGACACACAAGACAGTGGAAGAGCACCCGAGTGTTAAACCCCAGGTTAAGAAGCAAAGCTTGAAAAGTACCTCCTCCGTTCCAATTGACCAAGAAGCAGCGAAGCTGTCAAGATAACAGTGTCACAAATGCAGAAGGTGTCGGGCGTCCGGGGCAGGACCTTGTTGGGCAAACTCTTCCTGCTGTAAGTGTAACAAATGCCTGAGCACATCATAAAGAGCACGAGGTGGTACGACCCAACATATTGTGGGGCCCCCCCCTATTGTTGTCATTTCGCAAACTTGTCGCTTATATCCCCTTACATAAGAGCTTTGGCTGCACCCATATCATATGTTTGTTTTCCTACTGCTGTGGCTGCACTCTACAGAAGGCCAAAAGGTGCACACAGGTGCAACAACTCCTGTCATCACCTTCACGGAGAAATGCAATGTGTCTCGGGCATTTCTCGGCTGAGAAGGAATCATCCTTGTGCGGAATCTGCGCAGGTGCAGCAACAAAGGCCGTGCAAGAGACCATCCTGTGGGGGGGATCATCTTGCAAACAGACTCAACACCGAACAGGAGAGTAGTTCCCTTTCGCAGCGTATCATGTGTCACCGTTAATGCAATAGAAACGCCCGAAACGCAACGGCAGCCTTCATCTTTTGCTGTCGGAAAATACCAACACACAGTCAGCATCATCTTCCTCGAGCAGATGTACCTTTTCTTCATTCTAAATTCTCTCGTTCATACTCACTACTCGCTCACTCTCTGTTCCGTGTTATCACCAATATTCTTATGGCATTCGTTTAGTGCCGGAGAAACACGGACGTGGAAATCGAGAGTACTACAAACGCATCGGGACATATTTTCGAACCAGCTGATTTTACGTTTTCACGTCGCATCATTCAATGACCACTGGAGTATTAACTACGTTGCATCTTGCACTGAGCCGATCGTGAATGCAGCGGTGGACTTGGGAGTGGTGGGATAATCGTATTTAGACGACTTTTTATCGAGGCGCATCTCTACTGCAAGTGTTTTCTATGATCTTTTGATCATAAAATGATTACAAATTTAGGAATTATTTTATTTTAAATTGAGTTTAAGTTTTTGTCATTATTATCATTGGAATTTTACCAAAATCCCATCCGGACCGCTCCCCCGTAGCAGTGATTGACTATCCTGCTACGTGGTAAACTAAGTCTAATACGGCCTGGCCGTCATACATACAATAACAAAAAAAAATCATTGGAATTTTACAAAATTATTAGGCATTCTTGAAATAGTGTTGAAGTTTGACAGAATTAAGACGTTAAGTAGATGCTATAAAACGAACTAGGCATCAAAATTTCCGGTATTATAGCAAATGAATTAAGGAATGAACCACTTATAGGAACATAAATTATCAATTAACCCCGTCAAATGGGCGATAATTAGATCGAGTTGCATCTCTGCATCTTTTGATCAAAAAAATGACTAGAAAATTTAGGAATTATTTTATTTTAAATTAAGTTTCAATTTCTGTCATCATTATCATTGAAATTGTACAAAGATATTAGGCTTTATGATTCTTGATTTAGTGTTTAAGTTTGACAGAATTAAGATGTTAAGTAGATGCCATAAAATGAGCTTGGTATCAAAATGACCGATATTATAGCAAATGAATTGAAAAATGAACCACCCATTAGAACATAAATTAACAATTATCTTCGCCAAATGAGTGATAATTGAATCACGATCGTTTTTCTTGTTCATTTTCAATTTAACATAAAAAGTGTTTTTTTTTTCTACAAAATGTTTCCACACTACAATAGAACAACACAAAAATGAATTCCGGTTTGAATTTCGGTATGCATGGGGGGAACGAACACCAGGCAAAACTATTGACAAAACACAACCACCTTCTTCTAGCGCGGGCTAAAAATAAATCGAACACAAAATAACACACGCGTTGTTCTAAGCACTTCCAACGGCTTCACACACTCGCGCACTACCCAAGCCATCGTCGTGTGTCTTCAACATCCATCGGTATTTGCCAGCGCACGGGGAACGAAAAAAACCCTCCACTATCCACCGGATCAATTGGGAGAAGCAGGTTGATGGAGAGAATCGTACACTAAATTTGCATTTACATCAATCAACGCGCTGCCGTCAAATAATCAACGGCAACCGACCCATCATCATCGACAAGCACCACAAACGTGATTCACGGGCAGTGCAAGTGCCATGGCGGCATGCGGGAAAACTATTTGCCGAGCTTGGATGTTTCCCTGCAGCGGTGCGGCGAGCGGCCACAACACCGCGGCCATAACAGAGGGGTCCGAACTATTTCCAAATTAGAGATTCATTGTTCTTTGCACATGATAATTATCTTGCGATTCGATACGAAAAGGCACTTTGCTTGGAATTCTCACACGCACCCGCACACACTTTAACCCTTGCACTTGCCCTGGGCGCAGGACGAGAAAGGGCGAGAAAATCAATAATTATTGTACGCGTTCTCCTAACCCGGTGTGCTGGGGCTCGTTCTTTTACGAGCACGAAACGCTTGTGCGTGTGTGTGCATTGACGATCGCCCCCGCACGACCGACCATGAACTTACGCAAAGTTTCTGTCCGCCCTCCTGTGTTAGTTTTTCTGTCTCATTAAAATCCCCCGGGGGGAGTGTTACACCCTCCGGCCTGCATGTGACCTTAGGGTGGGGGCTTATGGAGACAAAATGACAACGGTGCACCAACAAAACTGCTAAATGCATCGCCGCATAGCAGATCGCGATCTTCGCCGATATGACAAACGACCCTGGCCTACTCACCCAAGCAGATTGAGCAAGATCGACCTTAATTCATCGAGCAAATAAAAAAAAAAGGTTCCCGGCCCAGTGTGTTAGTGAAGATCATCCAAGCAACTGCACCGCGAATTTAAATTAACCATATGCTAAGCGCGTACCCGCGTACACACAAACCTGCTGGCGAAACAACTGACTCGTCGTCGCCAAAGGAAACTCATTTGTGGCCCTTCTCTAGCAACGAGGAAATCGCGCATTGGGGGGGGGAACACATCGTACGTGTAGTAGAACAACTGATCGCCGCGCCTCACAAACACCAACGACGATATGCTTCTAAATATAAATGATCCTACGATACAAAAATATCATTAACTTGGTCTCGGCTGGGAGGAGAGGAGTGGAAAGAGACGAGGCAAGAAACAACAAAAAACCTAGCTGTAATGAAAATTGTGAGATAATTGTATAGAACCACAGAGCCGTGTGTACAATGATCTGTTGAAATTAGACAGACTTCGTTTGGGAGTTATTGGTAATTAAATTACAGGAATTTGGGTGATATGATTGAATTTAGAGCACTATTAGGAAAAAGGTGACATTTTAGATCGATAGCACAAACTGACCACGATTAGTCATTTACTTGATTTATAGCAAATTAATTAGGGATGAATAAAAGCCAGATTAATATTATATAAATCCCACTTTTCCTCAAGTTTTCACCATGATAGAGCAATACGTCGTCTGCTACTATTAAAGAATCTCAAGAGCTCTCGCCACTTCTGCTAAATATTCAACTTATTGTCGTCTGGTGAAAATCAAACAATGTTAAGCAAATAAAATAATTAAATATAATATTAGTGAGATGCGTTAAGATAAAACCAAGCTCAAAATGCAAAATATTATTCAAATTACTGCGAATATCCTAAAACATAAATAGCAAATCTTCTAACAAATCGTACTTATTTATGCTATACTTTTCAACTAGTTATTTTTACAAACACAGTTAACCAACTCATGTTTTTATTAACTGGTAAAAATTATAATGGATATGATAATAGTTGAATTCAAATCTACATAAATTGTAATTGATCTTCAAAGGCAAACAATATCTTTAGAGTTTGTGGAGCAAGAAAACAAACTTTAACATATTTTGAATCGTTATTAGTATGACATCTTAAGTTAGAAAACAAAAGTCCATCAAACAGTCGAGCAAATATCGAGCAGTGAACTGAAACCGGGTTGACACTTGCAGAAAAATTTGTTAAGGCTCGAAAGTTTACATTTGCTGCTGTGGAGAAAGACCGTAAGAAAATATAATTTCCAAACAATAATAAATATAATCTAGAATAAGCGTCATTTGATATATCATAACATAAACGTAAGAATAAAGAAAACAATATAAAAACTAGTGAAAAAAGGGTTTGTTTGGACATTTGTCGAGCAACAAATCAAAACCATTGTTAGAATGATAATAATACAAATATAAATTCACCTTGCCAGTTCCAAACGTCAAGTCGCTTACAAAAGAAATCAATTTATAGTATCATAGACTTTTATCTCAGATAAAGCTTGCACCTTCTTAGTGAATTAAAACTGCCCAAACCGAAAACTGTACCAAGGTCGAGCTTCGTAGCGTGTGTTGATAAATTAGTAATAATATATCATTAGACAGAGCGATTGATTGTTAAGACAAAACTCAGTTCAGCATTCCCAAAGGTAGTGCCACCACTTCACTGAACTGCGGCCTTTTGTTTGGAGAAATATGCCATTAAACGGGGTGGTTATCGCTTATCCATCTTCCCAGCATCCCAATGCTCCCACCACAAGGTATGTTGTGATGATGATGGGAGTACATTTTTCTCGCATCAATTCAAGAACAGCGAAATGATCGCAAACAGGCACAAACACACATTAAATCGATCAATGTACTAACGGCGGTTTATGCATCCCCGTTCTTCTCCGTAGCTAAGGAAAGGAATGAGATCTTTCTTTTCGCTCTCTCTCAAAATGTGTAGTAAAAACAAGGGAGTGTATTTCCTATTAAAAGTAAACCGAACGTTAAAACAACCGGATAAAATAACCCGGCAGCCAAGTGCAGAACGTTAAAATAATTGCCATCCATCTTACCACCGGCACAGGGCCAGTGCGCACACTTTCCAGCAAAAGTTCAAGTGTTGACTTATTTTCGTCGTGTACCAGCAGCAGCGAGTCAATTGCACGATAACAGCCGTGTGGTGTTCAACGTTCGAGAAACTTTCCTTTCGGCCGTTGTGCCCCGGCCACACGAACAAGTACTTACCGGGGCATTTTATAATGCTTGCTTGCTTGTTTGCCGTTCCGGTCCCTATGGAAGGATGTGGATAAAATAGTCGTTTTCCCCTAACCGATTTCGCAAGGCCGGGCCCTGCTGCTGTTTCTGCTAGCTGGGCTGACTTTAAATTTATTTGTTTTCATTTTTATTGTTTGCTTTGTTGTTGTTTCCTTTGAGAAACAGGGCAAGATTGGTAAGGATGTTTCGAACGATAGCTGCCACCAGTAATTGAACTATTTGTTTAAAATAAGAGCTAACCATTATCTTGGTGTATTAGACTTTTGGCTAGAGCAATCCGAAACAAATTGCTTATTTTACTTTTAAGCAATTGGGATATTTGCCTTTCTGTTTTCGAAATAAAATCGAATAGCATATTTGCTATTTGTAGAATATATAAAATTAAGCTCTATTTCAATTAATTCTGAATTATACTTCCGTGAAGACAGAACGAAGGTGCAAATGCCTTGTAAGCTGTACAAAATGGAAGTTTCATTACTAAACGCCACCTCCACATGTTAGTGGGCAGACTTAACTTCCGCCAATGCAAAGATGCAATATATCCAGCCGTTGGACTTCACACACATTAGGTCACATTTGCCCTCAGCCTACACCAACCATTTGCATCATTTGCAACAGCAAACAGACAAGAAAAAATCCCCATTGCCACAAGAAGACCACAAAGCATTGGAACACATTTTTACTTTAGTTAAACCAAGCTCGTTTATGATGATATCAAGGCAATCAAATTAATACTACAAATTGAGCAAAATAAATATAATTTCTAAACACATTTTCTTAAAAAGCTATTACATTAGCTATTCCCCACTTTCAAACGGATGGTAATTAATTTCAGGGCCAAGGATGTCCCTACAAGTGACATCGCTAGTTGTCAAGAGACGTGTGAAATGAACTCGTCGGTTGCACATCGTCGTCCCATGAGGCAATGAGGTAAACCGAATGAGTGACCGTGCCCCGCGTGCGACAAAGAACTGGTAAATAATTAATTTGCATCCACACGTGTATTTTATCTTCTTTTCAATAATGCATGCACAAGCACTGCACTGCAAGCTGAGCATTGTTTGTTGGAGCGTAACAAAAAAAAAATACACACAATGAGACATTACAAACACAAACGTGCAGCAGGTGTTGCACATGGTGCTGGTAATATGTCAACTATTGCTCTGCAAATGCATCACTTCCCTTTGGATGACTTTTAAACATAGACTCAGCATCTTCCTCGGACAATCTGGTGACAATGTTTGCCGGTGGAAATTTAGTGAAAAAAAAAACACACAAAACAGGAGGACTACAATCATTAGAATACAATTTTGCGCAACACTTCTAAATGCATACGGCATGACGACGCGAGGCGATGGCGGCTATTTGTAATTCATGCATGTGAGCAGTGCTGCCATGGTATTAGAAATAGTTCGCACTGACCTACATTAAGAATTTTATCATGTACATGGTGGACAAAAAAATGGTTAATGATTTTTTTGCATTTAAAAATAATTCTAATGCCAAATGGTAAAGTTTGACCATTTTGAAGTACAATAGAATGGATTATTTGAAGAAATGTTTTTATCTGTTTAAAATTTATATCAAAAAAGCTCCCATTTTTGTAAGATTGTTTTTGTGTTTCCTTAAAAAAACAGGTCATACTTCTAATAGAATAAATTAACCTCGTCATTCGTAGTTTTCCATTTTTTCGTCACACAAACACACGTTAGCTTTCTAATGAAATGTGAAACACAATCATTTTTTGGGGTGAACAAGTTAGTTGCTAATGAAAAATCTAATCTTTTCAATCACGACTATTTAAAAATTCGACCAGACACATCCAAGCTCTAACGTCACCGAGGACGATGAACTGGTTGGGGGGGGGGGGGGGGAGGTTACGATGGAATGAGGCAATCGGTAGATAAAAACACTGGTTGCGTGTGTTGGCTGGCTCTGTGAAGATGGTACACACCCCATGTGTGTTGGTGATCGCTAATCAGCACCTGACTGCGGAACGCGACTACAACAAAAAGACGGACGCATGACACACGCTATCTTGCGACTGTATAGTAAGAAGTGATAAAAAAAAGAATGTTTCTGAACATATACAGCTGCTGCTGCTGCAACACATGTGTGGTCACACAGTTTCATTCTCGGTGTAGCGAATTGTAGCGTCCGGCTTCAGGAGGGTTTAGTTATGTAATGCAAATCTGCAAGTTTGTTTTATTTGTTTTGTGAGAGAACATTTTATCAGTGCTGGAGAACAGCCAAGATGGCAGCAGGATGATAAGTAATGCAATAAACTAGAAGATGATAGACATGTGTGTAGAATTCAAATTGACCTAAAACTTTGTCTGACAGTTAGTAAGATAAAACAAACATTATTTAGTAAAAAGTGAGAACGTTAAAAAAAAATCTAAATTTTGTACAACGTATATGACAATACGAAAAATATTATACTCCATATGTAAGAAGTCGTTATGACTAACAATAGAAATGTGCAATGAAACCAGATAATTAAGATAAACGAGTAAAAAACGAGACAACCACCACATGGAAACGTTGAACGTTGGGGCTACAGAGTGAAGCGGAAGCAATAGCAAAATAATCCTTCTACCACACTAACCTACAACTGCTGTCAAAGTCAACCGAATGAACTCTATTTGCGTAGGCGGACCTTGAACAGCGTGAACCAATCCAAACGCATTCATCGTAAGGAGTAGCCACACAACATAAATACCCATACAAAAGATGCATAAACATAGCAACAGCGATAACGCTTAGCAGGCCACAAATCGCTCTAGGGTTTAATAGAAAAATAATTATAAAAATTAAGTTGCTAACCGTTTTATTTTACCGTGCGCTTTTATAGAAAAGGGCCCACACACGAATCGTGTTCATTCCACACTTCCTTCTATTATTCATCTAGCTGTCAAGCACGGGATCTCACGGGATGGTGTGGAGTTCTCTTCCACTTCCCACCTTCCCCTTTACAACGCAACACAACCATATCAACCGTATGAGTGCCTCTATTGATTCGCGCTGATGCGTGGTGAAGAATGATGAAAGGTGGGCTGTGTTGCGTTTGCGTATTAGTGAGAAGAGACCAACAGAAGAAGCAAAAAAAAAACACACAAACATTTGACAGATACCTTCTTCACCTGACGTTTTGTGAATAAATAAATCCACCAAATTTTCCCCGTTCGCATCAATAACCACACACTTCCACGGTTGATACAAACTTCGCACAATGGAATGCTTTTTTTTGTCAATAATCATATGTAATTTATATAAATATCCATTTAGTCATTGTAGATTGTTGTAAAAGGGGTTGTTTGCTTACTTTCGCAGTCATGTACGATTGAATGTAGAATCGGTTACACACTGACAACAGTTTAATGAAGCACACACACTCACGTAAATTTCTCATTCATACTGACTGCTTTCAAAGGTTTTCACGGACGACCTGATTGTCCTTTCTGAATGCTAAGAAAGGACGACAATAAATCAGGCGTCAAAAAGAAATCAACAGGACGATGCGGTCAGGCAATCATTGGAGACTAGAGTAAGTGAGTGAGTCGTCGTAGTAGGGTAGTATTTCACGTCTCGATTGCTCACTACGCACGCACGCACGCACGCACACGTACACACACGCACACTTTCATATTTCCACTGTGTTGCTTCTTCCTTTTTCGGAATCGGTTTGCTCTTATTTGCACTTTTCCACCATTCGATGACCGATAAAAAGCGCCGCCTTTGGAGAAGAGCTACACGTAACAAATTATTATAAACCAGTCACACACTGCTAGTTTTCCTCCGGACACGAAATCCTCGCTATCAACCGTCATGGCACACTACTGCAGGTAATCTTGTTAGGTGAATACGGTAACGCACACACTGCTTCTGTCGGTATATACACTGGGGGCCGTTTGGGATGTGTGGTAGTTTTTGCACATCGAGGCGTACGTTTGTTTGTGCTACCGTGATAACTGAAGTGCCGAGGTGCACCATCTGCATAATCGACAGCGCTACACCCCGCACGGTGGGACTGGGAATTTGCAACACATGGCAATTTTGGAAACTGTGAAAAAAAAACACGACTACACCACACAAATTACACCGAAAAAAAACGGGGGTGTTGGTTGTCTAATCTTTCGAAACGCAAACTAAAGAACCTAGCAAAGACAGAGAAAACTAAGCACAAAGTTGTCACACGACCGACCGGTTTAGGTACAGTAAGCCAGAAAATGGCAATCCTATTATCGAGCTAAACGAACACACAACACCAGGATGTGTGTGCGCGTATGTGATTCGCGTGTTTCTACACACCTACGGATGCCAGCAACAGCAGTAGTACCACCAGGTATCATCATCATTTAAACAGGAACGTATCACGGCACTTGTGCACGGTGGTTCACGATTGCCAGAAACAGTACCACCCCCATCATTGTTGCCGAGATGGTGATGATGATGAGAGGGTTAAGGAATGTGCAGTTCCGGAACAGTGTCGCCTATTCTGTAGCCACTATCGGGTAAAATCATCTGCCGGGGGTTGTTCGCATTGCACACCGCACCAAAAACACACACCGAACGTACCACGGAAATGTGGGGAACTAAGTGAGACTTTCCACTAAAAAATAATATGTAAATAAAAATCAAAATGGCGGAGCGAATTGAGCTCCGGCGAAAGAGAAAGGCACTCATCCGTCGCGTACAGCAGCACTCACCCCAACGCAATCGCACGTTCCGACACGGCCGATATATACTGCTGCGTTGCGAGCTAGTAGTGGTGGTGTGCATTCCGCTTTTTTTTTACCGTCACGATGAGTGCTTTGTTGACAGCTCTGCGCTCCCATCGTAGCACAGCCCAGTGGATGTTTTAATGTGTGTGTACGATGCTCGCAGCCACACAACGGGAAAGAACAAATTAGCAGCTTTAAAAAAAGTCCCAGTAGGCCAAATATTTCAAACCGACCGTTCAAAACTAACAATCGTTCGTGTGATTCCAAACCAATCGAATCTTTCCAATCAATTGACACAGTAGGATCCATACATGCGGGACATAGGGTAAAATCAATAAAATTCAGCATCAAGTTTAGCGGCACCAAACCAATCAGACGTGGGGTACTACAGTCCAATAGCGCAACGATCGTGGCTCATTTCTTCAATTTGCGTGCGTCACATCGTAAAAGAAGCGGACGTGTGTGAGCGCGCGTGCGCGCGCCTTGGCGATCACCATTGTGAGTTATCTTGTCCGCCATTCCAGCCCTTGACGGGTGTGGTGTTCCGCAATCAATTTACTTAAACATGTACGAGGGCGACGGCTCTGTGCCATCGATGGGACACGGGTGGGCACATGTTTTTAAGGCACATGGTAAAACTCATCCCGTATCCCCGGCACACACTGTTGTCGCTGTCGGACAATGAAAACAATAACAACCAACAAGTGCATTTGGAAGGTTTACAATCGGACTTGTGTGTGTGTTCCCCGACCGTCGATCGATTGTGAGGTTGAACAAAACAAACCCCTAAACAATTGCCGTCTGTTTTGGAAAAAGTTGAAAAGCTAGAGACGAATTTAACATTAGCCTTCGTTCGAAAACGTAATCCTCTCGGTGTATTTTATTAGCGTAAATGTTACGGTCTAATTATGATCATCTTTTTACCCTTTATTACACCGCACTGGGATATAGGGATCGACCAATATATCTTCCTATTGTTTCTGTTACTTTATTTTACATTAACCAAAAGTCATCCTCTTTCTTTTATCTCTTCCCTCACCGCTAAACTAAAACTCTTTATGGCAAATTTCATTCACAGTCTGCAATTTTCCGCCAAACGGAACAGCTCTGCTACTTAGGCAAGGGGTCATATTCTGGTCCGTAACGAAACCAGATAACTGGAGACTGTAGACGTCGTCAGTTTTTGATACTGCAAGCAAGGTGGAGGGAGAGAAAAGAAACAAAAAAAAAAAGCACACAGTAAAATTAACGACCCATAACGTCATGTTTCGGACGGCAACTCCGCCTGTCTTTTGACCACACGACGATGCGCACACAGGCCGGCGCAAAGCGCTTTCTCTGGCTGTAAAAAAGAAAAATTTATATCCACCCAGGAATCCCTTTTCCGAAAGGCATCTTCCCGCACTTGGCGTGTGCTTTGCTTTGTTTAATTTCTTATATGCTCGCGCAGTTATGTTGGAGGAGAAATTGTACAGACAGTGGTGCGGGCGTTCCTGCGTATGCCTGCCGCGTACACTTACACTTATCTACAGCAACATTTAAGTTATTTTGACTATAGCTCACCTTCAAGCAGTTAGCAGCGTGTGGTCGGAATGATGGTCGACAGAGGTGTTGCGCTTATATCCAATTACGGTGTACCCGGCCTGCTGTGGTGCAAAGAGACACAGCCACAGGGGGGGAAAAAAACATTATCCTTCGAGTTTATGTTCATTAGTGGCAATCCAGTGTTTGAGGTTAGAATTCATCAGACGACGATCGATGGATGATCGGCTTGTCGATCGTTCGGCACAAATCCTTCTACTTCACCGTCAGCTCTTTGCCTCATCTTACGTACTCTTGCACACACACACACACAACCACACTCGCGCATTTCTATACACGCTCTCCCATTCATTTTACACTCTCCCACTCACACACTCGTGCACACGCACGCACCTACCCGCGCACACACACACACACTCATGTACAACGTATTTCTGAACTTCTCTTTTTCTCCGATTTCATAAGATCTTCGATTAGCCCTCGCACAAACACTACGCCATACTGTCCTGTGACAGTAACGCATACCTTTTTGGCTCGTTCCCGTACGCAATGGTATTATACAATGCAGCAGGCAAGGAAAGAAAATTGCAAAAGGAAAAAATTCACCACCCTAGTAGGCGCTAATGGAAAACAAAAAAAAAAACGATTCTTTCCTTCGATTCGATAGGTCCTGGCTTCTCTGGTACATTAGGGTGGTCTGATTTGTATTGGTGTCCCAACACGAGCGGTGGAACAGAACAGTTCCGTCGACCCGCTCGGAACTTGTGGAGAGAAAAAGAGCGAAGAAAAAAAGATGGCGCACGAGAACTGTCACGCACACCAGTGCGGTTGCCCTTCTTCCTTGACTCATATTCTTGTGCTCTATCTTTCTTGATACCTTCTCACTGCCGTCCGTTTCTCACCAAACCCCCCACGTTACCTATTGATGGTATTTTTTCACGAACCATTCTTTCTGCTGCCCCGTTTCCGGAAACAGAAATGCAAATTCAACCCCTTACGGGCAGCAAATGGTCGCCACACTGGGATTGACTTTCCGAACTGTCCGCAAACGCACCGACGGCGACTATTTCTGTGCACTCGTACGAAATCTGCGAAACCGGTTCTGTTCGATCGAAGAGAGGCACGGTCACGAAAAAATCGTACCGCACATGATGACGGTATCTCTAATTGACGGTGACTGGTGACCAGCCCCGTGCCCAATCGATAAGGTTTCACACACTGCTCTGCCCCCCGCTGGTACACCCGATTGGCGGAATATCCTTTTTCACCTCTACGCCACAAATTAGCGCATCACGGTTTTTCTTCTACATTTCCGGCGGCCGTCGTCATCATCGTCATCACTCAAAAGGCGCAGTAGGCCGTTTTTCTTCCCATGCACATACACACACAGCTCCACATTCACACAAACACACACACACACACATACGCATACCCACGCACGGGTGTTCGGGAGGAGCTACGCCGTTGCCGTTTTCTAAGCCTGTCTTCTGCCAGCAACCAATTTCGTACGTTTGATGTGTGATCCTTACACTCGGTGCAGCAGAATCACGCACGATTCTTTCACGCAAACCGTGCACAGTTCGCGAAACCCTGACACTTTTTCAATGGGGCGACGCGATGGCGTACTTCCGAACCGACGTCGACTACACACAGAAAAAAACGGACGACAGAGGAAAAATGCGTGAGTCATTAGGGTGCTTTTCCATCGTGCGAAAACGCTACCAGCAGCGGAATGTCAAAATACAGATCGCGGCAAGGTGCTTACAGAGGCTTAGAATTTGATACGATGAAACGGACAGGTAGGTGCGAGATTAGAATTAAAATTGTTAATTATATAATTTATGTAGGCGAATAAAAGGAACTCCCCAGATAATTTATTCGGTTCGGTTACGTCATCAACAAACAGTTATAATCTGCCCTACTGTCGAGTGCAAAATTCCTTTCTCGAAATAAATTGACTCATTATCGAACAAATTAAAATCTGTGTTGGTTTTTCCAGTTTTAAAAGTGATTGCCCGGGGCACTTTTTGCCAAAAAGAACGATTGCGTGCCTTTTAAATTATCCAAAGAAAAATCGTTTTCGGAGCATCCAAAACTGACACATTTGATGTCGCTCGCTTGTAGCTACCTTGGTCGGTGACGCGAACGGTTTTGATACGTCAAACATAGAAGAAGAGCAAAATCTGGAGAAGAAAGAGTGCGAAAAAGGAAGAGGTTTGCCGTGAAATTCACAAGTTGTGTGTGATCAATTCTGCTTCCCCAGCACTATTCTCACAATTTCGTGAAACGCGTTGAACGGCTTAAAGTCCAACTGGCCAACCTGTTTTGTTGGTGAGCTTTCCCCAGGGGTGAGTATGCTTGGCCGAACGTTAATGTTGCTGTGTTGGCCAGCCAACCAGCCAGCCAGCTTTTCGTTGGTACACGTTCACCTACTGTGGTCCGTCAATCCGTAGCGAGTTTATCGGATGGTGGAAGCTCTTGCGCCATGAATGAGTGTGTTGTAAAAAAGCAGACCTACATGTGCGAGCGTTACGTTACCTCCAAAGTTAATGACGCGTCGTTGGTTACGATGGTTCGAATCTTTCTCGCGAGCTTGTGATCGAGGTCGTCCTGGGACTGGGGTTGTGTTCCACGTATATAGGACAATCGTGAAACATAAAGGAAATACCTCGCGCTGTTCAAGTTCAAGTGTTTAACATAGTTTAATCGGGTCCCGCGTTCAAGGTGACAATTGATAAACGTATGTGATACCTCTTCAACAGTGCCAGAAACACCTCGAATAACCGCGGCGGGGGCTTAGGCGTAGTACATTCGGAGGAGCTAGGGGTATAGAGCTATGGTATGCGCTGCTAATTAGCGCACCAGACGCCGCATAAGGAACAGCACTAGTGAAAATACGGTCTAACGATATTACCAGAGTGTTCGGACACAAAGGGAGAAAAGGGTAAAGTTCATTATGGACGGTAACGCGTACAGCAAAGCAGGTCTGATTGAGCCCCGGAAAGATCACGTACACAGTGACACACGACGTGCGCATTATACACGCATCATCGATGCAAAGTAACCCTATCGTGTGGTCATTTTATTTATTCACCTTATCAATGGTCTTAAAACGCACATGCATACACTCGCACACATCGTTTCCTTTAACGGCAATATTGCGCACTCTAGGTGACCGCGAAAATTTGCCCCATCATCATCATCATCATCATCATCATTGGCGTAGCCATCCTCATCATCGTAGCGATCGCTAATGTTTGTAATCAATTGTTCTTGTCTCCGTTTCCATGGTTTTGTTCTCACTGACAACTCACAGCTTGCATTGTGCGTTACGGCTTGTTTGCGGTCGTTGAGTACCGAGCGTGGGGTGGTAGATATTTTTGGATTCCCATCCGTTCGAGCGTACCAGGGCTAAAAGCAGGCTAGTGTGACATTGCCAAAATGTTCATCTGGGACTGGTTCACCGGCGTTCTAGGTTACCTAGGTAAGTGTCTCCCAATGTTTATACATCCCAAATTTGGGTCACCGCGAATGTTTTTGATTCTAATCACGCTTGGTTTGTGTGTGTTTGTTTAATCTTTGTAGGGCTATGGAAAAAGTCAGGTAAATTACTCTTCCTCGGCCTAGACAATGCTGGTAAGACAACACTGCTACACATGCTGAAGGATGACAGACTGGCACAGCATGTCCCAACGCTTCACCCAAGTGAGTAATTGATTGCGCAAATGGATTAGAATAAAATATATTTAATGGAAAATTTCGTTCTGGTCACGCCTTATCCCACAGCGTCGGAAGAACTGTCCATAGGAAATATGCGCTTCACAACCTTCGATTTGGGTGGACACACGCAAGGTATTGTATTTGCGGATTGTAGTAATAGTACATGATAAAATAACAGTACTAACATTCCATCTCTGTTTTGCAGCACGACGCGTTTGGAAGGATTACTTCCCAGCAGTGGACGCGATCGTGTTTCTGATCGATGCCTGGGACCGGAGCCGTTTCACAGAGAGCAAAAACGAGCTGGACTCACTGCTCACCGACGAAGCACTGTCGAACTGTCCGGTACTGATCCTCGGCAACAAGATCGACAAACCTGGTGCAGCGAGCGAGGACGAGCTGCGCAACTACTTCGCACTGTATCAGCTGACCACCGGCAAGGGTAAAGTACCGCGCTCCGAGCTGCCCGGTCGCCCGCTCGAACTTTTCATGTGCTCCGTGCTGAAACGGCAGGGTTACGGTGAAGGGTTCCGTTGGTTAGCCCAGTACATCGATTAATAGTATGCTTTAAAGGCAATTCTTATTTTTTTCCTCTTTCGGGTATCAATGGGTTCGCGGGGAGAGGTGTTCGTCAGTGAAAAGAAGAACGCGTGAAAAAAAAAACAAAAACAAACAATACACAAACAAAAGCCGAAAGTCTTATTACTTACATACGCATACACATTTACAAATTAATTCAAGTCAATAAGATCGGTTTGCTCGGAACGGAAACGGTTGGCCCTCGTGTGCATTGGGGTCAAATGGTGCAAAGGAAAAGTGCAGTGATATCGAACAAATTGTGCATTTGCTACCCGAATCCGATTGCCAAGAGAGTTGCCCAATCACAACCACAAACACACGAACACAGTACCAGAGATGTTTAAGTTATCAGCGGAATAGCGTGCGCTTGGCGAACAAGAACAAGAAACAGAAAGCATTCCCGCTTTTGCTGTTATAGACAAAGTCACTGTCCATCGGAAATAGACCAACGGAACACATGATCAATCGTTCCACGATATTGCAGCATATGAATTCTTTATTTACATACACGTAACATTTGCTCATTGTTCCTTCCGCAAACGAGACAGCGGATCATCAGGACATCATTGCTTAGCTTCTTACGGGGGTGTCCTCTTTCTATGTGTTGTTTTCTTCCGTTTCCTTGCTACACCGAGTTCTCGTCTTATACGCACCGTCAGTTTGCAATTTCATTCATTATTCTTTCCATTCATTCGAAGAAGTTAAACATTACCAGCAGTAGTGCACTCGATAAAAGACAAACGTCCTCCGTGGGAGCGGAAAATGAGAGGCTCCCTTCTTAACCATCTGCGCACTTTATTGCAGTGAATGGTAAAATTCATTTTTAGCATTTGCAAAATCTGTGAGAAACTGATCGTAGTAAACCGCTACACACTGCTACGGCAACCGGGGAGAACGGGATTGAACTGATTGCAAAAAACTGTTGGGAAGCGAAACGAAAAAACAAACGCAAGATTTAAAGAAAAAAACACATGAAAAGGATGAATCGAACACTTTTACGTCGCGTTTCTAACTGTCCACAGTGGAATGATGAATACGTTATCCGAAAGAAACATTCCAAACGATCAGGGTTTAAAATTTTGTTTTAGAAAAACGTTTACTTTATTGTTTTCTCTTTCTGGTTTTCGGCGAAGGAATAGGTTTCCCGTCTAAACACACTAGGAAACGACAGCTTGGCTGTTGTTGATTCTCATCTTATCTGCTAGTAAATGCACTTTTTTTTTTGGGTGTTCCGGTTTATAACTCCAGAACCGTATTTTGCTTGACCTTTCCGTTTTGTTCCAATTCCCCTACAAAGAAGCTTTCGGTGCTTCGTCTTCGAACTGCAGTTCGCTCCCATCTGGCAGGGGACCGAAGTACCTTTCAATGCGTACCGGATCAACCTCACCGAGTGTGGTCGGATTCCAGCGTGGTTTCTGATCGCGATCAATCAGCATGGCCCGTACGCCTTCCTTAAAATCACTATCAATCGCATGATGTACGGCCAGCCGGTATTCCATCTTGAGGCACGTTTTCAGATCCATTTTGCTGCCCAGTTCGAGCTGCTTCTGCGTCACGACCATCGACGTTGGGGACATCTTGTGCAGCAGCTTCAGTGTGCCTTGTGCCCATTCGCTTCCATCCTTTTCCAGGTTCTTGAAAATACCTTCGACCGTTGGTGCACCGAAACACTCGTTGATTTGCTTCATCTGTTTCGCCAGCACGAACTCTACTCCGGCGTCTTTCTTTTCCGAGAACCGGTCCAGTACGCTCTCCACCTCCGCACCGCTCGTTGTGGCGAGCAGTTGCTGTTCCAGGGCGGTCAGATTTTTGCTCTCCACGTAGTGCGTCGCTACACCGGCCTTGTGCACGTCGCGCCCTTTCAAACGGTACCCGGTTAGGCCGAGATACAGCCCCAACTTTCCTTCCAACCGCGGCAGGAAATAGCCACCGCCAACGTCCGGGAAAAGTCCGATCGCCGTTTCGGGCATGGCGAACATGGTGCGCTCCGTCGCGATACGATACTTGCCGTGTACGGACAGACCCACCCCACCGCCCATCGTAATGCCATCGATGAACGCAATGTACGTGGGACGATAATTTCCAATCAGTGCATTGAGCCCGTACTCGGTGTTGAAAAACTTCCTCGCCAGCTCCACGTTGCTGTTTTCCGTGATGGCGCGCACATCGCCACCGGCACAGAACGCTTTCTCGCCGACCGATTTCATGATGACGAGACTCTTGCTGTTCTCCCAGCGCTTCATGGCATCGTAGATGAGCTGCACCATCTCCAGGTTGATGGCATTCAGTGCTTTCGGCCGGTTCAGCGTGATCACACCCTTGCTACCGACCTCATCCGTCAGCACCAGACTGTTGCTATCGCTACCCGCGGTGGAAGACATGGTGCGATGGGAAAGAGTTGGGACCAGATGCGCCGGTCGAATTAATCCAGTGCGCACCACAATCGTTCGCAGCTAAAATGAATGAGCCGAAGAATATTAATTACCAGTCCAGAGGGGTTGTGCACACTTTCAATCGATCGTTTGCTTTACCATCGTGTTCGTTTCTTAGCTGGCAGAGGCCCGTTCCGGCTGAAACTCGATGGACGTTGGTTCCGCGATTATGCAACGCGTGTTGTGTCGGGCGCTTGTAGCTAAGCAGCAAGGTCTACTTGATTTAATTTCTCCTACCACAGCAAGCGCGGGGTGACGTCGCAAGTGTTTTCAGCAAAGCCTGCGTTGACTGCGTCGTCGGGCGTTGATAAGTAAACGTCATTTCGTAATTGGTGGAGCAGGTAGGCGGGGAAAGTTTTGTGCCGGTGGTGCGGCGTAAACACAGGGTGTATAATCTCAACCAACCACATTGCGTATATCGTTCACGATCGTCAAAAGCGGCCCGAATTGCGGCGAGGATTTTTGCTATCTCAAGCATTGGAAATTTGTCAAAGAGATATTTCCGAAAGAAAAGAAAAAATAATCCCTCAGATTTGTTTCCTTTTATTGCTTTTTTTGTGTGTGTTATGTATAGATCGCTCTAAGGATTAGTATAAAAAGATTCTGAATGCTGAACCCGCTTTGATTGCACTGTGAATCGTCCAGGAGACTTAAAAACAATGTAAAAACCGACAACCATTGCATTAACCGGGTCAGTTCGTGTGCTCGTTGAACGATTCGTGATCCGGTTTGGTTATTACTTCGAAATCGGAACTCATCGACAGCAACGACGCGTCCGGCTGTTGCTTTAACGAGTGAATGGAGGGAAATGCTTGGCCAACGATCGCACGAAATGCTTCGTCCGTCGGTATTAACGATTGGTGCGAGTTTTGCAATGCCTGTACGGCCAACTTCTCCGCATCGGTCATACTTTCCAGCGCCTTCAATCCGTCCAAATTGTTGGGCATTCCGAGGGCAGAATGCTGCAGGGCCAGCTGTTGCGATATGTTTACGCACTCGGACGCCAGATCAAGCACGTTGGCCGATTGCAGCTGTAGCGGTTCCTTGGCGTTGGCTAGGAAGCGCAAATGTTTCAGCACGTCGATGGTCATTTCGCGCGCTTTAGAAATGACCTCGAGTTGCTCTTTGTTCGATGCTAGTAAAAGCCCGTTCCGCTGTAGCAGGCTCGCTTTCCAGCGAGCCAACTCCTCCACCATCAAGCTGCTGGCGAGAAACTTACTGCGCCATACCTCACTCTGTCCCGCCAGGAACTCGATCTGTTCCGTGTGCGAGGATAGATTTTCGGCTGAATTGAGCAACTTACGCGCTAGATGCAGCTTGTCCTCGGTCAGAACATTTACCTTCGTCTGCAGGTCTTCGCCAACGGCGGCCACCAACAGGTTTTTCAATTCCGAATTAACCTGAGCTTGAAATTTTAACTGACCCTGATAATAGTCTCGCTCCTTGCGCAATTCTTCCAGCTCTCTTTCGTACCGCAGCTTTTCGTCGTCTTGCGATGAGGGTAAATCTTTCGTGCGCAATTCCTTGTCGGTGATGGTGGACATCTGCGAGACGAGTACGCTAAGGTCGAGGTTGTTTCGGTTGGTAAGCTTGACGCGTGTTCCCCCGCCCGGGATACTGTTGCGCCCCGGGATGATTGGCGTCACGGCACCTTTGTACGGTTCGAACGGAACAAACTTTGGTTCCTTGTGGTGCATCGTGGACAACTTCGACCCTCCACTGGGTGATACAAGGCGGGGCACCAGATTGAACACCTTTCCGCGAGGCACAACCGCGGACAGTGAGGTATTTCCACCCGTGACGAGTTCGGTCGGTCGGTACACTGGGTTTGCTCCTGAGTGTGGCAGTAATCGTTCGATGGAAAAGTTGGCTGGCAGCTTGATGTCGCACGATGGTATCAGTGTGGATGACGCATTGGATGACAGGGAGGATCGTTTTGCCGTAAACGATCCAGCCAGTTCCTCATTCTCCATACCATCGCCCTCAGTACGGCGTCCTGCATGGGAGCAATGAAAGCAGTTAGATTAGCAGGGAAGGAATAAGTGGGTCACATCTGCACACATTTTACCCGTATCCATTGCGGTTGATTTGGAAAACATGTGGTTCTAAATGATCACTATCTACGTTCACAATTAATAGGCGAAATGCAGTAGCTCTTATCATGGGATTTGTAATCACTTTGCAATTTTTGCTCTCACTTTGTTGTGACGCGAACTCAGCTGTTTTTGACACTATAAATAAATAGACGATTTGACAAGGTAGAAAAAAAAACTCCGTTTGACGTTTCTTCAAGTACCTTCATCTAGGGAGCATGGAGTTTTCAGCGAGGGATTTGGAGAAATAACTTTGCCATTGGGCTTGTATTATGAATGAAAACTTTATAAACTATGTAAAGGCCGCAACAGGCTTGACCATCCTTGCCTCATGCCAATCTCTGGCTTGAATCTCCACCCCTAGTGAAATTATCTTCAGTAAAATTTAAATCCAACTTCTCTACCACGGGCTTTGATGGTGATTACAAAGATTACAGTATTTAATCCCAATACTATTTGTATATTGTACTACTACTATTTGTTTATTGCTTAGAGTAACTCAAAGAAACAATTTGTTGATCAATTCTTCTCTGGTATCGTTGGCTCGCTTCTGGTGTTCCGTTGCTTCAGATACAGCTCGAGTAGCTTCTCAGTGGCACTCGGTTCATCTTCCTTTAGCTTCGACAACTGCTTGCTAGGGAACTCGGTTACATTCGACGATGGATGACGATGAGTGAACGGTGTCCAGGCACCCTGCACACTCGGCATGTCCGTGTGCCAGTGTTTACGTAAGCGTATCTCCTCCGCCTGCCCGTTCGATTGTTTCAGCACCTGGATCCATTTCGATATTTCCTCGCGCGTATTGTTCCGACAGTTTATCCACTTCCGCTCTCCATTTAAAAACTCCGCCGACATCACGGCTGTTCGGTGGCGCCTTGGTTTTACGTACACCACAACACCCGGATTGGACCGGCTGAAGTCGACGAGTTCTTGCTCGAGAAACTCTCTCATGCCTTTGCTGGAACCGCTGGTTTTACAGTACTTCAGGGTGATTCGCTGCAGCTGGCACACGTACCGGCCGATGCCATTCTGCAGTGGGGCTCGTGGGAAACCAGATTTCAGGAATAAATGTGAATTGGACATCTTTTCTTTGGCCAAACAAAACTGAGCACGCAAGTAAGCACACCGGTAGAAGAACAACAACAAACTGTGACGCAAAACGTCAAATTGAGGAATTCCAACTGACAGCGGTTCATGTTTGTTTACAACGGGCGGAAAAAAACAATTTTCCACGATGGAGAGCAAAACGATGGAAAATAAGCGCAGAGTGTTGGAACTATTCAGTGGCATCGGTGGAATGCGAATGGCATTAGAGCGTAAGTATAGCATGGACCACTTCATCAGTCCCATAGACCAATCGATTATAATTTGTTTTTCAGTCACTGGCATACCGTTTACCATCGTATCTGCGATCGACGTGAATCCGATCGCAAACACGGTGTACAGTCACAATTTCGGCGATAAAACTGTCCGCAACGGAAACGTACTGAGCCTTAGTGGGGAGAAAATTTCACAGCTCAATGTCGACACAATACTGATGTCACCGCCATGCCAGCCGTTCACAAGGAACGGCAAATTCAACGACATCAACGATCGACGTACCGATCCTTTCAAACACATTTGCGATCTGCTCGACCAAATCCCGCTGGTGAACTTCATACTGATGGAAAATGTGAAAGGATTTGAAAAGTCCCAAGCTTGCCAAATGTTCAAATCCCGCTTGGAGGAGGCTGGTTTTCACTATCAGGAGTATATTTTATCACCGCATCAGTTCGGTGTGCCCAACACTAGACACCGGTACTACGGCATCGCGAAACGTAAGGGAGTTGGTTTTAAATGGAAAAGCGAAGAAATAGCAGCCCAACAGCACGATGATTTCGGTGTCCACGAAACAAAAATAGGAACAGTAGTGGAAACGCAGTTAGAACAACCGGAATTGTATGCACTGAAAAGTGCTACGTTATTAAAACATCTCCTAGTGATGGACGTTTGCACAATGGAATCTACCAATTCGATGTGTTTTACGAAAGCCTACACACATTATGCGGAAGGAACCGGATCCGTGTTCTGTCCCCTAGCGAAGGAAGAGTTTGACAAAATGTTCTCCCATGCGATGAATACTGAGGATGACGATCGGAAGTTAGCACTGCTGCAGGAACTGCGTGTACGGTATTTCACCCCAAAAGAAGTGGCTCGATTGATGAGCTTTCCGGAGCATTTTAACTTCCCAGATAACGTTACAGTAAAGCAACGGTACCGTTTGCTAGGCAATAGTATTAACGTCTTTGTCGTCGGTGTACTGCTGAAGGAGCTGCAATAAACGAAATGAATTGAAAAATCGCTGCAAATAGTTACGTGTTACCATCCGAAGGTCACAATCCTGCATATATTCCAGTGAAAATGTTTTAAACTATAACCACATCAAAGGAAACGGTGAATCGGTGCATCATGTACCGAAGCATTCTTCCTAGTTATCCCAGTCTGAGGCTTCCGTCCATTCGGATTCGGCCATCGACGATTCGTCTTGCAGCGAGCTACCGATTTCGGTATAAAATTCTGGTGTCCACCAATCGAGTACGCTTACGTTGCGCACGGGATCGAAAACGAGCTCGTGTACCCGTTTGCCGCAGTAGTTCGCCAGCTCGAGATGGATCTTGTAGCGCATCATGCTGTGGGAAAGTGTTTGCACGATATTTTTCACATACAGCGTCTCGTTGTACATCGGTATCACTTTGAGGAAATCGGTCGTTATCTGAAACAGCATCAAGAAACGTTAAGCATTGTATTATTTATTTAAAAAAAGAAAAAACTACCCACCATCAATATCTGGCATCCTTCCTCCGGATTCATGTAGATATCCTGTAAAAATGCGAGTGAATTTTTCTCACGCTGTAGTTGCGCCGACCTCGCAGGCCGACTGCCAGGCGCCAATCGTGCTTTCAGCCGAAAACAGTACGTCCAGTAGTTCTTTGTACGCTTATGCCAGGTGGTAAGTAGCTGTCGGCCGATAACGCGGTACTGATGTCGGTTTGATAACATCGTCAGACGCTCCACAAAGGGAGGGTACAGATAGTACAGCGATCGTATGACTGCTGATCGCAAACCACGCAACCGCACCATGCTGTCCGGTTGAAAGCGTGGCGGCATGTCGATAGATTGATCGTAGTACGATCGGTACAATTGCGTCCAGAATCGGCCACTCTGTACAACCTCAGCCGTTTTGCGACAAATCAGTGCAAATCGGCAAACATCTTCCGGACGGATAAATTCCGACACGAGGAACCACAAATCGATGTGGTAGTCGTTGTACGCGACTACCGGTGGTGGACCATCGGCAAGACACTTCTTTTCCGACCATCCTTTCTCACTGGTCTGTTCCGGGTCTTCACCTAATGGTTCCGTTTCTAGCGCGATCTCCGCCAGAGTGATCTTGCTGCTGATCTTCGACGCTCGGTTGGAACATTTTGCACTATTCGCATAATCGTATATGGTAGGGTCTGCAATGAATGAAACGAATGTGTTAGGTTTGTTGTCTAAAAAAAGTTTAAAATTCATCCAAACGTGTTTACCTCTCCCGTAAGTGGAACGACTCTTGGTTGTTTTCACCTTCACACTAAATGCCATGAAATATGGAAGGATATTAAGGGTGGGATTGAATACAGCCACGGGGGATGATTAGCTTGAAGCGTTAACACAGAAGGATAAGTGGCAATAACAAAAGGAAATTGGTTGTACTAGAGATATTTTGCAACATCCATTTGATGGAAACGCTAAGCGCGATGCAACACAGTTGAAGGCGCCTCAATTTCTAATGAACCATTCTGTGGTGAACTGGATGCTGGTTGTTGCAGGATCATGCGCACGTCCTGGACGCAGCTAACTTGGCAGTTAAATATCTGTTTACTGCTAGGAAATTATGTTAAGATTGTATTTTTTAACTTCTGCAAAAAGTATGTTGTACTGTGTTTTGTTTACATTTTGATTGAACTGACGTTTCTTCAATTTTCTTCGATGACATTTGTTGTGTTTTGCTTGTTGGAAAAGTGCGTAGAACATGTGCCAGTGAAAATATTTTATTTTTGTATGTTCATTTTCCTCTCCTTTTTTTAATAAATTTTGTAAGCTTCTTTAATCTTTTACCAGCAATTAAAAGAAAACAAACTTTTCAGCAACAATTATCTTTTCTGTAGTTCGTATAAAGGTTTCAACATCAACATTTACTTGAACAATAGCAGTTTTAGCGATTCTTAATAATTTTTGGGATTAACGACCTTTATTTACACAAATCACAATTGGAACACGTGCAGCTGGGAATGAAAAAAAAGAACTGGCAGATTATTCAAACGTTCACCACGTGCCAATTTCCATCGTCCGTATAACAGTATAACAGAATGCAATATATTCCCATTCCACGATGCACGTGTAATCGTGCAAATAAATTTTTGTTATTTAGTTTTATTCCAATTTACCTTTGTTCATAACATTTTCCGCATGACTTCGTTTAAATTATCCAAATACGAGCACGTGTTGATCCCCTACCTCATGCTCATCTCCATCGAGCGATGGAATGGCGTCACGAAGCCATACTTAAGTTGGCCGTAACGCAGATGATCCGCCTCAGTTCTGCTTGATCTTTGGATAGAGCTTGATCGTTCCTGCTACGATGGAAAAGTGGATTGGTAAAGTGGCCCTAGTTACTGGCGCTAGTGCGGGTATTGGGCAGGATGTGGCACTTGCACTAGCCAACTCTGGCATGATCGTGATAGGGATAGCTAGGCGCGCCGAGTTAATTACGTTGCTCTCCACCAAAGTTACCGGCACGGGTAAGATCTACGCCAAAAAGTGTGACGTGAGCAATGAAGCGGAAATAATGGAAACGCTAAACTGGATACGCCGTGAGTTTGGTGGAGTGGATGTGCTGATCAATAACGCCGGAATCTATCGTTATCAATTCATCACTCGTAAGTAAATCGTAATGGAGGATGGTTTGTGTGGCGGTGAAATAAAATACTGTGTGCATTTCCAGAAAGCGAAACCTCCGATTTTCGGGACACGTTTAACGTGAACGTGTTGGCAACATGCATTTTCATACGCGAGGTAGTGAAGGACATGAAGGCTAGGGAAGCCTACGGTCATATCGTTGTGCTGAACAGCATGTTGGGTCAGCGCATACCCGACGTGTCAGTGCCACTGTTTGGGGTGTATCCGGCTTCCAAGTATGCGTTGGTTGGATTGACGGAAGTTTTACGCCAAGAGCTAAACTTCTTGAAGATGCCCATCAAAGTGACGGTACGTGGTTCTAATTAACGTAGTGGATAAGTTTCTGAAGAGCTATTGTTGGATAAACCGGTGCGCTTAACCTTTCGGCAGAGTGTGCATCCGGGCATGGTTGAAACGGATATGATCAAGGTCTTTGAGTCGAAGCTAGCGGAACGGTTGCCCAAGCTGCAGGCGAAGGATATTACCGCCAGCATCATACACTGCCTTGAGACACCGCCAGAAGTGCGCGTAAGTACAACACGTTAGAAGCACGTCATGCAGATGTCTGGCTGTTGCTGTACGCATTGTTGCACAGTTCGGTACAGGAAGGTATCCGATTACCGATTGCCATGGTCGGTTTTGAGTTGTGGTTTGCTCCGTGAATTGACATATAACCGGTTGTTACTCTATATATCATGAAGGTTACATGGTGGTTGATGTTTATTCTTTTTCACAGATCGATGAAATAACCGTAATGCCAGCTATGAAGTGAGCAGTGCTCCACCGCTGTCCCGTGTGTTTGCTTACAATATTATAATTATGTTCCAATCAAACACAGTTCTCTTCAATAAAGGAAGATCACGAAGCCTTTGCGGGGTTGTTTCTTTAATCCAATCCGATCTCTAATTGGACCATGTTGACATGGGGTTAAATTAGTTCAATTGATTTTAATGGCATTGCAAGAGGAAGGAAATATTCATTGATGCATATGCAAACAGTGAGAAAGTAATTCGAATTAGTCGTACACATACCGTGGAATTACCTTATAGTGTAAGTCAGTAAAGGTTCAAATCTCACCCGAACCGCTCTTCAAACGCAGAACTATGTTAACTATCCCGCCTTGGGTTAAGTAAAGTCAAAGAAGCCACCAAAAACAGCACACCAAGATCTCTTCAGATCGTAGTGCCATTACGGAAGAGGAAACAAAACTTAAATGTAATGTTATTTTAACCGAAATCTACTATATTGAAAGGACTAGTAGTAAGAATGTTTTACAGAATTAATGGTTTTGTATCGTTTATACGTTTTGTTCATACCTTTAATTTTATATCTTTCTTCTTCAATTCACTTTCATTACTTTCTCATGTTTTGTTTTTATTTTAATCATTTTTTTTGTTTTTGTTCGTTCCCTTTCATTCCTTTTCATTCTCTTTCTATCTCTTATCTCCATTTTGTTAATTTGTTCTTTTTTATTCATTCTTTCTTTTCATTTATTTTTTTCTTCTCTCTTTTATGTGCTTTTATTTATCCATTTTATCCTTTTTTATTGCAAGTGCATGTGTTTTGTTGATGCTACTTCCCATTCCAACAGCTGAAGTACACGCTTGTTTATTTGTTTGGTAGCCAATCAGCATAATCCAAATTGAATGAGAGCTGTACTTGCGATAAAAGCTGCTCATATCTGGTCTAAATGATGAATAACAACTTTCCACTCTCGACACCCCATAGTAACAAGAAAAAATGTGCTAAAATGTGTTGTGCACTGCCAGCAGCAACACCACATTGCAACCGAAAGGAAGGTTTCCCGTTTTTGGGGAACTTGCACTACGAGCGTATTTTTTGTTGATATACCGTGGAATACGGTCGTTTGGTAGCGACTGCCGCTAGATGCAACAGCACGCTCTCCGGCTGTGTACAACCGGAAATAATGGTCATGTTCTTCGCGGGACCGTTGGCAGTATTGCACCACCGCCGGCACGATCCCCGGGAGGATTATATGGAGCAGAAGGAAGATACGTATTTTATTAAAAGAATTATATCAACGAGCAGCTCGTGCATTCTGCAACTATCTGATGTTGCTAATGCACTCGGAATGCATTCGGAATTCGCGGCGTGGGTTAGCCGTTAAGGATAGGTAAATGGTAACTTTCAATATGGAGTAATGCGGAGCTTGAAGTATTTAAATAAATACTATAATATGATGACACCATTTCCGGATGTAATGCAAATCGTGTAAGTAGTAAAATGGATTTGTTTTATTACCATTATTTGTACAAGTAATACTGTCTAAAAGGGGAACAGCCTCCATCCAGAACACGATTCGATTGAATAACTTCACCACCATCTTACAACACAGTTCGTAGAGCGATAGAACGATCCCAACCATTGCACAACAGGATTAAAGTGATGTACAAGGTAGGAAAAATTCCCCTGCAGTGTTCTTGAGGGAAACAACTCTTAAGACGTTGCTACTTTCCATATGGGAAGTTTACCAAATAAAAATACATTCCACCATTATATCGTGTTCTGGATGCGATACCAGTAGCATTAATAGCGATGAAACACACTGCAACCGCCAGCTTTGGCTGTCCGTTGGACTTTTATCCCTTTGGTTGTTATTTATACGCCGTCTGCCATGTTGTTGCAAACCGGCGATGCAACTTGTCGTCGGGGTCTGTCCGGTTTGCGCGTACCAAAAGCTTCGCCCTTTCCGCTGGCACTATTTCCGGTGAATGTGATTTGATCCCGGGAGCAGCAAAACCCCCGTGTTCAGATCAGTTCCTGCTTCCTGGTTCCTGGTGGATGAGTTCACGTTTTCTAAATCCCACGCTTGTGGGCACCGTGCGCACACTGGCGTTTGGTGCTTTTTCGCGGCCAGCGAGCTTTCGGTTTTCGCTCGTGTGGAATGTAAATTATTCAAAGTCTGCTGTGTTATGTTGGTGGTGCTGCTGCCGTGTGTCTTTTTTTTGTATCAATCCCCACACCCAGTGCAAGCTAGCTACAGCTAGGGGAAAACTTAAAAAGCATTCCAAGCGTCTTCATCACGGTACGCCACTGTCCGGTGTGTCGAGTCACTACGTACGGAAAAGTATTTTCCTTTTTTTGTTGCTTTCCACACTGTTTTAGCTTTGTGTATGTGTGTGTGTGTTTCTTCTCCTTCACATCCTCCTCCTCGACCCTTTCCCAGCTCACGAGAACACGAGAACACAATTTTCCATTCCATGTGGCCATGGCCGGTCCACTGGGAGCGTGGGAAGCCTTATTATAAAAAATAACAATAAAATATTTTTCGCGCAAAATTTTGCACCGGCCCCGGCAAACACGAGCACGTGACGCTTCCGTCGGACTTCATCTTTGGTTATTACTCTTGGGAAGCCGTGTACGCGAGATGGGTTTGATGAAAGTACACGATTCAATGTGGCCGGACATTCGCTACGAGGTAGAACATTGTTACGAGGTGGGTTTGTGTAGTTTTTGCAGCTCGTGCAGTTCCGTTTCGAGGGTACGGTCGCTGGCCGCAGCTGCGGGTCGCTTCGGGACGGACCAGAACCGTTGATCACGTCCAAACTGGCGACCCTCGTCCATCGTTTCCGGCAGCTTCTGGTGAAGCGTTTCGGGCAGAAAGATGGCACTGAGCGCACCGACCAACGTTATCAATCCCATCGCGACGAACGGCAACCGAAGGTCGCGGCTAGTGCCGAGGTACACGATGTACGGTCCGACAGCACCGAACACGTTCGATACGATGATACCGAACGAGGTGCCCGTTTGCCGGAGGGACGTCGGATACAGCTCCACCGACTGGAGGTACAGGGCGAAATAGGTGATGCATACGAAGAACTTCACCACAATCGCGAGCATAGTCACATACAGCTCCGTGCCGGGACGGTGGATTAGCAGGAGCACTGGGAGACATGCGATGGTTGCGGCCAGAAATGCGCCACTGTTGGTGAACCGCCGGCCAAGCCGATCGCAGCACAGCTGGCCGAGCAGGTAAGCCGGTAGCTCGACCGCACCCTGCCAGAAGTTGTTGAGGAACGGATTGCCACCCATCTGCAGGCTGAGCAGGAACAGCGTGAACGTTGGGATGGTGTTACAGATCCAGCTGAGCAGCAGCAGACAGGTCAGCTTGCTCATATGCCACCCACTGAAGAGGGACGCAATGCCGTAGGTTTTTTCCCGCTCCGGACGGGGCACTAGCAGCCTCAGCTGATCCTCACTCATCTCGAACGGTTGTCCATTGACGGTGGCTATTTTACGCAGCTGGGTCAAACACGCTCCGTATCGTCCCTGACTCACCAGCCACCGTGGTGATTCAATAGCGTACCGGGGGAAGCAGTAGAACAGCAAACAGGGGAGCGAGGTGACGATCATGAACCAACTCCAATCACCCATCCACCAGAGGATTAGTGGCGCTAGACAAACGCCTGCCGTCCAGCCGACCAGCTGCCACAGTGAGAGTGCCGCACGGTTGGAATCTTTCGAGATTTCCATCGCAATAATAAGCGGCGACTGGAAGGAGGTGTTGGTGGAGAAGCTACCGATGAATGCAAGCACCGCAAACAACCAATAATGGCGGGCGGAAAAGATGGCAAACACACGACCAACCGCTGCCGTCACTATGCTGAACAGATAGACAGGAAGTCGTCCGATTCTGAAAAGATGTGAGGTAAATATTAAACGTTTGAGATGAGATGTCTTGTTCGTAAGGTACCTACCGATCACCCAGCTGGCCCAGGATGAACGTTCCACATACTTCCGATACGCGTACAATAGCGAAGACATTCGTACCGTAAAGTTCCCGCTCACAAACCCAATCCTGTTCCGTGATCGGTGTGCGATCGTAGTACGTACGATCGTATTCATACCCATACTGACAGGGTACAGTAGCTGTGTCGTTTGTTGGAACTATCGGAGATTCTTCGACACTGTCGTAGGATATATTGTACATCCGACAGGAACTGGGTACATAATCACCTCGACTGTTGAATTCCCTGTTGGTGAGGAAATGGATTAAAGTAAGTGAATGTGATTCTTTTTTAATTATACTCTGTGCTTATAGATTGATATAGATAGATAAGATTGCATCAAGCGAAGATTACGCTGCACGAAGAAAGCTTATAAGATAGCACAATTGTATGTGCAATGATTTAATCTTTTTAATTACAATCCTTTTCGAGCCTCGGATACGTTTGAGTGCCGGCAGAATTAAATTGCTATCACTTATCAGTTTCGTAGATCGTTTTTTTTACACATTTGTTAATAATTTTTTTATTGAAAATGCTACAATATAAATTTTTAAGTATAATGGATGGTTTTATCAAATAAAAGTAACAAATAATAACAGATGCTAGAAGCAAATAAAAAAAATAAATTGTATAAAAGAGAAATATTAATATGAACACTTAAACGATCATCTAAATATTGTCCATAATAGCATTGAAGCGCAGCTTTGATTAGCACACAAATATCCATTCTTGAACGCTGATTTGTTTACAATGCGGTCATACTAATCACAACTACCGCTTTGTGTCGGCATCTACTCACATGGGATAAACGGACTCCTTCCATCTTTGGTACTGCGTTTCGTTGTGTGTGTTGTTGACCGTGGCCGGAATACTACACCTATGATCCGGCACGGCCAGAATGAGCAACACATTCACCACACACATGGCGAAAAACAATACCGCGATCACGTTAAAGATGATGTTGTAGCGTCGCTGAAACGGACCATCATTGCCGATCGTTTCCATGATCCGATCGAATGCTGCATCGGATCCCGCATCTTCCGGCTCGTCAGATGTCATCTCTCTGTACGCGTTCTTTACTTCTTTCTGCGTCCCTTTTTGCTTGGAGGGTGACACGAACGAAATGTTTCGCTTCACTAGCACATTATATCACTAACATTTGCACTGCTATCACACCGTTTCGTGCACCTTATCACATCATTATTTGCTGGTTAGCTTCTAAGCCACCACTAGATACGACGGATGGGGACGCCCTTACTACGGACGGGCAGTGTCAGCACTCTGGCACGCTGTCATCACCCGAACGGTGTCGTCTATGCAGTCACGTAAAAAAAAATTGACAACCCGAACTGCGGCTATCTACGGCCGGAGCCTGTAGTTGTAACATCTGTTGATTTTAGGAGAGAGAACCGAACGCGTTGCACCGAGCGCTGAGCGCCGCACATTAAGCGTGGCGTGCGATAAAAACACGAATTTCAACCGATCGGAGGTTAATTGTGGTCGATTCGGATTGCTGTGTTAGTGCAATCTCTGGGTGTGAATGTTTGTTTGTTTTTTGTTTTCGACCACGCCATTTACACGCCCGAATGCACTCAGCTGCATCGTGTAAGACCAATGCATTTGGGGCGCTTATGCATTAGTGGTGGTTTACGCGGCTCAGTTGCAACAGCTGTAAGCGAAAAAATTGTGTATTTGTTTCAACATTTTGTACGTGTCGAAGGTAGTAGGTTCATTGTGTGGCTAAGAAAACAGACTCATTTGTAGCGAATTTGAGGCTACTGAACCGTATGGAGGTTTCTTGGTGAATTTTCATCTTGTTAGTAACAAGTTCCACGTATAATTCCTCAGTGCCTTAATATATTTACATTGAATTGACATTTTAAAATAATTTGAAACAACACTTTTTACCTGTTGATTGTTTTTAGTTAACAAAAATTATGACTTAACAAGTAATTATAAAGAGAAAATAAATTCATTCATGACGAATAAAAACACTGAAAATAAGTAAAACAACTTTAAAGTTAAGGACACTACAGATGAAAACAAAAAAGGAAAAAAATATGAAGCACACAATCCTTAGCAATGAAGATTTAAAATTTAATTAATTTTAATTAACTTGAAAAATAAATAAAAAGTGAGTTTAGAAGTAATCATAAAGTGTAAAGAAAAACATTAAAAACCAGCGAATGGTTAAAATAAATAATAATCATCTATTCACCTTAGCATGCCACAGAAGATGAAAATGAGAAAACATAATAACTAGTAATTAAGAAACAAACTAACATAAGTAAAGGTTTACCCCTTACTTACTTAAACGGATTAGTTTATATGAATATGATAAAATATTTACAATAAATTGAAAACATTTTGGAATATAACTTTATCGTCCTATTTTTTAAACTTGAAAACTAGATAAAAATGACTTTAGAAGTAATCATAAAATGGAAAAAAAAACATTTTAAGAAAAACTAAGAATGATCAAAATAATTAATTATGAACTGTATGCCTACTTCCTCAAGGAAGTATGCCTACAGAAGAAAGAAAAGAGGAATAATACACAATAACTAGCGATTAAGAAACAAAATAGCATAAGAAAAGGAGACTGTGGTACGAATAAAAAATAGGACAAATTCATATTCAACAAATTCAACAATAATACCTAACAAAATAGTATATGGAAAGAGAATTGTTAAAAAAAATAATTTTTTTTGCTCTAAATTATTCGTTAAGTAATTCAAATAGTATGGAAAATATTGAGAAAAAAAAACTATTGACCAGTTAAATTGCAAAATACCCGAGTAAATGCAAATTTCCTTATCCAAAACTTTCAACGGTCACGTAACGCACGCTTTTGTTGTGGAAAACGAAGGAAAGTTGCGAATTTCGAATCAAACTACAAAACGTTCCTTCAGCAAGACCTGACCCAACAGCTAGTGGCGAAGATGTGTTGCAAAGGTGATAAAAAAGTAAACCAATAAATTGTCGCTTTTAATCTGGTGCCGCCGAATTCTCATTGCAACCCGGTGAGGGGTTGGTTAAATCACATCCACAAATAAAAAAAACGACAGACCCGGCACGGAATGATGAAATCGTAAGAAAGTTTAACTGGTGGACGAAAATGTCTTCCTCTTTCCGCTGGACCGATCCCTGGATAAAGTTGAAGCTTCCGAGCTTGAGTGTGGACCGGGAGTCGTTTTTTTTCTTCTTCCAATTCTATTCTGGGAAGTTAAAATGGCCGAAAACAAGCCCAGCAGGATGAGGTTCAGTGGTGACGGACGTCAACTATGCTTCGGGGAACCGGTAACGAATGGTCGCATGTGACATGTGACACCGGTCGTGTCGTCCGTGTCCGATTGCGTTCGGAATTGCTCCTTCGGCACAAGCGGTTGTGCAAGATTTGTGTTCACTTTCTTCCACTAAACCCGGGCATTTGCCCAGCGTACGAGCATGTGACGACATTGGAAGCAAGCAATTTAAGGGTTGAATGCTGCATCCGTAGAATAAAAGTGCACTTGTGTGTGTGTGAGCTTCCGACGACAGCTCCGGGCGAGTGTCAGTCGCTTTTTAGTTCTTAAAATGCAATAAAAACAAATTTAATTGTACATGCTGACAGATTCTTGCCACCGGCGGGGACCGTTTCAAAGCCTGGGTCATGTTTATCCTTACAAGCATACTGCGCTGTTGTGCAGAGAAAGGTATCGGGGAAAAGTTTTATCTACAGTGCTTGAACCCCGGGGCCCTCCGTCACCCGGTCGACTAACTTCACCCGGAACCCGTAAATATACTATTTAAAGCTAGAAACTTTTTCCTTCCATAGTTTTTGCAAGGTTTTGCCACCCGACGCAAGGTTTTGTCCATCCAATCATACGAGCGTAGCTGTCGCTGTCCCACAGAGCAGCCTTCACTCGAAACAATTCGGTAGTTAGGTTGGCCATTTTACGTACACCAACAACCAACCAAACCAGCCAAGTTTGAGCTAAATTACAAGCAACCAGCCAGCACTTAGCCCTCATTAAATGGTCGACCGAAAATTCCGACCGTTCTTGTTTTTTATTTGATGAATCGGATTATGCTTAACATAAATAAAAACAAAACCCCTCCCGGGTGGAACGAAACCATCCACCACCACCCATTAAACTCGCTGCTGCTTAAGCTTATGGTTTACTTTTATTGCGTATGTGGCCCCTTTTTTGCCGTGGGTGGCGATGGTTGTTGTGTGTGAGCGCATCTGTCTTTTCTACCCATCCGTATACTCCGAGCTTTGGTTCGCCGTCATAATCAGAAGTTCCAAATTTTTTTTTTTGCATCTTCCCTGCTTACTAATGTGGCAAACGAACGGGCACAATCATATGGGTGATGGTGGTCTAAAGCGTGGGCTGGACAAAAAACACGACAGACAAAAGGGGGTTTAAAGTGTGTTCATAAACTGTCCGGTACGGGTTGGTGTATTTAGAGGCATTCCTTGCACGTTACCACACGGTACCATGGTCATGCGACTTAACTTGATTTGGGTGTGTAAAAGTAATTAAAAATGCTCCCGAAACTTTATCCCAACCTGGGCGTGTGTGTGGGAGGCACTTTTAGAGTTCTCACTCTGTTCTAGGCATACGAGCAAGGTGATCCGGTACACTACCGTCATTCCACATCGCTGAGCTCAAGGGATCAAAGCGAGTAGGGGAAAAGAAAACTGTACGGAAATAGAAAGAAAAAACAGATTTCCCAAAAAAACCTTCGCTTGTCCTTGGCAGCCATCACGCATCTGCGTATTGTTCGCATCTGTTTCATCCACATCATCCTCCGGCCAGATAATAATGCAAAACCACGCAGCAGATATTACAAAGGCGTGGGGATCGGTCTGCTGTTGGCAGATGAAAGACACTACTAGGTATACCAGGGGAGGCAGTGCAAGAAGGTACACAATCCTCCCCGGTGTCTGTTGTGTCAAATTATTTCCAACTCCACAGTCGGATGCTGGCGATTAGTGTTGGATCAGATTTTCGTGTGTTTTTCATTAGGTTTATTCTCAAGCGCACCAAATTGACGAGCATCTTTATCTGTTTTAGCGGGAAAGCTGCTCACTTAGAAGTAGCGGTTAATTGCCGACCCGAAAAAGGATGCACTGTGCATGCAAACATTCGGTAATGTCAAATCCTGGATTTGAAAATGACGATGAGTTGTGGAGACACACTCTTATTAAACAGTCGAAACCCGTTGCTTAATCCGGGTTGAAGCACCTTGAGGTGTTACGATTTGCACGATGTAGAATAATTACTAAGAAACTGCCACGTGTATACCGTGGCTCGATGTCTAAACCAGGCCCGCACTCTGATCCGTCTGGTCGTTGTAATTATTTTTAATTTAATTACAACAAAATGACTCGCACGTCTGATCTAGCTGAACGATGGTGTAAACGGTTTGCAGTCTATGGTAGTGTGTCGGGGAGGTTTTGCTTGTTATTTTTAAGTAGAATCTGCCGTATTAATGATGACAGTAGAATGTGCCTGCCGATAGGATTGCACAATCGTGCGTTATGTTGCAGAAGGTGTCACGACGTAAATCTGTCTGTGGCGTGAACGTGTAATTTTGTTGAATGAAGATACATCATCAGATGATAAAAATTAGATGAATGTCTGGATATCTTCATGATGGATTGTGGAAATACATGAAAAAAATCCTTTTTCATATCAATTCCGACAGCTTGGCTTTGTTATCAATTAATTTGTAGAGGTACACATCAAACGACAGAAAGCTATCAACACCTTATGAATAAGGAAAGGATGCGTTAGGATTTGAAAAATTATATATCTCGTAGATTCGTAAATAAAAATAGTAAAATGGAAAACTGATTTAAATGCAGTATCTCTTTCCTTTCATACGTTACTGTTATTAGTATCGCTTTCACCCAAAAGAAATGACAGCCAACCGTGATGATCTCCGGTAGATGGAACCACAACGACAGACAAATTACGTGACAAATAACGTCAATCTTACGGTACGGTACGCAACAGGCGGAGCTGGTCTGCCGGTTGTCGTACGACATGTGGAAGTGCACTCCAACAACTTTCACCCAAAGACAAACCCGTGCTGACGTGGGATGGAAACAGCAGCAGCAGTCAGTCAGCAGTTTTCTTTTAGCCCACCTGTTTACATCATTAGCTAAGTGGCGTGTGTGCCTGTGTGTTGTCCGTTCGTCTGTTTGATTTCGACAACTTTCTCCTGCCGGTTGGTGTCCGTCCGTTGCTTAACGAGGCACGTCCCGGTGCAGGAAGTTGCCAAGTTCGATTGTGCGGCTTTGACACCTTTTGTGTGCTTAACACAGGTGCCAAAGTTTTGCTTCGACATTTCTTTGCTTGGCGTGGATGTTGGGTTTATGGACAAACAATGAGGAAACTGGAACAGAACGCGGGAGTGGTGAGATGTGTGCGATCATACACTGCGATGGTGAATTAGTTGATTGATGGTGTAAAGTGTGACAATGTTTGGGGAATTTCGGCAAGATACTTTCTGATGGAATTTTCATTCGTTTGTGTTCGACGACGTATTTAAAGTAACAATCTTAGCTGCAGTACTGTGATTTGCCTTAAAAATCGAATAGTCGAGGAGTGTGACAATAATTTGGTTCATTTAATTCATCCAGTTCACTCGGTTGCTATAGGAAACAAATCCATTTGACACGTACCATGCGTCTCCATCGTGTAATAGAAATCAACGTTCTTGTGACTATTTTTTTTTTCTAGATTATTTTTGTGTTAGACAGGCAATTCCAAAAATTGTTGTTTTCAATAAACGGGAGAAGGGTTTTGATTTGCGACTAGGGTTTATAATGAATAATATTCTGTTTTTCACAGTTTCGATCCAAGCTAAATGGAATACGGAAAGAAAAGAAATAAATTCATCGGTTTTTTTTTTGTAGTGGATTGAAAATCTTGCAAAAATTATTATATTTTTTAAATAATTTACTACGATAAGAATGTAGAACAGAGCCCCCATTCATTCGTAGATAGCCAATTAATGATTGATTGGCCAATGTACGCTTTAAACAAGAGTTTCAAATTGTTGTACTAATTTTTAATATAAAACTCTATTTAAATTAGTTCATTAGTGCTAATGACGTATACTAGGGACCTAGTACTGCGATTTGATATTTAAAATTCGACAAAAACGTCTGGTATGGAATGACTTTACCGATGGCTATCCTTTGAATGCTACGCCATGTTCCGACATGTTCCGAAACAACAATTGATTCTCTAGAAAATGATCATTTTTGGTGTTTGAACAACGTGTACGAAATAACGTAAGGAGTCACTATTCATGGTCTAAATAAAAGAACGTTTAGGATTGTTTAACAACAAATTGGATAACAACCACGACATGAAAAAGTCGATGTTTTATTGATTTAAATAAATTATCCAAAAAATATATTACATTGAAATCATTGAAATACATTGAAATCGAAGAATCCAGTCTTTTTTCGTACAATTGTTCCGAAATGAAAACTTACGACTCGAACGATTGAATGGAGGGTGACACGTACCATGCGCCTCCATCGTGAAACAGAGAAAAATATGTGCATTTGACTACTCTCTTTAATTTGTTGTTCATTCAGATCATTTTGAGTTTATTCAGTTCCTTTTGCAATGGAAAGCATGTGATCATTGAAGCAAAAACACCTTTTGATACATACCATGCGCCTCCATCTTATAACAGAACATCGCACATGCTTATATTACGCTTCAAAGGGAACCTTTACCTTTCAGTACACCATACTTTCACATACGATCGATCCGCACTAGTGCATTACCCGTTGGAAGTGATCCTTCGTTCCCCCGAAAACCAAGACACCGGAAACTTTCCACGTTTTTAAATAATAAATTAACTTGAAACTCATTATGAATTTAAATAAATTACATTCCTTCCCGGGGCGTACCGCAACACCCGCTTGCCGTGATGCACGGCTCATAGCCGTGACCTAGCTCAAAAGTTGGCAGAAGCCCCGGAGGGTATCGCTGGTGGGCAAATGGGCGCATCATAAACCGGAATCTCTCCCCGTAGCAGGAAGTGAAACTATGAAACTGGTATTAAAATCTTTTAACTTTTCCACTTGCACTTCCGTCCGCCCGGTGGGTCCATACCGGCCACGGGAGGACGGGATTGACGGAAAAGTCGTGGTCATTGCGCACGTCGGAAAGGGCCAGCTGGGGGTGAGTTCGTTGGTAGAAGGTGCAGGTTCCGGTTGTATGGTTGAGATAGTAAGAAGGCGAAACTAGGTTTTCTTGCATTATTATCTGTTACGGTGTTTTTTTGCTTTTCGGCCATGTACTCTACTGGGAAGGGCAGTTGTGTGTGTTGGATGGGTTGCAGTTAGGTGCAACGTCGAATGCAAAACATTCCCATTTAAGTTTCCAACTGAAAGGTCAGCAATGGAAGGGTGAATGTGTAATGGACAGAAGTGTATTCGGAAGTAATGGGCAGTTGGGTTTCTTTCCTGTGAATATTTTTTCTTCTTCTATTTACAATGTGCTGAAGTGTGTGTTGTGCTGCAGATAAACGCTCACTGCTAGCGAGGTGCAACAAGATGTGCAGAAACATTTTTCGTAAGTACAGTTTTATTATTGTTTTGCTGTGACCGGTCAGTTAATGGCCAATATATTTACAATATATTTAACTTTAGCGCTATCGTAGGCTTTGTTTCATTCGTAGCTAATGAGTGTGAATGTTAATTACACTTAGTGTCTTGCCATTGGAATATTTGTGAGAAACTATACTCATTGTTATGCCACAATGAAACATGTGAAAGTTGAGTGAAGTGTGGAATGAAATTTGATCTCTATGAAGGTTGGTTGTCACATGTCATGTACATTACGGGGCTCTACCAATCCAACCATCAACAACCTGTTTTACCTCATCACTAAAGAGCATACGCAAAAACGGTTCAGCATCAAGTTTCATACTCATCATCATGCTGGACATTCATGCTGACACGGTAATTGAGTACAATTAAAGCTGTTGTGACATTAATTTTCGGCACAATATATCGCCCAAGGTGCCGAGAAATCCGATGCCTAGCAGTTGTGTAAGTGCGTTCGTGTCTTATTATTGATATGTGAATAAGCTTTGGATTTCGCGTTGAAAGTTAATTACGATTTGTTTGATGGAGTAGTATACTGTTCTACTATGATGCAGTCTGGTCGTTCTACATAAAAAGAGTAATATTATTAGATAAGTTGCACACAAGCTTATATTTAATTAAACACAATATTTAATTTAAAAATCATCGTGTAGTAGAGCGATGTGAAAATTGTGGCGTGAGGGAAATTTTTCGTAGTATTTGAGATTGCTTTTCTAAATAATCAATAAGTTCACCATCCATCGTGAAATTCATGCATTGTTTCATATCATATTTATAACTACAGCTACAAAGAGCTCAATTTTAATCAGCTTTGCATTGTAATTTGCATGTTGGTCAACGAAATCGTAATGAAAATAATTGTCCAACCGTGATTGTCTCCATTTGATGGAATCGTTTCAGCCACAAAGCTATTAAAAAGACTTCATTTTCGTTGGCTACTAAACGTTTCATTATTGTGGATGCTAAAGGGCAATAGAATAAGTTAGATAAAATTGAATAACATGTTAAAAATGTAATAATTAATTAACTAGTTTATCAACATAAGCCCATCACGATTAGAAAAACAGTTAAGACAATAAAAATGGAATTCAAGCTTTAGATGTTTGAAGTTATGAAATGAAATATTTTAAAAGGCATGTTTAGAGATGCCATCGAGGAACGTTCTGTTAGCTACAGTCTAATGAACAAAATTCTTTCCCCATCAAAACAATGCGTTGATAAACATTTAACATAGCCGTTTTATAGCCACTGCTACGGCGTGAACAGTGAACTAAAATAAGAAAAAGAGCTGAAAACAAGCGAAAAAAAAGAAACAACAAAACCAACTTATCATCATTCTTGGTTGGGAAAACTTTGAAAACATCACAATATCCCGTTCTTGCCCGGGAAAACGCGCGGTGAGCGAAACGAAGGGAACAGCAACGAATATCGTGCGAATGGTTTCCAGCTTTTATTTTTTTGTTATTGTTACGTCCATGCCTTCACTGTTGGGTGTATATTTCATAAAAATTCAAAATTCAATTTCACGCTTTTTGATCATTTAAAATTCATAAAATACTGCTGTTTTCTAGGTTTTTTTCTGTTGTTGCTGTTGTTCGTTTTGGTGCCGTTTGGGAAGTGTTTTTTTTGCTACTTGTGTCGGTGAACGAACTCACACGGAGGTTTCTTCGACACGTGGAACATCAGCCGTGTTCACTGCCGTGTGCGTTATTATTGTCGCTGTGTAGCAGTGATGGAAACAACCCCTCTAAGCTTAAACGGCAATATTTGGTGGAGAGTGAAAAAAATGGAGATCCCAATGTAACATCATTTGGAACACATTTTCCACCCTGCTTTCGGGTTTTGGGAAGCTGTTGTATTGCTAAGTCAATGTTGCATACGCAATGTAAGTATGTTTGTTGTTTTTATTTATTTAAACCAGATTAAATTTTGATTTCAAGACATTTCTATATATTCCATATATTCTGATTGTTGATGCATGAATCAATTATATCATTACACTGAAGTTAGTAACAACGTAACACGAAAGTCTTTAAAGTGTTATGCTTAGAGCATATGAAGGAAAAACAAATCATGGAAAATGAATGAGAAAAACAGACAATTATTTTAAAACAAACACAAAGAATATATTCACATTAAGTATTAGCTAAAACCAAAGGCTGACCGACTGATGTATAATATACAGTCCGTATAATAACTATAAGGCTACTTTTTTGTGTATGACTAGTAAACTAGACGGTACAGGTAAATATGGTATTCTGCAAAGTTGGAGAATGAAAAATAAATTTTCTCATAATAAAATCATAAAATTCGGTTCTTTAGTAAATAATAAAAATAATCTTGAGCAAATATTTGCATTTCTTAAGAGCCATTTAAACGTCTGGATTTCTGCATCGGAAAAAAATGATTTTTCGTAAATGAGCTTATGTTATTAATGAGCTTATGATGTTATGATGTGCGTAAAAATATGAGAAATATGAGAAAAACATTTACGATCTTTATGTCTTTTTTCTCTACAACTAAAAAAAATAGTTCCCTTTATAGTTATGGTACGCACTGTACCGCATTTTCATAACTTCGTCATACCAATTTGCTATAAATAAATTGCTTAAAAATTAATATGTATTTTCAGTGTAAAATAGTATATGACAATGTTCAATTATATTACATTAAGCACTTATAAATACAGCTTACTACTCAGCGTACACCGAAAGCAATATGAGAGGATTCAACAATCCTCAGTAGACAAAAAAAGCATTTCCATCAGTGGCACCATACTATATTTCACCCACAGAAGGCACATTACGGTTAATGATTATCGTCAACCAAAGAGCCCCACTTGTCTTAATGCTATCCGAGCTGCATACAAAATTCAATACAAACTGCAAATTTATTCATTCACCGTGTGTCCTTCCGGTCGGTTCTTCGAATGTCCTGAGCCATCTCCCCGACACCGTGAATGATTTGTGTCATTTTTCTACCGGCTACTTGCTAAAAGGTAGGTTTCTTTTTTTTTCATTGCAGTTGCCCATGTCAATTCCATTTCCACTGTACGAAGATGGATGCGAGATGTCGGCGGCTAACGTGGGCAGTGGCCATCCTTCTGCCGTGGAAAGTGTACCGAACTTTATTTTATTTTCCAGCTGAATAGAGGAATAATTAGTGCTTTGTTGTACCGGTTGGCAATAAGGGATCGGTGTCCGTTTCTTTGATCCCCTTTTTGCGCCCGGTCCCGGCCCGGCATGACGTTTGCGCCCGAGACAGTACAATCGTGCCGGAACTCCGCCCGTTTGAATGGCCACTTGGCTCCGCTTGCAAGACAGTGAACTTGTTAATTAGAAGCAATTATACGATTGAAAGCGCCGGAACGGTTCGGGTTATTGGAGGGCACGCGGATCGAAATCAAGGAAGAAGGGGGTTTAGCACGATTAAACAAAAAAGGCAATCGGAAAATATTGGTAAAAGGAACCGGAAATGAGACCGGGGCAGGAGAGAATTTGAAGCAGTCCGGTGGAGCAGCAGTAGAAAGTTGTCATGAGCCAAAGTCCTGTTTTTTTTTTTGCACGATTGTGAGTGTAAAGGCATCGGTACCAGTCGTCAAGTCTGCCGTTCGAGTCACTTCCTCGTCACTCCGGATGACCACTGACGGTTGCACTTTTGAAGTGGAGCAGCTTTTCAACGGCTTTTTTTTTCGCTTTGTTTTCCGCCTTTGTCTGACCACTTCGGTAGGATCGTTTAAGGGTGTAGAGGGTGATGTTTTCAATGGCCAGCCGATTCTTGTAAAACGGAACATAGAGCGGACGTCTATTTACGTACCCAAGTTGATCACTTCATCTTCGATTGCTGTTGAAAAAGATGTCGTTTGATGTAGGAACCACACTTATTTTTATTGCATAAAATAGACGAAAAGAGCAGCGAGTTTCTACGAGTAGTTCAAAGTCGAAAAAATGCAAAAGGAGTAATTATATTTTATAAAATTTAAGATATTCTCATAGCAATTTTAAGCGAGTAATTTTTTGTGTTTCAAGTTATTTTAAATTTTTAAATATTAATCCTTGCAACATTTTTTATGTGTTTATAATCAATTAATCAACAAATTAGTATTTTATCTCAATCATCTCTTTTTCCTTAAATATCCCTTGAGTTTACGGATTTCCCAAATTATGATATTTTTATGTTGATGTCAAACTTTCTTCACCGCAGCCCATTCATTCGAGAACGAAAGTGGTCTCATTTATCCAACAGATTGTCTGCTGGCCGCGGAATGTCGCCTGCTGTTTGGCGGTAAGTGTAAAAGTATAATTTTCCGGCGAGTATCCTTTTCCACAACTGGGGAGGCACAACACCTCAGGGAGCGGGCTCCATAAATTCACACATGACCGGTCCAGATGTGCGTTCCTGACACATGATGACACATTTCCGAAGTGGTTGGTTTCCCCCCCATTGGGTGGGACCCCGTAACACACACACACACACGAAAACAAGCGTGCAGAAATGTGAATCCATTGCGGTGACTCCCAACGAGACCGCGCCGGGCATGGAAATGTTTTCCACTCCATCGATTCCTTCCGGAGCCCGAACCGGATGGATTTTGGTGGAGCTGGGATTTATCCTCCATTACGGTCGGCTTTCCCGAAGGGGCTACCGCGAGGTTCCCCCCAAGGGTGGCCGAAAGTGATGGTGTAATTAATCGCTTCATTAGAAAACATGGAGAATCATTGCTTTCGGGGCGCATAAATAGCAACATACGAAGGACGTAGCGGTTTGGCTCCCGGGGGAATGCAATTGTCGGACGAAATAAAGTTGGATGATGAAAATTTGGCTTGAGCCGGGTAGGAGTTATTTTTTCCTGCCCTTCCATCACACGTTTACACTTGTGATGGTGGGAAAATGTGATAATCCAATTAGAATCTCCCCCGGGAGGGCATTTGATTTGGCGTGGGTAAAGTTAGATTTATGAAGAGACCCGGGTGAACAACCAGGTACATCAAATCCACCATTGTAACCGGTAGTAACGGTGCACAGCACCGTCGGATGACAGGTTGACCAGTTTTCCAAACAGTAACGAGTTACTCAGCATTAAAGCTGTTCAAACTTTCTCCCTCCCCAAATGCGCCATTTACGATGGGGAAGTGGTGGATAAAATTTTTCAGCTTGAACAAAAACGGGAAGAAAAACAACTAGCCAAAAAACTATCCACTATCAAACTAACCGTACAACTAACCGTTTGTTGGGATCAACAATCGGGAGCAAAACTGTCGAACGCAGAACATTATTTTAATAGGAAAAGTTTGCTCCTCAAAATTAATGATCATTTGAATATGTTCCGGAGTGGCAGTGGATGGTTTTATTTTGCCCGGGCTGACGTCGGCCATGGTCAGCAGCGGGTTTATCTGGGGATGGGAATTTGGAAACTCGTCTGCTTGTGTTGCGGGACGGTTGACGATCGATCGTGGACACACGCTTTCTGTGAGACTCTGCTAAAACATTGGGCATCGCTAGAATGCTGTAAAATTAAAGCCAGCAGTTATATAAATAATTTTAAAAATAACTGAAATATTAGATTTCTGTAATTTATTTAAACAGTAAAACGGAACGAAATAAAAATGCTTATTGTTGTGCAACTGATTTTCTAATTGAATTGCAGGTTAAACACATTCATTACAATAAAACGCAAACAAACATGGAAAACATGGCTGCATGATAGTTCGTGGGTGATTTCTTTCTACAAAAAGACAAACACAAAAACCTCTCAAGAACTTACAAACAAACAAACGAAGCACAAAATGAACCAAACCACCCCGCCCCATGTAGAGCTTGGAGCTAGTTAGTTTTGTACAATTTTTACCCGTTGGTGGATAATTTGATTTGCTACCAATTTACAAACGTTGTTCATTATCGCCCGAATAGCGTCGTTCGACTGTCTGAGTGCAATGTTGAAAATTAGATTCCCCGCACGTGGTACGGCGGATGAAAGGAACAACCGAGGTTTACGTAAAGTCAAGGGCCGTTCCGTTCGCAGGTATGAGTTTGGTTTGTTTCTAGCCCGGGTAAGCCATTTTGAATGTCCCGTGTAACGCAACGTGTTAGATCGGGTGGGTTGGAAAAGTATTGACAATTCTTTTTGTACCATACTGTACAAAATTGTATGTTTCTCTTAAATAGTGATTTGTTTTTTTTGTTTGTTTTGTTTTGTGTCTTCTACTTGAAAATGTGCGATTGTTCAAGTTGATGTCGGGTTGAATTAGTTTTCCAATTCGTTACGACCGCACCGGGTGCAATGCTAGGGAGTTTTTGGGTTTTTTTAATATCTACTACTTTGAAAAGCTACTCAAACATTGACACACAAAAATGTCAATTACTTGTGCACGAAAACTTTTCCCTCTCATGAGTTTTGATTGCTGTAGTAAGGACTAATATAATTCGAATTATGGAACTAAAATTGAAAGGTTTGAAATTTTGTTTTTATTTTGTTATTTAACTTATTTTTCCTTTATTACAGAGAATCGAATAAAACTTTTAAGTAAGTCTGTCAAATTGCATTCAAAAGTTCGCCTGTAATCGGAGCCAAACGAGTGAATGTGTACTTGTTGTGAGAGAAACGCTTATGTCGCCATTATGTCGACCGAATGTCGACAAACAATATTACTGTATGCGACGCGGCCTAACTCATGCCGTAATGGTCATCTGATCGATGACAGTCACCCGGATGACACGAACACTGTGCACCAATAGTAAGGAGGCGCTGCTATTTGCAACAACACTACTATAAGAAGCTATAGTAGTAATAGAAGTAGTAGTGGTAGAACTAAACATTCCCGAAAATCCTTCAATTCGAACGCTTAATCTTGTTCATCAGATATGTCCATCCTAGTAAATTTAGTACTTTTGAATGTTGATACTTTGAATGTTGTTTACAAGCGTTCACAGTTTAACCAAGCAAATAAAATTCCATGTGTAATTTGTGTGTTAATTACCTACATCGTGCGTCGATTTTTGTACAAGCAATCATCCTTGTAGAGGTACGCATTGTGCCTAATGTTTGACACATGGGCTTAACCCCCAGCCGAAATCTGGCATTCGTTAAATTGTGCACGCTAATCTCTTTCTAGTTTCCGCTATTCAATAATACTACATGCTAATCGATATCATTGGCCGCGAATATTCTAAACGGTTGCGCGCTTCACTATCATTGGCTCGAAGTATCATATCTATCGGGCGACCCTGTAAGATTGTTGTGTCAATTCCGTACCCCGAGCAATTTGTCTGAAGTCCAGCGGTTGAAAGCATTCGATCATGGTATTTGGGCATGGATTTTAAATCCAGTCAGGAAAGGTAGCGCATAGCTAACTAAATCTACACTGCATTGACTTTAGTCTGTAGATACAAATTGCTGTGAAAGGCGTTCATGTTGTTGAAAGAGATTTGTTATTGATCAAATATCAAATGAATTTTATAAATTCCATTAGTAGTGTTTTTCTTGGTGTACTAGTAGTATGTATGATTTTATTCAATTATTCCTATATTTGATATATTATTTTCCAATTATTCCTGAGTCCTATATTTAAGTGAAGGACTCATTTAGCTTAATAATAAAATTATGATTAAACGGTTATAAAATAATTATTTTCCCACTACCATAATCATAACCTTACACTTGAATTTCCTCGAATACTTGAACTGTGTGCCAGTGAAAGTGGTGTGAAATTGTTAAGCTGCAATTGTACCACCGAACCGAATGGCTTTTCCTCCGGGGCCATTTCTGCCAAATCGGGTATGGCGGTGGAAGTTGATCCGATGCTTCCATGGCACAATAAATTTCAAACGGCTAATAATTTATGAAACGCGTTCCATGATTTACTGCACACCGAAAGATGACTCCCGTCGCCATCGCTCTTCCGACTGACAGGTTGCGGTGTGTCGTGTACCCATATCCCTGCTGCTGGCCACCAACCTCCTTTACCTTCTTTCCTTAAACATTGGGTCCATAACCGATCGATCGTACTCGAATGGGAACGTTTTTATCGAGCACGCAAACAATCGTACATGGCGTGCCCGGCGTTTGGCCGTTGTTGTTGTGGTGACTTCGTTTTGCGACAAAAAAAACGCTAAGACACTTTTTCGCTGTTGTTGTCGTCCAGCGGGCAGATCCGAAGGAGGTCGTGCGGTTTCGTAAGTGAGCTGCACATTTATGGACAGTTTCCGTCCCCGGGCTTTGTGCACTAAATCGAAGCGTGATTTGAATATATAAACAATATTCCTACGGTGACATCCGCTGGCAGTTTGTGGCGAAGATGCGGGCGGAAGATTATCGGTCGGTGTCGCAAAACGCTGAACGGAAGAGACGGTTGATTGAGAGCGATTCTACGCTTCCGCTTCCCGTTTACAACGGCCGGACGCTCGATCGTTACTAGGGGTGTTTTATTTTATTTTTTTTCGGTTTGGTTTCTGTTAGCTTGTTCACTCCTATAATGAGAGAGTGAGAGATGGGGACAAGTTTGTTTTGAGCAGGGAACTCGTTTGTTGAAAATGAACGGCAATAATTTAATTCAGTCCTTTGGGAGGAAGAGAACGAACGAGGCGAATGGTTACTAGCAAACGGATAGTACCTGGAACCACCACTAGGACTAACGAGCGAAAGAAATGTGCACGGTAAGCAACCGAAGTGTTAGCGTCCTTAGTATTGATTATCAAATCCAGCATGTTCCGTTCGCTGCCTTCCCCGAAGAGCCGCTGCAGGATGGGGAAGAAAAGTTTTTCCTCTTTCTGGTTTTGCCTTTGGCTTCCCTTATTCGGTATGCTACAGATGAAAGCTTGATCAAAAGCTTGTGCAAAGAGACGCCGGTAACAAAGTAGCTTTGTCAACGAGAAGTAATGGAGCTTATCGCGTGCTAAGCTACCTCAAACAATAACAAAACAAGCCGGGAATGGCGATAGATATTTCTCTCAACGAGTTCATTACGAATTCGCTGACAGGTTTTATGTACTTTTTTTTATTTTGTTTCTGTTGTTGTGCATAAATTTGTTTCGATGCGAGCTATGCACACGGTACTTGGTACTTGTGGGAAGGTGTACACCAGATCGGGACCTTCGTCTGTCACTCCTGCTCAGGTTGCCTTTCTATCGGGGTCGGGTTTCTTCTTCTCAAGAAAATCCCTTCAAAGCGATGCAAAGGTGGTGGGTTACGTTCTTCGTTTCCCCACAGGAAAAACACATCGCATCTGCTCATTATCACCTTCGTTTCGTTTTGTAAGGTTAAATCGATTGAAGCGTCTTATGCTGTTAACGTTCGCGTAGTCAATTCGTTCTACTGCTTACCAACTTGCAGAAACGTCTGCCGCAACCGTTGAGCTGATGGGAAAGCTTTCGCGTGAACCGATTGGTATGCGAGAAAGGCAATTCCAATGGAGGAACGCATCTTTCCAAGCCCACGCTACCCACGGACGGAGTTCCGCAGCATGCACGTCCCAACCCCAAACTGTCGCGTGTGCTAATTTACTTCAAGTACCATTAACTGGGGGGAAAAAAAAGATTAAACTCAATAAAGCCGCCCCTTTCCAGCAATGGGACACGATGCTATCACGTTCACATATCCTTCAAGATGATCGACGAGCGGGTTGTGAAGTGCGGAACAACCGTACGTAAGGTGGAAGACGTGTGAGATTGGCTGGTTTGCATCGCGATGAGGGAAAAACCTTTCGGTAAGTCCCCTCGACGTAAATTGGATTACGACGGGTGAGTGGGCGATTCGCAACTGTAAGGAATTTTTCCAATCCGAATCGCGAACTCGAGCATTTGTTGCGGTGTATTTTGTGTGCTTGGGTGTGCGCGATCGCAAGAAAACTCCACCACACATCACCTGCACGAGCGGAGGTCGTATTGCCGGTGGCAGTTTATTCATTTAACAATGATTCACCTTGCTTAACGCAAACACCATACGAAAGGATGTTTTATCAATTAGGGAAATTAATTTCCAGCCTGTTTTCTTTGCGCTCCTCAGTTAAACCGTACTGCCGACAATGTCTTTGCGGGTTTTGTGAGGAAGGTTTTCAACAGGTTTGAATTAATTCAAAGTTTCCCTGTTGTTCTGTAACTCAACCTTACTGGACCCTTCCACCAGATCCAAACGATCGATTTTCACTGCAGCACCAAAGTTGGGTTATGTGGAACTGGAATGTGTCTGGCAACCGAAAACTAATCCAACACTTACACGGACCGGTAACCCGGAAGTTTGTAAAACCTCAGATCGATTAGAAACAAATCGATTGTGCATTGGTACGGTGCGGGCTGGGGCCGGATTGCCCAGCGCCAGAACACATCCTTCCCGTTGGGGGGCGTAGTATTTTATGCGTTCCAACCCCGGGGGCAAAGGAAACGCCAACCTCAGGACCGGGTTAGTACGGTTCAGCCGGATAACGGGAAACCGCAACCGCAACGGAACGTTTCGCAGCCATTCCATTCTACGGCCCGGAACTGCCGACTTCTTCGGGGTCGTAAATCGGAAAATGTTGCGATGATTCCTTTTCTTCTGTTTTTTTTGTTTGTTTGGTTGTCCTACCTCTTGGATGTCGGGCTCGGAATCGAAGCGAAAGGTTTCCACTAACTTTTACTCTCGTCCCGACGCACACACGTGCTTGGGCGCCATGGGCGGACACAATTCTTGGATGCTGTGAGCATAAAACCACAGGAAGTATATGAACTTTCCTTGCCCGGGTACGCACAAAGAACAACCACCATGACTGCGGGGACGGGGACGGTACTTGCGGAATGGAAGGATTAGAAAATGGGTGTAGTAGCCTTAGTTAAAACTTTAGCCGTTTGGTTTGTGAGAACATTGAATTTAATTTTGTAATAACAGATTCTTGTTTTGGATTTTTTATTTGCAGATAGTGCTGTGGTTTCCTATGCATGAATCAATATATAAGAAATATATAACAATCAATATAGTTATTATATTTCTTGGATTAACCAATAAGTTTCGTATATTTTGTGTTCTAAACATGTCTTAACCTGCCACTTCCGACTTCTTTTGCTATTACTTATCTGAAGAAAAAGTGAAGAACGAGAAGAAGGCAGTATAACAGTTGGTTGTTACTTACTTACTTACTTCCCTCCTCTGTCCATGTCGACGGCCTAAAAGGACTTTACGAGCTGGGTCGTCCGGTGCCATTTTCATGACGTGACCAGCCCACGGAGGCTGCCGAGTCTAATTCGTTGTACAACGGTGAGGTCGTCGTACAACTCATAGAACTCGTCATTATCCTCCATTGTCCTTTCAGACATTCGGGGCCAAAAATCCTTCTGAGAAATTTCCTCTCGAATGCTAAGAGGGCTAAGAGGGTTTCGTCAGCTTTGGACAAAGTCCAAGTCTCTTTATACAATCCCTGCTTCGAGTTTTGAGTGGAGTAGCTCTGGACGACTTCACAACTGCAGTCACCTCCCGTAAGTCACCCCTGCGTAGGTCAGGATTTATTAGCAGGGACGCTGCTGATGCCACCATCATTTTGGTTTTAGCCTCGTTAATCTCCAACCCAAGGCTTTCCGCCGCCTGCTCGATCCTCTGGTAAGTATCTGTCACATAGGAGAGCCGGAAACCTATGTTGTCTATGTCATTAGCGTATGTCAAGATCTGGAATGACGTATGTCGATGGACTCCGAAATTTCAACCTCCGAGTCGCGGATGGTCCCCTCTAGCGCTAGGATGAAGAGTAGAAAAAACTAGCCCCTTGGCGCAGACCGTTGATGATAGCAAAGGGCTCTGAGAGTTTTCCATCCACCATCACTTGGCATGTGACGTTGCTCAATATCATTCTTACAAGTCTGTTAAGCTTGACCGAGATTCCAAAAGAGAAAATCCTTCCTTGAAATCTATGATGGGCTGAAAGGAGTTATATCCTATAAGTGCCTTCCATCGATGAGAACGTGGTCTTTTTGGGAATAGATCTGCTGTGGTGATCTCCAGGTGTAGCTGAACCGAGGTGCGCACTTGAAGAAGATACTGCGAATTCATGTCAAAAACATAAAAAAAGCTTATTTCTTGTATGTTTACTAATTATTTTTTAATTTTGTAAATTAAGTATTTTTCAATAATAATTCCTAAATGGAATGAAAAAAAGTTGCATTACACGTTTGTTAGTCCAATTTTTTAAGGTTAAAACTGTAGCTCCTCGTCTTATTTCTTCTGTAGAACAATAAAGGTAGTTTATTTTTATTTATGAAAAATAAAATGATTAAGTAAATTGTAGATGAGTAGTTTTAGCGTGAAACTTTAAATTTCGTGTGACGAAATAAAGACATCAATGAACAATCGCATTTGTCTCTACCCGTCCATTCATCGATTGCATAGCGAACGCGATAGTTCGATGGATTATTCTTCGGTTTTGATTGTTCGTAACTGAATATTTCAAACCTTTCCCGCGATTCGGAGCAAAACACTCACCAGCGTTTCGCATTTGGTGGATAACTTGGAACGGAATGCCAGTGCCCGGTGTGAAATAGCTAACGATAGCTCCCCGTACACCGTACCATCAGAGTGAGAATGAAAAATGAATGAAATGAAATTTTCCTCCTTCACAGCGCTCACACCCAGACTGCACTGATTTGATGCTGCGTTACGAACTTTCCGCGAGTATGACCGAGCGATCAAGGACCGGGTGATGGGAACTAGCCGGGAAAACAGCACCACCACAGCGAGATTTGATTTATGAACTAACAATAAATTATGTGTATGCTTCGGCTGCATTTCGAACCAAGCCGGAATGTGTGCGTTTGTGTGTTTGGACATGTTTGTAAGAGTTAGTGGTTCATCCGACCGAGCACGGGCGAAACTCGATTCCGGACTTTGGTGGCGCTCATGTAACATCTTAATTTTATTTGGCACTTTTCGCCTGCGTACAGCTTCACCTGCCACGCTTCGCTTCGGTTGACGTTTGGACGCTGTCAATGTTTCGTGATGTTCGGGAGGTTCGTTTTTTTTTTGGTTGGAATCGAACGTGATACCAATCCACAAGCAGCACCAAGCGCCAACGCGTTTTCCACCGTGCAGGATGGGTAGGAAATGATAAGACCATGTCGTCGTGTGACCGGGACTGGATCGATCCATTTTGGCAGTTTGTGTGCCACCGAGCGAACCCGGCTGTGATGGGAAGCGTGCGAAATAGAGAGTGCTCTGCTGCTGTCGGAATTTCGCCCCAACATTCTTGGCCAAGCGCTTCGCTACTGTCGAGTGAACACGATCGATGCTTCTCCCGTGTCCTCCCGGGTCATTCGTCCTGCGTGACCGGCCGGGAGGATTAGGGGTGGTCCCAGTCGAAAGGCGAAGGGGAAGTGTCGAAACATGTTGCAAAAATGATAATTAAGTAGCTTCAATTTTATACCATCGAAGCTTATCCGCTCGCTAAGGAACCCGATGTGCACAAGCTGGCCACGGCTCCTTTCCTTTTCTGGTGTCCAAATTCTCGCGGGCAAAGCGGTTTTTTTTTTCTTTCTGCGACTCTCACCTCCACCACCGGGTCTTGAGGCTGATGGGAACGATAGTGAATGTGTCTGCACGTGCCCGGGTTTCACGGTTGTGTATGGTGCGTCCGCTCCATTTTTTTCATTCCCTTTTCCCAGAGATATTAGACGTCAGTCGGTGACCAACCAGCGCAGGATGGGCAATGGAATAATGAAATCGTTCTGCCGTCGGCTGATTCACACACACACACAGAGAGAAGAAAAACTCGAAAAGAATAAGAGTTCTTCACCGCCCTCTTCTAGCCCGTGCCGCGATGATTTATGGTGATCAATATGATTATTCCATTCGCTATGCTTCACCGGCGCTCTCGCCGAAAAAGTTGCCCGTCCAAGCAACCACCCCCGGGGGGGGGGAGTGGGCTGCCGGTTGTTCGCGTGCCTCCGTAAGTCACTATCTCCACCGGATGGTTGGGATGGTGGCACGGACGTTGCTATTTATTTGACAGCACACGGACGTATTGTACACGGCATCGGGACCGATTCTCTGATAGGTACGTGACGGTTGGCTGCCGACGGGATTAAGGATCCGTGGGCCGATTCCTTGCCACTGCCGAAGACGAAATGTCAATAATTTCCACGGCATCAGAAGTCAGGGAAAGGGAAGAAGGAAAAAAGTTGGCACCGGGTGAACAAATTGAATTTTCGCTTCCCTCCAAAAGCGCACGGCCTACAGGCCCGATTCGGGAAGTAGTGGAGCCTGTCACCCTGTCAGAAGCCCTGTGCCACAGGAGTCCACTGTGTCTAGCTTCTAAAGCGGCCGATACTGCGCACGTGAGTGCGGGTTCGAGTACGTTGGAACTTTCCGTTGGAGTTGTTAAGCCTTGAACCCAGCCCTGCCTTGAACTAGATTGCCATTGTGTGTGTTGCTTTTACACCCGTAAGGAGTAGATTATTTCCTTCCCGGATCGGAAGTGTGTAAAGTTTTCGCGGAAGCTTTATTTATCCCGCTCACAGGCAGCACACGACAAGGACAGTAAACTTTGCGCTTCGGAAGTAACGATTAACTTGAAGGTGCATGCGAAGCTTTACTGTGAACTTTTATCTGATTTGCCGTCAGTTCAGTATCGCCCGGTGGGAAAGAAGTTTGCAAAAGCGAAAAAGGGGTAACAGTAAGCAGTGAGAGCTCTTATCTAACGGTGAAGGATTTAAATATCTGCATGTGTTACGACTTTAAGCAAAAAAAAAAACGAAGCAAAAACTAGCGAACCAAAACTTTCCGACTCTGCACTCAACGCTCTGTTTCGGCCTGTTTTGTCCTTTTCAGCTCAGACCCGTATCGGTTTAGCAAATGCAAGTAAACTTCAATCCCATTTTGCTCGTATTTTCCACTCCCCCCCATCTCAACTTTAGTAGATTGTGCTCGGAAATCCGCTCGACACACTGAAACGAAAAGGGAGGGAAAAAAGGGACCTATCGAAACGTTCAAGTTTGAGCAACTTTCGGGTCCCGCTTTCGGTGCCGCTCCGGAAAGCTATAAATATGGTGTACGAGAAATAGTTTGGACTTTCCCTTGAACTGAAAAACGTTACGCACGCATCGGGTAGTACTAGTACTGTGGGCGAAAGGATCCCTTCTGCTTGGATCATTTCTTCCGGCGGTAAGGCGAAAAGTCACTGGTGGGCAACAGAAATCCCACAAAAAGAAAGGAAATTCACACACACACATAGCGCATTCACCAAATGGGTTGAATCAAACAGGATGAAACAAGGGAAGAAGAGAAAGAGAGAGAAAAACCCGAGAGGCGAATGAAAAAAAAGGCGATCCAACTCGTGCCGAATCGAATATTTATCTTGTTCACATAATTTAAGTCAATTTGAGTTATTGACTTTCTACCAGAGTTCACTGGTACATAAAAAGGCGATTTTAACATTTGAACATCGGTGTTCCTCCCAGCACGAAAAAAAAACGATGAAGGAAGCGAACGAAAACGTGGAAAACTAAAGTAAAACAACCTGCACAACTTTTCTTTTCCAACAATGAGTGTGGTACGATGCAAGTTTCAGCCTTTCGGAAACCCGCAGGGCAGTAGCGCGCAGTGCAAGGATAACTCGCTGTCTGGGGGTGGGTGGGGAAACAGGCCGACCGGATGGTCAAGCGCGTGGGCTGCAGTTGGTGGAATGTTCTAGGGTCGGCTCTGGGTATTCCGGTAGGCGGAACGTATTGAAGGTTTGAAATTTTGATTTAACATTGTTTGGGAATCTGTTCCAAAGATTACAACTGCTAAGATTGGGGAGTGAGTACAATTACAAGTAATTTAAAAAAAAGTGTTTTTCGTGTCTTTTGAAAACTCGTTTTAGTTCTCACTTTCAAAGTAATATAATGTTTGCCTATTAAAATTTGCTCCTGGAATTGTATTTTTTCCAAATATATGTTACTGCAATAGTTTTTTGTTTGGTCTTCTTCGTTGTGTCTCTATGAATACTTGAGTTGCTTCTTATAATAACTTCACGTACTTTATTACCATATTAAGGTTTTACACTTTTATACTTTGACTTCGTTTGGTTAGTACTCTGAATATTTTTTGCCTAATTATTTAAAACGTTTTTTTAGGATTGTAATTTCCGGACATCGCTTCGTTATTTTGGACTGAGTTTTGGTTCCGTGTGCTGCTCCTTTTATATGAAATTAATATGAGCTTATTTAGCCTTTTTGAATAGCTCACAGTCTTGTTATCTTTTGTGAATATATTCAATTTATTACTTTAATAAGTAAAAATAATTTCTTTGTAGTGTATCTGTAGTAATAGTTTGAGTTTGTCCCATTTTGCTTGTACGACAATTGATAAAGATCGGTTTTAAGTATTTTCGGTTTGTGTCTCGGCTAAGTCGAGTTTGCTGTAGCTCTGTTCCGTAAGACGTGTTACTCTCTGATGTGTCTTAACTGCAAGAATTGTTATGCGCTTCTAGGTTAGTGCAGAAATTACACCAGTCGTAAAGGGTGAAACATGTGATATTTCGGGAGTGTAGAAAATGGTCTGACTCGATTGGATGTCTCTTTCACAATGTGTATTCAATTTATAATATTCCAAAGTTCAAATTACAACAGTCCATTTTCCTACATTTGGCGTCCTGTTTATACTAACTGCTCATAGTGTTGTCAAATGTTGTTTAGAAATTTCATGTAATATTTTGAGTTCAAATTAAGTTCAAACTCCCCTTGCTCAATTCCAACAGTTAGATTGTAGATCTGTATATAATTCTGTTTATTTAAATTTAACTTATCACTACTTTTAACCAAACTTACCCTAACCTTACAAAAACTAGCCTTTCCGAGTTGGATATTGTAAGAGATATCTCTATAGCGCGAGAGCTGATATGAGAAGAGATCGAACTCGACAGTTGTGTAAGGTTCGGAGCCTATTGTTGCAGCTGTGTTGCTAAACTGAATTATAGCAAGTATGTTTCTATAACTAGATATATAAGATTTACTCAGTAATCAGTAATCCTTCCAAAGCGCTGGGTGAGTACGTAAACTCATTCCATTTGTGAAGTAACCGGCAAGCTTGTTGGTCCAATTTCTAAAATCTTAAGTGTTTTGCTACTCAAATGAAACAGTTCCCAAAACGCAATACATGCATAGAGAAGAAACAATGCCCAAATAGCATTTAGGCAAGAGCCCTCGTAAGAAGGCTTTCGGTCAATCAAACATGGTTTTCGTTCCCAGCAACTTGACCTATCAGACCCCCAGTTCAAACGGTCATTGGCCAGCTTTGATGCGTTGCACCCAGATGCATCCTTCGAAGGCTTCACATTGCAAAGCGGATCAGAATCCGCACGCTACAAACACCAGGGATACTGGACGGGGATGGCACCAAACCAGCAATTGGCTACCGAGAATCAAACACTCGACCGTCCGGTCCAGCTCGACCACGACGTGTCCGACCGAGGCGAACCGAACCGAAAACCGTTTGACAAATTAATCACCCACTTAAGATGGGAAGCTGAGTGACGTCTTTTGGGAGCTGCCCGTACGTCCGCGTTGCCTCACGCCCTCGGTTGAACCCGTCGTCGAAGCGATGGGGCTCGGTTTGCTATTGCCAAGGTAATACCGGTACCGGTGCGGCCATGAATGACAGTGGATCGGAAAATGGAAAATTGGAAATTTATCGACAGCAAGCATCTTAATGGGAAAATTGACACTGCTTCAATCAAACGTGGTGCCTTCAAGACAGATGGAGCATAGCGTCAGCTGGCGATGTGGAGCAGTTAGCGAATGGCTGGTATGGGCGGCAAAGGACGAACGGTGGATATTGCCGATTCGTAGAATATTAGCATTTTTTCAGAGCTGATTTGAGAGTGGAGAGTTTATAAGAGTGACATTTTCTGGTACAGTGGACAGAGAAAGTTCATGCAGAGAATTACGGTTTCAAACGTTACGTTTGAAAAGAGTTTCAATTTCTTTAGCGTTTTTGGATCAGTCTACTAAAGCGTCTACTAACAGCATAAAAAAGCAACTTAACGACGCTAACTTCTAATGCAACAACACCGTCGCTGATAGAAGTTTTCCCAGTGCAGTATTAGAACTCTGGCTAACTGGCTTCCCACTGAGACACAATGAAAGTCTGACATGGAAAACTTTGGCGGGCATCACAGGGAGAGATTTTTGACACGATTGTCCCAATTTTTGTGCTGCTTTCTTCTTGGTACTTTCAAATCATGTGATGGCCGGATGATGGCTTCTTACAGCCCCAGTTGGTTCGAGCTGGGGCGGGGAAAACTTTTCCTATCCTTACAAAAATACAACAGTCCTGTGTGATGCATCGGCCCGCACCACCGTCAGTTATGACGCGGAGGTTAACTTCAATTTGGAAGAAAGTTTTCCCCCGAGGTTCTTTTTTTTCCACCTCCGCCTAGTGGTGGTTCTGCGCCTTGTGTCTATTGCTGTCGTCACACTTTGCACCGTACCGCACGAGTCTGTACCGAACCACATCGCTCGTTGTTGATTCAATGATTTTCCGCCTGTTTTGGCGCACATTTCACCTGCATGACAATGAGGTTTTGATCTCCGGCGAGTGCGTCGAAAGTTTTGGGAGAATGAAGGAGATGGATTTGGCCAAGGTTAGCAAAAACCGTTCCACGCGGCAGAGACACGGTAGCAGCAGGACGTGCTATTTTAATAAACTAATTCATAGAATATGGATTTCACTTGCCATGTCTCTCAGGTGAGACTGGGGTGTTTTTTTCCATGATTTACAGACATCCCTGTGGATACCTCTCCATCAGCATGGTGCTGATGCTGGAGATGTTTAAATTTTAATACGCTTGAACAGGTTTACGAAATATGCAATCAGCACCGAGTACCACACTGTCGCAAGAAGCATCACCCTGCACCGTATACAAAAGCGAGTGCTAGGGAGGAATGGAAAAAAAATATTGGAGTTTCGTTGCGGTAAGTGATTGGAGTTTGTATCCCACGAGATGGAAAACCGTTTCGTCGAGTGTCATCTTCGCAGTCAAGTGGCAGTATCCTCTTCTTCTGCGGTATCTCCTGCATGCGTGCTTGTGGCCCAGCTAGCGGAAGTAAATATTATTGCTATCATTATCAACCACATCCGATTGATCAACCACTCGACTGATCGGACTGGTGCGTTTCTTCCGTATTTACCAGTGAGCTATGTAAAGCTCTTGTATCTTCGATTGGTAGGGATGTAGTGAACGAATTTAGTGCCAGGTAAGTTACTGAGAGTAGTTCCTTTAACACAACAAACGGCCAATCGGTGATCGAAAGTTCAGGTACTGGATGATCGAATTATTCAATATTGACTGTGAGGTTCGTGCTAACTTCGAAAACATGAAAATCCACCCAAAGTCCAAGGTTTGTAGTGTCACAAAATAGGAGGAGAATACTTTAAGTATTCAAATATGTCTCCCGGTCCTGGTTCTATTATTCCTTCTGGTCCTCCATTTACACATTCCATTTATCGACTTTTCCCACAACCTCAAATTGAGGCATGTTAAGTCTTTTTATTTGACTTTCATCCCCAATTCCTCGAGTGCTCTTTGTACTGTGGTGGATCTAGCGCAACGCTGACCGCATCACCTCCAGTAAAGCTGATTTCCCGGGTAGTAAAATATCAATTTAAACGATAGTCTTTTAGCACCACCATTTTGATGGGAAGTCCTCCGGAAAGGAACCGGACTAGTGTGCATTCATAAATTTCAATCATTTCCTTCCTGCCTTCCAGTCGGATGCTTTAACATCTTCATGGAAGTGTTGTGGAAATGCGTGTAACCTTAACCGAGTTCTCGTGAGCGGAGGTCGTGAGGATATTCGGTGGACATCTTTTTTTGTTCCTAAGTTGCTTTCATGCTCCATTGTCCATCGTTCGATAGCCGGAAGTTGTAGTTATTTTTGTCCATACCATAACATGCATCCTGATCTTGATTGACCATCTGGTATGGTTCACAAGCCTGTACACTATCCATTCCCCTTGCCGGGGAACATCATTAAAAGCAAACGTTCCGGAGTGCTACGGGTTCATGTGCACGTCTTTTTATTATACAAAGGGGAAAGAGCGTAAAAGAATTTACACCATTTTCTCACCTCGATTGAAATAACGGCAGGAAACGGGAATGGTTTGCCCACTTTTACCCATTAGCAACACGGACACTTGGATGGACGAACGGTACCGAGGCAAAACCGACCCAGTAGGGCTTTGCTGGCTGGCGTTAGGAAGTAGGATGAATACTAAATCAATTTGTCAATACCGTTGATGGACAAACCGAATAAGTGCGCTTGGCTGGGGCCGGACAGTAAATTAGATTTTTCATATAAAATAGTGGATCGAAACATTCCCGTGGTTTGTTGGGTTTGTTGTGTCTGTTGCCTTGAAGTAATATTTAGGAAGAGAGAAGAGTTGTGTGTACAGCCAGTGAGATGGATTCTAAGTTAGAGATAAAGCTTTAAGAAAAGTGTAAGGAAAAAATAGAAATAATGTTCAAGCCTTGCTAATCAAAGTTTATTTTCAGAGTATTATTAACTAAAACAATGGGGAATAATTCCCAAAGACTAGAACAAAAATGAAATAATATAGAAATTTGTTTTTAATTTTTAAACATATAACTGTATCACACTTGAAGGCTCCTGCCCTATTTACAGCCTATTCGCAGCTGATTTCCCAGGTCCAAAATTAACCACTAACGGATCCCTCTATAGACACTGAGCCGATTTTGTAGACAATTGAAGCAACCAACGCGTCTGAAGTGTAGCCGTCTACGGTGAAAGCTTCTTCAGGAACTTTTGCACCACAGCACCGCCCGGTGCAAATTAATATGAAGGTGAATAATTTAGCAGGCAGTTGACTTCGCAGAAGTTGACCGCCGCAGACGAAACGAATGGTCCAACGGGCTGGGGTATTGGTAAATAACTAATACGCCAGCGAAATGCGTGAGAAGATTGCTATCCGCCCTGGTGTAATGATGGTGAACGCATTGTTTTGTTGCAAATGCGTGATCGGGCAGGATAAATCGTTAGGTGAATGAAATCGGATGTGAAACTTAATTGGATTTTCTGGTGATAAACGTAAAGAAACGAACGGTTGGGGTTGAGTTTCTTTGGCCCACTTGGTGACGGTGGCTGGTGATTGGGCTTGGGAAAGCGATGGGATGATGCATTTTTAAACAAGCGCGCTGGCCACAATGCTGGACAATTCGTGGTCGGTTTATGTGTTAATTCTGTTTGGTATGCAAGCGTACAGAAACACGTGCTTAAATTGATACAAAACCGCAAGTACAGATTGTTTGATTTTATGATTGAAAAACAAAGAATCAATACGTTGTCTTTTAGTGTACAAAAGAAACAAAACTTTTTTTTTAGTTTATGTATTTTAATTTTAATTTGAACCAATTGTCTATATGTAAGAATTTTGGATGATATCTTCAAAAATCCTAATTTTATTATTTAAACGTCATTAAAATATATTTAATTGGATTGTTTTCTCGTAACACTATGTAGTAAAATCCCCGAATTTTAATAGAAATGCGTAGTGCGCACCACTCCATATGCGACTCGTGCTAATGTTCGGCTGATTTCGTCTGGCGCGTTCATCGCTTGTTGATAGGGATGGACAAACCCGACGGTGCAGAATGCCACTGGCAGTAACAATATTTTAAAAATAATTATAACAAAATTCTTAAATAAATGATTTCCGATTTCAGATAATGGTTAAAAATTTTACGATAGTGAAAAATAGTGATTAACACTCATTTTTACTTTAAAAAAAATTCATTTTATTAAATTCTAAATAAAAATAATTTTGATTTTCTGGTTGTTTTTTTGTTATTCGATTGTATGAAAGTTCGCTTGCATGAGCTGTGCATAATAAATGATTTATTTAAAAAAAAACGTGTGACCGATGCAAAGTGATAAAATAACTTTAACAAAATAATTAACAAATTACTTTCCAGAAGCCCTTTTATAAACTCTTGTTGTGAACTGTAACATATGTAAAAAAAATAGACACATTTCTTCAAATAACGTCTTCATTAATTTCAATTATACAATAATTTCTAAATTATCAGCTTTTCTGCAACAACAATCAACTTTCTATTAGCTTCACCGATTTGACATCCCTGGCATTCGCATTCGCTCTCAGAGCACGCACACTATTCCTCTCACGTATCGCTCCGCCGCATGCTCGCGCCGCGCACCGTTCTGCGAGAATGCGGCGTACGCGTAGAACATAACGGAGCATAACACAGCATAGCGTAGCATAAAATGCCAGTTCTCTCTGATCTCTCGAAGCGTGCGGACGTGCGGCTCGTTATCGCGAACCGATGAATCATTTGCGCGATCGCAAAACTCGTGTTTGATGAATAGAGAAATTGTGACTAAATATAAAAGCGTAGGGTGAGTTTTATCGGCCCGCTGTGGATCGTTTACATGCCGCTGTAAAGATGGCTCCCTCTTTGTCAGTACATTCTACACATTGTGTCCGTGTACGGGTACTGCATACCTCCCGTACGCGTTCCGAGTGATTATCCTGATGGTGAAACGTCAAAACAGAAAAGTTTCCGTACCGTGCTGTTTGTCTGATGCAAAAGTTTTAAATATAGAAGTTCCAAAAAGCCAATAAAGTTCCGCCGCAAAAGTGCAAAGTGTCCGTGGAAAGCGGAAAAGATATGCAGTAACAGATTACGGCATAAAAGAAGCAACAACAACAAAGAAAATGGGAAAAAATCCTAATTGTGTGTACGAAAGGGCCAGCAACATACGATCGAAAACACCGGGCGGGTGTGTGTTGCGCGGGTGTGCCAAACGCAATGTGTACGGTGTGGCGGGAAAAGCAGTGCAAAGCACTCGTGTGCACACTTTGTTATGGTTGGAGTTTTGGGTGGGGAAGGCCTACACCCATCATCTCGCCTTAACAAAACGGTTTACGTTGTTGCGTGATTTTTTTTCCCCCGTCTTCTCCCTGTACTTGTTTGTGGCTCCGGTTTCATTCTAATCCCTTCATCTCGCTTGCAACTCCCTTTGCTGCTAGGGTCGCACAAAGACACAGACACAGGGATGATGCTTTTCTAAAAGGAGGCCAACAACATCGCAAAGATCGTTTTGCCAAGCTTCATCCACGTCAAGTGGTTTTGGTGCTGATGGTACGGCGAGCAGAAACAAAAAAACCCAACCTGTGTCTACCAACGGTGTACGTTCGCTGTGACGGGGCAAACCCCGACATTTTCTTGGCGTGCGTCGTCGTGCAGCCAAAAGGTCCCCATGTTTTCGCCGGTTGCTGTGTGTGCGTGTGCTTGTGTACCGAAGAGAACGGTTTTAGAAAAGCAAGCAGCAAAAACCTTCCTAGGAGGCCGTGCCAAGACTCGACTCGACAAAGCTTTTCACATGTAGCAGCAGCAGCAAGGGAAGCCATGGCAACGGTGATGACGGTGTCCGGCCGCTTTCCGGTTTTGTTTTTCGTTTGCTTTTCGTTCGTTCGGTGTTTTGGGCTGAAGGTGTATCGCGGCTTCTGCAGAGCAAGAGCATGCAGGGCAGCGGGCACCGGGTTTGGCTGGAAATCACGTTTCTGCTTTGTTGTTGCTTTGTCCTCTGTGCAGTTACCTTTCACGATCACACGTACACTACGGAATGGTTGGTGGTACGGGAAGATGTGGCCCGTACGAGTGCAGTTTCCTCCACCGGTTGGATGCTGCGTGCTTCGGGCTATAATAGTGTGTAGCGAGAGAATGACGCCTCTGCGGTGGCGTTGCTGTGTACGCAAAACAGTGCTGCAAGTGTGTGCATACATGTTGTGTCCCCAGCGCAAGAATGTGCCCGTGCCGTGTGAGAAGGCAAACCGAAACACACGACACGGCGCGTAAGGAAAAACAACACACACTCGAAGCTCGGCCGGTCATTGGAGCGATTGCAGCAGGAAGTGCGTCCAAAGTGCCGCTGGTAAAAGCGTAGGGAACAGTGCAAAAAGGCGCACGCGAAACACGGCAGTCGGTCGACAAAGCGGCCCGCAAACACAACAAATCCTCATCAGCTGCTTGGTGGTGGTGCGCATCGTCTGACCGCTTGCTCTTGTGTGTTAGTGCAACACGCATGACAGGGCATGACGAAAAAACAAAACCCAATCCAAAAGCAAAATAACGCAAGAGAATTGAGCAAGAGAACAGAAAACTTAAAATACGGGAAAGAAAACAAAAAAAAAACGCATACTACAAGAGAAAATACTCGGCACGGGTGGTTAGGAAGGATGGAGATATAAAACAAGCGCACACGAAAGAGCAACAAAGCAGAACGGGAGAGAAGCAAACGAAACGAGCTTACAGCATCCACTGGATCGTCGCTCAGCACAGCTTAAAGGCAGCGCGCCGGAATTGCAAAAGAAAAAGCTCACCATCGGGAGAATGTTGCAAAAATTCCAGCGCTCACTAGATCTATTTTAGATTAATCTTCTTTCGGGCGCTTCTACGTGTTGTGCTTCTTCGTTTGCCCATTCCCGTTCCATTCCTCACGTACGGTGAAGCTTCGCTAGCGTCACCTACCGTGTATCCACCGGGCTGGAATGTCTAGGATGTGCACCTTTTGCGGCACTGTGGCTCTTTATTGCTTTTACGGGAGAAAAACAAAAAACCGGTCCTGGTTGCAGCGGAGAACCCAGGGTATCCTCTCATCCGCTCGGTGCCCTTAATTTTTCCCACACGACAGTGTAATTATTCTTTTAGGCCTTTAAATGAGTTTACCCAAATTGGGTCGCTTTGCTTTATTGGAAGGACATTTATCGGGACGTGGCTTAAAGCTGCCCACAATACGGTGTTGAGTAAACCCGGCCAAATCGGATTGAGAGTATTTAACATTAATAAAAGAAGGTAGAATAATTGTACTGAGCAGCGCAATGGCTGGAAGGCGATTACTTGGAAGATTTAAAAACGAAGGTAAGTTTGATTCTTTTTTATAATTTTAATTCACACTGTCCATGTAGAATAAGTTCTTGGGATAAATTCTGTAAAAAGCCTCACCAGCTCGTGATAAATGATCGTTAACTCACTACACTGAGGGAGTGTGCGTGTGGTCCTCAGCAAAGAGGTCAGATAATGGTTTGGGTATTTTAAAAAGATTGTTTTTGCTTTCTTTTGAGCACGACCACCGTAGGATGGTTGCGCATGACCTTAGCAAGAGCTTTACCTCATTTTTAATCTCATTAATCAAAACAAAGGAAAAAGTAGTGGAAATAAAAACTGAAGTAAACTGACAGAAGGTGATATCCGTGAAGCTCACTGACGATGTTGATGATGATGATGAAGCTTCTGTAGCTGCTCAGTTTCTCGTTGGTGTACGGGATGTCGAAATTCCAGAGCACTGAACAAGAGGGTGGGTAAATGGGTGTTTGGTGCAAAGAAAAAAAAACAACCCCTTTCGACGTCAATAATCGCTCCGGCCGGTCGGAAAGCTGATGTTCTTCGCTCAAGATAGACGGATAGGTTTGTCACTGGTCAGCGATTGATATCGTTCATTCGCCCGGATCGTAGAAACGGAAAGGGTGTTCCCTTGGGACGCGCAGCATAATGTAGGGCCCTGCCTATAGACCGAGAAAGAGAAGCAGAAGTATACATATTGCCCGTTGCTTTTTTGATCGTGAATGACGCGGTATCCATCGACTAAAAATGCCGTGCTCGTCGAAAAGATCGCGATCGCGGCTCGTACATATTGGAGTACGCAAGGGCCGTCCGTGTGTCGCTTCTTCCTTTGCCAAACACGCACACACAGACCTGGTGGGCCTGTCAGACCACCTGCAGTTCCCACCGGGGCCACCGATTGATGCGATTGCGGGCCCGGTAGATGTGTCTCGGCGGGTTGTTAAGGGAAACGTGAACGAGAAGAAAGAAAACGTTCGCCAATCGCGGTCAATGCGCGCGTCATCATATCGACTGCGGTGGTGAGACCCTCTGTTTTTTTTTAAAGACGGTCCGCCATCGTCGTATTAACGCTCAGATGGATGGTTTTATGTGAGTTTAATGTGATCGTATAGCAAAATTTATGTCCCATCGATCGGATGTACGGGTTGGGGAGGCTTTCTCTGTTCGACTGGTTCCACGGGCCGTGCCTTTTTTTTATCTTTGTCGCTGGAAACCAAACCCGTTCGGTTAAAATCGATATCCCGATGCTGCTTAGTGCACTTTAATGATCTGACACAAGATTGGATTTGCGTTTGGGTCGGAGGCACACGCAACGAAATTAACTTCCACCATTGGTTTTACCGAATCTTTGCATGATCGAACCGGACACCGGCGAGTTGGTTGGTTTTATCGTGCATTTTGTTTTTCCCGATTTTTTTTTTTCAAATTAATTTGACGCCGTTAATGCTTAATGACGTTTCTTTTCATGCAATCATTATTGATCGCTGCAGGCGAGGAAAATATGAGCCGTCCGCCCTGGGGTGCATGGTACGATAAGGAATAGGTAATAAATAATCAAATGTTCGTATTTATTTATTCTTTCCCGCTGAAATGTGATTAAAAAAGAAAACTTTAAAATTTCGTCATCCATTGGGCATTCAGAGAGTTGTTTGAAGGAAAAAAAAACTTTTTTAAAAATTAAAGCGACAACTCTTCTCAAACACATAAAAAAATTGTTTGTAGCACTCGTCTGGGAGTAGCAAATGTATTTTGATTAAAAATACACCTGACACGTTGTCTCTCCTATGTTCCGCCTTGTTCCAGGGTAAATCTAAATCTTCAAAAAACAAAAAAAGGTAGAAATACATCCATCCTTCAATTGGCATCGGTAAATTCATGCCGGTGTTTTCGTTCCTGTGCCCGGAACCGTTCCATCCAATTCCCACCGGGTGTGCCTTACACCTGCAACCGAAACCAAAACAAAAAAACAAAAAATCGTCTCCATCGCCTTCGTACCGTACACCGTGAAGGAAAAGCGCTTTTTCGAAGTTTCCGTAAAGATTTCAATACCACCGACAAGGGAAGAGATACTGGCGGTGCCGGTCGGCAACGGGAAGGTCCCACGCTAGAGCAGGCGTTATTTATCTTTCTCACTTTCCATCGGTGTTAAATCCGGCTAGCGTGGTACCAGGCACTTCCATCTGCATACCGGGCCGGGGATTGGGCGGGTTGGAGGGAACCGAACTCGAATAGCACCTAATTAAACATCCCTATTTCTCTCCGTTCGCTTCCGTTATCCTTTCGCAGCCACCGGCTTTGACGCCGGGAGGAAAAGCAATTCCAACCATTTTCGTCCCGGTACCTGTGTGTCTGGCTTTGCTCGTCGGGTTGTGAAAAACCTGTCCTCTCGAAAGGAAACGGTGCCGGTGTGGGGAAGAAATCGGTGGTCACGAATTTATCCCGTAAACGATACCGAACCGAAATTCTATCCTGCCAATTAAATATTCTCGCCGTGTGCGTGTGTACTGTTTGTTTTCGCCCGGGCGGCTGTGTTCGTGTGCTTTGTTGGGCCATTTTGGACCGAAATTTCGGGTCGGATACAGCATCCTTGCAGGCATCCGGAACTCGGTTGAATGCCGGGGAATGGCTCAAGTTTAATTCGGGTAAAATTTATAGCCCAACTGAGCATCATCGCGTATGGTGCTGCGGGTGTTTTCCGTGCTAAAGTTTTGTTTTCGGGTGTGTGCGTATGTTTTTTTTTCCTTCTAGAAGTTCGATTGTCGTAATTGAAATATTCAATTGGCGTTGGTGAACTAGGGCGGCGGGAAAGGACCGATGGTGCTGACAGGTGGTAAAATTAGAGATAGGTTTAACAATAATACCTAACATTCCATTGCTGCTGCATGAAAGGCTCGTAATGGCGGCTGGAAATTTGTAGAACAACGCTTTACTGGAAACGCTTCTCTGTGAGTGGCTGAAAGGTTTATCTTTACGTTACGGTTACGGTTATTGTAATGCGTACGAATTGAAACGCATTGCGTTAGAGGATTAGAGCACAGGTTTTTTTTAGCACATTTACTTCATTACAACGATTCAATATTATATGGCGTTTGGAGTAATGTTTCATATCAACTTAGAGAGCAGGGTACGCAAGAGCCTTGTTCTCCAACGAGGCGGATTAGCTGCAACAAGATCCAAGACTCATACCTTAGAATGCTTATCATAAATATTTTTACGTTAAAGTACACACATACCAGAGGAAATTTAAATTTATTTTTAAAAGCGCAAAAGATAACAAAAACGTTTCAATGGAGGACTTTTGAGAGTGTTGAAACAACTTTTTTTAATTCCTGAAGGACGGCTTTCGTCAAAATTATGATAATTTAAAAAAAGACACTTGATTCTAGTTCGTGCAGAGCCAGTCTTTGAAAATGATTATTTGAAATAATATGCAAGACATCTAAATATGCAAAAAAATCCTCTGAACCACTCACGGTCGAGCGCCTTCGTCCGCTAATGTCGTGGTGAACGCTTCTACGCTATCGCTTCACCTCAGTTTGGGCCTATCACGTCTCATCTGTTCATGTGGACGGCCTAAAAGGACTTTACGGACTGGATCGTCCGGTGTCATTCTCATGACTTGACCAGCCCACCGGAGCCTAGGGAGTCTAATTCGTTGTACAACGGTGAGGTCGTCGTACAACTCTTAGAACTCGTCATTAAAGCGGCTCCTCCATTGTCCTTCCAGACATTCGGGGCCAAAAAATCTTCTGAGAACTTTCCTCTCAAATGCGGCTAAGTGGGTTTCGTCTGCTTTGGACAAAGTCCAAGTCTCAGAGGCGTCTGTGAATACAGGGACTATATAAGTTCTATCCAGCTTCGACCGTCGCGATAGGTTTTTGAAAGTTTCCTCAGATTATAGAAAGATACTTCTTTTGTTATAAAACAGCCAAACATTTTCCAGTATATTACTACTTAGTTAACAGTATACCACTTGGTTCTCAGCATTGATAGAGCTTCTGCATTCTCGAACTTTAGGTTTGGACATTGCTCGTTGGACTTCCGCTGTGATTTGTTAGGTTAGATGTGATTTGGAATGTTTATCATATAGAAGATGATAAAACTTTTCTTTCGAACATACTGTCTGTTTATCACTCCTCAATTTACTTCCTAGAAGCTAATTACATATCATCCTTTGCCATTTAGTAAATGTTATCTTATGTTTCCCCCAAAAATAATATGGTTGATATTTCATTTTAAAGCACAACCAATTTTATTACCTTTAATAATGCCCTTTTCTTGCTATTCGCGTCCTAAAAGCGTGACGAAAATGACATAACCTGTCACAGCAGGCAGCAGGAACATCAAACTCACCCGAATAGCTCACTGTGCGCTCCCTTTTTGATATTTCGCTTACAAATCAACCTCGGTGCTTGTAATGGGGGAGTGCACTTGAAGATTTGGCCACCAAAGCGAACAGCTGGTGGGTGTGCAATTCAAAGTGTGCCGCGTACCGAACAAATGTATTTCCGGAGTTTTGCTCCCGGTGGGACAAATAATTCTACATTTTGATTAGATTATTCCGTATCCTGGCAGTTTGGGACAAAACCTGTGCCTGGTGCGCTAAAACAAGGGCGCCCATTCGTTGACAGAGGGTTGGCTACGTGTAATGCATAAAACAGGGTTTGTTTTAACGATAACGGAATGACGGCGAAAAGGGAACGCAACCCTGCTGCACGTATCCTTGATGGTATAGTTAAGATTGTTGTCTTGCAGCAAAGGGGGATGATTTTTCCTACGAATTGTATAAATATCATCGTAATCTCTTTATTCGTGCGTTTGCACCGTGCACCTACCGGTTCGTATTCGTGTCCCCCATCCTGCGAACGGTCACCCTCTGTGCAGTCATCAGTCATGTTTGGTTAGAGTGAGGAAAATGAGGACTCACCCCTATCCGATTACCGACCGGGAACGCACACAACGCGTTCATGAGTAGTTATCATTTGAGGTTCACCTTTTTTACCCCTCGGACAGATGATGCGCTTTCCAAGCGTATTGAAGTGCCGTTTGACGACAGGTTCTTCGCTGCTGGCGCCAATAGATTGATATTTCCTTTTCAGAAACCTGGGTCTTCCAATGACAGGTTTACCCAAGGATAGTTGCCTACGTGCATTGAGTTGTTGTGTTATTCGATGCGGACTTCGGAGTTCAACTTGTGAGGTTTTCTTTTAAGTTCATTGGAACAATTTGTTTTGCTAGAAAGGATGATTTGAATGCCGAAAATTCAGGGTTCCGATTGGATTGACAATAAGTGGACATTTCTGCCCAGCGACCCAGCGAGAGAGTGTATTCTTACAGGAGGAAACACAATTCCGGCCCACCGACCTGAGGCCAACCACCCCCGATCTGTGGATGGAACCGTCTTCTTCGGGGGCCTTCTTAGATTTCCGGTGGGAAGATCGTAAAAACGCGCGCCGCGAGACAAATCGTTCGCCCGTGGTTTGTTGAATGGGCAGATCACACACACGCACACAGTTGGGAATGGAAGCGCGACATCAAGATAGATGGGTTGACTACGGGTGGAAAAAAGTATCAAATCTCGCGTTCTATGTGTCTTGTAGCACCTTTTTCTTGTGTAGCAGATGAACGAACGTAAGCATGGGGGTAGCGTTCCAGCGCCAGGGCTTTTAATTTTTTGTGTGGCTTGGAAAACGACCAACCGAGACACACGCACGCACAGCGTACGACTTTGAAATATGATTGAAGTAATTCTATCCGCACTTGGTTCGGTTCGGTTTCCCGTTGAAGTTTTGGGAAGAACCAAAACGAAAAAAACAAGACACCCCAAAAAAAAGGTATCCCGCGTGGTCGATAAGACGCACGGTCAGAGTTGGAAGACGTAGACGTTAGTAGTTTTGTTTCACCGCGCGCGCGCGCCATTCCACCTTAATTTTGAGGTTAGGTATTTTGGCCACCAACCTGGCACTGGACGGGTGAAAGGCAGGCAGGTTTCCCGCTGTGTCTCGTCAGAACGACAGCCAACCTTGTGACCGGGGCCTTTCGAACACGGAAGGTGTTGGATCGTTGGTTGGAGAAATCGATTTTCGGAGTTGTGCGGTGTTTTGCGTGCATTTTTGGGCACGACCGTGCGGGAGATGGCTTTAAACTCAACCGTTTTCAAACATTCCGACACACTGGTTCGCGATTGATTGGAACGTCTCACGGTGGGTGAGCATTTTCGGCAAATGTATGGCTGTAGATATCTGGCTGGGGTACTGCGCCATGTCATACACGGTGGTGTCAAATATTGATTATGGTGCGCTGTTTGATCAATGCTGAACACGCTGAAACGCTGCTTGACGGTACGGTCTAGTGCCGATATGGTAGTGACGGATATTTTCTTCCAAAAAGACTTGTCGCAGGTTTTTCTTTGCTCCCTAGGCACCGGCCACTGGAGTATGATTTCCCTGGAGCGTGTAATTGTACACCGGGCAGGCAGTAAACGATGCCGTTCGGAAACAGTTTGAGACATTTTGGATAATAATTCTACGAATTTTGCCAAATGGAGCAGGGTGAGTTTATTATAGAACTTTCACACTCCGAGTGGAAAGAAGAGTGCGTCTAGCATATTTCTAATAAGCCGGTGAATTTATTTTTCACACAAACAGCAAACAGTTTAAATTACAAAATGCTTACAAAATCGCTTCTGGTCATAAACGCTGGTGGTCTCGTATCTGTGTGTGTGGGTTTTTATCTGATTTTGACGTTTCTGTTGTTGCACGCGCCGTAACGGAAAAGCTAGCTGAAAAACACAGCCTCCCACACGGTGGATACTCAAACCAAACGTTTCTCGCGATGATGGTTGTTTACTCGGCTGTTTTATCTGGGAGGCAAATTATATATGCTTTTTTGTTAATTTAATGGAACGGTACAATCATCCTGCTTTGTGATCTGAAGGAAAAAAAATCCATCGGGATTCACCCATTCGTTTGCATATACCTCTGCCCTAAGCCCAATTTGCTCTCAACCATGGTGTTAGGGGGTTTAGCGTTAGCCTGTATATGAACTGTCAGCCACATAAAAAAACCGTTTCCACTCGGCATTATGTATGTGCTTCTTTTTATGTTGTGCTGTTGACTGTGTGCATAGCATGACATACACACAAAAAAACACAAACACATTTGATGGCAGAACCGCGGATTTTCACCCCAAAAACCATTATTAAATTTGTGTTTTTCAATCAACCAAAGTTGTGTATGATGTTTCAATCACCCCGCCATACATTCTAAAACGTGTGGAGTCAACCTCCCAGCAAACCGTAACCATTTCGGTCTATTTGACGTTTTACTGTGCAGTGACGCGTTTAAGGGATGTTGAATGTGGTTCATTTAGAAAAAAAGTTGTTCCAAAAACAACCCAACAGTTCCCGGCATGCAGATGAAATCCTTGCCCAAGTGATGCCGATGGCTTTAACATGCTTTCATCACACTCGCTCAGCGCTGGCCGATATGCAAATGAAGTGCAAATTTCTTTTTCCTCCACAGCCATGACGAACCGGTCCCATTGCGGGAAGTCGTTGCACAAAACTTCCATAAGCGAAGAACCCAATTAGCAAGTGCCACGGTGGTTGGTCGCCGGTACGGGGACATTTCTCGAACTTCCAGCCACTCGCAGTGCGGTTGTCCGTTAATGAAAATAGCGTGTCCAGCGGGTGAAGTGAGTGTTATCCTGTTGCCGTTCGCCGCAGCGCTGCTAAGGACGAACTTTTGTAAATATTTAATATTCAAAACAGAGCGCCACAGCGTCGGAAGCGGGGAAAACCCATTTTCAAGCGAGCGCACTGTAAAGTGCAGAGAGTGGAACAGTGTTTTTTTGAGTTTAAGGATCAGTTTGCATTTTTTTTCGGTTCGGACGGGAGCGGATTATGTTTCGTCCAATGGCGGAGAAGTGGTTGTGAGCTAATCTGGTTAGGTGAGCTCCAGTTATTGGACACTAACTCCTGGTTGTCCGAATGAAACCCGCCAGATTCTAATAAAAAGAATGAATTGTAAGAGGCGATATTGCTTAGAAATTGAGCAAAGGGTAAAATCTGATCTGAATTCTATACTGAGGTAAGGGTTTTTTTTACGTCACAAACTTATGGTTTTTCATAGGAAAGATGCTCTTATCCTTCTTAATATTATGTTGATACCTTTTGCTTGAGGACACATTCCGGATTAGAACCTAGTCGGTTAGTTAAGGTTTGAGATTGGACACTTAAATGAATAAATTTAGCTACAACTGTGGGAGATCATTCTGAGATGCTAAGACACAACTGAAGGATATGCAAATACGATACGAAACCTTGAGAAAATGCCAGCGTGCGCTCTATGCAATCTTCGTTAAGTTGAGAATGTTAGAGGAAACCAAAAACATTGTACGCATTGTATCTGCCTCTCAAGCATAGTTGGTACGTCTTTCATCCCGATTGTAAGAGTTCCTTTAAGCTTATTCCAATTTCTAACCCATTTCACCTGTTCCACGTTGATGTGGATGGATAAATGAATATCAGCAAAGCTAGATCCGATCTGACCATGCACGCTACATCATCCATCCACGATTTGTTTAACATCAACCTCAAGGAATCAGTGCAAATCTTCTCATGCTCATGTAGGGCAGATTTACATGCGACATTACTCCGCAAACACAAACACTATTTGCATACTTTCCCCGGCAACCGAATTGGCTTTGGATTGCTGTCAAAGTTTACCCGGGTTAGGCAAAGAGCGAAACAGTGCAAACGTTGCCACTGTATGCTAATACACCTTCACGGTAGCTACAGAGGCGATGAAAGTATAAGCACCGAGCTAGAGCGCTCGAAAAACCGGAGTTTCGGCGCATAAGCAGCAGACATGCATGCATGTCCTTATTTCGGACGGTCTTATCATGTAACCGAAACCAAGTAGCGGCCGCAGGTGAATGACTTCGCTTGTATCGTTCATGAACCCCTTTTGCGTACCTTCACCTGGCGCGGGGAGGATTTGGCGAAAATTTATTCCAACCAAAATTGAACCCGAGATGAAGGATAAAGAAATATGGCCAATGGTTGCCGACCTTCGTCAGACTGTGCGAAAGTAAAACAGCACAAACACCGAACACTGACGATAATGTCTGCGCGGGAATGCCGAGACAAAACGTATATCCTTTTTGCAAAAACCCCCGAACCCGGCACGGCGTTCGGTGGACAACCGTCACACTAACGGGGACGATCCGTCAATGGAGGATTGCCTGAGGCATCTAGTTCTACCCTTTTTTCGTTGCTTAATGCTCAGCGTATCCTTTTCCGTCCCGGAGCGAGGGTTCGCTTCCCCTTGCGCCGGTGTGACCTTCAGCCAGACAAGGTGACGGCTTGGGAATTTCACATTTATTCCACAATTCATTCATCGTTCCCTGCTTTGTTGTGGGCTGTGGGCGAATGTGCGCACGTCCCCCAGGGAGGAAGTGGCCAGAGTGTGTGTGTGTGTGTATTGTGGTATTGTGCTTTGTGTTTTGCATTTTCTTACTTTGCAAAACACACAAAAGGAAACCTGCTGGAATGTCGGGTGTTGGGATTTCACATAGACAACCCTATGTTTTGCAGCCTTTTTTGCCGTTCTGTTCCTCCCAAGGTGATTTCGTGTTTGGAAGCTTTAGGAAATAGCTGCACGGAATTCGAGACGGGTTGTTTTGTCTGGCGTATGTTACAGATTTGGCCCAAGTGTTTTGGGAGTTGAGGATTTTTGAAGCGCACATCACAAGAAACTGTCTTCTTTCCGTGTCGTGTACACTTGGAATATCTTCATATCTTCAATCATGTACACTGGGAATCTTCAGTTCTAAATATCTTCAGACATGTACATTGGCATCTTGAAGCTGATTATGGGGAGTTAGAACCGAACAGTTGAAGTGTTTTGTTTGCCTACCGAGCTTACATGATGAGTGGTTGAGCATAAATTTCAACGAGCTGCTTAGCGATGCCCAACTACTTCACCTCCTTTCCGGGCTCGTTGTCACCAGGTTTTCTGGCAGGGAGGGTGATCATTCTAACGATCACCTTTCAGCGTTCACTTTTCACGCGCCGTTTGTCTCCCATAAGTCATCATCATCTTCATCTTCAAACGACAGTGGTTTCCATAAGTGTGCCTGCGCATTCGCTCGACACCTTTCTGTCACGCTCGTCGCCTTTCGTCATCGTCAGCTAGGCCGGGAATGCCTACGAGAACTCTCCACCTTTTGCACCTATTGGATCTCGTAGCGGGCTTGGTGGTGGTGGTTTATGTGCGGCAGCCATCTTCACGTTTCTTTTTAATTGCCACATTCATAAATCTTAATCTGTCAACGAAAATTTTTCAATCCTCTCCCGCGCCTCCCATCGGTAGGCGGTGAACCTGGTTGTGGAGATCACCCCCAGATCGGTCGTGGAGGTCACGAAAAGGGAAGCGCTGCCCTGATGCGGTGGTGTGTTTCTTCCTTGTGGCCCATCATAAATCTTTCTCGAATTTTTAGAGCCACTCCGGGGCTCGGGCTCGTGATGGAAGGCGGTGTTGCGGGTGGGTGGTTGGGTAAACCGGTACACGTCTGCAATGGAACGAGAAGATGAGTGGTTAAGCATCGGTCGAGAGCTTGCGCTTCGTCGGTCGTTTGACTTAAGAACGGATCAGCATCCCACGGTTGTTGGTGCGGGTTTGCTTTTTTTTTGTTTTGTTTTTGTTTCTGTTTTCCCCCACATGCCAATGCTGTCGGGGTTGGTGCGATAGTCCCGTTTCCTGTGGCTTCGTATGAGTACTGTTTTACTTGTTGTGTTGTAAATGTTGTATTGCTTGCGTTACCTCTTTCTGCCTTAATCTTGAACACCGCGCGAAAGCACAGCCTGCAGAGCGTGTGTGAGCGCGCGCCCTCGATCGAACAGAGGGCACCGTAATAATAATCTTTATCATCATCATTAACCAACTCGTCACGATTCCAAATGGTTTAACTTTGTTTGCTGCTACACACGCTTTCTTTCTCTTTCTCTTTTCAGGTTGGGGCGGATCTGTCGTTTGAATCTTCCGCAGAACAGCGTAGCGAAGAAAAGCGTCCGTTGCTGTTTCTTCTTTATCGGCAAAAAAAGAACTGGGTACCGCGAGGATACCCTCCATTTCACTGCAAAGACCGCCGTTGGTAATTGCACCAGTTCTTCATGTTGGATCGCTGCCTGGTGGAAATCGAACAGCACAGCGTGCAAACATTCCATTGGGCGCGGGTTAACTGTTGCACGGAATTGTGGGAGACTGTCCTAACTTCCTGCGGGAAAGTCAAGCATAAACGAATGGCCACTAAGTAAGCGGCCACTGTTCCGCGGAATGCGAAGAAACGAGCCGTGTTGTGTAAAATACAAAACGAAAGCATCGTAAACGTCCCACCGACGAGTGGTTCAAGAGTCCTTGGGTTGGTGTAATGTAGAGCAAGTAACACCCCAAAAGCTCTGGTACAGCAATGTACAGCACAAACCGGGTTAAAAACCAACGTACCACAACCGAACGACACCGTTGACCAAGAAAGCTAAACTGTCAAAAAGGCACCAGGAAAGCTTTTGCTCGTACCGGTGGGAACAGCGTAAAAACTCCCTCCTCTCATAAAAGGGATAACAAAATGGAACGGAAAGGGAAAAAGGGCCATGCAGTGCGGGGAGGGAACAAAAAGGTAAAAGTAATCGAAAAAGATCATTAAACAAAAGAGGAGCAACCAGAAAAAAACACATAAAAACGGAACAGAATAATGTGAAAAGCGAAGCAAGAAAAAAGACATACGGAGCGAGTTAAATTGCGAGAAGATGAAAAGGAAACAGGATGAAACCGGCACGACGGAATGGTACGGTGTGCGAAGGACAAGTTTAATTAAACGTTTGTGTTTACCTTCCTTGTTTTTTTTTGTTGCTTGGTTTGTAAAAATTTACTCTTCTTCCCGGGTGTAAGGTCTAGGTTTGCAGGAAACCGGTGGAGAGCAACGAGAAGGTGGCCATTTTTTTTGTCTCCCCCGCGTAAGTGCTGTGGGTCAGTGAGTGTGTGTTAATAAAGTGTTTGGGTGTGTGTGTGTGTGTGGGTGGGTGGTGTGTGTTTGTGTAAAAGTGTACGGTCATTAATTCCCACGCGCGCATGGAAGTGTGGCGAAGGTTTTGGTGCTGAGTGAACGAAACCTGGCGTGCGTTCGGGAAAGCTTATCACACACAACAAAAAGAGCCAGTCATTTTCCGTGTTTTCTCAACCCCGTTCTAACCCTCCGCCCCATCGCGTTGTAACACCCCATTCCGAATCCCGACGATTCGGGCGGAAGAGCGGGTTAATTGTGGTGAGTGAATTTGTGTAAAGCGACCGCTAACGGAAGCGGATCCGGGGGTGGGGAAAAGGGTTGGAATCGCGTACAGTGGTGGGGTTACTGGTCGCAGGATGGCGGTAAGCAACATCGTGTGCGAGTGGTTGCGTGCCCTCGGGCTTGGCCAGTACGCGGAAAGCTTCCTCGACAATGGATACGACGATCTGGAGATCTGCAAGCAGGTTGGTGATCCGGACCTGGACGCGATCGGTGTACAGAATCCGGCCCACCGGAGCAAGCTGCTGAAGAGTGTGCGGTTGCTGCGCGAGAAGGGTGCGGCCAGCGTTTACTTTCAGCTGAACGACCCGAAGTCGCTGCTGTCGGACAACAGCGATAGTCTGGAGCGGGACAGTTCACCATTGATGCTGAGCGAGCTGGAGGCGCTGTTGCAGGAGCAGCTCAAGGCGGACGGCGTTTGTTTGACGGCACATCCGTACTCTACACCGGTAAGTGGACACGATCTATTTCAGAAGTCCTTATGAATCTTTTTACACCCTAAAATATTTTTAAGAGCAAAGATTCTCTTTAAATTTGATTGGAGTTTATAGAAGAAGCTCATCTATATCCAATTCTTAAAACTCCTACTCCCAACAGAAAACTACATATGGACAAGGTATTTGAGCTCAGTTACGAAAGTCTAAAGATGGGGGCAAAACTTTTCTAATTTCAACCGATCGTAACGAATCCCTTCACTATGGTCGCCATTATTATCGGTGCTGAGTGCAACTGTGATTCTTCTCCAACCGATCTCAAACTTTTCGCATGCATTCGTTAAGGGCATTCGAGGGCAGTGTTGCGTGATAAGTTGATTTCCCAAGAAAAACAAAAATCTTCCTCAAATATGAAGCTTATCGTTTTCTTCCGAAGCATTTCCATGTTGCTATTTGGGTATCTGACTTTTTGATGTTGCTTACATCTTCAGATCTACGTAACGAAACTTTTTGTTTTGGGATCTTTGTTTGTGAATGAACAAATAGTTTTACATTCGTTTTATGTTGATCGATTCCTCCAGCAGTCAGTGCACTGGAACATGCGGCATGAAAGTCATACGCATTAACAAATGGCGTGTGTTTTGAAAACCCCAACTATTGAAATAAAAAATACTTTACGTCTTGTAAAAACAAGCACAATCACAAGCTCGGGGCTTTAATTGCTCACGAACAACTTTACTACCGGTGGAGCGTTACCAGCAGGAGGCGTCTCGCTGCACACGATTATTCAATGAACCACATTTTTATGGCATTGCACTGTCGGCATCAAACCATTGCATGATGGGAATGTTGTTTTTTTTCGGCAAAAGTTTCTTCCCTGTCCAATGGCACTACGCCAAAACGTTAGAAATCCCCTGGTACAGAAAAAGAGAGCAACTTGACTTGAGTTTTTCATGTATCTAAAATTTTACGAGTCTCATGATGGAAGCATAGCAATTCGTTCACCACAAACGTGTAATGCTGTGTGTGGAGAGTGTGTGTTTTTCTGTGTGCGGGTACGCTTGCCGTGGGAGTCGCCGGTAGAAGGACGTCTTGCAGACAGGGCGAGTTGGGCAAAATTATGGATACACTTGGCATTGCATGAGGTGTAGTACAGAGCAAACATGATCCTATTTATGGGCAAAGTTGCACTACTCGTAAATGGGTTTGGAATAAGTTTTTTATTACGTCATTACCATCGTCTTTACCGAGAGCGTGCGCGTTATCCTTCGATGGTTGGCAGCGTCTGGAACACTAGTGGGAGCATTAGCATAATCCGCTCCACGCCGTTCCGGCTGGCAGTATCCCCGATACCTAGGGATATGATTATTCAGCTTTCGGTTCGCATCGTTGTCAACAGTCCTGTATAAAACTGGCCAAATTAGTCGCACGGAGAATTTTGGGTATCCCCCCCATTCGTGCTCCATGGCCGAGCAACACATAAAAGCTTTTGATGTGTGAGCGCTGTAGAGCGTTGGTAACGCAAACCCTGCCCATATCGTTCCAAGCTGGCGACTTCAGGAAAAAAGGTAATTTTCATTGCTAATGTACCGACCGAACCGGGCCCTGATCCGGGTGGTTTTCGGTTCGACAAAAGAAATCCAACCCATGTCGGGCACTGGTTTTGATCGTATGTTCCCAGGGCTCTCAGGATGTTTCTAAGACGTGCGGACGCTTCGTTTGCCAATTTAGGAAGATTTGGATGAGATCTCGTGCAAAACACTTCCCAGCGAGGGGGGAGGAAAGGATTGAAGTGATCGGTGAGGGCCGCTTTCCGTCGAATGTCTGGCGAAAGGCGAATCTTAAGCGAATGCAAACGCTCACCCGAAGAACTCGGGCACAGCGCAAGTTGTACTAAAATGCAATAAAACGTAATTTACGATTGGAGTTCGTTCGTTTGAGGTTTTTCGGGTGGTAGTTGTGTAACGTTTGTGTGTGTGTGGATGTATTTTTGTGGGCTTGCTTATTTTGGAGCCTTCACGTAAAGTTAGATGCGATTCCCGACCGGTAGCCCGAGGGGTTCGGGCAAGACCTTTCAGACAGATACCTTTTTTTCTGCCCCGTATGTACTCGAGAATAAAAGTCAAGTGAAACGACAACGGTGACCCGAGACATACGGCAGGGCCTGGTGTTGTCGGATAGCCGGATGGCACCTGCAGGCAGAAACGCAAAACAAAACTGGAGCAAACCAAGACACAAAAAAGGGGAGAGATAACCTGCAAAAGTAAAACGTAAGGCCATCGTGAAAAGGGTTCCTCGTTTGAGAGGCAGCAACCTGTACCAGTCTGTCAGAATTTCCACTCCCGCAGAAAGAAGATGGCCCCGCGTTGTACTGCCAGCGTAAACTAACAGTCAAACATAGTCGGGTCGACCAAAAAAAAAAGTCGGCGCTCGCAAACGATTTCGGGGCCAGAGCATCATAAAAATAAATCAACGAAGCACTGCAACTTTTGCGACTCCTGCGGGGTCTGTGGACTTTTATATTTGGTTTTCCGGTCCGTCCCGGTTCTGTGCCCGGGGAATGGCGGCTTCCAAACCCGACGTGAAGCAGCCCTGCAGGGTTTTCGTGATGGAAGTACCCGTTGCCCTGTCCTCTGTGAAGTCCCGGGGTGGTATCATGTTCACGGGCCAACTTGCGACTGCTCTGCATTTTCTGGGTGGCTTTCCGTTGTAACGCGAAAGCGCAAAGATGGTCCGAGCGGGATGGGGATGATGCCTGCCGGGAAACTCCGGCAACAGGAACGGCGCTGAAACAGAGACAGTGCGACCGGGAAGGGAGATAAAGATCGGGGCAAGAAAAAGAAAATAATGCTGATGCCATTCTCGCTAATAACCGTACACGGTTTTCCACATGCGGTAAAGTACGATTGGATGGACCATTTACCCGCTGCAATGGAATGGTGATATTTTACAAAAGTACTGCCATTATTCCGTCCCAGGTGCTCGGCCCCCCGGATAGCCGGGAACGGGAACAAGTTTCGAAATTGTTATTGCGAATCGATAGCAAACGCTGCCCGGGTGAAACGGAGCGTTTCCGGTGTGGTAAGTAATTGATTAGTGATAGGGAAAGTGGAATGGAATGAACTTCCTTCGTTGGGGAATTTATACTTACTGTGGGAAGCCATTGCCAAACGTTAAAATAATCTTTTACGACCGTAGAGATCGTTGTTTTGCAGTGTAAAGTGTCTGATATGCACTCTGAAGGTTAAGAGTAGGGAAGATTCATTATTTCTTTAAAGGAAATTTACTCAAAAATTGGATTGGGAATGTTTTTAGACCAATGTGTCATATTGCACATATTGAATATTGAAAGATCTTTGTTGCACTGTAGCAAGAACTCGAGTCTTCTGATAGAAACAAATCTAAAATGTTTCAAAAGAAGAAATATTCAGTTTTTCATTTCCCAATAATAATTGATTGCATTGAGGCTCTTGTCCAATAATAATCAATGGGGTAACATTCCAAAACCCAAGAAATCCTGAGGTTTATAGATTTTGAAGACACTCTGGACATCTATTTTCAAAACGTTGTGTTGAGATATACTTCGAGGTTGAGATATACTTCGAATGAGTTTAGTCTTCGGGTCAGTAATCTCCAGTCATTCGATGTTGTATTGATTAGAAATTTTTCAGATATTCCTGAAAACTAACGCTTGAGAATTCCTGAGCCTTCAACCTTCTGAACAAAGAATGTCCATTACCCCTTGGAAATATAGAACATGCGTTCCGTTTCCATGGGATGTAAATGGACGGTTGCGAGCCTCGTTCATTACTGCACAAAGTCGAAGTAACACACATTATCTTTACCAGCACTGTAATCTTACGCAAAGTCGGTCACAGCTGGAGCATGCCGGGCAGCGCTATTTAGATCCACAATTTATTGCCCGAACACCCGGCAACCCATTGCTGCTGGCCGCCATCGTTGCCAGACACACCGCGAGCATCACTTTTCGCATCGCTTATCAGCTGATGCATATGCTTACCCTCGACCCTTGCGAACCCTGATTTCGCGAAATTAAACGCAAACCACACAACGGAAGGTTATCGGCAAAGTCAGTGCGTGCGTACGGCTCGCTTATGGTAATACACTTCGGACGCTTCTTCCACAGCGACGTTCAGTGTGTAAGCTGTTTCAAAGCCGGCGCCAACCATGTTTGTCTCATGTTTTTTTTTTGTAGCTTTCCATCGTTTTACCAGAACCCGCACGTAGTTGTCCAAATTAATAATTACGGCATACGAAAGCCCAATCTCCCGGAGGGGGTGGTTCCACAGGGAAGGGGGAGGTCAGATGCCTTTCCGGACGACAGGGATTTTAATAACAAAATACCCCAAAATATTGTTGAAGTACGCCCGGAGAAACAGCTTGTCCGGTTGGGAACTGGTGTGGGCAAATCGAAGCACGAAGGATAAAACTTTGAGAGCGGATAGAACGGGGCGGCTTAAGCCTCGTGATGTAAGCCGGGATGGCGGGTAAAAAGGTCAATCCACTTCACCGGAGCAACAGGGCTTCTCGAGAGCGGTGGAGTCCTTTTTTTTCCTCTCCAGAGGATCGGAGTATTAGATAGGCATTTTTTTCTGTCGAACTCCCGCGTTGGGAGGAAATCGATATGTTAATTTGCATACCGTACGAAAGGGGATGGGAGTTTCTCGGTAGTCCCGAGTTAGAGACTTTGCCTTGATGCTTTGCGAAAATAACAGAAGGACTACTGCGCGCACAAAACATGATCTTGCGAACGGTTGTTCGAATGAGCCCGCGTCCCTAAAGCGGTGCGGTTAAGGGCGAACTGCACCAGGGCAAAAACCTGCTCTCATTTATCTTTTGCCGAACCGTTCCCACGGTAATGGATGATGGCGCTCGTCAACTTTTCTGATCTGATTGCTTGTCTGCCTGTCTAGAGTGAGAGAGACTGGAGGTAGTGCTCCTGTATGCCGCCCCGTTGTTGCGTTATGCTGGCAGATAACAACGACAACGACAACAGGTCCTTGCCTACCTGCCATCAGCTGAAAATCCCTTTTTATAACTGACCGGGGAGCAGCTGGCGAGGGCAATAATCTTTCGCCGTGCTCAGGGGTTGTTTTTCTTCTTCTTTGGGTGAAGTTTTTTTTTGTTTCTTGCTTTGTCGGTGTGTGTGTCTTTCGGATCGGGTCAAAATCTTTCGCCTGCATCCTGCAGCCGGATTCGTTCCGTTTGTTTTGACCCGCTTCCCACCAGCTCCGTCCGTTCCCGGGGTGATGCGCTGGAAATAATTTGATTCCTCAACGATTCCTCCCGGCTGGTGGAGGGAGTTTCGATTAGCTGGTGGCTAGCAGACGCAGCTACCATCCTTGCAAGAAGCGTCGGTACCCAGGGACAACAGATACCCACCACCCCATTATCAACCCCTCCCACGGGCTGAGATGAAAGAGCTTTTTCCGTTTGGGGCTTTTCCTTCCGTTTGGCGCTCTCGACGCGAGGGGTCGAATTTTGGCTCCGGCATAAAGCGTTTCACTTTGAACTTTGACCGCACCGGCAGGATGTTTTTGTGGGGGGTGGGTGGTCGAAACGAAACACCGCGACTTAGACGCGAGCACCGGTGGGATGGGGTGGATAAATATTTCAATCAATTTCATCTGTTTTTCCGGCCCCCTCCCAGCCCGGTTACCGGTACCGCACCGTGGCTCCAATAAAATCATCAAATCGGTGCAATTAAATTTTAATCAAACGCAAACGCCATCCACCCACCCGTACTCCGCGTGGAAAGATTGTTTTATCGTTAAATAGAAATCAATTTCGCGTACGATATTCAATCGGTGGGGTTCCTTTTTTGGGGATGACGGGAAAAGGGAAGGGAAAAGGGAGTCACAATTAGAGGTGTGGTAGAATCAACTTTTTCACCAGTTTTGGCAGCAAAACGGAGACTATCCGACCGGCCAGTCAACGCTAATTAAATGATTTGTTTTTACGCGGTGGGAGAAGTATTTGCGAACATATTTACGAGTGAGGCTTTTACGGACGGCCATCGATGGGGTGGTTCGGTGGGGCCGAAACTCACTTCATTAACACCCAGCAGCCCCTGCCTCTGCAGTAGTTTTTGTTTGTTTGCTAACGTTTATAATTGATCGTAAAGTCGTGTTTACGTTGTTCGGTTGTGAGATTCGGATTGGACCGTTTGCAAGGTTTCATTCTTCTTCATCATTTAGAGTTTTGATCAGGTTCCTCAGCGCAGAATTCAACCTGCGCGTTCTGTTTGGCTACTTGAAGTTCGCTTGTCATCTTGCACCGTCCGACCGGTACATCGGCATTAAATAATTTACTTAATTGGATTCAATTTTGGAACGCTTCCTTTGCGTTGGATTTGTGTGTTTCTTTTTGCCGGTTTTTTTTGTACGTTTTATAGAGTTCCGAGTTTCATTGAGTTCTTGTTATTCTTGGTGGAGAAAAGAAAAAGATTTAAAAAATGAAAGCAGCAGTGAAAACTTTACACTACCGTTCGCGAAGTTGTTCGCCTGTTCAGGTTCCAAACTCAGGGCGGTGCAGTGCGCGAATACTTTTTTCGTTTGGTTGGTTCGTTTTTGCGAAGCTAATCAAATTATTGCGGACTAAATCAACGCCGGGCAGTTTCGCGCGCGCGCTTCTGCCCAGTGGGAAAAAGTTGGGCTGAAATCATCTAATTGCATTACTTACGCCTGTCATCACGGGACGTACGGAGATGCGAAGCTGGATGGTAGGAATTTGGGTTCTAAAGTCCTTATTTTCCAATAGTTTCAGACAAACTATTCGCCAGCGTCAATAACACTCACTCACCTAGCATTACTTATCATTTTTGAATATTTAAAGGTAAGGGATTAGAACTACAATTGCACGTAAAATGTTTGAAATAATACCATCAACATTGTAGACATTTTTCATTTCTGTATCTCTTGTCCCATTTTGCGTTGAGTTTGTTTAATTTTCCACGGTCAACCACTCGGTGTTGGTTTTGCCCAGCGGCACAACATTGTCCTCCCAGCACACCAGCTGGTACAGGAAATCAGTTGATAATGAAAAAAAAGGCGCTCATAAATTGTAGCACAAAGTGTTGTCCTGTGTCAGCCCTTCGGATTCGCCCAAGCAGATGGCAACGCGCAGACGAGGCGGGTGTGAAATTTCCGGCGTTTTCCATCCAGCCTGTTCATCTGTCCCTTCGGTACGGCAGGCTGCAGTTGCAGTCTTTCCTTTCGGAAGGGCACGGAATATGCACGAACTTTTACACAATGGGACATTTGTGCGTGTGTGTGTGTGTGTGTCTTTTTTGTTGTTGGTAGGGCAGACCGGCACTTTAACGACTAGTGTTGGCGTGCATAGAGAGAGAGAGAGAGGGCGCCGCTATACCTGCCCAAATCCAAGGCGAGTGGCCCTTTTGTCAGTTCATTAGGGAAGGGTCCGGTAGTGTTAGTGTTTTTATTTAATGGCACAGCAAAACGGGTACAGTTGGTGTCACAGATGTGTGCGCGTGTGTGTCACTAATCGGCTTTTGGCGTATGAGCACGCACCTTGTACGCATGTAACAACAGCATGGAATGCGAAAGTAAAAATATGGTTCATCAAAGTACAACCGTTTCGGGGTGTGTAACGGACACGTGTTTGGTAAAAACGACCTGGTTCGCATTACACACACACACAGCTTTGTAATATGATTTTGTAGCCGCTTTGTAATGTACGCTTATTGTAGCGAAGACACATTCCATTTCTAGACAATGTTTCGTTATGCGTGGTTTTTCCACTGAGAAAGGAATTGGTAGTTAAACTTTTGTATGCACTACCTTTTATGTGGTCAAATTATAGCTTCGTTTCAGCTTGGTTAGCCAGCTACTGTGGCTTTCTTTCGAACGATTTTCACGCTGTAATGATTGTGAACAACCAGCCTTTTATCTTGCCCCGAAACTGCTGCCCGTCGTCCTTATCGTGGGAGAAAGTGTACGCAACGAATGGTTGTGGTAATTAATTAAATTACAACGCAATGTTTACTAATGGCTATTTTATTCCACATTATAATGCTAATGCGTTGCATTTACGCTGGGCACCAGCTTTAATGTACTCACTTTGTTTGGTGGAAAAACAACGACCGAACGCCCGACCGTTTCCGCCGGAAGATACCGGGACGTTCCGGGAGACAATTTAATCAAACACGAAGCTATCGTTTTAGGCAAATTGTTTGAGGCGAGATTTCGTTGCGGTTATTATTATTATTTTGTGATTTAATTTTGCCTCTTGTGCCCGTTGGGGCTTTTCACTCCACGCGATGGCAGACGGAAAATAGACGAGATTTTTTTTTTGTCTTTTCCTTGATTCCCGACTAGTATCAACCGTCAATTCGTCAACTCACACGCATGACATCCGTCATCGGTTTCGGTCTTTATGGCTGAACAGCGTGGGACGGGATGCTTTCCTTGAGGAGATAACACATGACACATAATTTAAGCGGGGAAACAAAAAAAAATAGAAGACTCGGAACCGCACGCCATTCGTGTTGATAGTGCTGGCAAAGATGGGCACGAAGGCAACCGTGATGGAATCAGTGCTAAAGAGGCGTCGTGGGATTTGCGGAACGATTAATCATAATTATCACTTCGGGGTACACTGGCCTGGGGGGGTTTCCGTGCCTTCCGTGAAGGTCTTTACAGGCTGGGGGAATTTTTCAAGCGCAACTCAACACAAGCAAAACAGGATCAGTTGGCAGTGGAGTAATTTCAATTTATCATTAACCTCGACAGTATTTGAGGGAAAGGAGCAGTGAGATACTACACTCTTATTGAAAGCTAAAAGAAGCATTTAATGGGACAAACCTTCCTGACAGCTATCTATGAAAATGGAAGGAAATCGGAAAAGGAAAAAGAGAAAACTATTTTTATGGTAAATGAGAATTGATAAAAAATGAATAATAAAGACACTTGACACACTTGATGCTTTGACAAGTTCAATAGAACTAAGATTTATGGACTTAAACTACATACAAACGTACAATAACTATTTGAACGCACAAACCGCTAAAGTGGATCTAAACATTCCTTATTCCCAGCAAAACTATTTTAACAAGCTAATTCTTAAAAATAAAATCAAAAATGACACATGGTAGCAAAACCACGCTATCATCTCCACTGCACAGTGTTGCGACTCCACTTGCGATTGTTCCCGCTACCGAACCATACGTTCCACTTGATCGATGTTTAATGTCGCACCAAAACGGCTGCTAATTACAGCAGCGACGCATACCACCGCGAGAAACATGTGTATTATGGGCCGCAGGGATGCTATTAGTTCCACGTCTTCAAATGCATATTGCAGTGCACCCGCAGGCATTGAGGAGTGTCTTCCACCGTTTTTTTTTTTAGCTGCGGATAATACTACCTCATCAATCTTCCCGTACCCTTGCAACCGACACTTGCCATCCAAACTGTCACCGTGGCGGGGATAACAAAAAAAAAAACGCCCTAAAAATAGTAACAGATGGAAACGCGAGCACCGGTCCCAAAATTATAATAATCACTGCGCTCAATGTGCTTAATTAGCCAGTGAAATTTATTGTTAATTACCATTGTTGGAGCATAGCTTTCCATTATTTTATTGCCATTCAAACATGAACGACGAATGAGAGGGAGAGATAAATGGAGAGAAGCAAGAGAGAGAGAGGGACGTTGAAATAGAAAAGACATCCTTTCCATTGGTACCGAAACGTTTGATGTTGGTTTAAGACCAAACGACAATCGGTCGGAATGGTGACACGAACCAACTTAGCTGTCGATGGCTATGGCAACCGGTTGGCGCACAATTAGGGCCCATTCCATCCATGGGCTTTTTCCCCTCATTCCGGAACATCCCAGCCGGAAAACCCTTACGTCTGCGGATGTTTTTTGGGCACTAAGTGCCTCAGCGGTTCGGGGAAACCCGGCGGGAACGGGGGACGTCCTTCCGTTGGGTGTTGAAAATGGGTTGACGTTACACGGCCCTGCTACGGAACGGGAGCAGTCTGGGCGGATGATAATTGGTGCCGGGTGCCCGAAAAATGGCGGCTACGATTCGGTCTGGAAGGAAGGAACTTCCCATTGCGTGGTACCGTCTTTAATTAGACAGAATTGGATGGTAATCGGTTCTCCATTTACCGGTTTCTGTGTGCCATGACCATTCCGGATGACTTATGTAATGTCGTCGCGTCGCTGTTATCCGCGCCGGGGACAACGCTTACGCGGTTGAGTTCACTAACCTTCGCCATTAGCGATATTGGATGGATGGATGCCTGACGTTAGGGTACGGAATTGCTTAATCGTCTGTTGAAATTGAATGCGAGCGTGGTAAATGGTAGAACGATTTTATTTCACAATACGAAAGTCAAAATATTTTGGAGAAAATTTGAGGAAAATCGTGCTTCAATCCGACGAACGAATGAAAATCATTTTTAATACCAGAGTTTACACCCGATCGTAGTGATGGAATGTGTAGGCTACAATTATCCGAACAATTCTGACTAGATTTGATCGTGCACTAAATGAGTGTGCAAACATTTTTGCTGCATTCACAACGTGATCTGTTGTGTCGCGCATGTTCGAAAGGGTTTTTCGGCATTCCAACCACAATGGTAGCGGGAGCACAGCGCGAGCAACTGCAACATTCCATCTGCGTTTCCCGCCGATTGTTTGCTGTTTGAGTGGTTTAGTATCGTACTGCCGGCTGCGAATGTGGTGGGAATGTAAAGCGTAGCCCACCATATTGGCACCCAGCTGGTTGCATCGGGATTTAAAGAAAAAGCACGAAAAACTCCCTCCCAAACCCACGAAGCACCAAACCGAAAACAAAACTTTCGAAATTTAAATTCTTTTGCCGCAAATATTTTGATTTGTTCGTACGAGTGCCGTAGCCTTCGGATGGGGGCAGAGAATGAAGACAAACTGTTGGACCCAGAGGTTGGTTCGAGAGTTGAGATTGAAATGAATGGAATTCGTCGTCAAAACGGCGTCGTGCGGCAGAAATAGCCTGCTCAACCGAAGCATAAGCTATTTAGCGTGCGCATGAAATGGAAAGAGAGGTGGAAAAAAGGAAAAACAAAAGGTTGTCCCTGCCCGAGAAGTTCGTCGTCCCGCAGCTTAAGACGGTGGAGACGCTCGCTGTGGCATTTCTCATCTGCATTAATTTTCGTTAATTGATTTAAGCTGTTATTTTATCACTTGTTTCGTTCCGACCGGGCTCCCAGGGTGGAAAATAAATCGCTGCGCCCTGGTGGGCGCCCTGTCCCGAGGTTTTCTTCTGTGCCACGGGAACGAGTTCCTGCACGCGCGGGCAAGAATGTGTGCCCTTTTTTTCCCCGAATGTGGTGTGGTATCAGTTTGAAGTGGTTTCATACGAGTTTCGGAACCGGGAATGTGCCAACGTTTACACACACGCACACTGGCATGCCCGAACACTTGGCCACAATCAATCAAACAAAACCACCCCAAAAAAAGGCAGAGCAGAAGGGAACACCCGGTTATGCACAGTGTTTGTAAACTGGAACATGTTTTCACAACGACTTACAATCCGAATGCAAGGCGGACGTGTCAGGTGGATGGCAAGAAAAGAAAGGTCAGAAAAGTCGAAAAAGTCGGCCCTTAAATCTGGAACTGTCTCGCGAGAGGGACGAGACCACCTCCACTCCGTGCGGGCGCGGATTGTTACGGTCGTAAAATCTCGTCCCCCACCCAGGCTTAGCTGCAAGTCGGTGGGAATTGGGCAAAAGACAAAACAACTAGGAAACTAATTAATTGCCAAGTCGCCTGAACCGTCGGCGGTGGCCGCCGTTTGGGGAGGGTTTGTGTGTGAGCGTGCGTCTTACGTTTCGGTTTCGGCTCATTGTTAATTACCCGAAATAGACAAATTACTTGTCAGTTTTGTGGTGTTTCGGTACGCACCACTACTATCTCTGCATCGTTCCAGCGCTGGGGAGAAACCGATTTTTCGGACCGTTTTTACCATATGTGTTTGTGTGTTTGGAACGGTTTCGTGTGGGGGGAATTTATGCTGCTCACTGGCGGAAAGGGAACCCAACCAACGACACAGCTGCTGCTAGTGAATGTCTTAATTTATGATGTCTTCTTGAGGTTTCGCACCTCACAGCATAGGCGTCACGCCATTTTGCCACCTCCAATGTCGCATGAAGGATGCTGCGAAATTATATCCTTTTAATGGGGTTTCTCTACGAATGGTTGAAATTGGAACAAACAGAGAAAAAAACCTCCTCTATCCCATTAGTCTTTCGCGGAGATGGTGAATTTAAAATCCCGCACACTGTTACAATCTTGGAGAAAAAGAGCGATGCCGTCGCAGCGTAATCTTTTCTGCAGGATTTTGAAGGGTTTTGCGTATCTGCAGTGTGTTATTTTATTGTCTATCGTTCATTCATTTTCCTGCCGAGCAGCCGAGTTGGCCAGAGATCCAACGATAGAGAGCCTTCGCTTCACCGAGCAAGGTCGTCCTGCACGATGGATCAATGACGAATTTTGCCCTTGCCCAGCCGGTGAGCAGACTATCGATTATTCGGGTTCGCTCCATCTACGGACGAACTTTTTCTCCCGCAAAGTAGAAAATCAAGGGTTCGGAATGATTTTCACAGGTTTTTGGGCTTTTCGCCCGGTGGACGCCACACTCGAAAAAATAAACTGTAAGCGAGGACGTGTGGTAACCTTCCGAGGTTGAACTTTCTGGCCCCCTAATCTTGTGCCCTTTTTTTCGGGTTGTTTTTATATGTTTGGTGTTTTTTTTTCTTCCACCGACTGCCGGCGGTTAGATCTGGCCATTTTCAAAGGATCACAGTAAAGTGAAGGCTCACGTACACACACACACCCAGATAAGCAACAAAAACAAAAAAAGGAAACCGTTTCCCCAAGAGAAATGTGCGTCAGAAATCATGCAATGGCGTACACTATCGTAACGCAAGGATACGATACAGAAAGGATATTCGAGAAGAAGCCAAACAAAAAAAGGAAAGCGAAACGATGAGCCGTTTATGCGTTGTGTAAAAGCAAGCATTTACAATCCTAAGCCGATCGTTTCAAAGCAAATCAAAGCAAATGCGTGGCATCGGTTCGTGGAAACAAAAACAGAATTACCTAAAACAAAGTGGGCGGATGAAGGTCGAATGATAAGGATCTGGTGTAATATGATGGACGAGTGTTTTGTTGTTGCATATATTGAAGTTGAACAATTAAACTTATCTACTTAGAGGGTTTCTTATATCGAGAATATATTCTGAAGACATTGAGGATATTGAAGTTTAATTGTTTGCACTGGGATTACAATACCTTAGGATAAAGTTCTTTATATAACTTTCGCTATATAAAATTGATCCAATTAAAGTATAGCTTACGATAAACACATTCCAAGAAAGGCCATCGCACTCGCTTGTCCTTTTTCGGAGACAATCGCTCATCCTAGCGGTAAGTAAATTGAATGGTATTATAGTTGCGTTCGTTATAATCCCGGATGATCATTTATCATCCACCCACCGGCACGGCGCATGTGGGCAGCGACAAACCCATCCGCTTTAATCCACAACCACAGCCCGGCCGCCGTATGTCGGAGTAAGTGCATACAACATCGCGCTCAACATATCATGCGGTTCGCTTGCACCAGTCACCAGTATGCACTGGAGAGTTGACGCCATCACACACTGGTGCCATCTACCCGTTGCTCACTGTATAATTCTCCCATTAATAAACTGCAGATGTGTCGGAAATTAGGCCCCGGTCAGCGAATGAATAGGCGATTGTGTGCGTACGCGAGCATTCGCTTCCCGTAATGGTCAAGCACCATGATGCACTTGCCTGCCATTAAATTAACGTTCAATGTGTCATCGTCCATTACGGGATCCTTTTAGTCATCCGATTCGGAAGATGTTCTGCCCTGCCTGTGGCATTTATGTGGTTCGATAATGATATCGTGAACGGAATGGTTCCATCAAGTGGGGAATATGGTGCTAATCTAGTGTAGCGTTATGGACATATTTTCGTAGAAAAACATTATGACCATTAAAGGATCTATGAAGTAACATCGACCGTACAAATTCCGCCCTCAAAACAGTGGACACAATCTTGTTCGACCGGGAAAAGCCTGCAGGAAAATTTATGACATATTTCGCACACTTCACTTCCTGGGGAAAATTATGAATCGATGATGTAGGGCACAAAAAGCAAAAGAAAGCAGCCGTCCATGCACAAGAAAAGTGCAGTGTCACAGCGTTGATGGGCGATCGTTTGTACTGCTGACAAGGACGATGGGGATGATGATGGCAATGAGCATCACACAATTTTGCCAACAGCTTATGAACAGTCATGCAGGATGAGCAAGCAACATCGGTACCATCGGCACACGGGCGGGCGGTTTTGTGTGGCAATGTGGCCGGCACCAAACACCCCAACAGCTGGAAGGCATGTGCCCTGGTGCCGAATTTACCTGTTTGATAAATCTTCGCCCCGATGGTGTTAGGCACGTCCTGTCGATAGCAGCAAAGCTAAACGTTTCGCAGCGCAAGAAAACAATTCCGCACCACGAAGCAACAGGAGACTTATGAATAAAGTATGAACCGAACCGTGCTTCGGGTATGTACGTGGCATTGGGCTTCTGGTGGGCAATGGGAGTGTTTTTCTTTTATTGCCGAATACAGGAAGGAGGGTTTTTGTGTGCGATTATGAAATTATAGGAAAGCACGTGCTGGTATTGTTGGGCATTGTTTTTATTTGACGATTCGAAATGATTGGAGATTAGTTGTGCTTTATTGGGTGCGAACCTTCACTGTGAGTGGGGTGGGAAATGTGGTTATGTGGCCTGAATGTTGGTTATGATTTTTCTCTAATCGCAAAGTAATCATAATCAAAGATTTTATTATTATTTAATTAAATTAATTTCTTAATTCCTAGTTGTGTTTTTTTTAAAATATTGAGTAGTTTCTTTAATAGTTAATTAGTTATGAATATTTAGAGATTACCTTGCATTAGCGGTGCCGGGACACTACTATCCAGTTGCGAGTAAATATAAATCAAAATTAGCAATGGAAAGAGGTTTAATAACTGCTGCAAATAAAGTAGAATATTTGAGGTTTTTTGATTGAAATTAATATTCGTTTGATTTTTTTTTTTTAATTACACGATTCTTTTATGTTAATGTAACAAACTGATGATAATAGGACTAAGAGATATTTCAGAATATGTATTTTAAAACTACTTTAAATACTTAATATTGATACTTTAAAGTTGACAAAGAGAACCCAAAGTTTCATTCCCTACGGAGTGCATTACAAAAGCTCCCATTACTGCTGCAAAACTCACACACAACGAGATTCGCCCCGTTTTGGAGGAACCGATTCCAAATGCAAGGGGCGTACATAACAAATCGGTCGGGGCGTACATACCATTAGCATACAGCCGGGAACGGCATCATGCTGGCCACCGACCAAAGCCCAGAAGATTGGAGGTGTTCTGCCGGTGACATCCCGAAATGGGTAGAAAATTAGGGATGCGAAAAAAGTTCGATAGAAAACACGTAAAGAGGGTGACCCGTGGGGTGTGGGGGGGGGGGGGGGGTGTTGCATCTATGCTTTTAACTCTGGACGTTTTATTTTTGCTGTATATTTCTGTCACCTTCGGGGTAGTGGGCGCCAATCGAGAGAAGAGGGTGGAAAAAGTGGACACCAAACCGGTACCGTGATTTTCTGCCGAAATGATACATTAACGGTTTAGCTAAAGTGTTCCCGGGAAATGGAAAATCCCTCAGCAAGGTTGCATTGTCTCTCTCTCTCTCTCCTTCCGAACCCGGAACGCTTTCAACACGCGGCCCGAAAATTGTTCACTGATGCGGTATGTCGTTAGTGTCGATCTGGTGCTTTCCGGACGATGGGTCCATTGGATCGTGGCTGTATGTGTGTGTTCTTTCCTCATGATGGATTGCACAAGGCACTGTGTGGGGGGAAATCCCAATCGACACATTAGTAGCGCGAGTGCTCTCCATTCATGATTGTTTGAGTACACGCGCTTAATGGAGGTATGGAAGTCCTTGCTATTCGAATACGAACCGTGCATCCGACAGCAGGACGGAACGTTTGGGAGCAAACGGAAACTGACGATTATTTCATCATAAATTATCGATTTATCGGGCGGCTAATGTGTTGAACCCACCCCCACCAACCAATATGCGGGGGCTGGGAATTGAAAGTGCGTAGGGTGTGACAACGATGGCGCCGACGGCTAGACGCAAACCGAATGTCACCAAGGGACCGCATAATTGTTCCAGACGTTTTCAATATTGCACGGGGTAGTGTAGGTGTGTACGATTGTTTATTGTGTGCTGTATAACATGCTTTAAAGTGTTTATGATACAGTGGTTGAAAAGCGGGGGGTTTAAAGATGGTAACTTTCCCGCCAAATGTGGCAAGTGCGAAGGATTTGGAACACAAAATTGACTTAGGGGAGCCATATTGGTGTCGAGTAAGATAGAAAAATGGAATTGTGATGGAAAGCATTGCGTTGCAGATCGTTTATAAAACCGCACACAGTGTAGATCAGGTTAAAGTAGCTGTTTATGGGCACTATTTATAACTCGCATAACGTTGACGCTAACTCATTAGTATGTTTTGGGCGATAAGATGCTGACATGCACTCACCACTTTGATCGTGTGGGTCTGGTTTGTTATCTGAGTGCCGTGGAATAATTCAATACGAATCCCCCCGAGGCGGAACCGTTTGTTTATCGGTGATCAAAGGTTTTTGGGCCTGCAACGGTCCGCAGGGAATAGTATTAGCTTAAATTACAGTATCCTCCCGTGGGCCGGTTGATAAATCATGCAAGCAAACGGAAACGTTCTAATCTGCCTATCCGAGTATCGACAGGGCCATGTTGCGTCTCAATCAACCGTTCTCGGTGGAAATCCTACCCGTGTGTCCATATGTCCCACGGCTCATATATCTATTTACCGCTGCTAGTGTGTGTGTGTTATCTTCCACGTTCGCGTTTGCTTTAATTAGTTCGAGGAAACGCTTATCGGTGAGCCCATTTTTCACCACACTTTAACATAACCTGAGGGTAGCGCGAGATAATGAGAGCGAGACAATTTGAGACAGCCATCTTCTGGACGTCCATTACCCATCCGGTGGCATCCGCGCGTCTTCGGAATGGAACGGCAAGCCACCAAAGTGTGGTCCAGGGTGGTCGAGTTAATGAGAAAATACCACACATCTGGAATCAGTCGGTAATGGCGGCAGGTATTAAAAGGGTCTGTGGGCACAGGAATGCGACACAAACCGGACCGGATAGGAGGGGAGTTCGGTGGTGAAAATTGAAATGTCACATTCAGCTAATTGATCCCGAACCTCGGCGTGCACGGTCGGTTTTCGGAAGCACAACAGTGGTGTTTAATAAAATACAGAAAGAAAGGCAGACCGCCAACTTTGGCTGGTACAAAGTCACAACCCTGGGTGTCTTGTTGGTCGAATTTTAATGTGCTACTGATAAGGAAGCCGAATCCGGTAACTGAAGCATCTCGACGAATGCAGACATTGGGCCCGAAAGGTATCGAAGGTTGTGGACTTATCGGAGGAGGACCAGGATGACCTTTTTTACCTTTTTCTTTTCGGTAGCGTATTACAATTCTATCAACCTGGCGGTGGGATGAAAACACGTCGCCACACCCTTTCGGTGGACTCTAATTAAGGTGCCCTTGAGCGGCACTGTCTCTCCTTCAGGTGATCTCCTCAGAATGTCGGGGTTTTTTATTCTTACCGTTAATCTTTCCACTGCTTACTTGGCGAGATGGTCAGTGATGGCGTTCGCCCAACGAAACTTTGCTGACAACGGGGTTCCCCGTTTGAGTTCAGAAAAAAGGACACTGAGTGGAAGATAAAAGAAGACACAAATAAGAAAACAGACAATCCTCAGGAAGGGCTTTCTCGGACGGGTCATAGTTACCGTAAATGATGATGTTTTACTTTCCACTCGTTCAATGCGGTTCTGCTCAAAAACCTGAAAGACAAAGCGACCAGGAATTCACCTTTTGGCGAATGGAATTGAACCGGTTTTTTTATCGCTTTTTTCTAACGATAGCGTCGTTTGCTGTTTGCGATTTTGTTTTTCTCACATTATCGATTGTCTGTAGGTAGAAAGGTCCTGCCGGCGGATGAAGTTGCCGCAGGAAATCGAAGGAAAAGTCAACAAAACCGTCGGTGTAAGCGGGATGACATGTCGGAAGGGGAAGTGCAAGAGTCCCCCACGATGATCTCATTAACTCATCCGTCTTGCCTTTATCGCGTTCCGTTTTGGGGTTGAGTTTTTGGGACCCGGGTCGCAAACATCGCCGGCCGATTTTGTTTGATCCGCAGGTTTCAGTCACGTCGCTGACCGGATCCCTTTTCACTTCGATTACTTTTTGTGTGTGTTTGTTTTGCTTACTGCTCCTTAATTCCGGAATCTGATTCATTTGATACTTCTTGTCTTTGGGAGGGATGCTTTTTTTTCTTCCTACTGATGCCATATTACTTACTCGAACATAATCCAAAGATCAGATTGTTTGTTAACGGTCCTTGCAAAAAGGATACACAAAGCTGGCTAAAGGTACGGCTAGGAAAGATGTTACGTGGTTGGTTGTGTTTTTTGTTGGTATTGTCGTTGTGCTATAAAGTTCTCGAAGGTCGCACTCACGTTAATGCTTCCATCAGGTTTTTTTGTAAACCGCGTGACAACGGGACAAAAGGTTAAAGTTTGTGCCGGGGTCCTCTGAATCTGAGTTTTTTTTCTGAAGTTAACTCGGTTCATGTTGTACGCAACTTTAATGCAAAACGAGCAAACTGTCAGTAATTGCATTTTTAATAAGCATCGGAATATTGCTGAGCAGCTCTGCGACACTTGGGGACACTTGTACAGAAGGGTTCCAGTTCGTTTGTTCATGTTTGTTTTTTTGCAAAAGTCAGCTTATGAACAAACAAAACTTTTCCAGAACGCCATGAAAGTATACTTTACGATTATACACTTGCATAAGCTTTACATACCCAGTCCTTTGAATCACACACTGGAAGGAATCTTTTGATCGTTGGACGAAAGTGTGGCAAAACACGTCCGACGTGCGGCGAACAGCTACAGCTGGCGGTGGCGAACGGCGGAAAGTCCCATTAAAATGTTAATTAAATAATTACATTAGAAGCCCCAGACACCGGGCAGTGGCTTACACGCACTGCAGCTCAAAAAAAAATCCCCCACCGAAGGTAAGCGATGAAAGAACGGTGGCGCGCAGTAGAAAGAAAATACCGTGCCGTGCTCAAATGGCCGACGACTGCAGTCGAAGAGGGGCAAATACACAAATGGACTTGCACGGCTTTGAACGAGGCCGAAGAAGTCGATTCGTTTCACCAGTTGTTCGCAAACATCTTGGCGTTTTGTCGTCGTCGACGTAGTGTCGCTCCGTCAACAACGGTGCAGTCAAGTTCGACTGCACGCTTGGGCGGACACGTTGAAGGTGCGGCCTCAAACCTTCGTTCGCACGGATAGGCCGCGGGAAATGCAACTGTCCCAGACTGTTCCAGACTGACAGGCAGACAGACGACCGACCGATGTGCAAGCGAGACGCACCGACTTTCCCCGCTGTGAGGTGGAAAAATGCAACGAAAAAAAAAGAATCAGTTGCAACTAGACGACGCAAAGAAAATGGCGCGAAATCCCGGCCAATGGTTGAGGAGATGCGTTGTATGCGGGGCCGTGGGAGAGGGGGGGGGGGGGGGGGAAGTAACGTGATACTCCTTTGGCCGGGCCAGCCAGCCGTCGTCGCCATCTGACAGGGCGGTGTGAGTTTTAGCACGTTTCCGTACCGTTTGAAGTGCGAACCAAGAGGCCCGGGTTGCCTATTGAAGCGAACCTCAAGGATGCGATGCCGGTATCAGTGACAGTGGCGCAGAAAAGTGAGCATGCAGCGGTGCGGAGTTGGGGTTTCGCACACGTCGGGCAACATTTATCATTAACTTTAATGAATAACTAACCGCAGCCCCGGGGACAATACGGGACGGCGCCTCCATCCCGGCTGTCACTCTGCTCAAGTGTCTGCTGATCGTGTCGCGGGTAGTGACGATGGTACAGGCACAGGCCCCCCCATTTTGTAAAGGATATGCAGCCAAAAGGGTTTGAGAATGAACAGGGGGAGAAACAAAGAGAATATAAATAAAAAAAGAACGACAACTGTTTGGTGGTAGGCAGCAGGAGAAACTCCCCGAAGGAAAAGCGTGAGTTGTCTCAACGATTGAAAGTCGGGTGGGAACTCGCGGTTTCAGATGGTGATGGACCGTTCCACGAATATGCACACCCTTTTGTAGGATGCGTGCTTACACATGCAATTGTCGCTAGAGTGCTAGAGTGCTGTCTTCCGTCCTTTTGATGTGCCACAATGTCTATGCTAGATGATGTGGAGTGGGCTTTTACAATTGCTTCTAATCACATTGCATTGCCGTACCTGTACAAGGAATGTGTTACTGTAGTGCGTTGTCTAAGAGCTCACAAGTCCGGGGGACTGTGTTTTTTGTTAAATGACACGATTTCTGTCGAATGCTTGCTAGCACTTCTAAAGGTGTGTCGGTAGCGTGTAGTTATTTTATGGCGCGTGGAGATAATGTAAAAATGCTTGACATGTGCAGGCTTTCTTTCCAAGCTTTTCTACATGCCGCAGGAGACTACTGACAGGAAACTAAAAGGTAGAAATGGGATGAATTTGTATCCATTGCAAGTTGGAAGACATTCGAAGATCTTGAGGCCCATAGCTGTCTGTTTGATAAAAATGGTGAAAGTTTATAGCTCGCTTGTCAGAAATTGTAAAATTTTTGTTCAAGTTTATATAATATATGGACCATTCTACATAGTTATGTTTATAGTATAGTATGTATGTTTGTAATAAATGGAGACGTAAAACTTTATTTAACAAATAACAGTATAGATGCAATAATAATGATATCATTGGAAACCTTTTAAAAATTACGTGGGAATTCGCTACGGATTTTCATCCGTTTGTGGCTTGCCCTCTGTCAACAGAATCGTCCATCAAACATTCACACATTCGGGCAAACAAATTGAGGTATGATTAAATAAATGAATAGCTATAATTAGTTTGATTGATGACTTTTTCGCACAGCATTATCATATCGTACTACTATCAAGTTTGTTGCCGGGAAGCTGTGTCCAATGTTATGCCGTTGCGTCCAGTTGAATTGTAATAGATTGTAGCGAATGCCTGAACTGAGTCACCAGTTAATCTAAAGTAAACGAAGTGCAGAAAAAAGAAACAACAAACTGCATGAATGTTGCATCAACGCATTCCGAAACTAATTTCGTGGTTCCGGCACAAAACGACATCAAAGCGATCGGGATGGGATCATGTTTACCATGGGTGTGGTATGCAAAACTGGGTGTAACGATTGGTTGTAAAAAGTAAATATGACATAAACAAACACTCGACAACAAACCCTCACACACACACAGATGCTGTGGGGTGTATCGGACCTTGTTTGGATTTATTTTTTGTTCCCTTGTGCTTTTTCTGTGTACGTGTTCTGCAATGATATTCCATTGAAATGAGTAAAGTAAAAAAGAGGCTGAACGAACGTGGGTTTATGAACCACGGATCAATGTTTATGCAGTGGCCACGAACTGGTGGCCGCTCATTCATCAGTAATGTTGGGTGGCAGAATGATAATAATAAACGTGTAATTGGTATCCCCCCATATACCGGACGCGGACGGGAACTGTAGCATAATGACAGCATGCAACATAAATGGTGTGCGTGTACCCTTCAATAATCGCTCCCATCGATCCCGTGACGGCGTTGGCTGGAATTGGTGACTGGTGACTGATAAATTAATTGATCGTTGATCGCCTTTCTTTGCCGGGGGAGCATCATCACCGGCTAGGAACGGCCAGTGGTCACACAATTCTTAAATTGATTCATTACTACATCATCCTTGTAATAGACTTCCGGTAAACGCGATGTCGCGTTTCGCTTCAGCGCCGAGCCGATTCTTTCCGGGTTGCACATGATGACAGAAACGCAAAAGGAAATACGAACCAGCAGCGCAAAAAGGCCTTAACCGCCGTTCCAGGGTTTTCCCGCGCGTATGCGCGGGGTGCGTTCTGAGTTTAATTGCTGTAAAATGGAGCAATCATTTTCCCATTTTTCACGCTCGCTGGCCCCTCGAGCCGCCGGTCTGGGTTGGTGGCGGCGTAGCTTTAATAGGAATACTCGCACCTTTGCCCGTACGCGCCAACATTTGGCATGCACCAGCCGCCATGTGAGTGGTTTCGTTGTGAAGGCAATGGAATTGAACCAACCTTCTCCAACATCTCCCGGGACGAATCCCGGTTGCGCTTGGGATGAGGCGCAAATCATCATCAATCGACCGAACGCACAAGACTTCCTTGGGAAAACCCAGAAACAACACCAGCACAGGAGTGAGAACAGTGGGAAAAGAAAAGAAACGCAAATGCATTTACATAATTTATGAATCCATCATAATGACACTTCAACCCGTTGTGTTTCTCGCTGATGAATTTGTTCTCGGTTCTAGTCTGGCACTCAGCGGAGACCGTTGAGGTCGGAAGCGGCTTCTTGCTTTTTTAGAGTGAGTTATGCAGACGATTTTTTTGTTTCGGCCTCTTTGCCATTTCTTGGCAATTTTGGCTCACTCTACCCAATGCGCTGGTGGAACGCTTTTGTGTCGTTGTGTGAGAATAGCAATTGCACCAACTCGCTTTGAAGTGACCGACCTCATAGAAGGTAGCAGCGTGCGTAATTCATTAGCATATGCGGTTTAGGGAAAAATGGGTTTTTTTTCGGTAGAGAACTACATTATGAGATTTTATTACATGTATTGTTACAATTAGTTGGTTCTATATTCAGAAACAGGAAGTCTTTTATGTTATAAAGCGTGTACTGGAACCGTAAAAGCACCCGTTTGTTGCGATTTACTTTAAATTCTGCAGATTCAAATAATGCTCATATGATTTGTGTCAAATGTATTTTAAAGTCCTTCAAATTATATGAACTTTGTTTACACTTGGTTTAGGATTCATAAAATTTCGAAAATCTTTGCTGTTAATAATGATATTTTACAGAGTAATATACGACATCATTAGCCCCGATAAAGCTCTGAATGCAATTAATTTATGCTTATTCCTAACAGCATATAACCTGTAGTAATAAATTACAATTGCCTTTCATTATTTGTCCTGCCTCCATTCCCTGAATGGCGGAATAGCTGGAAAGCGGATTGGCAAAATAATTTGGTGCTAATTTTATAATAATCATAATAAAGCGAAATGCTCCCGTGCGTCCGGCATCGATATTCCGTGCGAAACGATCGTCGCAAGGTCATGGCGTGTTGGCGCAATGCGACACCTCTTTCGGTTCTCCGCGACGGGAGCATTCCCGTGATAATGAGTTTAAATTTTGATCTACTGAACACATAATGTCTAGCCTCCGGTACCACCCGTTGGGGGGAGGAGAGAAAATCCTTGAGTCGCGCCACCGACGGATGACATTTGGCGGCTGCATGATCCGAAAAGCGCTTCGCCAATAATCATTACAATAAACATAATTTCTAATGGTTCGAAAACGACGACATTACTGCCGGGTGAATGTGAACGATGGTGGGCGAAGCTTTTCGGGCAAAAAGCGCCCGAAGAAGACACCGAAGAAAGCACCACCCGGACAGCGCTTGATTCGTAAAGCGTTAATCTAACCGATTTTTGATAGCTTGTGACTCTAGGATGGGGCAGAATGGCGGTGCGGGATTGAGGGGTTTTGCTCATAAAAATGATTGCTAGCCACTCCACGGGATGTCCCGTGCTTGGAGCGCGCAGACAGGGATGAATCGTGTGTCCGCTGCGACATTCACCATAGTGTGACCCCGAAGCTCCTGTCACGGTTGGATGAGGTAATTTATTACCGGTAATTCCTATCGATTACGGCGCCATGAAGAGTGGTACAGATGCGTCAGGATGTGGGTAAAGCAAACAGTCGACGAAGAAATTGGAACCACGAGGCATAGAACCAGCCCTACGTACCGAGGGCTACACGCAGTGCCGGCATTCGAAGCCGACCGACACAGGAGATGGAGTAAAAAATGTACGTGAGGCAATAAATTGTGTTGCGCGACTTCGACTCACCTTCAGTGTCCTGTCCGAAGCTTTCCTTCTGCTCCCTTCGACATCCGGTCTCGTTGGGCCGTGTGTATCAGCACCAAACCGGTGGCACACCTTTCCGCGTGAGCTGTCGTCGTGTGTTTCCCACTACAGGCAGAACCGGAATGCAGGCATTACATTACAGGTACAGGAATCTAACGAACAACCCAACCAAAAAAAAAAGGGAAAGTGCTTTTCATCGATAGGCCATACCGCTCCAGATAGATTAACCTAGAACGGTCCGGGGGAAAAAGGGTCCGTCTTCCGTACAACGTTACAACCAGGGCCGGGTAATCGATAGCCGGGCTTAAAGGTGCTTCCGCCCGGCAGAACCACCATTCTGCAAGGTGTTTCACGTTGGGGTTTCTTTCGTTCCTCGTAAGGTGAAATATTTTACTCGGCTGTCAGCGGCCATAGTGAAAAGCCCGTAAACCGTTTATCCTTCAGCTTGGCATGTTTATTTTTTGGACGGGAGGTGGTGTTTTTTTTTTGTCTTCACCCAGTCGTTTCACTCTTTAAGCACACGGAAACCGTAAACGGTCGAGACGGTCAAGATTACTTTCGGCGATTAAATTTAGTCTCATTAATTAGCGAAATTTGTGCTCCGAGATTTAAAGATTGTGACCGTGACCGGGAACGGTTACAGCAGGCCCGGGATGAGCGGGTGACTGACTGGTTGGGTCGTTTTCACGGTGTTTTTTTTCTTCTTCAGTGGGATGTTGTTCCAATGTACATAGCTAAAGTACTAATTGCAAACAGGAGTTGATTTCTCGAGGAACCTGGAGGAGGAGACTAACTCAAACTCCAAATTTTGCATTAAGGGATCAAATTTTATTTTGTTTGGTTTATTAATAACAGTTAAGGGAAGTTTTGAAATTCAATAGCTCCACCGAATCTTGGCAAAAGCATATTTTAATTTAATTAATTATTACGGGTTTTTGAAGACATCTGTAAATTGTCAAATGTCAAATTGAAGTCTGTATGAATAAAAAATAAAATTAAAAAATCTAGAAATAATTAGTTCACAATTTACTTAGAACTTTAACTGAAGTTTTTGGAACTTTGTTGTTTTGAAAGTAATGTCTACTTAATGGTATATACTGGTTAATGATTTACTACAGATAGTTGCATAATAGAAATATATTCTATGTAACAACTTGTCTAGATTCCAAATATTCGTTATGTGATCTTGCCTACAGTTAGTATCTTTATTACATTAAAGAAAATTCATCATACAAAATGTACATATGTAGCATATTTTGTTAGGTTAACTATTTCCACAACAATTCAATGCAAACAAACCCACTTAAGGTTGAAGTAGCGAATTTCGCTCCGGCTCGTACCAGCGCTATGTTTGACAATGCGACAAAAGCCCTGTTAGTGTAATGGGTAGTGTAAATACGGTTTACAATGAGAATATTTCTCTTCGTGACAATTTTTATCGTCACGGCTGTCAGATGGAAACCAGCAACGGCTCCTTTCTGTACTCTGGGCTTTATTTTGGAAGCCAAATTCGATTACACCTTCAAAATGGCATGAAAGAATGGGGGGCAAAAAATCGTAAACTTCCTGTCCTCTCAGTCACAGGAGAAGCGATGACACGAGAAGTTAAGTAAAGAAAAGCTGGAAAGATCTTCCCTTTTTTTCTGTTGGACTACTGCACTAGTCTACTAGCTGCTGTTAGCGCACTTCAGTAAACCGTTTCGCTAACGAGACGCACCACCGACGTCCGGAAACGTGACCGACTTCTTGCCTGCCGTTGGATTTGGTGCAAGTTTTTCTTTCGGCATCGCTTGTCTTGTCGGTAGGAGAGATTTCGGTGCCTGACAGCCATCCGTCAGCCGCTCGTTCCTCTGGGCTTAATTGGCCGTAATGGGAGAACTGCACAGGAAAGTTGACTATCTCTCTGTGTGCCAGTGCCCGTAAGGATGGTGTTCTGTAAGTTATCATCCTTTTTTATATAATTTTTTTTTGTTTAAGTTCTCGGATGTCGGGAATTTAATGTGAAAAAATAGAAATTTGAAATAAAGCATTAAATTATATATGGAGATTTTTAGAGTTTTTGCCTGATATTCTTTTACTGAAGCAAACATTTAGAGTTATTAAAGGAGAGCTATATTTTTAATATATGCTTTACTTTCAATCCCATTAAAACTGTTGGGAAAAAGCTCCCATCTCGTTCAGAAAACTATCAATAGTTTGTTAATTCATATTAACCACCATACACCAACGAGCAATTATTGTCAAAAAAGGTGATAAATTTTCCTTACCACGACAACAATGCCCACGTGCGCTCGCGCAACATGTGTTCTCCGGTAAAATTTTTGGGGTTGGCTGTTCAATGCACTGAACCTTGTTGATGCACAGCCAATAAATTACCTTAATTTCCCAACTGCCCAAAACCATGGCCATGGCCTAGGCGATAGTTTTCCGCCCCACAAAACGGATCGTAGTTCCATGCGAGGGTGTTGGAGTGAGTGGCGGGCATCAAAAGTGTGCCTTGGTGGTTTGTTTTTGGGTAAAGTTTTAGGGTTTTGGGTCGGTTCGCACGGGAATTATGATAAATTGTTCCCGAACCGGACCCATCGTCATTTACGGGCCCCGATTGGTCGATCTTCCGGAGGGGCAGGTTCCGGAATGGTTGGCCCACGGAAAAGGGTGCGTCCATTTTTAATCGTACGGCAATTTTCCGCACGAATATGTGAGAAAGGTTGATCGCTAGCGATCGACCGGACCAGTAACGAGGCCCTGTGAATTCGGTGGTAGGTGCGAATTGCTACACTTTTTATTGCCCTCCAGGAAATGGCCCGTAGCCGATATGGGCGGAAGGTGCGAATAAGGCGTCGTGCGTGAATTAGGAACACCGGGACAGAATGGGCGGTTATAGTTTCGGTGCGCGGTGCAATGTGTGGGCTAAAGTTGTGTTTTGTGCCGTTGGTTTTACGATTATTGCCCAGTGTGACCCATTGTGTACACGTTGGCGGGCCGTTGTGACACCAGGCGCAACACGTTTGGTATCGTTCGGCAGGACGCCGATTCGAAGTAATGAATTTGTGGGTTTTTTTCGGTCATTGTTCGCACTTTTCTCATGGTAGGATTTATAGCCGATCGGTGCACATTCCGAAAGGTGTTACCAGGGTTGGGTGAAAAGGATCTAAAGGTGAGACAGACCACGGGTATGGATGAATATTCGCCTCTGGGAAGGTTCACGAATTGCCGGCGATTCAGACAACGACAATCGAGGTGACAATTGGAAACGGAACGGAAACGCTTTTGTGTGTCGAAGGGTGGTTTGTGGAGGGGTTGTAGGGGCTTTTATTTGTCGTAATTGCTTTTCAACCACAGTCGTTGGCATTAGGCCGAAAGGGAACAACTTTCCCTACCATACTGGTGCCAAGGTGAAGCGGTACAGAAATCATTGAGAATTATCCTTTTCCCATCCTTCGCGGAAATGGATTCAGAAAAATGGAGTAAAAGAGGATTAATTAATTTTAGGCTAAATGAACGGAACAGATTTGATGCTACAGCTATATGTGCAAGGCACAAGTAGAAGGAACTTTTGTGAACAAAGCTCAGCTGTTATTTTCTCTAAGGTTTTGCAAATACATTGAATTTTGGAGATATTTTTTAAATGATCAATACGCACGACAAAATAAACACAATTTAAATTATTTCTCTACTGACTTATGCTTATTAGGTGTTGATGTGCATATCAACTTCGATCATGTCGCTCGTGTGTTTGAAGTTGATTGGGTCTGGAAGGTACTATAACAATTTATAGATAAATTTTATAGCTCCTTGTTGCGGCATTGGGTGATTTCCTCGAAGGAGACTGTTGTCACAATGATTAAAATTTTGGTAAGGTTGGGGAAGAATAGAAAGGAGATTTAGAGAAAACGTTGCTGCAAAGTGTGGGGAACGAAAAATGTGTTGGGATGACTCAGGTTGTTCCTAAAATAGCGCCCTCTGAGATACCAGTTATGACCAAAGAGTTTTAATTTTCATTACCGGGAACTCAACAATAAAGAAGGGACCCTACGTATCGAAACACAAAACACTCTGTTCATTTCAATTAGAAATATAATGGAATAGAATAGAAGAATAGAGAGTAAATCAACAATATTTTTGTAACGTGGAAACAAACGAAAAATATGAAAAAAAAATCCTGCAATTGGATGAATCATGGAGAATATCAAGCAGATTGGAACTTATCAAGTACTAAAAATACTTTAGAAATTGCTGCTGATGTTATGATTCAATTTCTTCCATAAATGAGATGACACATCATCTTCTTGCACTGTTTGGATCGTAAATTTGCAACGTTTTTAGAAGGTAATGATGTTTTTCTTTAAAATAAAAGAAAACCCAACAGTACAGAGGACATTCTTTATGTTTTGTGGAAAGTATTCATATTGCATCCTATTTGGTTGTATATTGCTTTTCAATTACTTTCCCCCATGCAATCTGAAAAAAACAGCCAGTGTAGGGGTTGTGTTTATGTAGTAAATAGCATTGGTAGTACATCATACTCCCACACATCCGTCAATTTTCCCACGGGGCGAGACAACGGACCAGGCAACACGGGTATGGGATGTTTATTAAAAGATAATATTTTCCTTCCGCCTGTTGTTGGAAAATCTGTTGGTCTGATTTTCCATTTTTGTTTTTGCTCAACCGGTGAAAGTGAAAGTGTCCTCGTGTGCGTCGTACGGCAGGATCGTTTACAGCCCATTAATCACGTCTCGACGTTCTCGGTCCGTGTGTTGCTCGCTGTGGTAACTAACACGCTGTACCAGCCAGCATGCGGCAACCATCACAACGGTGGCGCCATGTTGAGCAACAATCGATTCGAGCGAAAAGTGATTCGTTTGAGATTGTATTATTGCGAAAGAGTGCGTGCAGCTACGATTGCCGCAACAATGGAAGAAACCGGCCTGCCCCTGAGGGTAATGAGGAAAATCATTTCCCCTTCTCGGTGGTGGTGTCGTCATCCTTTGGCGTTGTTTTCGTAAGCCTTACGAGGGTGGATGAAAGAAAAGTTTTCCTTCAGTTTTGGCTTTACCTTCTTTTGTGTTCCGCTCGCCCAGCCAAAGGCATCATTTGCCCTATCTGTCCCGGTGTAGGATATTTCTGTAGAAGAGATTTTTCCACCTTTCCCGACGACGACGACGACGACAACGATTGCACCGGGGGAAAAGCGACCGATTCGCAGAAGACACTCGCAACATTGGTACGGTGGTCTGATTGAACCGCCGGTGTACGGTTCATTGTGAAATGCTGTTTACCTCGGGGGAAATTTTCGAGGCCGACTGTTTCCCATTGGCGGATCCCGATCTTGTACGGATTTTCGGTGGAAATTTACTACGGTGGAGTGTGAGTTTTCAGCCTGGCACGGTCGTCCATTTGCCGACATGACAGCCGTTTTTATTTAAAAGAAGTAAGCACTGCGGAAAGAATGTTTCCGCTTCTTCTGCTTGAAAAAGGGGAAATATTCGAAAGGGAGGATAGGATCCGGTGGCTTGGAGTGTGGCCAGGAGTGTGCCGAGGAGTGAAAGTTGTAATTGCGTTATTGCGAGCAGGCTAGGCAGCAATTCGCGTGCTGTACGCCACTGGACTCAAATGCGTTTGCCATTCGTGGCGAGAGTTTGCGTTGGGTTTCGTCTGTTTGGGATGATTAGATAAATATGTGCAGGATTTGTTAGGCCATTTGCTTGTTGTTTGACTTATAGCGTCGCCACACGTATTGGGAAGAGAAAGGCAACATATTGGCCAAAAAGTATAGATGATGGGTGATTATTTGCCGGTGTATTAGATGAAAGCACAAACAAGCGATTTCGACAATCATTGGCTTTGTATCGTTTGTATTATATTTTATTGGCAAAACGTCGTATAAGGCAAACTTCAACAAACAGCTTTACTCCTGCAGAACAAAGATGAAGCACAAACAAAACCACAAGTTTATTAACACGCTAAACATTGCCCTTTCATCAACAGTCATCACCGGTCGTGCCAACCCCATTATCGGGCTTATTAAATTCAGTCATTTAGGCTTTCACCCTGTCGGGGGTTTTCCCTTTTCGCAAATCGACGAATTTTCCATCATCGCTGCTGCGATGATGAGCGGCGGTGTTGTGTACCGTCCTGCGTACTAAACTTGTGCCCGGAAATCACAACCAAACCAACCTCCACGGCTCCGGAGTTCTGGAGTTTCGGTCCAACGAAAAACCCATTACCCCTACAGCGAGGAACTCGGGGTTTTCACCCACCTTAGACGGGGTGGTGGGTGGAAAAAGTTAAGCCGGTTTTCCGGCTCGGTCTCCAGTCGCTCGGTTGTCGATTTGTCGACGTACAATAACATGGAGGGAATCGAAGAAATGCCTCCTTAAAAATCATGTCACACAATTTCACCGTGCGCACACGAAGAATGAACCTGTCAATCAAGACATGTTTTAGGGGTTAGAAGAGTGCGGGAACCAGGAACAAGGGAACAGGAGAATGTATGTAAAGGTTCGCTATGCTAACAGTACAGCGTGTGGCGCGGGATTAGCAGGGCGGAACCCGTGCGCTGAAGTGAAAATTACTTGACATTTTTGGCTCCTTTCTTTCGCAGCCGCTTGACAGCCGCGCGGCGGGATGGTACGTGACCAATGTTGTGCGTTGGGCATCTACTCGAAGCATGTCGCAAGTCAATAATATTTATAAATATTTATGAATCGCTACAGTCACTCCGGAGGTTTCGGAGTGTATCGTCTCAAATCGATTGAAGTTCGCTGTCGTATCACGAGATGGACGGGACTGCAATATAAAACCGAAGATTTGATGTGCCAAACGTACGTTAACCTTTCAATTTGTGATTTCGTTATTTGAAATCTATTGTTGATAGTTTTTTTTTGCCACCACCCCTTTTACAACAATGGATATGTGTATTTATTGGACCGCAAATTGATAGTTACTGTGTATTAATGATCACCAGTAGAAAGCAGCAGATGGAAATGTAGATGTGAGGGATGGAAAGATGGATGGGAAAATTATGCAACATTGCGCTACTGTAACATGCTTGTCAATGGGATGTTCAGTTTTAATAAAATTTCACTGTTATTGGGCGGCTTCCTACCTACCAGAGTGACGGAATTATTAGTTTCGTATGCTAATGAGTCGCAAGCAAGTGGGAATGTTTTTTTAACACCGGTGCTAACATGGTGAAACGAGAACCGAGCAATGTTGCGAGTCCCCTAAAGTATTTCGGGAGAGTTTACTTGGTAACAAAAAAAAAAAAACAGTACGCAAAACCCCGAAGTAGCGAGCTTGCAGTTTCCTGTTTGATGTGCAGAAGTTCCATCATGCCTTTTGCACAGGGCCCGCTCCCGAGGGAAAAGTTTGGCAGTACGTCGTTGTCGTCATCGTAGTCGCGTTGTTTACACTCATGTTCCGAACGGAGCGTGTCTTTCCGTGTAGGGGTGAGCCGGAATTATGAATAAATTTCCCTAGACCGGTAGACGGCAGGAACATTTGAATAATTGCAGCGCAAAGTCTCACGGCCCCTCGCCGGCTTTAACGCGCCCCGTTAGCGCGTGTGTGTTTTGCATGCTACAGCTGTGTTTTTGTAAAGCAAAAAGACAGAAAAATTCTTCCCGCTTTCGCGATACGCTAACTTTGGCGGAAGGCAAAATTGAACCAATAAAGCTGGAAAAGTGTGACCGAGCGATCGTATATGCGTATGTCGTGCTAAAGGTGTACTCGTTTGATGTGTTTCTTACTTACCGTTTTCTTCCTTTTCTCTTTATTTTTTTTGCCAGGTAAGTCACGTGCGAATTTATGGACTCGCTAAAGGACTCCGTGTACCCATCCGTTAGCGGCAGTCTTAATGGTGGCGCACACATTATTCAAAGCTTGTGCGCTCCACTTGTGATACTGTAGGCACGGCTGAAAGGTAATGTACGAAGAAGCAAGAAAAGCACGAAATGATACATTTGTTTGCCTAAATTTGTTACATCCACCAACAACGAAACGAAAAAAAAAAATCGGCTGAAAAACAAAACAAAGCCTGTTCGCTGCAGTGTAAATCGTCAATTTTTCATCGCCACAAAGGGCTGGCGCCCCATTTTGTTTATTTCAATAGGTGAATGAAAACCAAAAGGAAACCAGTGAGACAGTTTTTCTTCGAGAAGTCCTATGACGACCAGCTTCCAAGGCAACCGGGAAACCCGTTTTTTTCGGCTAGCCATTTATAACCAGCCGGCTTAATGGCGCACCGAGCCCCAACCATTATTATGATGGCTATCGCGCCCACCAAGCAGGTGGCGTCGGTTTATGCGAACGGTAGCGGATTGGCCACGGTTGGGTTTCTTATCGTTTACCTTAAGTGTGGATTTGCATACTTGTGGTGCGAAAAATAACATTCCATCCATCACGGAGGCTTTCTAGACGACATTGTGTCGTTGCAGTCAATTCCGAGCGCCGAATGTGAAGTCAGTCGCTCACAATAGGGCAAAAAGGTTTTAAACTAAATTCATTGAAGCAACTAGCGAAGCGAAGACGTTCCCCAAAAAGGCGACGAAAGCAGGAACATATTTATGTTTTGCTTGAGCGAGTTTCGTCTTTACGCTGAATGAAAATCGATCGGCTAAAGCTCGCGATTTTGCAACAACGGATGAATGTTTGACTACTGGAAATGTAGTATAACTTCAAAAGGAGAAAAAAAACAGAATCGTTCAATTTCGCATACGGAAGCAAACCCACAATGCGAATCAGGAATGGGAAACCATTTATTCAGATGGATAGCAAAACGAGACAGGAATTGAAAATTGCGTACAGAATATAAAACATGCCTGTATGTCTGTAGCACTAGGACAGGGCGCGGTTTGGAGGAAAATCGAATACCATGCTAGAGTTAACGCAAACGAGTCGATGGTTTATACGCTATCCGCTCGATTCGTCGTGCGGGACGGTACGCAGTAGGGTTGGGATAAAAAATGAACTTGTTAGAATGTTACTTTTCCCTGTTTCTTTTCCCCAAAACCTGGGAGAGTGGATTACAGGGTGTGTGAGTGTGTGATCCCGATACAGGGGGCAGGTGGATTTCCTTGGTTGAACATTCGTTACAACAGTTCGGTCGATCAATTTCGGTTCCTTTCTTATCGTATGCTAGCGAATAAGAAAAAAAAACGATATATCGAAAAACGAAGATAATATGAATACTGACGTACGTACCCAACATTCGCATCTACCTGCCCGGCTCACTCGTGAATCTTAAATCTGCGTAACCCATTGACGGGTTTGAAACGCACCGGCGCACAAGCCATTCAGGTTGATTCGATTAAATTTTGGACCGTAAAAAGAAAAAAAAAACGTCGGAACATGGAGAGAGAGTGTTCCTTTCGCTGCACGATAAGAGCTAACCTGTTATGATTGGCTAATATTTCACACAAATCCTAGGGGTTGTTGAATGTTGGGTAGATGTGAAGAGAAAAAAAAATGGATGGCACTGTAAATGGGTGCAATGATAATGCTGGCATGTTCATTTATCAATTTCTTGGATCATCGTCCTTGGGTGAGGACGATGAACGATTTGATTTTTTTTTCCCCATATCACCCATGTGTTTGTTGGTGATTTATTTTATTAGGTTTATCTTATTTTGTTACGGGGCATTTTTGCATAATTTAGGTTTTATAATAATGGTCAACCGTTTGTTTAAAGCTATTATGAGAGAATGTGTGGTGAGTACGGTACATTACAGTGCGTAACATAACTTTACGGTTGCTTGTTTCTTGGAAATAAAAGAAAAGATTATAGTGTTTCATTTAATATTTTCCCAAAAAGTTAATTTGAATAAAAAATACAGAGACTAGTTAATTTTATGTAAAAGTTTACATTACTTTAACCCCTTAAAAGTCTCGCTAAGTTGGGAAAATGGTTAAAAAAATTGTCCCAAGGGGTTTTTCGCATAGTTTTCATAGTTCGCATAGTTCGCCAAAAAATTTTATACATTATCCATTGTTTTATGATCATTATCGTAGCACTCAAACAAGTCCTTTTTGTTATAAATATTCTCTTTGTGATTGTTTTCAAAAATTAACCGGGAATGATTTAGTTATTGAAAAAAAAGAGTTTTAAATTAAATACAAATGTACAGACATGTACGAACATGCTTCCGAACAGCTAAACTCCAATACAACGTCGTGCAACGAAAAGTGAAACAAAACGGACTTCGAAAAATTTGCCAAAAAAGTGGCAAAACATTACAAAAGCCATCCGCTTGTCCGAGTGGGGCTCGGGCAAAACTGTCAAATAGTTAGGAAGCTAAATGCAGTTTGGTTTGTTACAGTATCTTTTTCCGTTTCTTTTTGCTAAAAAAAAATTAACTTTATTAAAAAACGTACTTAAACACAAGCTTCGCTTACCTTCCAATAATTTATTTGTTTTATTACTTGAAAAAGTTTAGGAAATTTGTTATAAAAGCAGTCAATTTTATCCCAGTTCTTAAAAAGGAAATATTAGTTTATCGCTTTCAAATGTGTGATGATTCTTGTCAAGAAATTATATGGCTTTGGTTTTAATAGCTCGTTTCTGCTGTATCAATAGTTGCCATATAGTTATGTTACACACTGTATCCGATCTCGAATTTGCACGATATAATCGAGAATTAACCGCAGAACAATTGCTTTGTTTTGCGTCACACATTAATGACTGTACTATTTGAAGGTTAGGCTCTGTAGAAATCCAACACATTTTAAGGCTCTTAGACATACATTAAATGCTTTATGGTGATCTCCTTCAAATAAAGTAAGGAAAACATCAAAGCAACGATTTTTTTTATATTGTTACGTGCTTGATCGTTCGTTTTGTTGAAGCCTTATGTCGGTAAGTTAAACTGTTCAAAAGAATAGTAATCGTTCACAGCAAATGCATACGGTTTGCTTTTTTCTCCATACCTTAATTCAACACCTCGGTCGTTTTCGCTCGATCGCTCCCGAGCCTGTCGATCATTCCAAAGCGATCTTATAATCGATCCAGTATCGAACGGGCAAAACAAAAATGGTTTCTGATAAAAAAAAATCAGCACGATAGCATAAAAGATTACAAAATGATGCTTCTTCGTTACGGTCAGCGGTTCATTAACCCGTTCCTTAACACTGAACGTTGCGGGCGGATAGTTTGGGGCAGGGGGTTGCTATATCCCAGCGAAGCAGATAGAGACGAATCGCTGTTGTGTTTTTTTTTGTATTTTCGTTATTTTCCGTTGCGTTTTGCTCATTTTCAATTTCATTGCCTTAACCTCACTCTTTCGATTTGGCCCCGCGGAAGCTCATCGCCATTAATGAAGTTGTTCGTTCGCCTAATCCACCGCACGAACACTCACAGCACAGGCACTCACGCACACACACACACACACACACAGTGCCGTCCGCTAGCTGTCCGCGTGGAACCTGTTTCGTGGTGTCAGCAGTTCCTCGCCGTGCCGGGCCGGATGATACGCCGGTCCGTGCGGGAGCGTCTCGATGAATCTTCATTCATCCGCCCGCTGTTTCATCCGAATACCGTCCGTCCGTTTTTTTTCTCTCGAATAATCAATTTAATATCGTAATTGAACCGCTCCTCCGGAATCGATTCCGTAAATTACAGCTCAACTTTAAATAAGCCATTCGCTACGTACCGAGCGGACGTGGCCCCGCGAACGGGATTCCCGTGGAAGTGGGAAGCGCAAAATAAATCGAAGAGCTGCTGCCGCGACCGGTGCCGGTGGTGGATCGAGTAGGGGGAGGATGAGAAAAGTAGCACATCCCGTGATGTGCCCTCTGCTCCCGAACCCGTTCTGAAGTGTTTTGTTGCGGTGTGTGGAGCCCTTTGGTGGCCATCGCGAAAGCAGATCGATTGATTTTTCTTCCCATCTTCTTCGACTAGCGCCAGCGCTCGAACGGAGTATGGGCGCATTGGACAAGCTTCTTGTTTATGCTTATGTTTCATCGTTTCGATTTTATTCCCCCACTACAACTCATCCCCGGTTGACTCGTCCCGGGTGTTTGGGCCACATTCTTTTCCACTGCTCGATAAGCTGTGCTTCGATGCCCGTTTTCCTTGGCATGAGGGCGGACGGAAACTTCAAAATGGTGATGTGCGCCCGAGTGCACCGCCGAGGACTCACACTTTTGCAATATAATCCGACCGTCCGTGACGAGTTCGCTTAAGCTTCCATTAAGCCGCTCATCAGTGAGCAGGGGCAGCTGTTTACGGCGATTCGCACAAAAAAACAGGGAGGCACACAGTGGCACAGTAACAACAGACGATCGAGCAAAAGCTTTCAGTACTTGCAGCCTGCCCCGGGGTAATTAGCAATAAATTTGAAAGGGCGAATAAAGCTTACGTCAAAGCAACGATTTCGCAAGACATTTATCCCGGGGGTTGGATGGATGGCTCGGGAGGTTTCAAACGGGACATGGTGCATTAAATGATCTCATGCGTTATATGTTTGACAGAATTACTGCCCTAAAACGGTCAACGGTGCTAAAGCAAAACGCGGCAACACTGGAGCCATTTCCGCTCACCGCGAGTCACGAGTGTGTGATGCTGTGCAGCAGAAAAACATGCATCGCCGGTGCTAGCGAACGATTGTGAACCCGTGCACCAACCGAATCGAAGAATCGAAATAATGCTTGTGTACGTGTTCCCGGTCGGTGTGTGATCCACCCCAAAAAGCGTAACAGTTGGCCGAATGGGCTTGAATGTTTGAATTATTGGCAAATTCTGCCACGGCAATGCACAATGCACTTTCAGCCATGTTTGGCCGGTGTGGTTCGTTTCTGCGAATGAAAACGAAACAAGTCCCCTTACTTATGTTAGTCGGCTGATTTTGGGTTAGCTCAGCAGGGTTTCCAAGCGTTGAGAGAGGGCCAAAATCGTGTTGGGCCGTAAATAAACACACAGCATCGTACGCGACCCGAAGGATGAAGGTGTGCGACGCGATCGAAGCGATCTTTCAAACGCGCAGTAGGAGCTCCAGGAGTTGCCACACTGCTAGTGATTATCGTTGATTGGTAGGGAATTGGTTTTGTTTTTAGTTAGCTTTCTATTTGTACGAAATGTCAAACGTACATGGTTTATTTATTTTCGCCATGTTGTGGAGCAACTCTTTCGCTTTTGGTTCACTACATCTGTACTCTTAAGGACAGCCCATAAACCCATTCACATTTTTAATCCCAGTTTTATGTGGATTGTCTCGGCGTCAAATTGTAGAGTAGTATTTCCCAAAAACCCAGAAAAAATGTTTACCTAAGCGTAAAGGATTGGTAATCCACTGATGTTAATTGGCGTAGTTATCTTAACAAATTGCTTCCATTTCGTAAGATATGGTCTCCGTCCAAGGGTGTTATTGAATTGCTCAGGCGGAGCAATCGGAATGAGTTTCACACAAAAAAAAACACGAAACAGTAAACATTGTAGTTCTTTCCTACCCTTTGCAAACACTCTCCGAATCGGAGCACTGTTTCCACACGATTTTTTCCCATTGGCAGTGGAGAATGCTAGATCGGTCGGAGAGGGCATATATTTTCTGAGCTCGGTAGCATAAACTAAGGACCGCACTGGTGGCTCATTAATTTTATTAATTACAATTTAAATTATAAAAAAATAATACCATTCCACCCGCACTCTCCAAGAAACGGTAAAAAAACCCCTCACGAACCAGGTTTTAATGCTCGGAACATACCGTTGGTACTCTCTGAAGAGAAGGGTTGCGAAATGCTTACACACTAAGAGGAAATATTCCCTCCCTTAGTGGGTTGCTTGGCCCGTTCGTGAAGATTACGCTTTTAAGAAAAGCAACCCAAAGACGAAGGTGATGCTAAATGGCGGACGGGTCCTTATCTTCGGGACGAGTTTTATCGAGCACTTCCTTCATATCCGAGTGTTTTCACCAGAGGAAGCGTTATCCTGCAAACTCCCAATGGGACGTCGAAAGGCGAGCATTAAATTTATGAACGCACCTTGTTGCCACCGGGCCACGGTAAAGGGGTGCTGCCATTGTTGGAGTTTGATGATAAGATGCGTTTCGCTTCGCACTTTGACGATAATGAAGCACCGGACGTAATTGGAAGCAAAAGGGGTGCCGGAAATGGATGGGGCAACCCATTAGAAGAGCACAATCACAGATGCCGCTCGCAAACGGAGGAGTACTTTGAGGATATCGTTTGCGATATTGCACTCACGCATTCCGATCGAGCTGGATGTAATTATTTCGATTCTTAAGAATTTTCCGCACTGCCAATAGTTCGCCAGTCATCGGGAAATTCTTATCGCTGCGTCTCAAGAAATGGAGCGGCTTCGATAGGGCTCGTTAATTGGATGCTTCTAATGAAGGAATCATTCTGCGCGTGCTTGCGCGAGCGTGGAAATGCAACTGATCCAATTTAATGAAAAAACACATGCACTCAATATGGATTGATCGTTTCAGTAGGATGCGATATCGATGAGAACGTGGACTCGGATGGATGAATTGGATTGTAATTGCGATGCAAATTGTGAAACACCCCTATAATTGACCCACCCTCTGCATCTTCCACCCTTTAGTGAGAGGCCATTTGCAAGTGCACACTTTGGAAGAGGAAAGTAGACAAAAAACCAACAACTCAACCTTACCAACCAGTTGCCAAGCAGGACTATCGGGATCGTCCTCTACGTGGATACGCAAGCACATAATGTAGGTTGTGTGATTGATTGACATTCAATCGCTGCTCGTTCGGTGTTGTCAGCTTCGGAGTTGGCTCGGTGAAACTTTTCCAGCTTCTGCTGGTGGAAGAGATTGAGCTAGAAGTGGAGCGTTTCGATCGTACCAGACATTATGCTGTCCCGAGATGGCAGAAGGAAGTTGCATATTTCATAACGAAGTGAAGCCGAAATTTACATTTCATTTCGTCCCGTATTCGTGGGGTAGAATGGAAGGAATAGTGTTCCGGGAGGTGAGCTGTTTTTCAACGGTGCTTCAACATCGTCGGGGTTGTGCCACGTGTACTGGAAGTATGTCTTTTTCGGGGTCGCACTTTTGAGGGAAAAAATAAAACTCCCTTATCCCCCCCAAAGAGCATTTCCATTTGCTGGTCTTCACTTATCTGACGGTACTTTCTCTTTTCTTTTTTTTCCCCCCCGACTGGTAGCGAATTCTTGGCAAGCATTTTCTTGGTCGTTCTCACCTGCCATCCTTTTTTTTATTCTCTTGACGTCAACGTCCGAGAAATGAAAAATCATTCTATTTACTTATTCATTCTCTCGTACATTCCCGGAGTGAGACTTTTCCGCTCTTATCTGTCTATAGAACGTTGCTTAGTTCTTTGCTTGTTTTGGTAGCTCAGATCTAGTTGTTAGGGTTTGGAACAAAATGAAATTATTTTGACGTAATAACAACCTGGCTTATTTGGTCATTGGAAAAGCTCGTATTTATCTAAATTTATTAAAAATATTCATGAATAAATAAATCGTTTTGTTCAATATCCTATGACGTCACTCTGCTGAAATAAGAACCGATTAAATTCCTCACCAAGATATTTAAGAAATATCTCAAATTCAATGCTAAATATTCTTGCACCTCTTTGAACAAGCAATCTTTGCCGGGAGTAACAATTTTCCCGTTGGTTTCTGCTCCACCCCCTTTCGCTGTGACGTCGCGCACAATGACGATGCTCTTCGAGTGGCAAGGATGTCGAGTGTAGGGATTTGCATAAAATCGAAGCAGAGTGCAACTTGTTTTCGCACCAATCCCGTGACTATTATTCTTCCTTTTCTATGCTCGTGGCGTTCCAGTGCTCGGAGACCCGCGGGCGAAATCGGTCGATCGTTTGTTTGAAGATGTCTTGTTTTCCTTTTTTTTATTTGAATTTTCCTTCGCCTCCCACCCCCCATAGCATCGATCGGATACAGACGACGTAGCCGTTTTCTGTCACGGACCATTCATCTCTTTTCCGTACGCTTCCGCAATGGTTTTGGTGTGTGTTTTTTTCTCTTCTAGTCGCCCCGAACCCGACCGGCACTGTTTTGATTAATTGAAATTTGTGCTTATCTTTCAATGCCTTCAAGAGAACTTTTCCTGGCACCCGCATGATTCGTTTTAATGCGCTCCTCTAGAACGGAAGAATGGAATCTCGGTTGGCTTTGTTTTACCAGGGATTTTCCCTTGCGGAAGTGAAGCTTTGTGTGTGGGTTTTTTGTTGTTGTGCAGCGAAAAGTGATACCGGGAAGAAAACTCCCGGACGCTCGATGGTATGGGGATGAATAATACAGCAGCAGCGCGGAGAAAAAAAACGTGTCTGATTTTCGTAGGAAGAAGACAACAGAGACTTTGGGTAGGTTTAGGTGGTGTTCCGAAGCCTCCCGAACGGCAAAAGTAAAAACAAAATCCTGCTTTACGATTTTGTAAGGCGCAATGATTTTCCCGGACCGTGACTCGGCGAAAGCTAAGCTTATTTGACTGCTTGATCCTGACAGAACACTCCTGGCGTCTTATTTTACGGGAAATGAGGGGAAACAAACTCTCACACACATACACACACGGCAACGGATAGCCAAACGCTGGAATTAGTGATGACCCAAAACGGTAACAAAATGGGAAACGAGAACCCATCGACGGACACCGACCTTCGGTGGGGGGAAAAGCGGACATGCTGAAGGACTATTTTTGAATAATACATGAGTGCAGAAGAATCATTCCAGTCATGATGGCACTCGTTTGCCAATGGTGCCACGGTCATGTTATCCGCTGCCGAGAGAGAGAGATGTCTGTCGAAAGAGAAAGCTAGAGATAGATTTCCACTTCCATCGGGCTAGATATCTGCAGTCTGCGGGAGCTTCCACATGAAGTTCTTCGCTCGGCAAGAACTTGGTAGGTGTGTTAGAAAAAATGCAGAACAAAAAACACGATGACCTAATCGTTTCTGCTCAACTGCAGAACCTTCGAGCTGTGCACGGTACAAATGAAAAGCAAACAAAAGCCAAGACATGTCACGGTGGTCAAATGCTTGATGGTAAACATGACGCTAAAGCTCGGATCGTCTGTGTTTGCTGTTATTTTCACCAACTCGTCTTGAACATACCGAATGATGAAGTTTAGATGCATTTTTAATATTTTACCAGACATTACAAGTGGGATGTCCGGTGGGCATTTGTAGGTGAGTGTTGTTGGAGGAAACGTTGTAGAACAAATAGCTGTGATTGGCTTTTCTTTTGATGTTGGAGGAGTATTTCTTATGTTTTAGATCTTAAACATGTACTTGTCAATATTGTATTGATTTCAAGTCAATAATGAAGATGAAATATTTAAAATGTGAAGGATACAGAATAGAAATGTGATCCAATAATACCGGACAAGTAGCGTCCGTATCGTTTTGTTTCCCCGACCGATAAACTGCATACTGCAGGTGCAGTTTTTAGCTGCGTTCTCATAAATAAATTAACCCCCGCTCAGGGTTACCATGCCACAACCCCCCATACGGTTTCCTTCCAGTTATCAAGCAAACCAAGCTTTCGGCAGTGTGCGGCAGCCGAAGAAAACCAACAAAATATGTAATAATGACGTTAATAATAACGAACCAGTCCCGTTTATTTACCGGTTTTGATGGGTATGTTTCTTGTTTCTCGATCAAAGCGCTACCAGCGCTTCGAGGGGTTTGCCCCCCCAGGGGAGAGGCACGTTATAATATGTGGACACGGACAGGACAGCTTGGAAGGACTTTTGTGCCGCTTGTGTGGAAGCGAACGACGACCATGGCGGTATCGAAATTCGTCCAGCCCAGCGAAAGCAGGAGCTGGAAGAGAAATGACCATTACGATACGATGGGATGGACCGGTTGGGGTGGTCTCCCTCCCCTTTCCCCCCTCCTGTTCCGTGTACCTCGGTGGTGGTCCTTGTGCCGGCGACCACCCACATTAAAGCGAGATTATAGCCCCGGCCACGGTTATTGCTCTTCCATTCGAGCCACTTACAACGCATGCCACTGCACGCGTTCCGTTGTTATGTGTGAAATGAGGTAAAGTAACAACATTCCCGCTTCGGCGTGCTGGAACGCGGGCGGGCATGGATGGCCGTAATTTTGCAGTGCCAAAGTAATCGGGCTATAAAATGAAGGTAGAGAGAGAGAAAAAAGGGCAACAAAACTGGCATTTTTTTCTTCGCTGTTGGATGGTGTACGTGCAGCTGCCGTACTGGGCCGTATTAGCCGGCGGAATGACCTCCACGGAAGTGTCTGTCTTTTAACGATGATTTAGAATTGATGAGTTCTCGGGGCAAAGTTAATGATATCCTAACGCAAAAGCCAGGCACGCGTAATTTGTCAAGCCACCGAATAATTATGCGGTGTGAAAATGAATGCCTTTGAAGCATCGTTTGCGAGTTTTGAGTGGTTGCTCGCTGCTAACCGTAATCAATACAAGTGCAGTGTGGAGCAGGAAGGAATGGCTCAATTAAGGGCGGGAAAACGTCAAGACGGTAAAATTATATAATTGTGTTTCTTTGTTTTTAAAACCGTTTCCTCATTTTTCATAAAATATTTTAAGGAAAAAGGCTTTATTTGAGCTTAAGGAATTAATTTAAACATCATTCTTTGGAGCATTTAATTTTACTGACAAATCAAAAAGGAAATCAACTCAAGAGTATGAATTACACTTGAATACTTCTGACATGACTTCTTCAAATCATTGCGAGCAGTGTTAGCAAACAAACTATCGTCAGCATTATCCCGAAAATCGCAGCTAGTTCCATAAAATCTTACGAGACATAGAGTGATCGAGCTCATCATGATGGTCGCATTGCAATAAGACGCGTAAAGCCACGCAATAAAAGCAGCATCCTTTAAGCAGGGCGATGACACGGTCTGGCACTAGCCCGAAATCTGCTCCAATGGTTGGCTTTTACGGTAATGAAACCTCTCATCATAATGGGCCCAAAGATGAACCCGTCCCAACGTCATCTTCGCCCGCGCTCGACGCCCCGTTTGCGATTGATAAAATCTTGCTTTAGTGACAATTTTATCCTTTTCTTCACGGCTAGCTCGCCGGGAGGCACACACATTTGTTCGACGACAGATGAGCGCACGTCGGTGAGGCGTAAAAAAAGGAAAGTTTTGCAAGAAGGTTTTTTCAATTTTGCTGATGAAATTGCACGCAGGATTCAGAATGATGAAAATTTATAGGTTTCAGCACACTTACCAGAGACATGTTTTGTTTTCCCAATGTTTGAGTTTGTTTGAGAGAGAGAGAGAAAAGGAAATAAAACGCTGATCACTGATTGAAAGCCTAATAGAGAATCTTCATTCAAGATGAAAGATAAAGCATGATGCTGACGTGTATGACGAACGGATGTGAACCGAATCCGCGATGACTCGGTAGGAATTAGTTTTGGTAGTTGTTGTTGTGTAAAGTAATTCCAGGAACTCAGTATCGATACAGCATAAGGGGAAATTCATCAATAAAAGAAACGAAGGAAGCAAATTCACTACATGTTTTATTGTTGCCTTTTTCTCACCCGGCACGAAGAACCTCCCCAGCTGTTTCGAAACGTAAGGCGGATGTGATAAGGTTTCCGGATCGGAAGCGAAGTTTTTCCTCTCACCCTTTGGTAACACCGGTTAGCATAAAGAAAAGGCTTTGTTGCTTTGATGTGGTTTTTCCTTCCACCGGTCAGAAACAGACGCACCGATTTGTTGATGTTGGGGCATGTTCGTTCGTTTGGCTAAAGTTTGGCATGTTCCAAAGGCAGCATCAGTAGCAACCGGAACCAGCCGCAAAAGTTGGTTGTAAACAAATCGTTCCTGGCCCCGGTGTGAGCACGGGAGCTAATTTGTTCACGCAAAAAAACCTTTTAGGTGTGTTTCTCGTGCAAAATTTTGCTTGTTGATCGTTCCATGTTTTCGTGGTGGAAAATTAGCTAATGGTAGTTTAATCATGTTACAATAGCGAGTGTTATACATAACCTTCATGCTTCTGTCGACATGGTGCAATAAAGCTGTTGGGTGTTTGATTAATCGGTGTTTTCTTGTGTGCTAGTGAAATGTAAATTGTGGCACTATTGATTAGTGTAATTCGTAAAATTAATATTGATTTATCGGTTGCCATTAGGCGGGAGTTTTTACCCAGAATTTCATGCTGGCCCACATTGTGGGTCGTTCAACAAATACTGATTCAAATCCGGCCTAAACATGGCGTTGTTCCTTTGTGCTTTGCGGTTATGTGTACGGTCGATTCTTCCCATGCCTTACTTTCATTGTGGAACGTTCCGTGCTATGGGTTTTTGGTATGGATCAAACTTTTTACCACCCGCATCGTTTCTCCACTTCCATCACCCAACGGCCCCTCCATCAGTCCAAAGTTCTCGGTTTTGACCAGCTAATGGGCCTATAGATTAGTAGATTTTCGGAATGATTCAATGGTGTATCTTTATCGCTTTTAACTCGTCCAAAGCAGTTAGAATTCCGAGCAAAAGATCGATAATACCTTTAGTCGAGCACTTCTTTATTGATCGATTTCACACAATGAAAACAATGCGTTGCACAAACACAAAGGTGCACCTTGTGCACTTTCGATCTCCCTTTCGAACTGGAGTTTATCTCTTCGAAGGAAATAAAATGCTACGAATAAACGATGAGTGGAAATCCTCTTACCCTTGGGTCGTCTCTTTTCTTCGGTGGTCATTTTCCCGGACAGGGCCCAAAAACACATGGGTCAGCTCTTACCGGAAGCGTCACTGCCACACACTCTGCTGGCGCTGCAAACCTTTGTGTGTGCTCTGCTGCACCCAAAATCTTCCAATCGTACTGGGAACACCGTCCGAAAAATGGGGCTCCAGGAAAATCGGTAGAAATGGAATCGGTAGAATAAAAGGGGTCAAGTGGTACCATTTTCTGCCAGCGTTTGAAAACGTTATACCCGAACCGTTTGCTACTGTCACCCAATGTTTAGAGCAACCTTCCCTCCCCGGGAAAGGGAAACCCGTTAATGGTCAGCACCATCAAATGGAATAGTTTTACCCTCACAGGCACTTGCCCGGACCTGCCTGGAAGTGCGCCCGAACCGGACGAAGGTGGAAGAAAATTTATTCAAAATAATTTCCACACAAATTGTTCTTTATTTACCTTCCAAAACAGTGTGGACAGTTCCGCTTTTACCCAGTGTCCCGGGAGTTTTACTGGTAGGTGGGTTTTTCGGATGAAAGTTAGCATTCTCGCATGGCGTACAAACCCATCTAATCCCCGGAGTTTCGCATCCGGACGCGGTCGTAAATTAGTTTCTGGCTGATGACCCTTTTTGCGGCAAAGGATCGCACAAGCGTTCCCGGGACGGCATCTTGCCCGGAGCCATGTACGTATGAGCGTAACTGTTGTCGGGAATTTTAGTCAGCAAGGCGTAAAATTCGAATTATCCTGCTCACACGCGTGATCGTGTGTGTGTTGGGAAAAGGGATGAGAATATGAATACGTGTGTGTCAGCAAGGTAATTTGTGAAGGTCCTGTGGTTCGGCGGGATTTAATTTAGTGTTATTTAATTTATTATTCACAGGCACTTAGTGGGGGAGGGATAGAATGGGCTGAGAATATTTTGGGTAAATTTCGGAAAAAAAGGTTCATATTTCCTTCAGTTGAAAATGCAAAACGAAGAATTAAAATTGAAGAGGTTGTGTGTAAGCTTTACGGTAGAGCTATATATATCAATTCATTTTATACTCTTCTCCGAAGAGTGTGGATACATCTTCCAAAGCGTCCATGTTGAGGGCACTGCTCTTAAGCAGTGTGTTTTAAACAAATTTTCCGTTTTTTTTCCTACCATCCGTGCTAGTGAGATAAGCGGATCATCTGGGATAAACCACACCGTCCGAATCTTTTGTCCGGCGAGCGTCGTTAACAAACAAAAGCGCTCAAGAGTTCTGCTTCTTGAAGGATATCCGAAGAAGTTTCCCGTGTAATGTTGGTGGGATGGTAACAAAAAACCTCCCGTGCTTCGTCGTACCAAACGGCTTACTTCTGGAAGAAAAAAGCTATTATGAAACAAAAGTGTAACGGACAGGACAGCAGAAGCAACACAAAAAATAAAATAAAATGAAAACCCCTCGACGCTCTAAAAGGAATCAGTTCCATTAAAACACTACTGCAAGGACTGCTGGGACAGGGTTGGTTCGGGATTTTGCAAAGCAATCCGTGGAATGAAGTGCATAATCAGCATTAAAAGCGCGTCGTTATAATTATGGTAATGAGCGCTGGCAGGAGAGCGAAAAAAAAACGGAAAATGGAAAATGGAAGGATGGCTACCAGCGGCAGTACGAAAGTGAATCACTCAGCGGGAACAATATCCGTGGGTGGCGGCGAACTTACCGCTCGTTCGCAAGTAAATTTGAATAAATAAAAAGCTCCCAAATGGCAAAGGAAAAGATGAAACGTATCTGCTTTTTTCTGTTGCGATGTTTTTGCTATTCCGTTTCCTGTGGGTGGTTTGTCTATCCGGTTGAAAATTCGTCCCAGCTGTTCCAGGTGATTCGCGTAGAAGAAATCTGATTTCGGTTAAAGATGGTTTCCGATGGTTTGTTGGGGGGCGGACATACTTTACAATTTCCCACTGCTTCACTGGTTTCACGGAACGGTTTCTTCGGACAAGGGCTGGTGGGGTGGGATAGGGCGTGATTCGATTTTGCCCTTCGGCCATTCAAAAAACGGGCTAAAAGAATGATGACGCAAGGCGTCGGAGCGCATCGAAACGGTGCCTCGCAAGGTGTGGTGATCATTACGCCATGGATGAATTACGTTTTGATTCTTTATGTCGCTTTTGCTGAAGTATTTCTTGCGCACGGACACAACATTTTATTCCTGTTGTGCGCTCTCTCTCTTTCTCGTTGGATGTTTCATCCGACCAACGCCGTCAAACGCGGTAATTGTTCCATTGTTGTGGACGATTTATATTTGGACACGGTTGAATTGTGTTATTATTTAACGATTTTCGGATCATGTTTTTAGGGGTCGAGTGGCCCGAACGCTCTTTTCTAGGGAATGTAAAATTTGAGCATTTATTATAATGTTGGAGTTGAAGTATTAAAAATGATCGAATCATGCGTTTATCGTTTAAATTGTTTTTTTGCGTTAATGATGAACGTGCAATAAAAACATAATTTATAACACAACAGTTGTTTATGTTTCGTTTTGTTTTGGAATTTATTTTCTATCATCACACATCACGATTCATTTGTTATTTAAATTTGCATTATTTATGGCGGTCATATTTCTTAACGATGGTTCCATACCTAACCCTTCTCTTGTGCATTTCCGGTTAGTTTCGATGAACCAGTTGAGGTGGTTTTGGACTCGATTCGGAAGTTCAATGTATCGACGACCAACAAGGGTTGGAGTGACTTTAGTTTGGTTTGGCCGTTAAATGTTATATTCAAACATTTTACATAGATTTTTTTAATTTATCAGAAAATGTAGATGTTTATTTTCAATGCCATTACAGGGTTTTGGGTATAATTCTAATATGCTTATTACGAACGATTTTTTGACGCGATGTTTTTTGCACTTTATGTAAAACTGATTTATTTCTCTTCTGTATCTTACACGGCGTATCCTTCTGTTCTTCCTGCACTTTTTCTACCTGGCAAAGAGCGTTCCTCCAACTGATATCTGTCATTGTTTTCACGGTTCATACAGTAGGGTACAAGAATACTAAAAATAATGTTTATAACCTTGACTATCTACTACTCAGAATACACTATATACTAAACTAACATGTAAGATTTATAGCATATTGCATTCACACAGTCACATAACTACTGGTTATACTAAAGGGAAAATATACTCATCTCTTTTCTTTATTGTTTGCTCTCATTCCAGGTAAGTCCCCGAAGGCTGTAAATTTTCCACATCAACCCGGCTAGGCAAGTTTCCATAAAAAAACCGCTTCTTTCGTCATCTGAAACTGAGAGCTTCACGCATCGCTCACCTACACCGAAAGCCATTCGCAACGACATAATCTACTCCCGGTAGGAATTCCGATGTCTTTCGGCCGTGATGGCTAGTGATGGACGTTAAATGGTGTGCTAACCGTGCAGCCCCTGTTTGTATGGAACCGAAATGAACGACAACAAAAAATCCTTCCACCCAACACCAATTTACGCTCGCGTTCTAATATTTCATAGTAAATTCTAATGCAAACCCGGAAACGGACCAACTACGATGGTCCGGTGCGTTTCCGTGCTGGTTCCGGGTTTGCACCACCGTACAAGATAAAGCACTTCATGCGCGGCGTGGAACATTGACGCCCGTTAACTTTTGCGTACGGTGAAATTTTGTTTATGTCAAAATGGTCCGGATAGCTTCCACCGTTTCGCGGCTTTTGGGTGCAGCGTAACGCACCGACGTGGTTTTACTTGCCACGGATCGCTTTGACGGCTTTTTGATGGGTTCTTCCCGCAAAACGAGCGTACCATCTCCTGGGGGAAAAAGGACACCTATTTAAGGCCCGTAAGTTACCCGTGCAAAAATGTAGCAAAAATGGGACCAAAAAAATGGGCGAAAAAACGAGGGAACGAAGAATGGAAATGATTTTGTGAGCTATTCAGCTGTTTTTTGTTTTGGGCGACTCTGTGTTAAGTGTAGCGGAAGCAGCTAAAATTGTTGGAAGAGGTGAAAAGAATCTCGCTTGACTGCTTGCGGTCGTTGCGGTTGTTATTTATGGCGTGTGTCGTTTAGCGGCAACGGAACAGATACTGGTTTCGCCTGAACTAGCAAATACTCCGAGAGGTACAGTGAACGAACTAGAACACAACTAGGATATGAAATAGAAAAGATCATGTGCTATAAATTTCACGAAAACTGAGTTGAAATATTGCAGAATTTAGTCAAAAAATTACATTTTATGTGGATGACTTATTAACTCTCTTTTAACAAATATTTAAATTAGATTGATATTGGAAAACCAAATTGAAGATAACCTTAAAACAAAATATCGTTTATAGGGATCTTTATGACATCATTCAAACTTAATTAAGAGTAGTGTTCCAGATAGATATGATGTATCAGGACGTACGACACAAAAGATTCTTCCACAATCTTAATTTCGAGGGTGGACAATGTGCATTGTCAAACTTCCGTGAACAAATCATGTTGATGCATCTGATTACTAACGAGATAGGGAAAAGAGCATTTTCCTGTTAGGTCAAAACCACTAGCATTTTGGAAAATGGTAAATGACATGTAAGAAGTTACTTAAAATGTAGGTTACAGCTATGAACATTATACTACGAGCCTTGTTCTTTGTCGATGCACTGTAGACAGTAGATTCCGATACGAATCGAAGTGACCGGATTCTAATGGGAAGGAAGCGCATGCATCTATGCAAATGCATATGTAGGTTAAGTGAACGCCTTAATGTATTTACTGGAGGGAACGAGAAGTTTATGGACGTACGTAGCTCGAACGTTCCGAGTGTTTGTTGCCACTTCCTGTTTCCATTAAGAAGCGTCCCAGGGCTTCAGCATATTGCACGTATCGGAAGGCGCACACCAGCACACACTCCAGCCCAGCCAGGAATCCATTAGAAGAATGGGCTTCTGTCCGGAGATTAGTACTTCACTGGTACGATGGAAAATCAATTCCTTAAAATTGTGCTTCCCATTTTCCCGGGCGCAAATGCACCGTACGGTGATCTATATTTGCTTAATTCCTTAATCCATCGGTGATCCTTTAATAGATCCTCAAGCTTCTCTCGTATGCATCCATTTCGATCCAATATATCATTCGGGTTCGTGGGGGTTGTACTGCTGCTCACCGCACCCAGTGATATCGAGGTGGCCCGATCTTACCGGGATACCGGCCGGATACGGCAAAAAGAACCGAACCAGAAAACTTGCTGCAAACGAGGCTGTACCCGGCTGCATGGAAGACGCTATTGAACTGCTTCCGTTGATTGGTAACCATTTGCACAATGCATCCGGCGTGCGGAAGGACGACCCGGATGCGGGTCGGAAGTCGCTACAGATCGTGGGAAGAGGAGCGTGAAAATAACATTATCCGCAATCCGGATTGTTATTTGTGTTGGTTGTGTGCGCCCCGGTTCCGGGCGAGTGGCATGCAAAAAGGCGCACAGCGGAGCAATGCAAACGGTGAAGTGAAAAGTAATCCCAATGGAAAATGGAATGCACTCACACGACCTGCACTGTCCTCCACCGTTCGTTTTGGGGTTTGGCAAGTGTGTGTGGTAGTATGCAGTACGGCAAGGAGAATTGACCGGAAGCGGGTGGGATTTATAAACATTGCATATTCTAACTTTGCCAACCGCACTCTAATGTCCGCCTGCCCGTACCGGGTGAAAAGTGGTTGGAAAAAATCGATTTTCCACCTGAACCGTTGGAGAACGGGACACAAACATGCTGCACACACCGTAGTTAGTACGCGTGCTGGTGGCAAAAACCTACTTTTGCAACATCCACCCAACCCAGCTAGAGGACGGTCTTCGGGAAGAAGAATGTTCAGCCATACGCGGGGTTTTCCACGGCGGGTATGGTGACATACCCACCGGCAAAGATATACGTTCTTGAAAGGCACGACTCTATCCGATAGCACCTTTCCGAGGTTGGCACTGTACAGCGGAGACTCTTATCATTAAAGAAAGTCGAGCCAAGAATCCGGACGGTGAAAAGTGAAAACTTTTCCATCCATTTTCCCGCTGCAGAGGGGACGCAGCGCGTGTGTGGGACGATGTGGGAATGACAAAAATGTTCCCGCTCTGACCACCTTGTAGCAAGCAGGTGGGGGGAAGGAATTCAAACAAAAGCCCCATCCTGCCGTACGCCGTCGTTCGTCAGCGTTTGCCGCATGCCGGTGAAGCCCCGGCATCACACGCGTACGAAGAAGTTTAGGCAGGACCGTCTCAAACCTGCACGAACCTCCCCCCATCGGTGGTTTTAGCGCGCCAGTAGAAAATGGTCCAAAAGTTCACGGCGAGGTACACATTAATTTCCGCCATTTTGGTGGCCCGGGGGTGGCGTGGTACGTACCGTTGTCTGGGTCGTTTGTTAGTTAGGTTAGACTTGGTGCGCGGAGTGTCCCCGGGGGGGTTCCGGAAGGGGCACCTCATTTACGCCGCCGCTGTCTCGAGTGTAAATAAATACGACACCGACTACTACGGGCAAGCAGTGTACATCCTTGACATGGCGGAAAACGCCTGAATGTAGACACACTGCATACAGCAAGCAAATTGGCGAGCCGAACGCCGTTCCGTTGTGTTGCCATGCGTCTTGTGCTGGCGGATGTAGTGCCCCACGGTGAGCATATGTGACTGATGGTAGTGTTGCCAGCTGGTACCAGTCTTACACACCAACAAGACCGCACACACACACACACACACACACACACACACACACATGCACTTGTGGGGGGATGTGTACGCCGTCGGTTATTACAGGAAGCAGTCATAATGTGCTCACAGGAAGCAAAACGGAAGCTCCCGGTCCCGGTAGTCGTTGGATCGTCGCCGCCTCCGGAAAATCGTTGAGCAATCGTCGGGTTGTTTGATAAGAAAAATGCTCGTATGAGGTTCTGGGGGGGCTAAGAAGGAGGGAGAATATATGAGGCAGAGGATGTGGCATCACATGCAGACACTGACCACACACGGTGTTGTTGTAGTAGTTTGCAACAGCACCGTACTCGTTCGAGGACTCCATTAGAAGGCAAAGGTTTCGTTTTAGTTGGGTTGGGTGAGTTCCGACACGTACAAGCATACGTAGAACAAACACAGAGCGTATAGTCGGCCAGTAGCAAAAGTTTATCATCACGCTTAGCGCAGGAACGGTATCCGTGGGTAGAGGTGAGTCCTTTTTTTTGGGTTTTTGCATGTGAAGGATCTGGAAAATGGAGGTGAACCTTTGATGGTTGAGTATAGTCGTTTTAGTTTTGCATTCTTTCCACTTTTGTGCATTTGTTCAACCTATTCTTCTTCATTGTGGTCTCCTGCGTGTTCTGCAGCATGATGGTCACTTGAATCAAGTGCCAATAGTGAATATGTTAGTTAACACGTTCAAAGCCGCTTTGTATCTTAATTGCTTCCCCGTAATAATGATATAGTTTCACTAATTATGGAGAGATCTATTGAAACACGAGGTGATAAAAATACAGGAATGTATCTTCAATTGAAGTGTTCTTTTGAGTGTTTAAAATTCGGAAGATTAATTACCGGTTGAATTTCTAACGAAACTCATCCGCAGTGCTTTTTTATCGATCACCATTAAACCTTTGATGTTGTGCAAGCCTAGTCTTATGGCCAATTTGTAAATCTATCACAAAACGGTTTCAGTTTCGTAAACTCCGCAAAGAATGTGCTGCGTTTAATCTCTTTGATCGCCAATAACAATCACTCGAAATCGGCACAACTTGCAGTGAAGACATAATAAATTGAATTATGCTTGGGATAGAGAAAAAACACACACAACCCTGTAAACAACGCATTACAAAAAGCAGAAAAGGGATTTATATTGACAAATGGCAGATGGTTTTAACGCTGCCAAGCGAGTTGCCGTAATCGCTGCATCAAAAACTAATCGCTACCGGTTCGCCCTGGGCAAAGGCACGGGAAAAGGGATGAAACAACATTATTAATTGTTCCCGCTAGCCCATAGATCACCAGGTTTTCAGCAGACAATAAGCCGGCTTAAGCGTGCCACGGCGAAACATAAATCTTTTTATTGCCAAAACAAAGTTTTTCCGTGTGTGTGGAGTCATCCAGAATCAATAAAAAGAAATGTATTTGTCGATGGCTGACGCAATGCCAAGAAGCACGACGCACGCACGCATTGACAGATGCTATCCGTTTACCAGAAGTTTAACGACTTCGAAATCCTAGACCACTGTAGATGTGTTCCAGCCGAATGGTACTGTGTCTCGGGCAATGTGTGAGCTCGCTTCTCGAGCTCATGCTCGTTGAACATACGGATGTGTGTAAGTTTCAAGACCGTGGTTTGGGTTGCTTCAAGCAGATCCAGTCTGGTGCAGTTCCCAATACTACAACGCGCTGCACGCGTGTGCCCTAATCCAAACATAACAAATCATTAAACCAGACCACAAATCATTCCGGAAAGTGGCTGGCTGGTCGGGTGGAAACCGCTCGCTAAGCTGACCAACGGCATAGTCTTTGGTGTACGGTGTCTTCCCTCTGGAACGGACCGAACGTTGTGATTTGGTGTTTTAGTAAACGTTGTATGGCTTGCCCGATGGTGGATGCTTAACAAGACGGGTCGGGCTCGGGAACGAATCAAAAGTGTAAACAATTGGCCTAGCTGTCAGATAATCTTCACTGTCCGTTGCTACGTCTTCGTCTGGGCTGGCAGTTGGCTGCCGCTTATTAGGGCTTCCATGGTGATACTGCTTCAGCCGGCTTATGATGAAGATTGTCGGTTAGTAGGGTTTTTCGCTGTTTCCGAATGCGATTTATTTTTGCGTTGACGTAGCGCTCGTTTCTTGAGCAGCCCGATGCCGAAGACATTGATGGGAACGAAAACCTTATTACCGCAGGATGGATACCACAAACGCATCTGGGGGAACAACTCCCCCTTGCAAACACCGAGTCTGTAACGTCCGTAACGATAGGAACCTGTTGAGAGATGATGGTGCTCCATAAATCAGCCAAGTGCGGCAAAAATATGGCACCAGACGGTGATAATGCAAGAAGCATCGAACAGGGGGTGGAATTCGGGGGAACGATTGTGCCACGATAAAACACAAAACAAAAACTCTAATACGCTTCTTTTCTGCCCGAGTGCAGCTGAAATTGAAGTAAATCACTCGCCCGCTGCCGATAATGATCAACGTCAACGTGAGTGAAAAGCTCCCTTCGGAAGCATAAGTCGTCTGTTTAGTTGGTGGTATGGAGCAGGGTGCGTGCAGGGTAGGTTCATCCCGTGCACTCGAACTCAGAAGACCGCGGTCCGCGGTCGTTGAAGATAAATCAATTTTTACCAACCTTTTTCTTCCCAATCGATCGTTATTGGGCAACGAGACGTAGGTATCCGCGCTCACACGGAGGAACATGTCGGCCATTGACAGGTAAACGATAAGACCCTATCGACGGTCATTGATCGGATTGGCTGCCATTACAGTGCTTACCGCTCCGGTGTAGTGTGTTTTTTTTCTTCCTCCCTTTGTGTTATCTCCTTTAACGGGCTCCATCTTTTATAGATTGTCCTGTGGTGTCGATCCGGTGCCGGCGTTTTATCCACGATTGATGTTCTGTTTTTTCCATCTTTGGGATCACGCTCGGATAAAGATTGGTTATTGTGGATGTGGCCATTGCTGCTTAGCGTAGCTTCAAGTGCCCGGATTAATGCAGCAGCAGCAGTCGTGACAACGGTGGGCTGAAGCAGGTTTTTTGATCATCCGGTATGCTTCCATCTCCATCTTTGGTTGCGCGTGTAGATTGTTCTATTTATCTTCTCGCCATCTTTGTGTTGACTGCTTGATCGTAAATCGTTTGATGTGCTGGGATGTCGGTGCATGGAGGTTGTGTGTGCAATCATTTCCGGTCCGCCGGAAGGGAGTACGGAGCACAAGGTGCCAGTTATGGACCAGCAGGGAGGGTATTATTATGAACCGGGCACGATGGGGATTGGGAGGCCCTCTTGTACCAGATGCATCAAATTTTACGACCCATTGATAGAATGACGCGTAACGCCATACATATCGATGGGGCATTCTTATGTGGCATTATTGGATGTCTGGTAATACTCGCTTTTCGTGTGGGTTTATTGAAATAATGCAAGGAAGATAAAACATTTGGAAATAATGAAATTTTACTTGGTCCTAGGTATATTCGTTTGAAAAATTATTTAACATGCGATCTTGTGTTGTATGATGTTAAGTTTCGTTTAACACAATCGTACAGCTCAAGAAGCTAGTCATTGGATAAATAATCCCTCTAATATTATTTCTTTTATCACAACATGTGACATCAATATAGAGTGTCTTAAATCTTCGGTTCTGTCACTTTCAGCTAACTTACTGTGATATCCTATATGTTTGATTTCTCTAAAACATTGTTCCGAGAAGTCAGTTTATTATTTCCCGGAAAAAAAGAAACAGCCAGAGCATTTCGTTCCAACAAACCAAGACAAATTTGCCGTCTTAACGACATCGCACACATTCCTCCTATAATTTGTGCGATTTTTGTCTGCCACACGAGTGGGGAAGCTAGTTCAGTTCCGATTTTCCCTTTAAACTGATTGGAAGCAACCGTCTGGGGAGCGACTGGATGAACCGTCATGGTACCGTTCGGTTCGACATTCGACATGTTGGATTTCATTGTCCTTTTCGAGCGAACACAAAACAACGAGAAAGGAAAGAAAACAAGCACACACACAAACCCACTTCCCACAGCCGGGCACATTTTCAACACAACGAACCAGCCGAAGCCAAAATAATAATGGAGTCTTGTTTATCTACAGCTTCCTTCCGTTGTTTCGCCGTGGCGGTACGCCCGCGTAGGAGGGAGCCTGAGGCCCGGGAACATTCCACCCCACGTCTGTGTGACGCGCGCCCGACGGATGATGTCTCCCGGGCCCGGCGCTTTGCCAGGGCGGTGTCGTTTGGATATTTATTAGACATTTTATTGACATTATTATGTCGATTTAATGTCCTTTATCGGTTGCTTACCAGGGGCCCATGCGAACGCTTTGCTCGAAGATGCGGGCGTCTGCCACCGGAGAGTGATTGTCGGCAGCCGGAGTCAGGGTTGGGTTTTGGTGCGGGGTACCGATCGGTTGAAGTGTTTTGAAGGCTGGAAAATGAAATGTGACATTTTGGGATCCCGGGTGGAAAATGAATCGGCTTGTAAATAGTACGGAACGGTGGCCGCCATCTGGGCGAAGACTTGCGACCGAACATCCGACACTGTGGCAGCGAAAGGGTGCGCGAGACGAACGTCACTTGGTAGAAGAGTTATTTGTTTTCTGGTTCATTGGTTCGATACCTGTTAATTGGTGCTCAAATAACAAACTTACACTCCATAGCGGTTCGGTATTTTGGGGACATGATAAGGTGTGGGCATATTTTGGGACACCGGTTTTTCGTTGGTTAAGCAAACATTGCTGTGATTTAAATATCTTACAGGTGTTTGGCATATGGGCGGTTTCTAGGAACCGGTAGCATAAATAAATGGTTATTGTTTTATGAATCAAATAATCCTTTCGAGCAGAATGAACGCTGTTAGTGCGTAATGTCTTACATTATCTAAACATTTTGAGAACAATTTTTTTGAACTGATTATTTGGAAACTTTGTTCTTAAGCGAGATTTAAATCCAGATGTATGCTGATGGACAGGCATTTCTCAAATTTAGTATTACAAAAAAGAAGCTCCCTTATTAACAGCTTTTCTAGATTTTAATGCAAAACCTTTAAGCAAACAATGCAAATATTTTATGTAGACTAAAATGGGGTTCTGTTTCTCCCGGCAATCACTACAGAATGTAAAATATTCTTCAAACATCCTATAGAATAGAGGCATCTCTCAAGCTTTCATCACCGAACGTGGAGAACAGAGCGCAAGTACGAATATCAAACAAGTTTTACACATGCAACATCCGATAACAACAACTATGTGCCTAAGCCTTCCCAACCTTTCATTGACCTACCCGATCGTTGTACAGGTGTGTCCATAACCTCTACCATGCGTTCAACGCTTCGATTGGATAGCAAAATTATTCGCCAGTGTCGTCCCGATCGGGCTGTTTTGCATGATAGCCATCATCAATCCATAGGTCACCAACCATACACACCCGGTGACACTGTCGATAAAATCAAATTATACTGCGCTACGGTGTCGGAGTGGACGTGTGTTGAGCAGTCCGCCTCCCATGGGAGAGCTTGTCCCAGACACCGAGCTACGTAGCTCACCTTGTAAGTACCGATTTGGGTACGAACCGGATGAACATTTCAATCGTTTACTGGAATGGTATCCAAACAAATAGAAAAAAATAGAACCGAACAGGTACCGGGAATGCTACTAAATGTGACCCTAACCGTCGTTCCACAGCTGGATGAGTGTGAGGAATAGCGATTTTTTGGGACACATTTGGATGGAGCTGCCGGAGTGTCCCATTACGGTGGAACTTTATACAGTAGACCCCACTATCGAGATACAGATGATCGAGGCTTCCCGTAGGTGTGATAGCATAGTTTCAAAAATGGAATGCAAATAGTGTGAGACCACCAACGGCACGGCAGATACCGTTTCTTCGTCGGGTATCGGTGGCCACAGGACCAAACAAAACCCCCGGCCCAAATGCAACAGAACTTTACCGTATCGGGTATCGGGTTTATGGGCGGAAATCTAGTGGTTTGAATGTCCACAAATCGTTTATCAAGCTGGGTGTTGGCTACCATTAGCTACGCTCTGCCGAAAACGGGCTGTTGGGTACGGTATGGGTGTTTTGTTTTTAAGGGTTTGGTTGTTTTTGATTGGCTTTTGGGGTGGAAATCAATATTCGATATTGAAATTCAGCATGTTCTAAGCAAGATCAAGTTTGGAATCATGATAAAATCTTCCACATTGAATAGTGAAAGATCGAAATGCCACCACGTTGAAGGAGAATAAATTTAATGGGGGAACGTTTCTTTGGGGCTTCGATGCGTATCTCTATGGAACAGAGATGCTCGCTCCGGTGGGCATGTCTCCGGTCGACACGCGCCCATTGGCACGTGGCACTTCAGGGTGTACAATTACAGAATTCATCTCCCATTGGGCTCACACAATCGTCTATCCAACAGGTAATGTAATCCCACGGTGCAACGGATGCACCTGGCGCAACTACGGATAAACCCCGTTCGGTGCCATCTTGGTGTAATATCATCCGAATTACCCGAGAAGCGTGTCCACAAACGCCGCCATTTGTTTCAGGTTGCGTATCAGCTTAACAATGTCTGCACACAGCTAAACTACCGCTTCCGGTAGGGTGGCCTGAAGGAAATTTAAAACGTTTTGCACGCGACACACAATGGTGCATCCTTTAAGCTCCGACTGCATCCAGCAGTGTGGTTGCGTTACATGACAATGTTTTCCCTATTTTGATTCGTTTCATGTGGCACAACAAATGGATGCCCGTTTCCCGACGCACTCAACAGATCGTTCAGTGCGTCGTGTCAATCCGATTCGAGAGCAATTCCATGTCAATGTAAAACAGGTTAACGCAGGGCGAGATCCGCAGTGCAGAATGGTTACCCAAAACCCGCCGGCAGACAGACAGGTGTAGGCATCCCGCACGGGATACGCACACCCACCCACCCAAAAAAAGGTTTCATGTTCCAGTGGGTGGCTCTACCATCGGTGCACATCTGGTGACAGCTTCACTGTATGCAACCGTGTCCCGTGAGTTGCTGACAGTAATTAAAAACAAATCAATTTCAACCAGAAACAACCATACCGCCTACCCGTGGTTTCGGCGACCATACGGTACGGGATCTCATTTCCTTCTCGGACGGCAGGCTTCGGCCGACGTGACACGTTACGGCTGCTCGGATTTCCACCTTGCGCCAGTGCTTCACCGTGTTTTTTCATTTTCAATTTGATGTCGGTTGTTTTTCTTGTGTCAGTTGCTGTTTTCTGTGCGGAACGGGAAAAGTTATGGACACCGTCGGCGAGGACAGCTCACTTCAGGTTTTGGGGCGGTCGCGTGCAGCACTGCAATCGTGCACCGAAACCAGTCACGGTACCCTTTGCTAGTCCTGTGGCGCGAGGCGGTCCAGGGGCGAATGTGTGTTTGTTTTCAATTAATTTTGCAGGAAATTTGTTTGAATTCCATGCGTGCGAAGACCGCGGTCTCGTTTCAAAGTTATCACACCGGCCTAGACTGGGCCGGGTACGCAGTGTTTTGCAGGGAGGGCGATTGATCGACGAACATAAATGTCAAATCGTGAAGCTAACGCAAATGGAGGTGTTGTTTATATTTTAATGAATTTCGAGCGCCTGAAGGCTCTGACATTAAATAGGCCTCGCTAGAAAATGGTTCGATTGGGGTTATGAATGGTGCAGAAAGGTGGAGCCAATTTCTATAACAGCTATTGGTTTTACGATTTTTGGGTTTTTGTGTTGATAGTTTGAGATTTTCCTCGGATTTTGCATTTTTGTTGATATTTTAATAATATTTCTTTACAAAAAAGCGATTTTAATTGATTTGTTTAACAAATGGAAATAGATTGACACAAATTCAGAGCTTCTCGTTATAAAAATGGATATTTAGGAGTAGAGGTACTTAAAAGAATATATTAAAGTAATATATCCAAAACTCCAAAGTCATAAATAGCCAGGTCCCCAAGATCTTCAAATTTGTAGTGTCAAAAACTACAAAGACTTTTCTTCTATTATCCTTCCAGCCCAAAACACACACTAAACTCATTTATAGTACGCTTTTCACTTTTCCAACCACTATCCAGATTAGAAGTAACTTAAGACTACTCCAACCAACGTTTCACTCCCTACAATTCACCATCTCATTGTGAATTCACACACGAATTTTGAACGCATGATGAAGTTATAAAAGCATTTATATTATACCTGCCACAGGGGCTTCACCCAGCGACTGACGAGACTATTCCCCGTCTGGGATGTGAGTATGACTACCGCTTCGCATAGCCCTCAACCTCCTAGTCCGCAGGAAGCACGTAGGCCTTGAAAGTTCATAAATCATACGATCAATTGAGAAATTTTCTGTTTCGTTTGTCCCCATCACAGTCTTGTCGTTCTCCCTGTGGGGAGGTAGCAACTCTGCTGAACTGGTTTGGAATTAAGCGAAACGCTTGGTGCTGTCATTCTGCTGAAGCCGACGCTCCGTGCTGGAACGAAATCCGACTCGTTTGGTTTGGCTTGCAACAGTATCTTGCCCATCCGAGGACAAACGCACGAGGAGTGATGCTGGCAAGAGGGCGATGGCTGTGTTTGGAAAAATTCCTTCTTTTCTTATATCTGGCTCATGGCAGGACTTTCCCATTGCACGTGTGGTACACGTTATGAATATTGAATTTTTTCCTTCCCATTTGTTCGTTTGTTTAATAATTGTTTTCCTACCGGCTGGTGGCTTGATGCAGTGGGTCGGGCGTACTGCTGTCTAAAAATGCCAGCAACTGTCCTCTCCGGTGCGCCGGTCTCCGAAGGATCCTCGTTTGCTATGGCGTACGGTTCTTCCCCGGTACGGTGCTCGGTGTCAAGGGTGAAACAGTTGTGTGCGGAAAGTTAGAAGGAAACCACAACGACCGTGCCATGAGTTTAGAGCCTTTGCTGGTGTGTTGGCAATGGAGGGAAAATTGAAAGATGCATATGCAACGGAAGTGAAGGTGATAATGATATTTCTCCGGGTTCGTTCTAACATTCGCCGGGTCGGTTGAAGGCAGGGGACACATGTTTTTGGCAAATAGTTTTCCGCTCTGTTCATGAGCCGCTGCATGTTGGGCCAACTTTTCCAGTGTTTCCACAGCGGAAGATAAGGTGCAAGATAAAGAGAATTTATTTATTCGCGTGTTCTTGCTACTAAAATATGGTACTTACATTCAGGAGTGATGAATGGATGCAGAACAATTTAAATCATCGTTGGCATTTATGGGTTAGGAGAATAGTTGCTGTTTCACTCGGAAAATAATGTAATTGAGATAAGTTCAAATAACCTGGTTAATGGTCGTTTATGCTTTGTTTACATACCAAGCAGAACGATCTTACCTGATTTGAACATATGTGTATAGATAATACAAATATGTGGATATTTGTAAACGTGCTCCAGAAGAACACCAAAGTATGTTCGTCATATCGTTGTCCTCATCTTTTTGAATAAGAAATTGTGTATATGAGGAACATTGGCGACCCAGCGGGATGAAATTTAAAAGTCCAAGTCCCGGACAGTGCTTCAATATATCTATTAAACTACCTGCGGGACCAAAATCATGCATTACCAAGGAACTCTTAACAGCCTTATTTAATATTGGATTCGAGAGAAATATCTCAATCCAAGGAAATTTGGGGTAATTAAGGATCCACTATCTATTCGTCAATTAAAATGAAAAAATTCCTTATTAGTTCAGAGTCCCTTCCAAAATCGCGGCCACTCAATTCGGCTTATCGTAGAACCAGCCGATGGCCTTAAAAGAATTACCAAATGGCCACATAAAGCAACTTCCTGTACTTGACCGCACGGTGTCATTCCCATGACATGATCAGGCCACCCACTGTTGATCAGGTCACACACGCCACTCAGAGAGGGGTTTTTACCGTTGTGAGGGTTTTCGCGTGACAATGCTTTACACATACATTTTGTTCTACCCTATATTTATGTAGTGAATAATGCAACCAATTGTAATACGTGTTACAGCAAAAATACAAAACAAAACAGTATCGAAAACATTCTAAAGGACAATGTCTGCTCTGGAGTACCGCTCGGCATGTGAATGTCACAATACCGTGACAAACGTCCATAAATTCATTCTAAAACTAATTTAACACAATTTATGGAGCCTCTTTGAGTTGTTCTGAGGTTTGAGGTCATTGTTGTCAAACCCCCTAAGGAAAACTGTGGAGAGCGGAATACAATCATAGGAGTGGATTGTTGCTCATATGAACCGGGGGGAAATTTGAAAGGAGCACTCTTCAAAACAGGTATCAATTACGAGGTTCCGGGAAGGATAAGCTTTCGTCGTGCAGTTTTTGTTTTGCTGAGCAAACGCCAATTCCAAGTTTGACGATTCATTTTGCCCTGGTAAAGTTGTGTCAACTGGGGAGTTAGCCCTTGTCGAAGAACACATTAATTAGACCCCGAGCTGTTCACTTTGTTTTTTTGCTTCCTCAATGTGATGACTTCGATTCCTCAGTAGGGTGACATTGTTTTTGAGTGGTTTTGCTTTGAATCCTCGAACGGTGGAGTACCAGCTCGTGCCGTGTGAAGGATCCATTTTGTAGCCCATTTTCTCGATTTGCTGTGGAAGTTGGTTAGCCGGTGGTGGATTTACGGTTACGGGCTAAGGACGCCAGTTGAAAGGTACACATTAGGGACCTTTCCCTTGGATTCATGCAAACATAAATTAGGGCTGCATAAGCGTGCAATCAACGGTATCGAGGCGGTCGTAAAGGAAGGGTCCGCCCATAGATAAGCGTTGGGGCCCCGGCGTACCCGATTTTACAGGAACTTTCGATGAGCAAAGGTGAATTGAATTACTATATTTGTGACCTTATAGCAGGGCCATAATGGAAAGACGTCCAAACCGACGGTTGATAGCCATTTTCTATCGATATGAAGGAGAGGGATGTGATTAAAATTCTAAATTAAAGAAGGTGCTTTAAGGGCAGCAATGAAAGGATCAAATACCATTTAAAAATATATGTATCCTAACACAACACAACCACCCATGAGCAACATACGGAAGAGTAATGTGACATTAATATACTCTCGTTTTGCGCTTGGTGTCTCTTAATATCTATCCTTCTCTGGAAAAAAGTCACTAGCAAACTTATTCATAAAGCCAAAATACCTCATGCTGTAATTGGTGCCACAAGAATATTCATGCTTCGTTTCCTCGAAAAAAAAAATCAGCATCACCACATTCTGCAGATAGAAGGATTAAAAAATAAAAGGGACAGCCCGCTGGCCGCTTCTGGCCGTTGCAAAACCGGAAAACAAGTCGGACATTTTCCGGAAATCCGTACTCACTATAAACCCCAAACAGTGGCAGCAGCTCATACAGGGAATGCAGAGGGCTATTAATTTTCCAGCAACAATCTGCTACCCGCTGGTATCGTCCCCACAAACCCCGGGGCCGTTATGACTATCCGCTCATACAGCTCATGTACAGTCGCTAGTGCTTCCTTCCTTCCGCTATCCACCGGCCCGTTTCCTTGTGCCCATTTTGCTCTGGTGTGGTTTTGTGCATCCATGCGTGTGATAACAGTATCCTTTTGCCAATCGCAACAGGAGGTCGCAGTGCAGTGGTAGGAACTTTCTCTCTGTACCATTTTCAACTCCGGAGACGGGAAAATTTGTATGCGAAGTGAGGTCCAGGAAAAACTTCACTCACTACAGGGCGCAACGGTATATGGGCGTACGCGCGCGCGAGAACCCCCATTCGCCTGCCAGCAAAGAGCAAAGGTTCCACTTGGGTACGAATTAAAAGCACATAAAAATTAGGCACTGCAAAACAACTTTCCTCCCGCCGGGGGGTTTTTAGTGGGCATTTGGAAACTACTTCTACTTCTGCTGCTACTACTACTACTACTGGTACAAAACGTAACTCACGCCATAAAAATGGTAAAGAGGGTGGTTCTTTTACGGGGAGGCAACGAAACCCTTCCAGAAACCTGCCCTAATGACCGAACGCCCCGGCGGGAAACTGTCGGAGAGGCATCGCGTGGGAAATGGGAAATAAAACAATTTTATTTACATAACAAAACCATAATTTGAATAAATTTATCCATCCCCAAACCCCGTTCCTATTCGGGCCGGGTATTCCGTCTGGCCATTTTGTTGAGGGAGCGTAGATGAGCATCGACGACCATCGATGGTGGCTCGGGTGGTCATACCCGGTTTGCCCGAAACTTAGTCAGACATGTTTGACAGGCCGGTCGACCAGGCGGAGGAGGTTGTGTTCGGGCAGTGGCCGGGAAACAATTCATCCGGGTTGTTTCGTGAATGTGACAGCTGTTTGCTGAGCCACTTCCATCGTTTCGGAGCCGTCCCTGTCAGCTTTGATTTTTCGTTGTGACATTCGATGGGGCAGGTGCGCCCAGGAACGCAATAAGGTTGCGCGGCGTATAATTAACCCATCCGCTGCAACCGGCAACGCCATGACAGACGGAAAATCGGCGGTGTGGAAAACTGGTTTCAGATCGAAAAATATTTTTTTTGGGGTGTTTTTTTCGCATCGTGTCGACACCATAGCGAGGAACTTCTGGACGTAAGGGTTAACGGAAACGTTGGGTCTAGTGGCCAGTTTTTCAAGCCGGTTTGAAACACTCAACGGGTGCAGAAATCGAACACACGCTTAAGCCGAAGTAATCCAAGGATCCGCTGTAAAGCTCTCACTCGATAGCACACTTGAACTGTGACCGGACTCCACGCTCTCGTCGAGTTCGTTTCGGTGCGATCCGGCTGGAGCTCACATGCGGGTATTCGGTGAAAGCAACGTCGGAACTGGTTGTAAAATTTATTGAAATAGAATTAGTCGGATTACCCCCGGGAGGGGGCCACGTAAGCGATCAACTGTCCTTTGCCTTCGTGTTCAGGCGATCAGGCGTTTTGTTGCGGTACCACAATAGCACCAGAAAAGATGGAACCAAAGTCTCAGAGAAATACGCTCAAATTGAATTTATTTCTATCGCCGCTTTATCCGTTTGATTCGAACCGAAAGAAGCCTAGATTAAGGTGTCCGTATTGCTGGCACGATTCAGCCCAATTGTGCACCGGAATTGGAGGTAAGCAACCCGGCCCAGGTGAAATGGTAAACATACGGCCGGTTGCGGTGCTGGAATTAAGCTGGAGCTGCTTCCGAATGCTCGCGATTTCGCGTCCGTGGCTACATTTATCATTTCGTCGGGTAAATTAATTATTCAATCAGCTCCCGGACGGCTCAATGTTAATATAACCGGCCGAGAACTCCCCCCCCCCCCCAGGAACACAAATAAGGGCTGCGACCAAGCGCGAACCGAAACTTCGCCCGTTTGGCGTTTGTTATGATTCATTTGCCGAACCACTGCCATTCGCTTCCATTAGGCCTCCTTCTAGGGGGGCCATGTTGAATTATTTGTCTGCCCGCTGCTGCACTGTCCTTCGCGGTGGATGAAATTATTTCGCACCGATTCGCACCAAAAGCTACGGGTGTGTACACGGCCGAGCGAAAGTTTGATTGTACGCACCGAAACCCGGGTGGTTCGATGTTTGGGGACGGGCGTTTCTGGTGCGTTACGCAACGGTTGGCCGGAACCGCCCGCCAGGGTATCCGGACATGGTGAAACTGTAAACTCTGGGGCAAAATCAAAGCTCATCATCAATTCATGAGTGCGCTTCGGGTTGGGTGGGGGTGGTTTTCACCCCCCAGAGCTCGTCCTTCAGCGTTCGTTTGCCGAAATGGAGGACGAGGTGTGCTGAAAAAATCATGTAAAAATCATACTCAAACGCTGATATCCGCAAGTTGTTGCGGAAAATGAACCATTCGTCAGACGATGGCACACTGTAAAAGGAAGCCCCGGGTAGCGTAAGGATTCCCAAACCACACCGGCCATCGGTCGGTGGAACGGGGTCGGATCGTTGCGTGAAACAATCTGTACCGAGCGCCACGTTATGCATAATAAATTGACAGGAAATGGATGTGCGACTGGGCGTGTACTCGGCTCGGCTCGGCCAGAAGGATTCCAGATTTTCGACCGATGGTTGGTATCGTCGTTTGATCCGCCGTACGAAACGCGGTCTTGATAGGAATCGTTGTGGAATGGGGTGGAAGTGTACGAGAGCGCCACTACATCATTCGGTTCCGTTGAATGTACACAATCCCGAACCTCGGCCGTGGGATAAGTTGCGGTTCGGTGACACGGTTTTCACTCCGTCCGTCTCCGGTGTGGGATGGCTTTTTGATTCGTTTAATATTCCTGCGCTGATGATTTGCCAACATGTACGGCCCTTCCTGGTGCGGCAGCAGTTACTGGTCCAAAGGCAAGTGTATATCCATCGTGTCAGGTTCAATCTACATCACGACCTCATCGGTTACAACCGAGTGACAAACGGATTACGGGCAAACGTCCCTATTCGTTCGTGTTCCAACGTGAGACAACGGAAAGAACATGAACATTTCGGTGAATGTAGACATTTTTGTATCCCTCCACATACACCAACGGGTAATGTTGGAGACCATGTTTGCGTTACTGCAGCATGGTGTGGGTTAGAATCTATTAAAGAACGACTCCCCGGTCGGGGATAGGAGTGATGGTACTGATCATCAACCATCTCTCGAGCAATGGTAATTAACCTCGTATCCAGTGCTGTCATCGGCTCAATTTTTCGGTTGCTTGTAGTTTATGATGCGGATCATGTCTGGCCCTCAATAAAGGAACGTACTCGGTAAGATCGGTGCTGACCATTAGTAGCGGACATGCTCTTTCTTGTTGAAGGATTACATTTCTAATCGATTAATTAGGCAGAAATTGAGTTCTGAGTTGATATAGCCATCATGTACTTTATCCATTTGTTTGGTCTCAGTCGAAAGTAAAATAAGTCTTGTAGTCTTTTTAACAAAATATCTACCGATTACGGAGTTCAATTTAAATGTCAAAGTAAATATCATAAATCATGAAGTAGGGGGCGGCCCGGTGGGATAGTGGTATCGGCGCTGCTCTCTCACACGACAGACCGGGACCAAAATCCCATCCGGACCGCTCCCCCGTAGCAGTGATTGACTATCCTGCTACGTGGTAAACTAAGTCTAATACGGCCAGGCCGTCATACAATAAAAAAAAAAAAAAAAAATCATGAAGTAGGAGTAGTTCTTTTTACAGTATCTTCTGCTATAATCTGGACTTGCAAAATAACAATATATCCGGATAAAATGGACAAGACTGACACCCTAGTTAACAGACATAAAACTGCAATTTTGTAGAAATCAAACAGTCTGTAACTAGATTGAAAATGTTACCCAAAGACACGTCCCACGTCTTGTTGCAGGTCTTGCTTCGACAAAGGAATAAAATGACTAATGGAAACAAACATTCTCACACTAAAAGAAGCAAAATACCGAACCATAACAAAGTAATCTACGAAAATCGAACCATCCTTTCATCTGGGGTTTGCTTTAAAGGGGAAAAAAATATAACTCCAACAGTATTGCACGTTGCGGCAACGTGCTTTCCACCTTTCTTTCCAACTCACTCCATCCGGTGCCACTATCCGAGCCGGGTGTTTGGGGAAATTGAAATCCGTACCGTATGCAAATTAGTGTCACACTCTTACGCCAACCCCCGCCCCCTCCCCCACCACCAATTTGCTCCCAACTCGACGAGCAACGTCTCGGGCCTCAAGCAATATCGCTCAATTTTCCCGCCGGCACCAGTGATGCCACCGTTCTCGTTCCAGCCCAAAAACCGTTAGATGATGGTGTACTTTTTCCTGGCGCTTTCCGAAAACCACGAAATGCCGGGCACGTTTTTCGATTTGACATTTCCCGCGCAAAGCACGCGCCTTCCCCATAGGAGACTAAGCCGAAAAGCAACCTTTTTTGCGGCGTTCGTTGTTTTTTTTTTTGCTGTTGTTGTTCTGTTTTTAAAAGCGAATCAAAACGAAAATGAAAATGAAGCCGACAAGCAAAAATAAGATGGCACCGAAACTACGACCAGAACCGTACACACCTCCGCACGGTGTGGCCACCTTATGTTCGGATTGCTTTCGACATTTTGGGCAGCTGAATTATTCAACGCCGGAACGGGGACAAAGCGGAAGGTCCAGAGCGTTTCCTTCCAGGGGTGAGTGTTGGATACGCGAACGCACACAACTGTACCGTGCCAGTGGTTGGCAATAGCAGCAGTAGTAGTAGCAGTGGTTGCTGTTTGCACAGCCGACTTTGAGTTAATAAAAGCTCTTCAATTGGTACCCGGTGGCTTCGAGATAGGCCTATCGGTTAGCAAACTTAGCTTAGAAATGGTGGAACTTTTCCTCGCTGGCTAATGGTGCGACAGGGCCGGGACAGAGAAGACAAAAAAAAACACACAACGTCGGTGAAAAGCTAGTGAATGTGCAAACAACATCGCCCGCTCAAGGTGGCAAACGCACCGTTTGTGGTTGTGATATTGATTTTACTTACCGTTTTGGCGATGTCTGTAGACAGCGCGTCGATGAGTGTGTGTTTGAACGTGTGTGATTCGGTTTTTTTTCCGTTTTCGTTTACTCTTCAATTTATAGCAGCTTCTGAATGTTTAAGGATGTAGAACGTGCCGTCTAATAGGGAACGATAGGCGAGAGTAGCATAATATGTATTTATCCTGTGAGCAAAATTAATTTGGCTAAACATTTAATTTTCGTCTTAGTGATTAACTTAGTCAAGTCAAGTCTTAGTCAAGTGCGTATTAACTTGCGTATTGGAGGATAAGTTATTAACTTATATGGGTTGGAATTTGAAATCAATTTACTTGTTTTGGTTTTAAGAATTTTTGTATCGTTACATTTCATTCTCCGACCCAGGCAATGGCATCTTAACCCGGATGTACTTTGCCTTATCGTTGCCTAGTATCCCGTCAAACCGGCATTCCACTTGATGCTCAATTTTGTAGTTATATTTTGGCTCTTCCCACCAGGTCCTTATAACAAATATTTGTTCTACTAATTGTCATGCTAATGGCTGAACTTGGGCTGCGATTAGCTATATCTAAGCTTCCCAGCAGTTCGCAAACTGTATAACTTGTAAGTATTTAGATTTTTAGAGGGGAAATTCATTTGGTGCAAGGGAAATCGAAAAGCACCAATTGTTGTGCTATCATAGTTCTGCATGTATGGGCTGTCATGTTTACTGTCAATGCTGCGAAATGTCAAAACGATTCAAATTTTGTCGCACAAAACCACGATTTAAAAATTAATAAAAAAGGTACTTTTTCAATTTCTTTGGGTGATATTAGTCATTGAAAATCCCTAAAAAACATTTAACTTTCTTTTTATGTTCACTTTCTAGAGTGCAATCGATTCTAACACTGATTTTTAGACTAGCACAACAATTGGTACATCTATAGCACAACAATTGGTACCTCGGAGAGGTTCAGGAAAACGGTTATAACTTTTGTTACAAATGATCAAACCACAACATTTAAAAAGTAAAATGTGAATAACATGTTTGTCTATGAGAATAGATCTTGTTTGTAAATATTCGACTTGACAGTTTTCTCGCAATCGTCGATTTCGTGAATACGTTGTACTAACTCGTCCATAATTGGTACAGTTTCCCAATATGGATGTTTTTTTTTGCAATCAACAAGCATAAGACATTCAATAATTCTTGAATAGAGTAGTCTGGATGATTCAAACTATTTTTTTCATAGCGTAAAGTGTAGTAAATTTCAAAAAATCGACATGTCCTCACGAAATACGTAATGAAAACAATAGGCAGTAGCAAAAAGCGGTAGTCATATATGTTTTACTATTTATTCCTTTTATACTTCTTCACAAACATTTACCGCTTTGCATCTCAATTTAAACCAAGCATAATCTTATAAGTAATGAATTTTCAACTTTATATGTGGCTGAATCCTTCAACCCCATTACACGGTTCGTGCGTGAACCGCATTATCCTTATCGCAAATAGTTTCACATGCAATTGCCAGTTAATAAAATGAATTGAATATAAAACCAAACTGTATACACCTTGGCGTGTCTGTAAGGACCCTTCAAACAACGCTCCGGCGGTGGTGTTTTGCGTTGCGTCCATAAACAATTTTATTACGCTTAAAGCGTTTCAATCGCATTGCGTGAAAACGAGCCCTGCGGTATGTAGCGGCGTGTGGCCCCCCCTAGTGTGTCATGTAGTTGAATAGCAGTTTTTATTACGGCTTTGTGTGAGAGGTTTTTTTTTCTCCTCCTCCTTCCTTTTTTTGCTAATGTTATTAAACGTGTGGATGAAATGTAAAAAAAGAAACGCATATAATGGGCCGTCATGAATGTGAGCTCATTTTGCACCAACCAACGTGCTAAAGCTCCAACTCCTTCCGTGAGCAATAGGCTCTCTAGTCGAAGCTGCGGGTTTTTTTTCTCTTCCCCGCCTGTTTGCTATTGTACAACCACACCCGACGCCGACTCCGGCCAGAGATTAAGCTTGGTAGCGTAAAGCTGAAGCACCGTTTTGTTTGTGAAAGGCGTACAAACACACGGTGGCCTGGTTGGGTGTGGGTGGTGATGATCCTTCCAGCCGACACTTCCTTCACAGCCGCGTATGTGAAAATGCGCACGAGTGGAAGACAGTCGCGTGCATCTCCTAGGCTTAACGCGTGTTCCGCTTCGCGGGAAATGAAAAGCACAGCTGAAGGATGGCGAAGGTGATGCAGTGAAGCAAGTGGCAGAACGCTTAAGGGATGTTATCACTTTAATTGTGTCAAGCAATAATACGATGTAGCTACTCTCGGTGTAGATCTGCCTGATGGTGTACGTTTGTTTAAATCGATTTTTTAAAGCACTTAAAGAAGGCTTTTTCTAAAAATGTGCTCCTTCGTACACATGCAATCAATTTAACAGGTGACGCAATCGGCGTTTCCCTTCATTTGGGTAGCAAAATGGGCACACTAATTGAAACATTAGTCGCGTGCTTTTGTGCCTCGAACGTCGTAGGTTCTATCGAGAAAAGCTCTGGTTGTTCTCATCGTCGGCTACGTCGCCCGTTTACCGATCCGAGGCCTGTGTTTGTACATTGAGACGTTAACGACGCATGGCAATAGCACACCTTTCGGACGGGGACTATTATTCACCTTGCTGACACGCAAAAACTAGTCAAGAACTTGCACTGGTTCCAGAACTCCACCACTCGGTGCTCTTAGGCTCAAAAGTGCCGTGGATGGGATTGGACACATTTTTCAGGACGGAGGTTTACTGTTTGCCTATGGTTGTTTACCCCAACAAAGTATCGGGTTTCAAGCTCTCCAAAAATTAGCTGGAAGTGCAAATATGTTGTTTTTTTTTTTGGGGGCTGTTGTTTCTACATAACCTGTGCTCGGTGTTCAGAATTTTGGTTCCGGTTCGATACACTTCATTAGCCGGGGATCCTCTTGCTTGCAGCTGTTCTTACGGCAAGAATGGTGTTTTACTTTGCCAATGTTCCTCCCATTGACCTAGACCTCTTTACCTCTGATCCTTACGGAACGCTCACGGGTAAAATTGTCACCCGAGACGTTCGTCGGTGAGCAGTGTTTTGTTGTGCACCGGTCGAAAGAAACCGGGCCAAATTGTGAAATCCTTTCACTTTCTGGGTTTCTGCAGCCCGGTCTCAGCATGGTGCTGGCTTATCTGAGTATTGAGCATACGCCACTCCGCAAGGGACCGGGTCGTAGGCTACCTGTAGGGGGAGAGTATGACGGGCTTAATTGGGTACTTAATTAATGATGTCGCTTTGTTGGTCTACATCCTACGACGGCTTTCAAGTACCATTCTGCAAACGCATCAAAGGTAGTCTGGTCGTGTGGAACTCGTACACGGTGGCGTTCCCGGCAATAGGGACACACAAAATGGAAGAACGGGATGCTTCCGCACGATCGGTTCTGCCAAGCACTGATTGCATTCAGCTGTCAAACGGGCGGTACACGCTGCCGTACAAAGGAAGCAGTCTTGTGCACACTGATTGGCCAGACCCGGCAACCCTTTGCCAGGTTGCACAGCAGAACCGAAACGCACCAAATTGAATCCCTTTTCTACGGTGAGGATGTTGATGAAACGCTAGCTTGAACTGTACGAAAAAAAGGCGAAATTTCAGCTACTCATTTGCATGCACAGAATTTAACAAAAAAAAAAGAAATAACTCGATTGCATGCAGCTCAAATTTCATGATGCATTATATTTGCAATCTGCATCATCATTGCATCGTACAACAGCGATTGAAGGACGACGAGAAGAAGCGGAAAGACAATAGAACCAGTTGAGTGGCGTTTGGGTTCGTTTTTTTTTTTCGTTGTTGTTTTACAGGACGATCGAGGACAACCCTCCAAAAAAAAACAACAGACGTTGAAGAAAACCCTTCTTGTTTATTAATTATTTCATCAACGCTGCGTGTCTTCTGTGTTCTTGATTTACGATGTATTTGCATTGCCGTGCTGCCAATTGTGATTCATACTAAATTGTGTTCCGGTGGGGGTTTTCCGTTTTTTTCTTCTTCATTTTGCTTACAGGACGGCACACGAGGCCACCTGGAGGGACTTGCCTCGGTGTACTGCGAAATGTTGCTGGCCCCGTTCGGTGAGGTCCTGGCGGCGCTCGAGGAAGCACGACAACGTGCCTGGTCGGAACGGAGTCCACACAGCTCGTCCGGGGGTGGCGGCGGTGGGTTGATAAGGGGCCATCGAGGTAATTCGTGTCACGGCGGTTTACCCAACAGCCACAGCCAACCGATCTACGTGCCCGGCAAATATTCGGTAAGTAATTGAATTGAGGAATTCTTCGTACTCTTAACGAGCATAACTTTGTCTACTGCGGACATGTTGCGACTTTACATTTGAAGCTATTGAGAAACAATGTTTCGTTTTATCTTGGTGAAATGAGGAAATTTTTCTCCATAATAGCTGATTGAAACATTTTTCGCATTGGTAGTGGTTTCATGATCATTTCTACAGAACCATTGTGCGAACGGTTAATTGACACCGGTTTACCGGCTTGCTCGTTTAGGTGTGGCCCTCCTTGTAACTGTCAGCATGCACCGACGTGAAAATGTGCAACCTGTCGTAAATTGCATTCTAATTGCCCTGTTTGCCACCCAAATCGAATGCACCTGAAGATTTGTTTGTTTTTCGATGATCGCTTTTTTCTTCTTTGGAAAATTCACATCACAATGGTTCCGTAAGTGGTTGCGAAGATGCCATCGCGATTTATTTTCTTTTGCTTTCCGTGTTTTTTTTTTGTTGCTCTGTAACCGTGTGAGGTCTCGGTGTTGTTCTCCAGTGGGAGATGGACCCAAAGGTTTTGAACTTTTGCCGGAAGGGTGGTCGGCAGGTTGGACAAGAGTGGACTGTAAACGCACCCTTATTGAGCCAGTTGGTCACATCGATCGCCAGCTGCGTTTCGGTATTTTTGCAGCCCGTTTGCCGACCGTAATGACAGGGTGAATTGCTGCCCAAACAACCGAAGAAACCGTCCAGAACGATTCTCGATGAAAAATACCAACATACCCACACGCGGATCTTGGTTCTTCTTTAAGCGTTCCCGAGCGACAGACAAAAGGAAGATGTTCTTCGTGCTAAAAAGATTACCCTTCTACCGCCAAAAGGAACCATCGGGAAGACATTGGCAAGAAGTGACACTTCGCTTGGTATCGTTCCTTTTTGTGTGGCGTTGCTGTTTGCCTGCAGTCGGAACGGCGCACAGCAAATCGTGAAAAACAATCAAAAGCGACAGCTTTAATTGTTATAATTAAATTGCGAACTTACCCCGCACACAATCGTTCTTCCACGGTGTGCCCTTCTGGATTATCCTTCCGCAAGAAAGGGACTTTGTTTCCCTGCGGCGCTCGGAATTGCTCGATCCGATTCAACGCTGTTCCTGTTGTTACTTAAAGGATGTTTTTTAAACCCCGTAAATGCCCGTTACGGAATCGTTTCTCAATTAGAAAAGAGCCACGGTGAGATCGTGTTTTCTTAAGCCTGCTATTCATTTGTTTTCTCCCCACTCCATTCTCCAATGTTTTTAGCCCTCCAGCTGTTTGTCCGATAAGGAGGAGGACGAAATTTATGGATTCGGGTACGGTGTGTTCGCTCCCAGGGTGGCCAGAGCGACCCTCCAGTCACAGCAAGCGCAGCAAGGGCAACAGCAGCCACAGCCGCAACAGCAGCAGCAGCAGCAACAGCAACAACCCCAGCCACAACAATCACAAAACTCCGCCAATGTACCTGCCAACAGTGCTGCTGTTCAGCAAAGGTAAGTCGGACAGTGGGACAGGACAGTGTAGAATAGAAGGTAGTAGCTTTAGCTAGAGAGCTTTTTCGTAAAGTAGTTTATGATCCCATCCTTAAACTGTGACATCCTTACTGGTAATGCAGAAGTCATTTAATACATGAATAATTCCTTTTTTCTGTTGTATTTATTTATTTGTTTGAGTATAAAGGCTTTTCGCTATATTGGCAGTCTCATTTGTGCTAAAGTGTGATAATTATGATGATGAACGAAGCCCGCCTTCGGTGGTGTAAACGGTAACAACGCTCTCTATGTGGGAACAGTCCGGGTGGGATTTGATCTCCGATCCTAACATGTGAATATCAGGAGCGTTATGGCCTCATCCACCGAACGTAATGAATTCCTGAATGTCCTTAGACGGTTTAATTGCCAATTTGAACCTCTCGAGGTTGTAGAATCCCTCCCATACCCTCTCGAAAGATCAAGAGTGTCAAAGTTATCTTAAATATTTCGTGAGAGATGATAATATTAAAAACACAAACAAATAATAAATTAATTATAATAGTAATGAATGCTTGAAGCAACCCAAACGATATATCTCTCGTTAGGCTTCATTCCAGTGGATTAAGAATAGCATTGTAGTCTTTTTTCAAGGTTAATTTTTGCGTGTTCAGTATTTTGAACTCTTGGCCAAGCCGGAGTTCCGAGCATCAATAGTTGATACTGGTTCAGAATGACTTAGAGCACAGCTGCTCAAGATCTGGATATTGAGACCTTTATATCACCAGATCTCAATAACTGAGTTCAGAGTCTAATCTATCTGTCAACTGACACTTAGAAATATCAATAGATAAGTATCGTAGTTACTATAAGATCGCTCAATGTTGTCTATTTTATATTTTTTAAATAAAGTTGTTCAAACATGGAAAATATAAATTGTGATCTTATCAGTACTAGTTACTTAATCTACGCTAAAATTCAAAAAATGTCCGATTATGTTTTTGAGAAGCTTTTAATGCTCTTGTGTCACAAATTGACATCAAAATTATATTTTACAGAAAGATGTAATATTGCACTACAGGAAAATAATACCTCACCACCGAAAATGAATCTCCCACCGAGGCGCAAAATTGATTAAAAGATCAGTCACTCGATAATTGCCAGCGTATTGATTTAAATAGGCATCGTTCACGCCTGACAAGTTTTCAATCAATTGACTCCTAAGTGGCAACAGTTTGATCCGGGCGGGTACCGTTTGTTGTCTCATCTGCTTGCTTGGGCTCGCGAAAACGTTTATTCATCGATTGCCCGTTCGCCGGCTGGCATCCGATTAATGGTGGAACAAAACTACCAAACGGCCAAACCAGTGGTGATGCGAATCACACTCTTGGTGCGCTGTCATCAAGCACACGAAAAGGGACCCATCGTACGGAAGGCAGAAAACCACGACAAAAGGCTGCCACCGGCCGGGGCAAGCGTATCGATTATATTGTAATAAATTATTCTTCTTCTTCTTTGGCCTAACGACCTACTCGGTCATGCCTGCCATTTCTGGCTTACGAGACTTACTAATACCACGTAGTTGGATAGTCAGTCCTCACTACGGGGGAACGATCCGGATGGGATTTGAACCCCGGTCCTGCCGTTTAAGACCGGCGCCGCTTATCTCCTCGGCCACCGGACCGCCCCGGTGAATAATAAATTATTCATATTTCGTATTATTATAGATGCATGTTTTATCGCAAATGCTATGATTGTTTATTGCTGCCCCGGGTTTTTTGGGAAGGGTTTTTTTTTGTGCTCGGGGTGGCGCGATATGGCGGTGGGTGCCCACCAGGGAATGCAAGCATTGCAAATGGATGTGCACGTAATGGCTTCACCGGGCGCCGCCCCGTTTCCATTTCCCCGGTCCGGTCGCTTATTTTATTTCCGTTCCATATTCAATAGCCAAGGCAACGTACCGTAGTACCGTGAACAGGCATCGGCTGTGTTCGTTTAATGCTGTGTGAGCAAACGATAAAACAACGAAAACGAAATGCCGTGGCATCGGAAACCTGGACCTGGGCCCCGATAGCCGGCCAGGTGGCCGGGTCGTGGTTTTCCCCCCCGCCCCATTTTCGGTGTCGGCATTCTTCGGTGTGCTGTTTTGTTTGCTACTGTTTCGCGTATCCTTTGCAATCAATTGCATTTTCATGGCTTTTGCCAATCGGCATCGGTGAATGGGCTTTAGCTTTCCTGTTTTTTCGTACGGCGAATTTTTCCCAACCTCGAAATTTCGTGGGGGGGGAGGGGTGATTTCCGCTAGGGGAGGGAAATGTTTTTGACGCTATGGTGGGAAAATGGATGAAATGCTGAAATGGAAATTCGAAGCCATCTTTTCATTAGCAAATGGCGGAAAACAGAATGCCCGAATGAGTATGATCGTTTATTTAAGGTGTCACCATTGGTTTGCGCACAGCCATTGCAATCTGTGTGTGTGTGTGTGTGTGTGTGAAGCGCGGGAGGGTTGGGGTTCGGAGCAGGGGAATGTTTTTCCCCGCGTTTTCGTGCGTCCCCGTGTGTCCCCATACTAGTGCGCGAACATTTTTCGCCGTGAATGGGTACGCTTTGTGCAGTTCAATTATGCATGCACCGGGAAAAAGGGCATTGAATGCACCGAATGGCTCGGCCCAAAAGTGTTGCAGGTGTCGACAGTTCTAATCGGAAAACTTTGGCACAGTATGGTACGGGGTTCGGGAAAATTTGGTGAATTACGGTTTGATTGGAGACAAAAACCCCCCCGGAATGCCGGTACGGATATTTAATGCTTTTTATCGTAAATAATAAACCAGGTTCATCGTTTTGAAACTTTTCTTTTTTGTTTCGTTCAAAAGTGATGATGGGAACTTATTGGAATTTTCTAATTCATAGTGAAGCGAAGAATAATTAAAAAAAAAAAGTTACCTTCGAAGGTGATCTACAAAGATCTATGAAATATTACAATTGTGCCTTAAATTATATTAATTATTATAATTTTACGAAAATTTAATTTTACTTAAAATTATTAGCTCCCGTAAAATATTCGTGCTTTTAGTTACCTGTAGTTGCGATAATCGTCAATCAGCATCATCACACATCCTCTTCACAATCACCTTTAACTCTATCACGCATGACATAAAGTAGCGTCCACACTTATCGAAACGTTCAACAATTGCTTCACCATACTTGCCATACTTAAGAATAAAACATGCTTCGTCACTCATTCCTTTTTGCAGGTTGCTTTCAGCGTGATCGTACATTGCGAATACTGATCGTACCTTTTTCCATACTTCCATACTTTCAGCTGCCTCAGCCCACGCTCAGCGTACTTCTATGAATTTCCACCAACGGGTAAGTGTCGAACGCTTGGAATTAAGGTAGCTTCGCCGTCAATCAACGGCCACCACTCACCACCGAAGTGGCACAAACTCGTTCCAATATGCCGCTCGGTGTCCCGAAATACCCCGTGCTCAAGCACCTGCGTCCCACGTCCTGCAGATCGCCCGGGTCCATTCACTTTAGCCACTTTATTCTCCATTACGCGTAAAGGCCGGCGAGGGGGGAAGCATTTTTGGCTGTCTAATTTAACGCCAAATAAATCATCGCTTCCGCGGCACACAACAAAACGCCATTATAATTGAGATAAATTATCCAAAAAAAAAACCCCGTCGTTCGTCGTATCATCCGCGTTTGCACTTTCTCTTTCGCTTCATTCATCTCCGTGCTGCAACACGATTATTTACGCGGACGCGCGTGACCCCATCGAAACAAGGGAAGGAGACTGTGTTTATTGGATAGCCCCCGGTTGCAAAGTGGTCTCGTAATCAGCGGATTACGACCAATCGAACAAGCGCGGAGTCGGAAGAGCGCTAGACGGGTTTAAAATCGGTGAATCATTGATGGGAATGCTTATTGTTTTTTATCGCTGATTTGTGATTCCAACATTCATAATGCAAACGGATCATCATTATCGGGAATTGTGGAGTGGCAAATTATATTCTACGTGTAGTTTGTTTTGTACAGTCAGAAGCTACTTTACGGTTAAAATTAATATTTTTCTTTACATTCTTCTCCGAACACTAGACGGCCGAGAAACCAGCAAAAAGCGTACGACCCTGGCGAGGCTCTTGAGAGGACTAAAGACTGTAAATAGGCGTGATAGATCGAATCAAAACACCACCGGCGGCACTGCAACGCAGTCAAGGGTGAGTAATCGTCGCGGGGACACACGAAATGAACAAAATGTCCATCTGAATATTGGCTGCACGCAGAACACCGCCGTCAACCACTCAACCACGTGCCTTGTGTACATATTCACAGCAAAGCGCAGCGAACAGCTTCCAATCTCGGCACGATGTTATCGATTTTTATTTGTCTTACTCATCAACGTGCAAACCCCTTTTTGCGTCACTTGTTTTTTTTCCCCCATTCTCGCAAATCCCAAAGGTTGAGAAGGTTAACCGTAGCGATGATGTCAACACCGGTTTGTGTATTGCGTTTACGCACCCGGTTTGACACAGGGCGCTACATCTGTACGCCATGCATTAGTAATAATTGCTATCTATTCATCTTGAAGCTTCCATGCTTGGGTGTGCAAAACAAAAAATAGCGAAAGAAATCCTGGGTCCGGTTGGCAGGAAAATGACTGAATTCCTGTCAATGATATCCTTGAGACGCGTACAGTTATCCAACCACTTCCGGGCGGTGGGGTTTTGCGTGTGCACGGATGCACTGTGTGCAGTGTGTGTGTGTCCCCCATTTTGTTTGAGGGAAGGCATTACCGTGTATATCGACAGCCCCGGGAACGGGCAAAGGGTACACTTGAGCGTGTCGCCTTCGTGTCTGGCTTGTGCTGAGTAAGCACTCCGCCAAGTGCCCGCCTTAAGTGTGCAGCTTTTCGAGTGGTTGTTGTGTTGGTTTTCATCGCTGCCTTCTGGCCGGTTGATCGTCTCATCGTTAGTTGGCTCTTTGTTACGACCAGACAGAATGCAACAACTTCAGCACGTATCATGTCACATTAGGGGACAGCATTCGTCGGCTTTCCGGGTCGGTAGTATAGGGGAGTAACCTTCTTTTCCCAGCATCTTGTCAACCGCACGACGTCCTAGCGCAAGCGAAGGTGATGCACTGTTGCAGTTTTAATTGCTCTTTGTTTGCGCGTGCATCGGTGCGGTACGGTTTTATCTTGGTTGGGGGATGGAGCTGTACGCTACATGTTTAAACAGAGCGGAAATACCAGTCTGAAGTTCCCAGAGGGAACATTCCCCGTATGAAAGTGAAAGGAAATGCATTTTTATGCAGGATTTTTCGTGGGAGTTTCGTGTTCATAACCTTCAACTTTGTGCACGGCAGAAATAGGGGGTTTGCAAGTTAGAATAACGTTGGGGTTGGGCAAACAGGAGCCTTTCCAAGCGCAAGATTACGGTCATTTGAAGAGGGAAAACTGTGTGCTTACGTTTTTGCCAGGCCCGGTTCACTTGCGTTTCATAGGTAGCGTGGGCTGTTGTTTGCCCCAAAAAAAAAACCCCAACCGTACGCATGCAATTTTGTTTGTTATTAAATAAAATTATTTTTAAGGCTTCTTTTTTGTTCGCTTTACATGAGTAACAACAAATGAACCCATTTTCCATACGGCGCATGCAAACAGTTTGCTTTTGTGCGCCATATTTTCTGTCCTTATCGATGGAAAAGCTTCTTGGGAAATTAAAAACAAAGCAAAGTCCTTTGCCTTTACTGAAACAAAATAAAAAATCGCACACACAGCGAAGGGTGCATGGAATGAAAAATTCAATCTAATTAAGATCTTCATCGCGCCTCGCTCGTTCATCATATCGGTGTGCTATCTTTCGTTACTGCGTTCCTTTTTTTTTGTTTGGGAAGCAGTATTGTGTAAAGCGCCCGTGGTTTTATGTCGAAAATCAACATTCCGTTCCATATTTATGTGGCCCGGTTATGAGATTGTGGTCGTGAATAAAAATCTCAAAATTATGCCTCCCCTGTTGCTGTTGTGCGAGATAACACACACACAAACACGGGGTACAGGGCCAGAGCTAAGACGAACCCAACCCACCGGGCTAGCTTCAAAAGGAACGAGGCATCATTCGTGCGCTTCACGTGTTTGGTACACCATTTTTGGAGACGTGTTTTTTTTTTTTGGGGAAGGTTTGTGAATTTTTCGTAAAGAAGAAATGAGAGCGTGTGCGGGCACACAAACACACACACGGGCGCGGGCACGATAGCAATCATAATTATGAGTCCTTTCTTGAGGAACGAGGGAGAAACGCTAGTGGATGGTACCGTGCCGTACGAACGCGTTGTCGTTTGAGGTTCGCTCCTATCGTTAACCCTTTGCATTGTGGTTCTTTGACTTTGGCGTCTGCCGTAGCACATGCAAGACCGTGGTAACGTGTCCCAGGTAGATGACACCGTTCGTTGGTGGATATTATAGCGCGCATTCACCGCTCTTTCCAAGCGCACATATTATCTGCGGGTTCACCCGTGTGTTTGGCACCAGGTTACAACGTCAACCGTAATATATTTTAGTGTTTTGTGAACTTCGTCACCGGTGTGTCCTTTTGCAATGGTTTATGGAACCGACACTGGCTAGGTGTATGTGTGTGTGTGTGTGTGTTTTGCCGGTAGAAATGTGACGGCAAGACAAAGCAACAGTCGGTTTTGCGAGGGGGCGAAGCACAATCCCTCCATCCCCATGCTGGCTTAATGATACACGTGGGAGCTGTTAAAAGGAACGGGTAGTGCTGATAAGATTCCCACAGCTGCTGACCTGATGCTAGCAAAAGGAGACTTGTTCCCTGCACGAAGTGGTAGTTGTTTAAGCGTAGTTTTAATTATTTACCACCACGAAGACATACCACGGCGAACGGGTTGCGAAAGATTCGTGGTGGAGAGTCATTATTTATTGACACATTTCGTGCAACTATGTTCGTCTAAGAAGTTTAAATAATGTTTCATTTTATAAGAACTTTTTTTTCTTAAATTTCATTAAATGTTTTATAAAAAAAAATTTCACGTATTGTCAATAGTTGTACGTTTTTCGTTGGAGGAAATAAAACAATTCAAGTTGTTGGTGGGAGAAGAAAAATATACCTAAGCATTGTTCACAATGACGCTTTGCTAGACGAGCAGCAATCACTATCACGGACACAAGACCATTGTTCGCTTATCCTATCCCTTCTCGTTGATGAATGCCTGGCGACAGATGACGGATGAACGCTGTACATCTTCATCGTCAGCCAACGATGTGATGCGTACCGTTGAATGGAGGCGCTTGGTGGTTAATTGTACCGAGCATCTGAGACACCTAAACCCACAGACGCTCTGGCTGCCCACTGGTATGTCTAGCCATCGGTCTACGAGAGCAAAAAAAGAAGACCCCGGTTGACTTACGATTCCGGCACCCAACAAAACATCCGCTGGCGATGGTGGTTGGATTTTGATGATTACTCTCAAGTGTTTCTTCACCTGCCCTTCTTCGTGTGATGGCCGGATCAAAGACGACACCGAAATTACCAGACCTGACCAGACGCGAGCGGTGTCTGTATGGTTTGTTGGGTTTTTTTTTCCTCTTCCCTTTTCCGACGTCCACGTCATTTTTCGAAGCAAAATGTTGATGAAAAGCCTTTTGCGAATGAATGGCGGATGGTCGAACAATGACGGTACGGAATTGGTACGGCTTAGCACACGTTTAATGGTTGTGGAAATTTATGAGGAAAATAATAGTCTGCACTACGGTGCACGGAACGCAATGGGTGGGACGATAACTCGCAATTTTCAGTGTGGACGCACAGTGTGATGGAGGCGCCTGGTGGTTTTGTTTCAAAATAGCCAGCAATGATATTTTATAGGATTAATTTTAGTTTTTAATACGGAAAAACACACAATTTCTGCACGAAAACATATTTATCAATGCAGTTTTTACTCACAAATGAGCAAAACTGCTTAATTTAGCAACTAGCGTGGCGGAAATGCACGCAAAGTGTTAAAACCTGACAAAACAACTATCGCGTGCATGGTAGAAAGGTGCCGTAAAGTGTAGCGCGTTGGCAGAAAATTAAAAGTGATTTCGCACGGCAGCAGCAAACAAACACGAAACCGTTCGCTGGTGCAACACGCTTCAGCAAAGCAGCAAAAGAAGAAAAAAAAACCATAAATGGCCTGAAAAATGACACGAAAATAAAGACCTGATTTTCGGTGGAAAACAAATAGCCTTTTCCCCCGGAAAGTGCACCCAAGATGTGCCGGTGGACGGTTGCAAGACGTGTCAGAGTGTATGCGGTTCTTAGGGAGAAAAATGAAAGAAAGCTGAGCGTAGCAAGAATTAAAAAGTACGTTTAATTTATTATGCAAATTGTTCAACTTCTACCCGGGTCTGCATGCGCACAAAAAAAAAGTCACGAAACTTGTATTTAGTGCTGCCCCGTTTGTCCACGGGTTGGATCGAGTGGCGATGTGGAAAGGGGGAAAAGCGTTAGGCCATCGGTTTCCGGAATCGGGACCGGTTTCCGTTCCGGTGGCGGGATTCCATTTTTGACGGTGTGAATCGTGCTGTTGCTTGCGCGCTATTGTGACTGCGGTTTCGGTGCCGCTTTGCGTCATAGCGCACTTCCGGCTAGCTCTTGAAAAATGACCAAATAAAGAAGTGTTTTTCCCTCTTTCTCTCGCTCTCTTTTTTTCTTCTTTGCGCTTGTGGTGCGCAGTGGTGGATTTTGGGGTGTTTTTTCTTCTATTATTTCTACTTAAGGACACACACACATATTTTTCGCACTCTGATTGCATTCTTGTTTTCTTTCCAGTCACAGAACGAAAGACTGAGACACTTCCAAATGAACGGCGGTGGACCGCAGCCAAGTTTCGAAGAAACCATACAGAGGGTAAGTATGAGACGGAGGGGTGACTTTTCTTTTTCCGGTTTAATTTCCATTCGACAGCGACCGACCGGTTTGTTAAGCTTTCGGTCCCCGTACGCGCTAGAGTGTTTGAAGTGGGCGAAAGTAGTGAAAAATGTTGCGCGAAATTGCTTGACTTTCCTTCCGAGCACTCGGTTTGGTGCACCTTTACCATTTGGTTTCCATCCCCCCACCCTGTTCCCTGTGTGTGGCACCGCTCGCTGCGCTCAACACACGTTTAATTATTTTTCCAAGCTTGTTACCTCGTTTCGTAAAATTAAAACTCACCGCTTTCGGGTTGAGTTTGTGTGTCGAGAGTGGGGAGTTAAAGGAGCCACAGCTGAACAAATCGTCCTGGACATGACGAAACGCCCAACTCACACCCAACCAGCAAAGCCACCAATGAATGAACAAACGTTGCAGCGGAACGACAAATGGAATAGAACCCAAAAAAAAAGGAAAACGAGGAAAACGAACTTGATGGCAGGAAAAAAGTGACATTGCGCCACTTTGCCATTTTGACGGAGCTTGGGTGCAGTCGAGAAGGCACTTTAAACTTTTCGCCAGCTCATTTGTTTTCACGGCATTTATCGTTAAACCGGTCGTATATATTAATTTTTTTTTTGTGTTTGTTAGCGTTTGTTGTTGCTAGTGTGCGTTTTGCGTTCCTTTCACTCGCTCGCCCTTCCGTTTCGTTTAGTGTTCTAATTTTGTTTGTTTGTTCTTTTTTCTTTCCTCCACACCACTGGATGGGTGGCCGTTTTCTGTGGCTCCATCGCACTTTTTTCTATTTCCCACACTTGCGTACAGCTAAAAATACAGGAAGCACTTCGGAAGAAGGAAAAATTTCAACGCGAACACGAAGAGGTAAGTCCGTATTGCTAGCGCATGCTATATCACCTGCTAGAATTCCTTTCGTTCCCTGCTTTTAGTTTGAAGAGTTTTTTTCTTCTGTTCTCACTTCTAATAGTTATTTGTAAGTTTCGTTCCCTAGCAGTCCCTTTACGCTATGCCAACTGCACCGGCGAACCTGGCAGCAAAGTTATTAATTTTAAGTTTCTTAACCCATCCCTTTAACATTTTCGTACGCTTCAAACCATGCATCATCTGGGTGGCTTTTGATTTTTTGTCTTAATTATTGGCCAGTTGAAGTTTGCAGACTGTAAACTTGTGTTTTCCAATTGCTAGTGTACCGTTTCCACTCGTTTTGTGGGAAAATTTGTAAACAAAATTACATTTGATACGTATCGGTAATGCAATAGAGTGCCTTTTGGAATTGATAAGAGCATGGAGTGTGAATGAAACCAAACCTTCAGAAATTTCCAGACCGCACCGGATTTGCTTGGTTTTGAAACAGCTTCTCTCGTAAAGTCCAGTATAATGTTATTATTTCCGTGTTTTGTTACAAAGTTATCATCGATCAGTTGTAACATTCGGTGATGTGAGAATGCGAGGGAAAAGAATGGAATACGATCGTTTACAATGTCATTACCATGTTTAGTAAGCTATATTACAATGTGTAAGAATTTGTCTTTGTCAAGTTTTTACCAAGAGAGGAATAATATGTAACATCGCTTTTTCATATTTTCCTCCGTAATAAAGACATTAGTTTTGAAGTTTATTATTGAATAATAAATAAACCATTAATACAATTTTAAAACAGAGTCCTTTAAAGCGATCGATAAAATGATAAAATAGAGCCCAATCACCCGTAGTTATGGACTTTGATTATTCAATTAATACATGGCTATATCAATAAGCCTAGAAGTTACCCACTATAATAAGGCCAGCATGACCATGACCAAAACAACCAGGAAAAAGAAGCAGAAGAAGAAGAAGACATAGAAAAGCTTTCCTCATAGAGCACTAGGAGGCCGATTGGCCGTCACTCTTCAAATCGAATTAAATATTTCGAATTAATAGCACACATTGAATCTCAAAGGGTGAGTGCATACTGGCATTTGGAGGGCTTCAGTCATTAGTTAGGTGACTAACGAATGAATATGGACTCTATTCTAATTTTTTAACAAAGTATTAGAAGAATATATTCCTATGTACGTTATCATATAATAAAGCCATTGAAGAGAGACTCAATTTCATTTTTCAAGAATAATAGTAAGTGTTGCGTGTTGAGTTTTTACTAATACCAACCCGATTCTTCAAATTCGTAATGTTGTATTTATGTGGGCCATTAATTTGGGCGTTCATAATGGCGCTTTCCTATGGAGGCTTTTCTCTCGAAAGCTGTAATGAAATCATGTGGTTAAATTTTATACTGCCTAACATGAATAAAAGGCATGTAGTAAGTTCACTCATCACTCGATGCTCAGCTGTAAACTGATAGCCACGTACCATAAACATTGCAGAACCGTTTTTAATTTACTTCCCCATTCCGTTACAATTCCCCACCCGATCGTTGTAATGTTGTAAACAACCAGCAAAACTCCTCCCGTGGAATGAACAAAGCGTACCACGATGCTTCACGTTTTCTTCACCCATGTTTGTTTGTTTGTTTTTTCTTCTTTCATCTACCGCTTTGCGCGTACCACTACTACTACTACTACTAATACTAACATAATCGCAAAAAAACTTCCATCGTACTCGTGCCCGCTTGCCGCAGCGAAACTATTCCAACTCCAACTCGCCGTACTGGATTCGCAGCGATCAACTTTAAGCTTTTGCCTTTTCCACCGTACCCGCTAGCGTTGGGCTGAGCTTAGCACGCCTTGCTGGGCAACCATTTCTACCGATATACACTTCTACACCGCCCGGCACGTGGGTCTGATCTTTGAATGTTGTTTAGCAATACATATATACATTTAGGGGTTGTAAACGATGGTTAATGAGCGTATCGCGGACGCTGCTCTGAAGCATCCGTTAGGGAGTAAGTCGTAAATGATTGGCAAATCTAAATTGCAACGGTGATAATACAGTGATTGGCATTTACTTTGTAGCTACTATGGCCATCAAAATCATAAAGTAAAAAAAAAGGATGTGTTTTTGAAGGGGACAAGCTGCATCACGTACTGAGCTCTCCGACAGACACTTCTCCAACGTTTAAATCGTCATCGGCTTTTAGCAGTGAATAGTTGTGTTTTGTCGTCGTCATTCGTTGTCGTTGTATAGGAAAGGATTCTAATCTTAAAAGCTGCGTGTACGTCTGTGTGTGTGTGAGTGTACTTGAGTGATTAAGACACATTTGTTGAGGTTAGCGTATATATAGGAGTGTAACCATATTTGAATTCACTTTAAACTGGTTTTATTAAATGTGAGTACCCTCGAAAACGAAGTAATAAAATGTCACAGGACATATACTGCCCATCCGTAATGTTTGTGGACCGTGTGTCCAAATTGCTTTAATTTCCATTTAGTACGATAACATCAAGTAAGTAAATTAAGACCGCTCAGGTGTTATTGCGCGCGGAAAATGGTGCCCCCTTAAACAGGATGTTAATGATCATGTATTTGAGGCAGCAAAAACCAAGCTGCATTAAAGGATTGCCTTAAACCCCGAATGTACTGCAGCTCCCGAGCGAAACCTTTACAGTAGTACATTCACGGGCACGGTCAGGATGGGATGCATTCAGGCTCACTCGGGACGGGCGAGCGTGTGTTTGTGTTTATGGCATCCTGGTGGAGGTATTTTGTACACAATTTATTACCACAAACCTCGTTTCAGCTCACACTGGGCACTCCTCCACCCACCCCTTTCCGCCATGCACTATAGTGGCTCGTCGAATTTTCCCCGTTGTTAGTGATTTTTGTTGTATTGCTTGCCCTGCGTGGTTCAATAGCTGTGTGGACTAGACCCGGTAGACCTTCTCTCTGCACTTGCTCACTTTGCTCGCTGGAAAATAATCTTCCGATTTAGTCGGGCTAGCGGCGGGTGGTGCCCAATGTCCAAAATGCCCGAATGTACCAAACCAACGAACTAGTGTAAATAGGAATGATCAGCTTAGGGTTATCGCTAGCCAAAGTTTAGTCCCCTGCAACCCAGCGGGTGGTACGGGTTTCTCCCCTCCCCCCCCCATACATATCCCCGGTTCCGCATCCGCAATGCGTGGACGTCCTGCTTGCTGCATGTTCTGCATGCCCACCATGTTCACTAGCCGGTAGAAGCAATTTTTGTTGGTTGGTTCCCTTTCATTCGTTTAATCCCGGTTCGCTACCGACCATCCCTTGTTTGATCGTGTGATTTCCCTGCGTACGTGTGTGTGTGTGTTTGTGGTTGTGCAACCAACGTTCATCGTGGTTTAGCTCTCGCATTTTCTTTTCTGCCCTCGAACCCCCGTAGCCATTTGGGGTAGTAGCGGATTTGATCTCATAATGAAATTTTATTAGATTCCATATTCTCGCATCACCATGGGCTCTCCACTGGGTGGCTCCCCTTTAGCGATATGTGCTACATTGAGGTCGTCCTTTTTGCAGTATGCACACGCTCACTTTAGAGAGAGAGAGAGAGAATGGCGCGTTGGATTTCAATTTCGTTGAGTCTGTCTAGCGTGGAACGCATATCGAAAAGCGGAACGTTGCCGTTCACCACGTCGGTTAAATGGGAAAAGAAAACATCACGTTTGAAAGTTTTCCCTGCACGGTGTTCCCGTTCGCATATCTTGCCGGACGATCTTTCCCGGCTCGCGAAAGTGCTGACGATGCAGATGCAAAATTAAACCGTATGATAGTGAGCTAGCTGAATGGGCACTGTAGTCATAGTACTTTTTAACCATTTGGTTGGTGTTTTTCAGTGTGTGAGGGACAAATGAAGTAAACAGTAACATTTTCTTATTGGATTGGGTAATTTACAGAGAATATTGTTTCGAAGGAATTTGTGTTAGACATAATCAGAACTTGTGAAAATTCCTTTTGTTGAAGATCAGATCAAAAACATACATATTTGAAATTGAAAGTCCAATTTATCTCCATCCAACTCTGCACCATTGGGTAATCAAATTATATGTGAGTTTAAGGCTTCCATAAAAATCAACACGCCATATCCATCAATATGAGGTAGCTTCATGGAATCCGCCATCTGCGGTAGACACTCAAACACATCCAAACATTACGCTTGAATCAAATTGATTGACCGATAATTGAAAACGCACCAGCCAAACGTATCAACCTCACTTACGTTACGGTGTCCCGTGATCATGACAATACGTCTTCTTACTTTTCGCCCTGCCATCTACTCCAGTTCAGTCCGATTGGATGGCTTTGACCGTTGAGTTGCCTGCTCGGACAGATCCGAAATTGGGGGGAGATTTGATTAGCCGGTTGTCGCTTGTCGCTGGTCATGCAGAGGACGGCCATCGCTCTAACAAACCCCCCAGCAACTTGGGACGATGAATCGCGTCGGACCGGAATGTTGCGACCCCAGAACGTGTCACCCAGCGAGGGTGACCAGCGTCTCGCTATGTGTCGCACTGTGCAAACATAAACGTAAAACGTGCTGATAACTGCACCAAAGTCAACCGCATTAAATCACGCTAGGATTGAATTAATCTCCCGGGAGTCGTAAACCCGGTGACTTTGGCTGTGTGAGACGGACCGTTGGCCGCGTGTTCTTTCGTGTAGACGGCTGTGTCGGCTAAGGCACGAAGCAACTGGTCGTGTAAAATCCACCTAGCATAATTTCATTTCCTCCCGGTGCCGCTAGACCAAAAGGAAAATGCCTTCATTAGTTGCCACGGGGTAAAATGAGGTTTTTCACCGCCGGCAGCGGTTGGTCGGGGTGAATATACTCCGGGTCCCGAAAAACGGTCAGCCGTGTTAACCACCGTTTGCGGAGTCAACGATCCGATGACTAATCTGCAGTCGACGGTTCCGGTAAATGTTCGGAAATTATTTATGGAAAAGTGTAAAACCCGAAAATATCTACAACGAGGTGGTAATAACAACGGTGTAAAGGTTTTCTCGGTGGATAAGCCGCACTGGCTCTGTTTGCTGCTGCTGGCGGTTTAGCCTTATTTATCTTCTCTACTTCTGGGCCAACTGTACACCGAAACAAATAGGGAGTTGCAGTTGTTTCCCGGAAAGTTTAGGGGGACACAATGATTTACGGGCACCGAGCGGCTATTTTTCCAACGATGTTTAGCTGCAGTCGTGGAAGTCGCCGGTGCTTTAGCGCTTGGAATATTAACCGATCGCTCGGTGTATGATGGTAGGTTCAAGATTTGGGGATGAGGTTATGGTGGTTTTATGGTGCTGCTGACTCGAATAATTAGGTTTGTGAGCCTTTTTTCCCGTTGTAAGGTCGATCGGACTTTTGACCAACATCTCAGCGTCTTGTGTAAGCGATAAGGGCACGCAGCCAATGTAGGATGATAACGTACCCTTCCCAAAAACGTTACACCTGAGGATTTGTAATAACGGCTGCAAAACGTTCCTCTGCATTACTCCGAGGCGACCATTAAAGCGCTACCGGTCGCAAAGGTTCACCCGGGTCACTTGCTCGCCTTCCCAAAACCCGATTGGATGGCATACGACTATTTGCCTATTTCGGGTGTCCCCGTTGCATCCCATTGTCTGCTGGCTGGACCCAGGTGTCCCACGAGAAAAGGGCCATCTTTCATCGCGCGGAGTTTTGGAATATGAATTAGGGCATTATGGTTTTGCAAATTACTTGACTTACCGTTCGGTGTCCTGGGGCGCCGGAGCGTTAGGCAAATTTTCAATCATGGTGCAGGAAAAACTTTTTAATATCTTCCTCACCGTGCAGCAGGAATAATGAAAAATTAACTATGCAAAGCGCCCAAATACTTGTCCGGCCACTGTTCGGGCGGGGAGTTGACCAGAAAGTTGTTTCAGGGAACTGTTTTGCTGGGCTGAAAATGTAGGGATTTGTAGCTTTAAAACGCTTTTTTAATTTAATAATTCTTTCCAATGCGTTCATACATACCACCATAAAATGGCTTCAGTGTTGCTCAATTTTAACATTTGGGAGATGGAGTTTGTATTGGTAAAAATTAAAAAACAGAGTGAACCACACTGAAACACTGTAATTATTTCATAAATCATCAAACCACCAAAAACCCGGCTCATTGGCGCTGATTGATATACACAATCGCTCGCATTTTGCAGCATTAGGACTTCAAACACGAATTTAATAACTTACCCATCAGCGCGATGATAGATACGTGCGCTGATTTATCTGCGTGCCTGGCCTGATTGAAACTCGACACCAGCACGCTTACAATACACCGACGTCGGCCAATCAATCATGCACGGAATGTTAACAGTAACCACACATGAACATACCCCAACACGTCGCCTGGGGACTGGGGTGGGAAACACCGAAATTTCTAGCGTTGATAACATTCCATTAACGCGGGCCGCTCAGGAATCGAGATATGAGCCTTCATTCGTCTGTCCCTAATCATCCTGTCCTGCAGCTGCTAATATTCGCTAATATGTAATCGGTGCTTGGGTGGGAGGGCGGTATCGTGGGAGGGAAGGAGTACGAGGAACCGATCTTGATTGGGCCTAATTTATCCGTTATTACATCGTGCCACGCCAGCCCGTACGGTGTTGTTGCTACTGCCACTGTTATACGCCTGCAAGTTAGGCTTTCCGCACGACACGATTGATAGACGGTGGTGTAGCGCACAGGATGAAAGCAAACCTTGAAGCTTTTGGGCTTTTCTCACCACGCTCATCAAGGTTGGGGTGCGATATTGTAGGTGTGACCGTACGTTCTCTGTGTGCGTGTGTGCGTGTGTGTGTGTGTGCATCGATCAAACTTCTGGTAGCAGCGGTAGAAGGTTTACAGCATGAGAACAATCCCGCCAAGTAGGTAGGCAGTTGTTGAAGTGATTGATTAACTTGCGAATTAGCGAAATGTAATCCACGGCACGTAAACCTCATCCCACGCGCACCGGTACGAGCCGTTTGGAGAGCGGACGGAGTGAGTTAGAATAGTTTTGCTTGCGGCATGCGTTATCTAGCAAAACCCTGATGTAACTACTTCCCGAAACGTTTTGCAGTATATACACACTTGTCCCGGGTGCCAGTTGTGTTCACACTTAAAAGTACAAGTGGCACTACCTTCCAGACATTCGTACTCCCATTTCCATGTACATACGATCAACGCCAGTTTTTCCCCTCCGGTTCATTAGCACCGTCCGTATCCGGGATTGTGGGTCGGGCAGAAATTGGCCTCCACCGAATCGAACCATCCCTGTATATCCCGCTCATGCTCGTATCGCCCCCCTTCCAAGTGTTCTCTGGATTTATTCGTATGTGTTTGTGTGTGTGTGTGTGCCTGTGTGAGTTTGAGCACCAGATCCATCATTGGTGCCGTGCTTCTAAAACGTCTTTTTGCACCTGCTTTTCGTTCCAGATACTCCGAGACATTCGGCAAGGTTTGCTGCAGCTGAGCAGAGACTCGAGAGGTAAGTCCGAAGGGGGCGGCTGGCACAACGTGTGTCAACGGAAAAGGGAGTGTATCACCAGTGCCGGACCCGGTAGATTCGCCGACGCAGACGAATTGGCTGATTGCATCCAATCAAACCGATCACTCCTTGGAGAATCATCAAACGGTTTTCCTCCCTCTTTGCTGTGGTGCCAAGCAGCAGCAGCAGCAGGAACAGTAGTACCATTTTGCTAATCCTGTTATGACCGAAAGCCCGGAACTTTCTCGCCCCGGAGTCGGAGTGGTTGGTTGGGTGAAAGTTCATTATACCGTTTTGCCGGTGCACTGAATCTAATTTCTGACTCCCTCTCTCTCTCCGGCCAAGAAGTCAGGTCGTCCGGATTTGGGGTTGTGCATCCAGCGCACATGGTACCATTTCTTTTTTTTTCCATTGTTCCGTGCATGCGTGCCTTCTTGGTGCGGTTTGGTTGGTTCCTTGTGTTGTGTCCCTTGGGGACTCATTGGAAACACCGAACGGTAGCAACATTTGACGGGTATTGCGAAAATGAGCACGGTACAAAAGAAAGCAAATTGGATTCGGTGTTCCCGTAGTTGTGTGCCTTCCGTCTGGAGAATGTTGGTTGTGGGTGACATCTTACCGGTTGGCCAGGACCATGGTTCGTGTGTGTGTGGTTTCAATATTTGTGCATCATCGGATGCAATCAAGAATGTTGATATCCGGGCAAGCAATCATGCTACCGCTGCATGGCGTGTGGCGCCGCTTTCCATATTGCCAACCACGATGTGATGGAGTCGAATAGCCGATTCCGATTTAGAGAAGCAGATAAAAAAGGGGACAAGTGTTTGACATTCCCATTTCTGCTTCTAATTCGACAGACGACACGTACATGTACGACGATGCGGTAACGAATGTGATGCGAATGCCACATCACCAAGGTCACTGGTACGATGAGCCACCGTACGAGAGTGATCCGGACGACTTCCTGATGTCCGGCATGCGCCAAATCGGTGCGGCTGGATACGCGGGCGATGGTGGAGGAGGTGGCGGAGGGGATAGTGGCGGAGGGCCAAGTGCCACCATACAGGTAAGATTGTAGCGAACTTTAGGGAAATAAAAGAAAAACTAATCACGTTACGTCTTCTAAAACACACACAAGCAGGGTGGGCGAGTGTGCTACACCACGAATGGGCGGGAAGGACAGAGTGTGATATCGTTGCGGTCCGCGGGTGACATTTCCATACCGCAGCGGGGTCCCCGGCGGGGCCTGATTGTACCCCAGCAGCCACCAAACCCTCCAACCATCATACCCCTCAAACATGCCCGGTAAGTAAAACCGGTTCGCCGGAAGACAGGACGAATGTCGGAGTTGCAGACGAAGGATGCTACTGTTGATGATGATGATGGAATTTGGGTAGGTTCGTAAATCGATTAAGCTCATTATCTGATTTAAAGAACGCTGTTTGCATGCGCCCCGTTGAGAAGCCAATGAGGGGCCCGGGCTGACGGGACCTGAATGGCCGGTAATTATAATTTTACTCTAAATTTAATCAATCCAAACTCGACGCCCGTCCAATTAAAACTTCGTCAGCATTACCAGCGACGGGGAACCGCCATGGCTCCATCGTCTGTTAGCTCTCGATCGGCAAAACATATTGAACGGTGAGCTTGGCGGTTTGCGAGCGGTCTTTGATTTAATTTAAATTTACTCTACCTTGATGCCACGATGATGTTTCAGCGTCATCACCATCATCATCATCATAAGTATTATCATCCTAGAGCAGCATCATTACAGGTGGTTAATATAAATCGACCAACCTGTTTTTTTTTTCAAAACTAGAAGAGAGCAGATGCACTGATTTTGCTTGTTTTTTGCAATTATTTCATTTCTTCTTCCCTCCAACTTTTCGCCCTTGAACAATGATCCGGACAACACGGGAAACTGGAACATTGCACCGACGGTAGATCGCACGATCGAGAGAGTGGAGATTATGCCGGTTCGATATCGGATCTACACAGCGTTACCTCCCGGTTGAGTCAGGTTTCGGTAAGTAGTGATTAATTTTTACTGTAAACTCCGGGCCCGTAGACCGGCCCGTTTTATTTGAATTAAATTAGTAAGTGGCGGAAATTTGTTCTGCTAATGTGGTTTCGGTAAGCGCTTCAATTAAGTACACCGCCGGTGGTGCCCGACGATGGTTTGGCTTGGTGGAAAATGTAATTAATATTTCATCTGCGATAATGGCTAGATAGTGTTCCTTCTATGTTCTTGTTTTTTTATCTTAAGAGTGTTATTAAATATTTCAAGCCATCGGACCCGGGCTCAACAATCGGCTGCGACTTAATGACCTTTCGGTCGAAATTATATAGCACGCCCTTGTGTCACGATGGCTTAAATCTTAAAAGTCACTTGTGGCTTAAATTTGTATGCAAATTTTTTCCTCCCCTTGTCCCATTCGGCAGGGAAAATGATTTTATATCTTGGTCCACTGCTCCAACAAAAATCATGCACATTCGTCGCTTTCGTTTGGCGATTTTCTTTTCCCCGGGACCTATGATTACAAAACGAGCTACCTTATTTATGTATATTCCAATGTTTAATTAGCATCATAAACAGTGACTAATGACGATTTCGACTGTTCCCTTGCATTCATTAAAGTAGGATGTTCACGAAACACTGTTTTCCACGGTCCCAATGGTTGCCAAATGTTTTGTTTTTTCCATGACATTTCTTAAGAATTACTTTCCCGATTTCGCACCCGGCTGGTGGAAAATTGTGCTTTTTCACCTGCAGAAGTACGCGGGTAAAACCACTGGCAAATGAATATTGTCGATGGGATTCCATTTCCTGGTAATTTTGAAGCGAGTCCCCCAAGTCTCAGCCATTGCCCTCGGTGGCATAACATTATCATTCTACTTACGCCTTCCAAAACTCTTACCAGAGAAGATGCAATGGAATTGGGGTGGGGGGAAAATAAAACATGATAATAAAAACCATCGGCCAGGTCCAGGATGGTTTTGCCGAGTGCCGGAAAACGAATTCGCAACGAACACCGCGCGGAGAAGAAAAGCTGCGGATTTAAGGAGTAATTTTCAGTCCACCGGCTCGTACGGGTACGGGTATCTCATCATCTTCATCGGATGCCATTATTGTGCTTATCAACTTAATAAACGTTATCATTATCCTTGGAAGTGGAAAGGTTTCTGTGTGCAGCCGGAAGCCGGTTGGACAAGGGAATCTTTGCCCGTGATGGACAGGATGGTTTTTGGGATGGAAAACAAAGCGAAGAAAACCGTCCATCTCCGTAACGATGGTTTCTGGGGAAGCCATCGAGTGCGAAGTTTTGCAGGCTATTTTGAACCGGACCAATCGGTGCAGAGTGGAAAAGTTAGGTGTGTATTAAGCTGGGACAGTAGGTACTTTCCCGTTTATGGGCCCCCTTTTCGGTTGGAGTGCAATATTTATAAGCAAGACCAGGAGGGGAATATTAATATTTAATTATATTCATTTGAAAACCGAAGAAGGTTGTGCTACAGTAACGGAATCCCTAATGGGGTGCTATAAAGCGATGCTAGGATACGCCGGAAATGGTTCCAGGAGACTTGGATTGCTTGTGGGACTATGCTGTGGATTGAGTAGTTGATAAATGACCTTTATCACTTTCATGCATTTTTCATTTGCCCTGGATGTGCTTCAAATATCTTCAAATCATTCATGATGTAGTCTCTTGCGATTTAATTGAATTACATTGAATTAAATGCAAGTTGTGAAAATCTCGTATGCGTACTGCACCGTAACACTGGTGAAATATATGCACAACAAGCTCACCGTGGCCCTAATGTGGATTTACATCAATGGTTTCCATCCAGCGCGAAGGAAAAGCAATAATAACCTAACTAATCTTCTTGGAAAACTTCCACCCAACGCCACAGTGAAGAGACACACCAGAAAGTGTATCCTCTTTGGTGCAAATTATAGGATTTGGGAAAATAATGAGGCCACTACGTGAGATGAAACCGAAAGTGAACCTTTTTCCCCCCGTCCGAACCGGTTGTCACTTTCGCTCGTCACGCGGAATGCTAAAGCAATCCGGGCAGGGGGCCCTAATCCACGTCTGATTAGCTCTTCGGTAGGCGCGGATTAGACGGTGAAGTATGCGCTCCGACGCATACACCCATTTATCATCATTTCGCGACAAAGCTTTTGCCGAACCCCTGTTACGGCGAACGACCGCTAGTATATATCGATACCATTAGGTGGAATTATGATTCGCTCTTCGCACTTATAATCTCCTCCTGTTCCTACTTGTTCCAATCTTCACGCCCTGGTCGCAACATTCAGATCGGCATGAACAACTGTACGGCCCGCTATCGAACGCTCAGTGTCGGACTGGGTGACGAGTCACCATCGCCATCGCCCACACCATCGTCCGAGTACGATGACATCCTGCAAGCGAACGCACTGCAGCTTCAGAAACATCTGCATCACCAGCAGCTCAAGCGGATGGATGGACCGTGCGGTGGGGCCGGTGGCGTTCCGGGGCAACCGGGGTCAACATCCGGGCACATCGGCAGTGCGGCATCGTTGGTAACGGCAGGGTCGTCGTCAGCAGCGGCAGCAGTTGGCATTAGTTCGGTGGGAAACACATCCGGCACCGTTGGTGGTAGTATAGCACTCACATCCGGCGGTGCATCCGGTGCCAATCTGCCAACAATTCTAAGCGGCACGGGTGGCGGCATCGGGACGGTGGACATCAGCAGTGCGAGCACAAGCAACAGTACCACCACGACCAATGGCAGCGGCAACAGTAGCAGCAGTGCCAGCAGCAACAACAGCACCAGTACAAAAAACACCGTCAACAATCTGAAAAGCCTGAAGGCGGCCAAAAACCGGAACAATCTATCGTCGTCACTGACGGCAACCGCATCGTCCGCGGCGGTCTCGCACAACAATAAAAATTTAAGCATAAGTCAACAGATAGCTTTAGTACATCACGTAAGTAGTTTTGGGATGGGCATTTTGGAACTTGCGCGCACAATAATAAAATAAACCATCTTCCAGTCTAATGACGCTCGAACATCGCCAAAGGATCATCTGCTGTTCGGTGGGGCAGATCGGAACAATCGTGACTACAGTAACTGTCTGGATAGCATCAGTGACCAAACGTTCCAGCATTCGGCCAGTTCGGTCGAAAGTTTACCGAGTGCTTCCGGTTCAAGTAAGTAGGGGGAAGAGAAAATCCATCTGAATATTCCATTTTTACAATGCTTTTTTGGTTATTCTTTTTGGTCACAGGCACTCAAGCTCTAGTTCGTCCTGGTAGTCCTCATAGTTCTTTATCGGCGGAGGATCGCACCACGATGCTACCGATCTGCAGAGCGATCGCACTCGTCGACAGTTGTCCAAGTCCGTACGATAAGGAAGCGTTACGGTTTAAGGTGAGTGGTCAAGCAATCGAACCCAATCTGCTCTACTTACTGACGGTAATATCTTCTACCTTTAACAGAAAGGAGACATCATTGACGTACTGTCCATGAATGCATCCGGTGTGTGGCGGGGTTATGCCAACGGTCGACTGGGACACTTTAAGTTCATTAGCGTTGAGGTTCTACCCGATCTGCCGACAACGGCGTTGAAGGGCTATGGAGGAAAGCTGGTGAGTCGGCACCGTTTACCAACGAGCTGTCCCACGAGCGTGGAGGAGTTACTGCTACGGATCGGTCTGAAGGAATATACGTCAGTGTTTGTGCTCAACGGGTAAGTTGCGGTTGACTTACAAATGTTGCGATGTGTTCGGAATTAAACGTCTGATAACTTCCTCCGCCAGGTACGAAGATTTGGAGCTGTTCAAGGAGTTGGAACCGTCCGATTTAGATTACCTTGGCATTGGCAATACGGAGCATCGGGCGAAGATATTGGCCGCCGTTCAGCTGCTACACGACTTGGACTGTAAGTACAAACAAATCGGAACGGTACACTGTTGTCTTTGTTGTGTAGCTATTAGTGCTTGAGGGCTCTCCATACATACGGTCCGGTAGGAATCGTGAGGCATGGTAATTAATCTGTACCGATATGCATGTTCGCTTCATTAAATAGCAACGTCGGATGGTGATGTGGCCGGTTCGAGCTCGGAAAACGATGAAGGCCTGCGGTTGAACCACGTCAACTGTTCCGGCGGTCTTGGCGGTGGGCTCAGCGGCGGTAGTGGCAGTACCACGCGGAGCAGCGGTGGTGGAGACCACCAAACGTCACCGTTTGGCCGGAGGCACTTTCCACGAGATTCCGGATGCTACGAAGGATCGCCGGTTCCATCATCGCAAGGTTCGCACAACCCGCACAATTCCTACCAACAGCAACTGCACCATCTTCAGCAGCAGCAGCAGCAGCAGCAACATTCGCACAACAACGGACAACCGTTGCAGGCGTCGCAGCAGCAGCAACACACCAACATGGCCACGCTAATGACCGCGCATCATCATCACCACCACCATCATCATCTGTCGGACAACGAGACGAATAACCTGGACTCGGTCGTTGCACAGTGCTCGAATGAGATACTGAAGCGTGTCGAGTCGGCCCGCCGCTTCAACGGTACGACCGAGCGCGGTTCGTCCAAAACCATGAACAGCCGGACGATGGCAAAGAAGGGCGGTTTGTTGGGAGGGGGCGGTAGTGATGGGGGTGGCGGCATGGTGATGGTGGGCGGTGTTGGCGTTACGGGGGGCAGTAGTGGCGGTGCGCTCAGTGAAAAGTCGAGCGATTCCGGCGTCAGCAGCAGTAGCCTGTCGTCCGGTCCGGCCAAGGGAAGTGGCGGTCTCTAGCGGCCAGCACGGCCGGCCATGATGACCACGTACGAAGATGCGACGGTGCGGATGCTTTCGTGCTGCCCCTCGTTGTTACCACCGGAGCTGTTTGAAGGGACGGAACGGGGGCTCACGTCCGGCATCGAACGGTAAGTGGTGTGATGTGTGATAAGAGCACGGCTCGTGTGTTAACCGATCTTGCGCCTGAAAGTAGGCTATAACCACTTTCCGTTACGGTGCGTTACGGGAAGCAAATATACGCGCACAACCTTAGTTCCAATATTTCTTAGTACGATAAGATGCCCGGAGCGAACGGGCACAGAAGTGTTTGAAAACCGTGCAGTGATTTACAGGGGAACACACACAAACATGCAAACATTGTATCATCCGCGCTCTACACTGCCAAAGGATGCAGGATGCAGGAAAGGACTGGAAACGAATTGTTATCGGATCGGAGGAGCAAAACAAAGACGCATCGAATATAAAATGGTCGTAAAGTGATGGTGATGAGCGACAGCTAAGTTAAGAGTGGAGACCGAACAGAGCAGGTGGACAGGAAGTAGTGTCCAAGGCACCAAAAGAATCGATATTGTGATGAGCATGTGTGAGTGTGTGGGTGAGCGTGGCAATCAAAAAGGACACCGGGTGGAATGGGTTGATGATTGCTGTGTGAAACGAATGCGTGAGTGCTTGGGAAGGTTTGAACAGTGGCTCCAAGGCTCGATATATTGTGATTTGTGATTGTTATTGATGGTTGTTGACGTGCGCGAGTGTGTCATAAAGATTCGAGATAAATTCGATTGGAAACGGAGCATAAAACTGGCCTCGAAACGTGGTGGGGAGTGGATACGAAGGGGGTGGATTAGTGGGGATTGGAAAATTTGTGATATTTTTGACAAACGGAACCAGACAAATGCAAACACGGTAGCAAAACATGCAAACAGACCGAACGCAACACTGCAATAGCATTATTACATTAGGATGGAAAGCCAACACACGTACGAAACAGGCCAACAATAATGGGGCTGGGGGATGTAACAACAGCGACAGAACTAGGACAAAGAAACCAAGAGAAACTATTAATTACAGCTACTGCTAGTACCGTTACGCACGTTGTCAGTTAGAATTTTTGTTGATATTAGTTTACGTGTTAGTGCCGGCTATGGGTGAAACGTTGCTGTATTGCCCAAAAACCGAAACGGAAAAAGTGTTGTCTCCTGATGATGGTACACTGATTGCTGTTATTTGTCTGTTTGTTTTGAAAACAATGTGCATTTATTCGCTGTACAGACATTCTTCCCGTGCTCAGATTGTAGGACGTGTTTTTACCAACCAAAGCATCACAGAGACAGTGAGCGAGAAGTTAATTTTCAAAATCGGGTTGGAAAGTGGTGGACACAAGTGGGGGAACAGAACGTTATCGTAGGTAAATCTCAATAGTGTAATATCAAGACGGATTGTACATTCTAGAAACACTTTAAACTAATCGAAATCGAAGCAATAGCTGGATGGGTTTTGTGGCTATAGGACAATTAATGGGGAGGCTGGTGGCACCAACGTTTTACGATACAGCAAATGCCCGCCAAAAGATGGCAGAAACAATCAAAAACAAAAATAACCAACGATCACACAACCTTATCATCGCCTTTCCACCTTTCTTCACTAGTGTACATAGGTTACGCGTAAGATATCCTAAGGAAGAGATCTGTTTTCATCGTTATATTAGCATAATTTAGACACCGCCATCGTGTGGTGGAAGGGGGAGGGGGAATGATAACGGAGGGGGAAGTTCTGTGTTGATACTTATTGGAATATCGGGAGGGATAAAACGAGGATTGCTCGCGGAACGAACGAATGCATTCCACACAAGTCAATATTTTTAAGAATTCTAGCTCGATTCAAGAGAGACACTTCTTATCGCTTTTCTATAGTCTGATCCATTCCGAAGAGAGAGACAGAGAGAGAAAGAGAGAAAACGACACATCAATCACTAGTGGCGGGATCGAGTTCGTGTATAAATTAAATTATCTTCTAAACACACAAACACACAAATTTTAATCCTCGTTACGATCCATTTAATGAAATGTTTGCTCTCCAATGTAGCGAATACGAAACAAACACACACACACACGCGTGATAAGCAAATATTGGAAGTAGGAGGAAAGGAAGAACTCGATTCGAAATGGACTAATCAATGTGTGTTAGAAAGCAAAGAAGTAATAAAATCATATCCGACAAAAGCAAAACTTATGTAAGAGCAAAAAAAGCAAAACAAAAAATCTAGCCAAAACCAAACCAAATCACTTAATGCATAATGTATGAGTTTTAGGAAAAGACGATGAAAAACGGAAAAAACACACACACACAAAATTGTATTGCTAAAGCAAAAATGTCGCAAAAGAAAGAAAAAAACTGCATGCAAAACAAAAAACGTTAGACAATTTGAATACATGACTGCTCTCAAAGACATGGTCAGGGTTTCATTAAAAAGTGTAATTTAGTGTATAAAAGCAAACGATGAATGCGTACGAGATGACTACAACGAGATACAGAAAGAATCGAACGGAACGAACGAACGAACGAAACGCACTGAGCTAAACCATAAGAGTGACCATTGGATTAGATCTGTTTGATGTGTCCGTCGTGTGAAGCGAGCTTGGAAAAATTGGAAAAATGGGCTAAACAGTAAACTGGGGAAAAATATATGCTGTTCAGTGAAGTAGATTGCAAGCATGCAAGAAGCGAAAAACAAACATTCGAAACTCCTTTTGCCCTTCTTTGGTATCTCATAGCCACAAGTCAGTCGATATACCGTACATAAAGTACCAGGAGGATGACAGTAAGAAAGAAAAATCGGTCAACACTAGCCAATCAACCCAAGAATGAAGATTGAAATCGAATCGAATGGAAATATTTATGAACGAGTACACGAGGAATCAAATTATAATAGCAAAACTAAATTAACAGCTCTTCTATCGATGCATGTGACAGGTGAGAATCAGCATAGCTCTAAAGGCTAGTAAGAATCGGTCGACTCAAATTGCCGACTGGTGAGAAGATGTCGTTGGAAATATGAAGAAAATACAAGATCTAAAACAAAACCCCTGCCATCGGATAGTTTGACTGTTTGGTACACAGTGCACGAAAGAAAAATCACTTGATGCTCGGTCTACGGAAATACTCTGTTATTTTTATTTAGTCGCCCCCTTCCGGCACTGTCAGGCGGATAGATTCCTCAGCCTTCGGGTCTTGCATGTCCTGTCGTTTGTCGGTCGGATTTCCAGCCGCCCGAGACTTTGGTGCCTTCGGCAATGACCAGAAGCGCTGATGCTTGCCAAACTTCTGTGCCTCTTCAATCGTGTTCGGTAGCGATTGGTGCAACGTTTCCGGCAGGAACAGTGCCGCCAGAACGCCCACGGCTGTCGATAGCCCCATCACCAGGAATGGGTACCGCACGTCGTACTCCGTGCCGAGATGCACCACGTACGGTCCAACGATACCGAAAGTGGTGGCCGCAATCGTCCCGACGGACAAACCCGTTTGCCGCAGACAGGTCGGATAGATCTCGATCGATTGCAGATTGATGGCGAAGAAGGTGATGCTGATGCAAAACTTCACGAACGTTGTTAGTATGGTGGAGGCCATTTCGCTTGCAGGATCGCGTACAATCAGGACCAGCACTGCACATGCAACGGCAGCGCTGCACAGCGCCAGTGCATTTGTTGCCCGTCGACCGTATCGGTCGCTAGTACGCTGTCCAATGTAAGCCGCCGGCACCTCGATCAAGGCCTGGTACATGAAGTTCAGGAACGGGTTGCCGTCCATGCGAGAGCTGAGCAGCACAAGCGTAAAGTACGTCACACTGCAAACCGTCCTGTGGAGTGTAAGAATAGGGCGAATAAATTACATGTCACTAGTTTTTGGAAACGTGTCCGCTGCCGCTGCTTACCAGCACAGTATCATCAGTATCGTGTTTTTGGCAATTCGCCATCCGATGAACAGTGAGGCAATTCCGTAGGTTGTGTCCGACCGGTGGTTGGCTAGCTGCTTCTCGAGAACCGTCTCATCAAGTGTCAGCTCCCGGATGCCATTGATAGTTGCAATTTTCCGTAACTGTACCAAGGCTTCACGATAGTTTCCGCGGGTCGCTAACCATCGTGGGGATTCAATCGAATAGCTGAAGGATAGAGGAACAGGTGAGTGTTAACATGGTACAAGATGGTGCTTAAATCTCATCGTTTTATGCGTTAGATCATTTGTTTTTTACTTTTCTTCATTTTGTGCTGATTACATTATCATGTTCTCTATTGTTAATTGGTTTGATATTTGATTTTTAAACTATTTTATTTATTTCTATTAATTTTTATATTATTTTATTATTCTATATTATTATTTTATGAAAAAAACTCTTAGTGCCATTTTATAAGATCGTACAAATCATTTTACTAAAATGTAACAACAGAAGCAGACAATAATATATTATTTCATATTCGAACCTCGTCGGCGTAAAACACGCCGCCGCTTAAAAGTATCAAAACTATCATCTCCTTCTGGGAACACTTATGACGCGCGAGTGTCGTCGACTTGTTTCCTTTGTCACTGCGCGTGAATGTTCCCTCCCAACTCTTTGTACGCTTTGTGTGCCGTGTTGCAACGCAAATTAAAAAGTTTTATTCCCGGGACCGTGCACGACACTGTTGCATTTTCAATCAAAATGCCTTCCCAGGTAGCATACAGAAAGTGCACGTTGCAAACTCTCCAGTATGTTGCATCGGTGGAATGCTTCACTTGCTGGAAGCATCCTAACATTCTTCTATGCAGGCACGGTTGGGATGGCACGTTGGGAGTAAGCGTTGCAAATGGAATGAAATGGAACTATGCATATTGCTTCCGGTGTAGTGAGTGTGGTGCATCTTGTACGTTTAAGTATAGTTGTTGAAGCACAGATACCTTTTAGGTGAAAATGATCTTTTTTCTAGCTTTCCTGGTTAGTAAATGATAGTGGGATAAATTAAACAAACAAAGTTTAACTGATCTCGTAGGTTCCATCCAATGAGTCCATTAGATGCGTTGCATTGCGTTACACTTTGCAGTACTTCATTTTCAAAAAACGCGAAACTCCACTAAACAAGTAAATTTCTTCGAAGCTTCCGGTCAAATGAACTTAGCTTGATGACATGAATTTGACATAATTTCGAAGAACTGTCAAGCGTTCGCACGTTTCGTGCTGATTGCACCATTGCATTTCGAGTGATTGATGATAGATAAAGAAAAAAAAACTACCACCGGCCAAACTTACCTCGGGACGAATACGAACATGACGATCGGCGTCACTGTAATCAGCAATGCCCAGAACCAATCCTTTGTAGCCCAGAACACCATCGGCAGAATGCACAAACCGGTCGTCCAGCCGATGCACTGCACCATCGAAATTTTACCACGTCTTTCACTGCATAGGCCACCGAAAGCATTAGAAAAAAAACACGCAATACAGGAACGTCCAATTTATTCGCTGATCAACCAAACTGGCACCCGTTTTTGTTTGTCAAACGCGCGGCTTACCTTTTCGATATCTCCATGGCGATGATCAAAGGCACCTGAAAGATGGAATTTGCCGTCAGGCTGCCAACGACGACCGCTATACAAAACACGACGTAGTACGCGGCAGTAAACATCGATACCAACCGACCGACCGTAACGATCACTATGCTCAGCTGGAACACGGGCAGTCGGCCTAATCTGGGTGGATGTGTAGTGAAGTGTGGAGATGGAGGAAAAATCGTTAGCCATTCCCGCCCACAGCAGAGTGAGAGATTTTTTGCAGATTTTGATGCTTACGTGTCACCGAGGTGGCCAAAGACGACGGTTCCAACGAGCTCACCCAATCGGGTGTAGACGAAAATGTTCGTCTCCCGGAAGCCCTTGTCGCAGATCCAATCGTACTCGGTAATAGGTGTCCGGTCGTAATAGGTGCGATCGTACTCGTATCCGTAGGCGCAATCTGTAATTGACGAACACATTGAACGCATGGAAATTGCATTAGTTTCGCGTAAAGGTATGAATCCAGTAGTTTACTCCTGTTTGCCCTAACCAATGGAGAATAGGTAAAACAAAATTATGAAGGTGATTCACATTACTAAATTTTAATTGCCAGATGCTTCAGATATCTGCATTCGATTAAGTATTTAAGTACCGTAATGAAATAACTATTAATTTACTACTAATCCCCATCAGAATAATTCCATGAGTCTTCATACTTAATTTCTGATGCACTTTACGATCATTTCGGATCTTGAAAGGTCGAAATAAGGCCTCTCTTTGACACTCTATCTTCAGAAATCAGATCTATTTAATATTACTTGGCTTTAGGACTCTGCGATATCTGATGATAAAGTCATAGCACATTAATATGTCCTTGCTACGTCAAAGTCTTAGGAATCTACAATATCTGAAGATCAAAAGGCTTATTGCTCCTTCAAAGCCGTACGACTCTGTTATATCTGACGATAAAGTCATAAGACTTCATGATGTCCTTGTTCCTTCAAAGTCTTACCACTCTGTACTAACTGATGATAAAGTCATAAGACTTCATGATGTCCTTGTTCCTTCAAAGTCTTACGACTCTGCGATATCAGATGATAAAATCATAGGACTTCAAGGTGTCCTAGCTCCGTCGAAGTCTAAGAACACTGCAATATCGGATGATAAAATCATAGGACTTCATTACATCCTCAATAATTCAAAGTCTTAGGACTCTGCAATATCTGACCTTAAAGCCATAGGATTTCAAGTTGTCCGTGCTACGTCAAAGTTTTAGGATTCTGCAATATCTGACGATAAAGTCATAAGAATTCAAGATGTCCTTGCACCTTCGTAGAGATTGCAGTTACAAATAACGTCTTTGCTGTTATCGAATTTCTTAATAATAGTTGCAAGTACATCTATCTAAATTAAAATTATTAAGAAAATAAAATCAACATTTGTCAGAACATAATTGTAAAAATCACGATATATATTTTGATTCCTGAAGGTGGCAACGCGTGTATGAAGGTATGAAACATCTCAAAAAGGTTTTTTCTTCTTCAGTTTGTCTACCACCGTGAAAGTCATTTTTTGGCTTCCATTTTCCCAAACAAAACATTAATCCCAATATCTTATAGACCATTCTTGTCATCTTAATCGAAAGAAGCTGTTTGAGAGTCCATTAACACAACCATCATATCTCTTTAGTTTAATTCGAGAGGGGGAATATTTTCTTACTTATTTTTAACTTTTTTGGGGGAGTTTTGTTGCCTCTTTTTTGTACTAAAAGTGTTCGAATGTAAACTTGCATAATTGACAATTCAAAATCTTGTTCCAGTTTACTGGTTTGTTGTCTTTTTTTCTGATTTCATTCACCTTTAACATATTGAATTCGTGAAACAAAATATCCCCAACGCGAATCATATAAAATTCATTCCATGCTACGCAACCTGCAAAAGCAAACATTTCCTTTTGTACAGCTGTGCGTACACTAAGCTGCCATTTTCCGATCGATTACACCGCACTGTTTCTTGGCCACAGCATATTCATACAAAAAAAATCGCTAATTTCACCGTTCACTGCCAGTGGCCTGTTTTTGGCTGATGATCGACCAAAACCACGGAAAGTGCTGATTTTCCGCGACAGCCACGTGCAGAATAGAAAGAAACTCAAGTAAATCGGTACCGGTTACCGAAAATACAAATACAAACAGACAAAGCACAAAACATTATTTCCACCAACTCTGTTGTACGGTTTACTAAACACAGAAGAGTGTCCAAGTGTGTGTGTAAAGAAAATGGAAATGTTTTTTGGCTATTAAATACGGCAACTTTACTTGCTACGCAGGCAATGAGATGATTCCTCGCAAATCCAGTAGAATGGAATGTGAAGCCGGCTTCCGAATATCGTCTGTACTGTGGTGGAATAATATCATCTTTCAAAGAAATCTGTTGTTGTAACAGCGAAATGGTTGGATTGTTATTAACACGTTCGCTACGCGTTGAAATGATTAATTCTATGAAGCGTTTGAAGTAATAATATTTAGCCGGAGAAATGAAAATACAGCAGCGTGCAAAGTGTTTTACCAGGAATTTTGTGGAGCTTAAAGTGTCTGTGCAAGGAAAAGCCACATAAGTTCATGTCCGATCATCCTGGGAGAGTAAGACAGAACTAACGTGCCGGCCCGTTGCCCATTAGCAGTTCCTGTCGAACAAATGAATTTACACACTTTAATCTACTCGAACATCGGTGGGCGGGGTTGCTGGTGTTGATAAAATAAATCCCATCGTAATTTACCGCAACCGCCAGTTCGCCATCTTGCTAGCCAGCTTGCAAAGGAATGCTTTTCCCTTCAAATTGCCGTTACACCAAGTACAAGCGAAAAGGTACTAAAATTTAGTAACATATTTGCCTGGGGAGAGCAAAGGCACACACAATAAAGCAACAAAAAATAAACGTTCCACGACGCAAGCGATTTTTCCGGTTTTTGTTTTTTGGGGCACTTGCAAAGAGTTCGATGCACTTTTCATAAGGATGCGAAAGGAAAAATATTCCTTCTCCTTAACTTCGCTGTAGGAGCTCTCAGACAAAGAGAGGGTTGTCTAGGGTTTTTTTTTTTGCGTTCGCCAAGTTTCCGTTTACGTTGCTTTTGCTTATTATTATTTTGGTCTGCTTTTATTTTGCCTTGAAGCAGCAAGAATTTTACTTTCCATTCGCCATCGCATGGAATGTTTCATTCTTGTATGATGATGTTTTGGTCTTGTTGGTTGATTTCTTCTAGCTTGTGCATTCTTTTACTTTAGTTTTTTTGTTTTTATTTGTAACTTATTACTATTTTTTATGAATAATTTAATATATTTTTTGTTAATGTAAAAAAAGTTACTAACAATGAAGAAGTATCTCATTAAGTAATAAATAAAAAACAACAAAATACCCGTAGCTATGGATTGTGGATTATTTAGATAAATGGGTTACATTTTTATAAATGATAAAATTCTAAGAATCAGCTTTCTACTGCTTGAAAATGTAATGAAATTAGAAAAAAAAAATTGTAAGATGGTTCCAATTCAATTGGAACTAAACTGGAAATTGAATCAAATACAATTTTCATATTATTCAATTCACACAGGTTTTTATTTGAAAATGGATTTTCTGAATTGTATTAATCAGTTTTACAATAAAATAGAATTGTGTAATACTCTGTAACGGATGTATTAAGGATTTTAAATATGTAAGCCTATAAATTACAGAAAAAAATATGAAAATTATAAAAATTATTAGAAAGAAAAAATGTTACTAAAAATGAAGCAATATCACATTAAGTAAAGTATAAAAACAATAAAAAACTAGCTAGCTGGAGCAGAATTGCAATTGCAAATCCTTAGAACGAGTTCTTGTTCGAAGGACATCAACACAGGACAAGGAGTTGTCCAAACACCAAACACTACAGCAGAAAAACAGACACTGATATTAAATAAATATTTTCATAACACTTTTCCGCTCTTGCCACACAATGGAAGTGGCTCTCTAAATTGGAGCAGATTACGTTAGTAAGAACTCCGAGTCAACGGCTTCGTCTCTCCAACCGTTCCAAGAAAGCAGCCGGTTTCGCTCGGTTTTACCATCGATTTTGTATTACTGTTTCAACATCGCTTTGGATTATGCAAAGAATTTGCGTCTTCAACTCCATGTATCGTCCATCCCACACAGTTTCCTCCTTTCTTGCTCCACTTTAAGGACGGGTTTTTTTCTTCTGCCACTGATATGAGCCGGTTGAAAAAAAAAACCAACAAAATGCTGCTTGTTTTGCCTGCCTTATCATTCACAATTTATGGCACCGCCACGGGGCAACACTCCGATTGTTTTACAACAATTTGCGAACTTTCACCCTTAACCCCCTTCGGCACGGTTCAACCCCAGTAAAAGGGTGCTAGGGTCCTCTTCCGATTCGGATTCGACGCCGGGTTCCGGACCGTACCGCGAGCATTATTGTTTAAACCGCTTACGGTCGCGGCGCTTTGTCGCATTGTTTGCGGAACACTTTTTTTGTTTTTATTTCGTTTTTTTTGCATTGGTTTCATGCATGCATGTTCGTCGGCAGAAGGGTCCTTCGGCGAGACTTTTGGCATGATGTTTAGCTGCCTGGTTAAGGATGGACGCCCCGGAAGACGTCAGCTTAATGATGCACATATTTGAAGAAGGGACCATTTAAAATATGATTGTCTGTACCATGAATGTTATGATAATAAAGAATCGATATTCATACTTTAATCTTAATTATTTATAGTTCTATTAATTTAGCTATGGATTCCAACAATTTTCAGCCCGAGAAAATAAAAGAAAACGTGGTTCTTATAAATCTTTCAAGCGAGTTTTCTTTCAGCGAACATTCGATCAGGGAAATATCATCTGTCAGCTCAACTTCTCGGAATAGTTCCTGGTGATGGGAAAAGTAAAAAGTTTTCCATCTTCTCAGTGACAATTGTTGCTTGTTGATGCGTTTTCCACTAGAACGATCAGGATGGGTAGCTCCGTTCTGTTCCATTCGTGTACAGGAACTTAAATAAATCTTGAATGCAATCACAATGCCAAGACGAAAGATCGCAAGAAGACACATTTCACTTTCATATGTTTTCATTTTCGTATTTTTCTTTCACCTGTCGAGGGAAAAAGCTGAAATTGAGCTTGGATTGTTTCTTTCTTCTCGATTCCTTCACTTCGTAACACCTTTCCAATGATAAGTTTCACTGTTGTATGAAAACTGTCATGAAATAGTTTGTAGGAAATATTTATTTTTTCTACCCCCATCCCGGGAAGTAATCGTCTTAAGAAAGGATTTGATGAAACTTATTTGATTTTCCCAACAGGGCTTTGTAACGGAAAACGGATTTAACCGTCCTGCATAATTTCGATGGAAGGAAAACGTTCCACAGGAAGCGATTGCGTATCCGGCCGAGCAGTAACACTTAAACCGCAAGCATAATAATGTAATCTTGAACGGCTTTGGTTGGATATTGAAAATAAAAACAATTTTACCTCATTCGGTCTGAGTGATGCTTGGTTTTGCTATTAAAATGGTTCCGTATATTTTTTTCCCTGTGCTCAAGCCCGTAAGGCTTTGCTGGTTCGAGTTGATCCACCATTTACATCAAAGTAAATCCTTTTTCATCAAAAGCAACGCATAGATCGATTCAATCGTTCTGGTCCGGCTCATCGCTAAAAGGATCACCATTTCCGTCCGGTTTGCAAAAGCAGCTCTTTTCGTGAAGTGTAGGGCATGCAAATAATACAAAAAAAACCCCAAGAAAAACACATTCCATTAACCTAAGTTGCCTATAAATGACCGTTACAATACTGTCGGAAATGCACTGTAAAAAGGATATGTTTTTTTTTTTGCTGTAAAGGACACTAACAATAACAAAAGAAAACGGGGGAAAAAGAAAACCGTAAGTAGTAGAACCATACAGGATGATCATCATTTTTTGTTGTGGAGCTTTCCATTCCCGTCCCTGGTTGTTGCCACTGGAAATAGTGGCACGCGCCTTAGGAAGTGGAAGAAGGAAAAAGCAAAATAGTTTTCCACAAGATTAAACCTTCTTCACGATTTGCCCTTTTGCTTACGCGCTTGCCATGCACGGAACAGGGAGTTTACCGTTTAACACGCGTCCGGAACGTCTAATCTTTTTTCCCGCAAGCGCCTTTCTTCAGGTTATCGGTTTCTGGACCGTCAAGAGTACACTTGTGCTGAAGGGTTTGTGCAGTTGTGTCGTTCCGGATTTTTTTGTGCGTGTTCTTTTCTTCCATCCAATATATATTCAAACGTATCAGCCAATCGAGTGAATTTCTTTAACGTACCGCAAAAAAAAACAGGCTTTCGTTTGCTTACTGAAACACTCTTTCCACTGGCAGCACGGAATGGGCAATGCCTGATGGGTATTTCCTTGTTGTGGCAGTTGCGACACACCCACCAGTAATCCTCTTTAAATTGAGCAAACGAATCCCTTGCAGAATTCGCCTTTCGGAACGATCCGTCCGAGAAGGATCAGGTTGGTTTCGCAAGGTTTCGTTCGGTAGCTTTTAAGATTACTTTTTTTTTCTAATGATGGATCGAACCGGAGGGTAAATGAGATGGAATGCATTCACGGTTTTGATATGATTTGGAAATAAAAACCGATTGCTACTTCAGCTGACCACAACCAAACCGCACACCGGATAAGGATATGTTGCTAAACGGGTTGACCAGGGAAAGAAAAACATACAAATCACTAAGAAAAGGGTACGAGTCCATTGAAGGTGAAACCTATTTATGTAAATTCGAATGTATAAAACGAAGGAGCTTTCGCTTATCCTTAACCGGTCACAAACACTCACCGATGATGTCGCTGCTTTCGAAGCTCCACTCGGTGTAGTGACGTTGCAGATGCTGTTCGGTTACGTTGTACATCTGACATTTGCTATACCCAAGCTGACCTCGGTTGTCCGTTTCTCTGCAAACGGTTAGTAAAATCGCGTAAATCAAGTTTGCAGAAACGTTTGTGGAGAGGCATTCCATTACCTGGGTAAGGTTAGATTTTTCCACAGGTTTGCATCGGTAATGTTGTAATGTTCCATGCCGGGTACGTGGCAATTGTGGGGTGGTTTGTTTAGCGCCAGAATGATGCTCATGTACGACATGGACGCGAAGCAGATTGCACCAAAGTTGAACAGTAGATTGTAGCGGTTCTGGAACTTGCCATCGTTACCGGCCTGGGCCATGATGGCGTCGTAACTGTCATCGGCCGAATCCATGATGATGTGCTTTTTTTGTGGTTGATTGCTTCAGATAGAAGGTTCACTACAAACGACGTGAGGAAAGGAATTAATATAAATGTTTGTTTATAATTAATATGATAATTTCTTAAATTATGGTAACAAATAAATAGTACTAAATAGATAAATTAGTTGTTTCAATTTTAATTTTTTTCTCTATAATACCACCAATTGAATGTTATAATTAAATAATTCTGCACTGCATTAGCATTTGAAAATTTGATGAAATCCGGGCAAAAATTATATAGAATGGTTCCATTGTTATGCATTTTTAGTTACAGAAGCTCTTCCACAGTTGCAAAAGCGCTCTCGATAACAGCGGATTAATATTATTCATTCTTCTGTAGCTAGTTTTTTAAAGGAATGCCTTTAAAGACTTGGGTAACGGAGTCAATTTTTTATATTTTTCGAATAAACCATTCTGAAATATATTCTGCCTTATTTTTACATTAGGTTTTCGAGTCCCTGTACCCCGTACAGCTAAGCTAATTGCTTATCAATTTCGTTTACTACTTGTGGGTGTTGGTTCTCCGATACCAATACATAATTTGCAAGGTTATCGGAATTGAAATGAATACGAGCAATGTAAAAAAAAATAAATTAAAATCCAAAGAATCGAAAAACTCATGCCTTTTCCGTAAAAATTGCATCGCATGGAGCCAGATACGATTAAAAAATAATCCAAAAATATTTTTACAATAAAAAAGTTGTCTTAAGCTAGTTGTATTATTAAACGATTTTTTAAGCTAGATATGCTTAAAGTTATGTTATATGGAGGAATTTTAAATGTGCCAAAGAATAGTTAAAGGGTGTTTAAAATTATGATTTACCTCAAAATGTGTGTTTTATTATTCTTTACAACTAATTAGAACATTAATATTAGATAACTCTTCTAATCCTTCTATTATTTTGAAAAAAAAGATGTTCGCATAATTTTGTTATGCACTTGATACCAGTTGAATGATAATAGTTTCTTGAAGTTAAGTAACAAATAAATTGAAATGAATAAATTGTTGTTGGTTGAAAATATGGAGAACTTCTAAAAATAAAACTTTTAGGATGGTTCCATTGTTTTTCATTTCCCACATTCTGCCATACATACAGGTTTTTATAAATAAAAAGAATTTTCTGATTTGCACTAATTACCTTTACAAATGTGTTGTGCTCTGTAATGGGAAAAGTTCTGTTTGGGATGTATTAACGATTTTAAAAGAATCTTTTAATGCCAGGAAAATTATAATGTGATCGAATCTGATGCAAATGGTGTGTTAATGAGCAAACCTTTTTTCACATGAACGATACCATAAAGATCGAAATACAAAATATATACAAAATCACTATATATATATACAAAAATCACCAAATAGTTCATCGGAGTTTTCGCATCTTCCAGCGCAAACATTACAACTATAAATAGCAAAAAAGTTTACTGGAGATCCTCCTTTATTTTTCTTACAAACAATTACTGCTCGCTTACACCTTCTAACCCCAAACATCCAAACAACTCCCTTTATGTGCGTACGCAATGCGTATTTGTGCCCGACACAATTTACCGAACATCCTTTCCGCAGACCATCCACACTGACCTCGGACGCTAGCGAAGCCTTCAGTGGGGTTGCAGGGGGGGGGGGGAGGAGGGAGTGCAACCGGTTGGGGGCAAAAATATGTAATCCTTATTTCCACTCGCTATATCACGCTGTCACATGACATGTCGTTTCATTTTTCGTCCCACGAGCGCGCACCCGTTTCGCGGAACAGCACAAAAAGAAGTTGAATTAAAAATAATGCAATACGCGCGTACATGCGAGCAGCAGCAGCATATGGGAAGGGTTGGTAGCGAAATAAACGAGCTACGTAGAAAGATAGGCGGTGTACCATATTCGAACATCCATGACATTGGGTGGGTTTGCGGAAAGCTAAGCAGCCAGAAACCGGCGGACGGCGTTCATTTTCATATTTTAATTTTCCCATCCGAAAAGGTTGGCGTTCGTAACAGGGCGCTGGCAATAGGTTTGCTACTGGAATAAGCGCATTCGTCAGCGTTCCATCGTACCTGTCACTTACTGCCGCTTATCCTGCGTCCCACCGAATGTGTATTAAAATTTTAATTTTGATGTAGGAAAATCATTCTCGGTTGGTAGATTATGCGTGGGACCGATCGAAACATATGAAAGCGTAGCGATGATTTGCAAATAAAACATATGCCTGGGTAAACCCTGCTAAACTGATGTTCGCAAGATTGAAGGTTGGTGGGAGCGGAACACATCCAGAACGCTTGTAACTAGTTCGCTGTTAAGCTGTACCAAGGCTTATTTTTTGAAGAGCTAGCTCACAAACCTCAGCTCGCGCGAGCTTCCGAAGAGCTATTGGAGGATCTGTATCGCTTGTTGCCGTAAAGAATATGACAAAGAACTGCAAATTCCCTGTGCTTCACATTTTCTAATAAATTAAAATTTGTCCCGTAAGTTCAAGTTCTCAATATAAAATTAAACAGAATTGTCGCCTGGAAGCTAGGCAACCCGCACTACTCAAATCATATAATACAATAGCGCCATCTACACTTTCAAAATAGAACCAGGAGAAACGAGGATTATAGGGATATATTAATGGAGCACCGGCATTGGCAAGGTGTAGTCCTACGTTACGAAATAAATCTGAAATATAATATAGCAAAATGAGAGGCAAATTAGGCAATAGAGCCCATAGTCTCTATAAAACAATCAAACAACAACATCAATAGAGTACAGCAAGTTTGTGGAGCAAGAAGAAATTCTATATCCCCAAATCACCTAGCTTGCAAATCTAGTGAAAGTCCTTGGCGGGTTTTTGGTCCCTTTGGTAGAATTCTGCAAGGAAATCAGTGCAGAGCGCAAACCTGCACAAGAATAGATGATAGATGACGGAGAATAATTTATTAAAGCTAATGACTAAACACAACACTACACAAATGTTGGTCCTGTTTCTCTGTTTGTCACTGATCGTAGAGGATAATTAACTATGTCACTTTAAAACAAAATCTCTGCTGTTGGATGTCGTTTTTGATAATTGTCTGTTATCCTCTAGTTCTCCCTTGTTCGATGTAACATCCTACGGAAATTGTCATATTAAATCACAACATTTCAAAAGGAACAACTAGCATTATGTTTGACAAATTTCCTTATTCGTTACTGATTCGCTATCTATCGCACTGAACCAAAAATAGCATGGAACTAGTCTTTCATAACAGAAAATCTCCAATTCTAATTAATGCAATAGTTCATCAATGGCTTCATCAGAGCCAGTGTTATTCGGATAGCACTTGCTAAACAAAGCCCACACACGTTTGGTCAGTTCGCGAAGCTGAGCGTTCGATTCAGATCCGCAACAGATGGGACACCACCACTACTTGTAACATGCATAATGGGAATGGATTGATGAAGCGCTCATTTTCACTAACTCACAAATGCAAGCCTTAATTTGTGCATCAAAATTGAAGTACGAGCGTACGAGTGTGTGCACTTGTAACAACGCATGAGCAGCATTACAAGATCCGTGTTGGTTTGAATGGACATTAATATAAAATTATCATTGCATTCGCATGGATTTTTTTATGTGTATTTTAGAGCAAATTTGAAAAACGAATAGAATTAAAATAAAAGTTTTGACCTATGCAGCGCACCAAATTAACACATCACTAAAGCACTATGCTCGCACGCAGCATTCACTAAGCATTTGGTTGGTAGCACATCCAATAATAGAACACTCTCATTAGTACGCATAATAGCCATTTCCAATCACCACACTTCACTACCTTTTTCGTCGGAATACCGAACGACCACCAAAAAAAAAGGAAGAATGGCTCAAGTGATTGATTTTAATCCCACTCAATTATACTACTTCATGGCAGATTTTCTCATCAAGCTCATTTGACTGCTGCTCTTCATCTGTACGATTAACACACTCAACTTGTCCATCATTGGCACTCACATCGGAACTGTTCACTTTTCTACTCTCTCGGTTGCAGCAGGAAGGATAGCAAATGCAGAAAGAAAAATAAACTCCAACTCCAGAGCTGAAATTTGTCCAGACACGAGTGTTAATGCTCATTTCCGGCTTGACAGGCACATCGGAACACATCCCACTGGTTACCACTAATCACACACTTTGACCGCCCACTCCCACCTCCTTCCCACTCACTTCACTAACCTCAGCAAGATGACCAGCAGCAAATCACTTGACCGCAGAGACACCTGGAGAATTTCTACTGACGCCCTGGAGCAGCACACCCGGATGCCGGCACTACTGTAAGGACACTTTAATTGACGTTTAATTGGGTTTCAATTTGTTCAATCTGTCGATCTAAATCGAGCTTCGAAACAGTGGTCCATATCCACCGCCGGGATTCGGTTTGCATTGATCACTTCACCTCAGCCGAAGGTCGTGTGTACAAGTCTCGTCGGTATGAGCGCAGGTCCGTTTGCAGAAAACCACCGTCGGTTCGCGAGATCCCGAACCAACTGATAAGTATGAGTGAGCGTACATTGTCCAGGTCCGGCGCCGTCATCACCAGTGTTCGCTCACAGAGCATTATCTTTTATTGGATTTAAGATTTCGTATGAGCCGCTGGACGACCCGTTTGTCCGACGACATCGCTTCCTAGGGGATAAGTGATCATACCGGCCACCAGGGTTTGCACAAGTCGGTGGCAAGTTTGTTCCGGCGCTTGATAAGACAGTGTGCGATTGCTTCAACCGTCCCGGAGCACGATTCCGTACCGCCTATTGCGTCTTCTCGAATGATCACTTTCTGATCTGAAAAGAGTTAATTATCGCGTGCAGACGACCGCTTTATGTACCACCTTGATGCTGTTTGTTCCTGCTCGGTGTTATCGCACCAGACAGTTTACATCATTAGTGGTTCAAAGTCTGTCCCCTTGTAACATCACTCCCACTGTGAACTTGAACCAGATGAAATCTCTCAAAGTTCCCGATTCGGGGACAGGTTATTTCAGCGGCGAATTAAATTGTTCCAATTGCTTCCCAGGCGGACGTCAGAGGCCGAAGAAACCCCTAACGTACGGTGAGCAAAACGTGCGTGACATTATTCAATCAAGTGGCATTAGCGTATCTGTCTTTATGCCTTTAGTACACTGGCGGACGAAAAATTTGGCTTAGGCGATCCCGAATCCGGCAGATTCCGAGGAACAGAGTTGATGATCTCACAGTTACAAGCCAAACATTCTGAATTGGACGATGGAAGACGGATGTCGCATTATGATTTTCGGTCACAACGGTGGAGGAATTGTTGAGTCATGTCTTTTTGTGTGCTTGGGTTGCCCTAGTACAGAGAGTTATTGAAGTTCAATTCGACAGCTGGAATATGAAGTGTACATTCTGATGAAATGGATACAGCATTCCTGTACTGCCATTTATTATTGCTATGGAACTCTCCAGTAGTTCATGGATTCTAATAACTCCTTTTGTGTGAAATTACAATGATGGAATAAGAGCTTTATAAGTTGTTTGATGTTGTCACTATCGTGCAACGAATTAAACTCTTCAGACCCCGATGGACTTCTCATGACCCAGCCCGTAAAATCTTAACGGCCAGTTTGACAAATGTTGTAACGGAATAGAGTTCACGTCATCTTCTGTATATATAAAAACGAATATTTGTACGTTTGTCTGTCCTAAAACTCGAGAACGACTAGACCAATTTTGACGATGTCTTCGGATGATTTGTGCCTTTTCGACCAAGAAAATTTGGAAAATTTGAAAAAATAAGAAATTCCAAGATTTTTCCATCAACGTATGATGAAAGAAACCTGGAGGGTCTGTTGACATCGACTTAGAGTCTTTGACCGAAGTGTAGAGTAGCTTTGATGGAGCTCCTGATATCCTTCTTAATGAGCCTCAATGCTTTACGAGGACCTTCAGGGTCCCAAAACCGCAACTGAATGGGTCAAGCAGATTGAAAATCCCATTGAGGGCCAAGTGGAATCAAAGTCGGGGTCACTATCGAATACAGAATCAATAATGAAAAGTATCCAGAATTCCCTCATTTTTTGTTAACAAGTTTCTTAACATCTACGTTTGCTTCTACACGATATTTCAAGACCAACCGTCTCACACAAAAACACAGTTTCCGATATTGTCATCGTTTCTTAAACCACTTGGAGTCTTTTGAAGTCTTTTGCGGACACAAAGTAGATTGAAAATTTGTGCTTCTCCGATCACGCAGAATCTAGCAGTCTGGTATCTTAGAGGCGATAAATAAACGTTTTTCGGAACGAAATCTGTTGGGGCAGCTAGTTCTTCTATATAAACGTAAACACTTTTTGAGTAAAAAACAAAAGTTGAAGTATAAATTACATCGAGGAACACTTTTGGTTTGAGGAATTGGAGTGAGGATCGTTAAACGTTTACGGTTTTTTATAGAGGCGGTTTCTTCCAGAGTAACGTTTTGTGACAATAGGAAGGTGGTCAAAACTACGGAATGGATGAATGTTCTCTGAGTGGTTAAAAAGAGTTGGCCAAGACACTGGAGCGGTTGTAGCGTTAAATTTACTTACTTAGGTATGACTCATATATTCTCATGTTGATTCATCTGTGTCTGTAACTGACAACTTTCTTTTGTACTTGTTGACGATACAAATGAGTTTTAATGGACAGAATTTCTCATCAAATATATTGAATCTTCCCGTGAATATACTATGATAGTAATTATTGTTTAATTATCTATTCATCAACTGCAAACGTTTGTAAAAAGTAGAGAAAGAAAAAACAACGTTTTCTACCAGCAATTAATAAATAATCTTGAATGCGAAAGCTTCACCTTTTCCTAGGACTTTTCCGTACATCCTTTTAGGATTGATTCCATTGAATGCCATTTGAACCAGAAATCCTCTTGAACTCGATACACACTGGCAAACGGTTGAGAATCAGACAGGGGAAAAAGCCAAATCGTCCAGATCTAAGGAGATGCTCAGCCGGACGAAAATGGGCTCACTTTCTCGGCCCAGAGTTCGGGTTTCTCGATTTGTTTTTCTTATCCCATTCCACAACCGAACCGGAAATTAACCGTTCGACGATCCTTGCCAACGCACCGATCCATGCGAATGGATTGTCCACTTGTCGAGAAAATGGGGGGGGATACAAAGCCGGCCCTCATCACCGAAACACTACCGCTGTGTACGGAAACAAAGCAAAGCAAACAGAAATCAATAAGCCGATTGTTTATTGCTCCATCGAGGGTGGATTGTTTGGGGCTGCAGTGGGGGTGACCGTAATGAAGGGGTGGATTCTTTCGTGTCTACGCACGTGCTTATGGACGAAGGCCCGAAACAAACGCCAGTCAATTGAGTGAAGGGGCGGAAAAAACGCACCTAATGATTATTGTTACTTTCACGATTATTTAACCTGGGCTTCAATACCGGGGGAAATGCTTTTCCGTAATGGCGTGATGGTTGGCTTTTTTTGTTGTTGCCAATTCTGTGTATCTAGCGTGGTGATGAAGTGTACAAACCGATTACAGCCTGACCATTATAGTAAGGAAAAGTCAAGTTGACAGATTCTTTGCAAAGTTAAGAAGAGTGCGTAATGTCGCCAGAAATTACGGAAGAGTAAGGGATATAATCATACGGTTGGGAAAATAACAAGAAACGCTGCATAAATCCCGTTCCAGCAATACGATATCGATTCACCACTATCGCGCTACTGCAATCGCACACCGATCGATCGTTACAGTCGTTTTCCATTTTTATGGCATGGTCCGGGAACCGTAATGACACGAATCTGCACAACGGCAGGTTGTAGGTCAGCTCCATGTTGTTTCGCTTCTCTCGATTCCTTCTTTTTTTAATGAGCACCACCAATGATATCATTTATCGCCGGTAGCGTCAGTTTGGGGTGGGGAGGTGGACGATAAATTTACTCACAATTTACGGCCAGTTAATCGAATTTTATTTCATTCCAACGGTCATCATTTTCATCTGCCATTTAATGGCCGCCGCGCATTGTGCGCCGGTTGCAGTGCGGAATGAAGGACTTGCGAAGGAAGTCCTGTCGTCTGGTTTAATTGCCTTGCGGGTTGTATTCTTCCAACCCGATGTTTGGGAGACATTGTACCAGCAAAGTCCTCGTCCGAATGGAATAGCCCGGAGATTGCCAGAGCGAGAGAAAAAGAGTTTTACAAAGTGAGGTTGCCACTGGGAAAGGATGCAGTGGATATTAGTAGCATTCGGTGAAGCTTGCACGCCATGGCACGGTGAAAACGATCGGCATGGCACTGCGGGTATTGGTTCGGGAAATCCTTTCAAGAAACGTGGCCCCAAGCACCGACCGGAGAACCAATCACAACCGACCCCGGGAGACAATGGGAAGCTTAAACTTTTGATCTGTCTTTCATCGTACCCACCGAAGAAGGCAAAACGTTGAAAGCTACGTCCTCCAGCAATAGAGAGACCGTACCGTAACCGTACAAGGGCACCCGGGGTGTAGGTGGAGGCTTTTAATTTGTTTTCTACTAAGCATCAACATCCCTTTCATGTAGAGCCTTTCGGTTCTAGCCGATCCTTTATCTTATGCCGCTAGTCGGTGCATGCATTCGGTCGTACCGGCATCATGCGAACTCGTGTCGGACAATTTCTTCGCATTAGAGCCAACTTTCCGCAGCGCTTAGAATTAGCTTCCCTGCTTGAAAGGGGAAACAGGGATGAAAGGGAATATAAATTTGGACCGAATTTCGGTAGCAGGAAAGCGTTTGTGATATTGCAACGAGCGGGGATACAAATCTTTCGCTCACTTTCCAATCACTAATCCCTCCAGGAAGCTCTTCCGAGAGATAGCTCAGTTACGGAGGTAAGTTAATATTTGTATGCAACAAAAGGTGAAAATTGGTGGTAAAGTTTCGCTTTCCGAACGGTACGGTAAAGTGGATTACAGCCAAAGGTACTTGAGAACCCGTTCTTGGTGCTGACGTTTGATACCGAGCATGCCAAGCAAACTATCCTGTGCAGAATCTTTGGCTGTCATTTGTGGAACTGTGTCGTTGTTGAATGAGTGCACTAAAGCGGTTCTTGAGTAAGTTGTTGTTTCGGCATGGTTGGCCGAGTGCTGTAACGTGACAGCTGCTGGAAGCTCACGACGAAAGCTTCCCGTACGCTTAGACGGCTGAGATGGTTACCCAAATAGCTGAGTCGAGCTGGTTCAGTGTGACATGTTCGGGAAGACTGCTTATGACGATGAGGAGTCGCTGGCTAATTGGCAATCATGTGTCCGTAGCAGAATCGCTCAATAACCTGGAACTGTTAGTGATAGGAATTCGAGCAGATGATAAGCAGTTTGAAGTTTGAATTGATCGTTTATGATTGTGTTTATTGGAATGAAATATTCCCATATAATAATTATTTCCATAAAATTTTATAAAAGCATGCTTTTAAACAGTTTGTTTTCGTTGCTATTTGTTGTGAGACACAAAATAAAATGGTGATACCATTTATTCAACCACGTAAGTGTGCATTCTTTTTTTCCTCTGTCTCTGTTCACTGACACCAGCGAAATCGTATGCGACCGCATCAACCGAAGCCACGGTTGTCAACAACTGGCCGCATTCTTCGTCCACAGCGTATGCCTCTCTAGGCTAAGGAAAATGGCGCAAGATTTATGGCCAACCAACAAACCGATCCTTCCCATGAACCGGCAACGGTTTTAGCTCGTAGTGGAAAATTTGAATGAATAGGGAGAGAAAGAGAGAGAGGGAGAGAGAAAGAGAGAGAGAGAGAGAGAGAGAGAGTGAGTGCCGAAAATTTATTCCTAAACTCGCTTTTGCGGGCATTAAATTATCAATAAATCTTCGGCTCGTCCAAAGAAACCAAACAAACTGGCCAACGTTAAACGTAACCGCATTCGGGCCCGACGTATGGACACGTGGCTTTAGGAGCGACTGTGTGTGTGTGTGTGTGGAAGTACCAATGGGATGGTATTTTCTTTTGCAGCTAAAACCAATGTGTGTGACAGATGAAGCGTTGGAGGTTAAGTTGGCATTAGACGAACGACGGAATGTTTTTACCAAACCGAATTGAGGTCTTTCTGTATAAATGAGAAGCAAAGCAATGTCGTCCAAAAATCAACATTGAACCATCTGATAGTTTATTCGTTCGTTCATAATAAATTTACCAACTTTCCGTTTCTAAAAATGGCCACAAATGGTTCGATTTACCCACCGTTAGAGACCGACCATCGTTGAATTGTATCAATGGGAAAGTTTTTTTTGTCTTCCTCCTCGTGACACGGTACTGCTTCGGAGTTCACTGGATTGTTGGCTGATTTTTCTTTTTGCAAATTCATTTTTCAATGTTTCTTTTTCCACAGTTTCATTCAACCAATTCTATCGGTTTATTTATTTTCCCCTGTGCTCCTTTCATCCCGGGCAAAAGCGCTAGAGACACTCACTGTTTAGTGAAGGCAAAATGGAAATCTAATAAATATTTCCATCATTCCGAGGGAATACGAAGGCATTGGTTTTGTATTATTTTCTTTGATGATCATTCTGTTTTTTTTTTTTTTAGAATGCTAGCATGGAAAAGCTTTTGTGTGTATTTTTTACTGATTCTCGGGTGGATGGGAAGTTGTTTCTCTTTTGCTCTGAGGAATGGCGTACGTATTGGTGAATGGAAAATTTACCCAAACCTGGCGCCAGTTGCACCATTGTTAGACGATCCGAAAAGCAGATTATGGATATCATTCCCTGCATAACTTCAACTCTAATCTTTCCATCCTTCAACAATCGCACGCAGTCTGACCTTCGTGATTAACCTAAGGCTGAGAAAAAAAAACACAAGCCCGGATAAAGCTGATTCTGCTGGCAGTTGCTGCTTATCGGAGTTACCGGTACCGGCCGGACGCTCCAAGAAGGGACAGTTCGCTGACAGTACGTTTTTATCTTGTCATCATCTTGGCCAGCTGTAAAAGTTAAATTACGTCAAGTAGCGGGGCATTATTTCCGGGTCCCATTTAAACCCGGTAAAGTGATAAGCGGTGTATTTGTGTAGTTGAATTATTTTTAACGCCGGCTAGTGACATCCAGCCCTAATCCATCAAGATAAGAAATGTCAACAGTGCCTAATGAGTAGCGTGAAATTTTGCTTGAAATTATAGCGTGGGCGAAAAAAAGAACCCCACACGCTGCGTTAAAGCGAAAGTTTTATTTGGTATGAAAAATGAGACAAGAATCAAAATCGTTTAATTTCCACTGCACACGGTGCTTAAGCAGCAGCAGCAGCAGCACATTTCAAGTGAAAACACTTGTAGAAAAATTGCGCTTAAAAGAAACGGATTACCTTTTTCCGGGGTGGGAGGGATCAGAGAGCAATATTCCAACACCGACACTGGAATGTCCGAAACGTCACAGCACTGTTAACGTTTACTATTCTATCTATTTTTTCCCCTATCTTTCTTCCTGTTTCTTGCAAGAAGCGTTCAAGAAGCGTGCTCTTTCTGCGCTGCTGAGCACTTCGAGCTGCCACAGTCAAATCTGTGGCTTGCATCAAAGTCGCCAGTCCAAAAGCTTTTAAGTCGTTTCTATTTTTCCAACGCTTCGCTCACCGAACCGGCCGTCAAGACATCACCGAAAGCTGTTGGCATGAGCCGGTACGTACAGATATTTAAATATGATACACTTACCGGAAGGAAAAGCTCTTTCTTCATGCGGCCACACACCATCGCGTCACCGCAAATCTTTCCCTTCCGTAAAGCGACTGCAAACGGAATCAGCCGTTTTGATGAAGAGATCTAAGAATTTATTCGGCCAAAAAATTCGACACAACGGACCCAGTGCTGACCACCCCATATTTCTCTCTCTCTCTTTTGATTGTGAGCTTTTGGACGAGGAAAAAAAAATCCAACAGAACACATCAGTCAGCAGTTTTGCGCTAGGGATTTTTTTTCTCCACTGCCTAGGAATGAAGTGTGCAGCTGCACTCGATTAGTGTAGCGGAAAATATGTTCCGGCGGTTCATTATGCTACCGCAGTCGGTCGGCTGCCAGCTCGCCGCGTACCTTAGCCCCGGGAACGTCATGTTCTTGTCTTGATCTTGCGCTTCGCTTTCATCGTCATTGCACTTGGCTGAGCACGTTTCGGTTTCTCCAATCTGTTTTCTCCACTCTGCATCTACTTGAAGCCCGCGTTGATATGAGTGCTTTCTACGCTTTCGCACTACGTATTGCCATTTTTGCTTGCCGGGGGACCCCGGGAGACCCAAGGGTTGGTCGGCTTTCACAAACGAGTTGCCCGAGTTTCGATAGGTGGATGCTTTTCTTTCTCTTAGACAACGATTTTCTGGTGCTGCATTTCTTACGATGCATGATTTATGTTTTTTTTTCTGGCTTCTTTATGGTATCTCCACTCGATATTGGGATTTACTATTCTTATATGTTCCGTACGTCGTGATTTAGTGGCAATTGCAATTTTGTTGGGAGATGATTCAAAACCTCTAACTAATGTTGTGTTTTCTATGTATTTTGTATATAATATTACATTTATTTTTGAGCAATTTAATAGTAAAGTGGTTCCTGTACAAGGGAACAGGTGGATTAAGTGAAAATAATTTCCCTAATATCATATGTTTTTGTTGTATTTTTAAATATGCCAAAATATTTCACAAAAGTTCCTTATAGACGTATAGTTTTTAGTTCTCTCGTTTTATGGTAATATCATAACAATCCGGTTCTTTGTTGGGTTTGATGGTTTTATCGATATTACGAACACTTTTACTTAAACTCTTTTTGAGTCTTTGACTCTGCTTTCGAGCTTGTGTCTTTCTCTCAATTTATTTACCCTAATACTAACCTTTGTGACTTATATTTCTGAAACCAAAGGGCAGAGTTATTAACTACTAATAAAAAAGAAATTAATAAACATTTATTTATCATGTTTCTGCTATTGGTCATCCTAAAAGTGCAAATGACTCGGGGGATTCTTCAAAATATTCTTCGACTTCACCACGGTTTGTACGGTTTTTAGTTAGGCTTATATAGATTTTTTAAAGAGCAGAAATATCGTAAAGATAATTCCGTCCTTCTCAAACCTGTATTGGAGTAAGTAGTGGGATTTATCATCATCATTATCATAATGTAATTAAGACTTTAAAATCTTTAATATATAAGCATCTAAACAACGAAGGTAAACACAAAATTAACTGAGAAAAACCCTTGCAACCCTTATACAAAACACAAAACAAGGGATGAGTGAGAATAGTGCCCACGTACTCTAAAACAAACTAATGATATTAATATCTCGCTTGTCTTTAGAGTATTCCTGACGATAAATTTTACCAGCAATAATTATCGTCTTACAGGTAATTTCACTATCTTTCCAAGAATGGAAACAAAAAAACAACTTTTAAGATTTAATAGCTCTACAGTTTGTGTGGAACTTCCTCCCGAACTGCTCCCCGGTGCATAAGTGCATTAAAAAGCATGTACAGTCGTCCCGTTTTTTCCCTTCTGTACGGGTGTGTGCATGTTGCGGGCTTGTTGAATGTCTTACTTTGACCATCCACCAGCGTCCGAAGACTATGTCAACGAAGTCATCGAAGCACTACAGCAGCAAAGTCGAAGGCCCTTTGCCGTTTATTTAGTGTTTACTGTCCATCGGGATCGTTTGCCCACCGTTTTCGGTTTTCGCCCGAACCGAAGCCAGCAGGCGCACTGGTGCAAGAACAACTTTTGCAGCAAGAACGGTACCGAACATGACCGCAAGAAAGTTTCGCTTGCCGGGAAAATGAGTGGGGTTTGAGCGTGGGTGGGTGGGTCGGCCGAGTAGGTAAATGAAAACAATTAATGTTTTTCGTCCCGGTCCGGTTGCTGCCGATTACCCTTGCCCTTGTGCCAGATCTTACGACCGAACAGGGAATTGGCACACTTGCTGCGGGGTCGTTTTCTTTCCCCCTTGCCTTCCCTTCCCCTCCCTCCCTCTGGGTCCGCGTGAACATTTTCCCCCAACTGGTCATCGCGGGGAGTGTGGCAGTATGACGGCAATCTCGTCTCGAAGGCACACTCCTTCCCTGCTGGAACTATTTACCCGTACGACCGTTGTTTCATTGAAGTTCTGTAAGGACGAGATAAGAAAACTGAACCCCCCTCCCATCCCCTTCACCTTGCACCGTGTCATCTTGTGTTTGTAGAGTTTTCTCGTAGCAAGACTGCCAACTGTTTGCTGAACACGGCTCGGCCATGGTTTATCACGGTGAACAACGGCAGACTCTCCCGGACGGGCGATTTTGACTCAATCGTGCTACGTACTGTGATACGACCTTTTCTTTTTGTTTTCTGTTTTTTCCCTCCATTCCGTCCGGTATTTATGTGTATTTACATGCCTCACCGAATCAATTTCACTCAATTTAACTTCTAGTCCTCGAGGGCTATTACGAGTCTGGACAGGAAAGCGAACCGCCCAGTCCAGGTGGTGGACGCTTTTGAGTGGGGGGGGGGGGGCGATTACACGACAAGCGCACGGACCGTAAAATGGATGGTGATCGATGACTCTATTAGTAATGTACCTAATTTAGTGCAACCGGTAAACTGGGATGTGATGAACCGTGCTGTAAAATTGGTTGATTTGTGTAACTAGCTGAAGCAGTTTTTATGCGGTAGGATCGTTTCAATAATTTAATTATTGCATATTTATAACGCTGTTATAACGATCGATTTACGATCTAGTTTTTCTCGTCGCCATCTATACGTTTTTGTTATTATTGCACACACTTAGTCTATTTTTATTTTACTTAAGTTTAATTGTAATATACGCTTTACGTATTCTACTGAGGTCAAATTGTAAGCTTCCTTATCGTTTTTACATTTTAACTTCTTTTGTACGCTTTGCACACTGAGAGAGGGTGAACGTATGAATTCATTTTTACTAATAAGTAAGTACATTCCAAAGATTCCGGATTCAAGTTCGGATTGATTCTCCAAATCTGACCCGAATCGATCCCGCCTTGGTTTAATTTACGTCTAAAAATTCTTCTGTATTAAAAATAATGGAGACAAAAGTTTATATTTATATTTTTGCTAAACATATTTTTTTTCATATCAACTTACCATATTTATCAGAAATTCTACTCACAGCGATTCAACTTAGATATGAAGAGCTTAGCTCAATGAATGTATTGTATAACTTGAATGGATTATTGCACGAAACCAAATCAGTTATGCTAGGTCACTTTAGAAGATATTGTTAAAGATTATTTTCATAAGTTTTGAATGTAACTCATTCTTTTTAGTTCATCTCAATTAGTTGTTATCTCCCTTCACAACGAATTTAAACATTATGTTTAAATAATGCTGCCATTTTTATTGACATTCATTATTATTTTTATATTAATGTTTAAAAAAATTGTCCCTGCTGTAACTGTTTCATGTCATTTTATTAAAAAGGGTTTGTGTTTTTACATTTTCATATTTCGTAAAATCTTTCCAAGGTTAATCACCTCATTTGTTTTTCTTTTTCTACATAATTTATTTAGAATTCATCAAGTTTATTAAATAAATAAAGTTTCTATATAAATATATATATTTTTTTATAATAATTTATTGTGAATTAGTTTTATCTGAATTCTGAAATTTATTTATTCAGAAATTCTCGAAAGCAATTATACTCTATGCATGCCTTTGATAAATATGACTTGCACAACTGCCAATAATACTTGTTGATGGGACTTCACCGGTGCGTATTCATATTTATGTAAAATAAGCAAACATCCCGTCCAATGAATACAACCTAACTGGGTCACAAATTGACCGAAACTTTTGCGTCCAGGCTTCCTCACAAACCGAACCATTCATCGATGCATTTGAAACCAATTCATGCTGGAATGCATGACGCTGTTTGGCGGCCATTTCACCACCACCATCCATTGCTACACCGTCACTATTCAAACAGCACCACTGCACGCACGAAACAACGACGGGAGATCAACACTTTCGTGCCATCTCTAAACACACTCCGGTTGGGTAATGAATATGAAATGCTAATGAGACTACAATAAATATTAATCAACAACTGCACTATAAATGTAAATATCACCTCATAAATTAATGACCCCCAGTGTGGATGAGGTTTTGACCTGTGCCGTATTGGTGCGCTTCCCCATTCGCACACGGATAATGATCTAAATTATTATTAGCGGTCGTACGGTGAAAAGCGCAACGGTACCGGTTGTTCCCGGGGTTGCGTGCCTCCCGTGGAGCATAATTAGGGAAGGGCTGCATTTGAAAGTCAATAACGCCGAGGCGCCCGGTGTTTCAATCGTCAATCGATCGGATGCTGGCAATTAGCGATCGATCGGTGCTCGGGATATTGTTTCATAGGGTGTCATGTAGTTTGCAGAGGCAAACACAGCAGTTCCGGAGTTACTGCAGTAGTAAAGATTAATTTTTTGGGTGTTCAATGTGCCTCCTATCAGGAGGTGGGGTGTGTTGAAACATCGCCATTGGTGCCATTTATTTGGCTGCAGTAACATCCATGCAGCGTCCTAGCGACATGGAGCAAAACTATTCAAAAACAATTATTTCTGCAGCCGTTTTTTTTTCTTTCAGTGTAACTTCCTTTGTGTTGTGCATCCCTTATTTAAATTTTATGTTCATTATGCAACCTCCACAGGATGGTGGGAACGTCTTAATCGAAAAACTTTTCGTGTAGTCTACTTTGCGCTCTTATCTAACGGCTCGGTTCGTTCGTTGTTACCTTCGTTTCTAGCGCTATCAAGCAACTCCACACACCAAAGCTGAACTCTGGCCATAAATTATCCCTCGCTCTCTCTCCTTCTTATTCGCTTCCTTGGTAGCTTGGTGGGTGTCCAGCAACGAGTTTCCATTGTTTACACTTTTCTGGTGGTAAAACCGTTGGAAACACGACGGGGAAAATTAGCTGGCTCGTAAACTGCACCGTACAGGGTGTCCGCTTTCCACAATCAATTTACCAAAACTAACACTAGCACCTCTGCCAGACACCATCACTAGCAGCCGATATTTATTTATTGTTTTAGCAACTTTTTCACTTATCGGCTGCGGAAATCTTTGTGTTCCGTGCTCAGTTACGATCGTACCAATCACTTCCGGTGTATTGAGCTGATGGCTTCCGTTTCGACGTGTAACCGTTGGTGGTGGGTTGCTTTTTGCGCGTTTGTGTCGTTGATGGACGGTCCGGGCGTTTCGGTTGCCCGAATGGGTTCCGTGTGCCGTTAGAGCTCGTGAGCAGCTGGTACCGATGGGACACCTCTTCATACCGCTCGATTGCGTCCGCATCCGTGCCTTCCGTGTTTGATCCTTCCCGGGGTGCATCTTCGACCGATGCCGAACTCTGCTCGAGGCTCGCGGAAATATCCTTGCGCCGTGTTGCACCGGCCGTCATGACCATTACGGTCGGGTTCATTGTCTCCATGTGTTCCTTGAGGCAGCTTTGCAGCAGGTTGAGAAAGTAGAGGAAGGCCAGTAGGGTGAGGGCGGAGAGGGCCGCCCCTTTACTCTTGCCGGACTTCCCGTGTGACGGTGCCGGCCACAGTGGTGGAAGCGAATGGATGATGGCCGGTGGTGAAGGATGGGGTGGTGGATGTGGTGGTGGCGGTGGATGATAATCGTATCCGCCGGAGCTACCGTGGGCACTGCCACCGTACCCATCGCCCGACGAGCTAAACTTCATGCCGTACCCTTGCGAACCATCGCCGGCAGCAACAAGCGAATGCACCGGATGGTGCATTGGATGACCCGCGTAATACGATGCACCTGGTGAAACGTCGTACGGTGAACCGTACCCGGGTGCTAGCGGCATGGTCGGTTCGAGTCCACCGGATGTGTACGGATTCCAGCGGTTCTGGACGAGCTGGCTACGATCGACGGCTCGCGGTAGGACAGCACCAATCGAATTCACCACCATCGTCGCTACGATGCAACTGTCGCACCGGATTGTCCAACGCAACGCACCAAGCCTTTCAACGCGACAAACACGGATTCTGACACCGAAAGGCATAGCCGTGCGATATTTAAAAAAGCACACACACTCACACAAGAGAAAGTGGAAGTTGGAAAGAGCCGGCCGCCCACCGGTATGCAGCTGCATTGCGAGGGAAATTAAAAGAAAAATCGTTTCATTTAAAACATATGCTTACATCTGCACCGAGGCGAATCGGCGAGTTGCGGCACAAGACGTCCACGTGGAGGATGGTAATAAACTCGTTTGCTCGAGTGACGATTCATCGCTCCAACGAAGAAGAATAGCTGTGACTGAAGGGTGTGTGAAAACAGCATGGAAATTGCCACTCATTACAAGGTTTGTTAAATCTCTACCATAGGGGTGCATCTTACGCCAGTGTTGATTTTGCAAATAAACTAAGCTTAAAAATGCGCTGAATTTATCTTTTTTTTTGTAATCCAAATACATTTATATGAGAATGATTCAAAATGTATGCTTATTCATATTCAAACTATTTACAAAATGGTCAATTCAGTTCATTTACTCAGAACCATATACATTCGTTTCCCGAGTTACGATAATAATACCCTAGATTGCGTATTAAGGGATCTAATGATAATATTTTAAACAATTTCAATAATTGATTTTTTAAACAATAGTAAGTAACGTGCTATAATTTTAGAAAAATACGGCGTCTAAAATTCGTGGAATTACTAGATCTATTAGAAAAAAAGGGGAATTTATGAAAGAAAATTAATTTGCTTCAATCAGATCAGATGGAATCGCCAATATTGCGCAATAATTAATAATTAATTAAATAAATAAACTAAATAATCATTGGAGAGGTGTAGTTGCATCGATGTTGGCTCTTTCACAAGACAGTCCGGGTTCAAAATCCCATCCGGACCGTTCCCCCGTAGCATGGATTGATCCTGCTACGTGGTAAAATAAGTTAAATACGGCTGTCATACTAAAACAACAAAAAAGGTCCATAATTGGTATTTCAAAAGAAAATCAGTTATGAAATAACTTAACAAAACTGTATCGAATATATCTATAATGAACCGGATTTTTGAAGATTTTTGGAAAATGACAATTACAAACATGAAATCCATTTAAAAAAGCAAAATTGAAGTGAAGTAAAATCAAGCTAAAAATATTCTGTTTGCATTCTAAAGTGGTTTTTGGTGGTAACTGTATTTTGTAAACATTGATGCACCTTTTTAACCTTTACAGATTTACACTGCGATCGAAAACTATATGGTAATTCGTATTTCGCTCTTCCTGAAGTGATTCATTGTTACTTTAGATTGATTTATAGTTTAAAAAAATAGAAATTTAAAAGTGTTTTGAATTCGGCACTGCCAGACGTCATGGTGTTTTTATATTTTCAATTTTTCCGGCATGACAAACCGTGCCAGCATCACAAATGGTACACCTACCCTATGTGGAAACTTTGGAAAAATATTTTTGATTGCATTAAATAATGTTCTAAGAATTCGTTTAAAATTGCTATAGAGATTTTCACAGAAATACATTTATTTACCAGTACATCGTACGCACTACAGATTTATTAGGGCTTGTAATTTTCAGTACACGAAACTGGTCCCCCGAAAGTTTCTTCCCCAAAATGGGGTCTGGTTAGACGAGACATTTCATACATGCGATATTTATTTTTGCCATACACGTTTTACTCTTTTTTTTTGCGGTTGTTTGCACATTACTGGCGGCATATTTTACATGTTTCGACGCTGGAATATTCGTCGCAAGGAACCACTTTACAATGTTTCATATAAAAATTCCTAAACGTCCTTCACCAATGTGCATTAAAATTGTTTATTCCAAGTGGAGTGTACACCACCCACTCAACTCCACCGAGCGTGGAGTTTTCATTCACTCGCTGTTTAGACGGGAGCAGAACCCACCTTTATTATTAACATAACAGAAAAAATACGCTTTAGAGTTTTCATTTAAAAAACACCCACAAAAATGAGATCCAGCCGAACGGCGGTTGGAAAAGCGTCCTAACCAGCGCGATCGATAGAAACGCTTCAGCAAAGATTTTAATAGCTACTTCCGCCGCTACTAACAAGTGACGCCTTTTGTGGCCATTAGATTGACGTATGAATTGTCCCCTCAGTAGCATCCGAAGGCGGAGACATCCGTTTGACCCGATGCGAGCAGCTCCCATCGGTCGTTAGGATCGTTTAATCTCTCCACAAGCTCGCTTGGGAAAACATTCAGCTACACACCTACTCACCTTCAAAACTCCCAACGCGTTGGGGATGACACATGGATTAAGCATAGAAGAGAGACAGCATTGGAATGAAAAAAAAACCTCACTTCACTTCAGCTTGGACTTTTAACCTCCACCGACTCTGTCCCGGTACCGGAACCATTGTTGGGATTTCGTAGCGGTTTGGGATGGGACGTCGGAATTAGCCGCATGTGACAGGATGAGAAGATCAAACGGTCGGCACGAAGCCCTGCCCCAGGGGATGGTGCATTTTTACAGTTTCCCTCTCATTCTCTCGCATGAATCTTCCCCATCCCAGGAAGTGTCCCCCATCTGGTACTCATCACCGAGTCATCCTTTTTACGTTCCTGCATTAATTCGCGAACCGTACCGTAGGGAACTGCAGCGCGTCCCGGCGGGAGCCGGGCAACTTCAAAAGCAGAAGTTAATTTCGTCCCATTTTGTCGCCTTTCAAACCACTTCACGAAGCGAGGCGGAACGGACCCGGCGACGGTGGCTGAGGACACTCGCAATATGGAAATTCCAAACCGCTCACACGGTTTTCCTTTCTTTCGTTTGCTGAATTATTTATTAACTTTTTAACTGGATTTTTCCCTCCCAGCTTATCGCGATGTAGAAAATGGCTTTATCTGGCGATTTTCGTTCGCCTGCCCCTTTTTACATGTTGCTGCGGGCTACTTTCGGCTACCGGTATGTGTGTGTCCGTATTTTTTTATCTTTTTTTGCTTTCTGTAATGCCCAAAAGCGTTGTTGCTCGCTTGCAATGAAGTCGCTTTGTGTTATCGCACTGCAATGAGAAGGTAACACATTTTCTTTTCGCATGAAAACTCACCGAGCAAAGCAGCAGAGAGTTGTCTCGACGGCTTCGATTCTTGCCACATCCATCCACTTCACATTGCACCGGTAGGTTCGCTTTCTGGCCCCTGCTTGGATGGTGCTATTAGTAAAGTGTATCCCATTCATCAATTCAGACGTGGCTTTTGTTTGTCTGGGCCTAACAAAAAAAAAGATACATCTTTGCGGTACGTGCAGCAAGGGTTAACAATTATGAAGCTTTTGCTTATCGTAGTAAAATGAGACGTGATAACAAAATAGTAAATAATGTTCGCATAAGATATTCATCTAAACACGCAATACCAAAACAACAAGTTAAAAATTCCACGATTTCTTTTCAAATGTCGGTTTAGTTGCTGAGTAGAATATTTTTACAGACATTTTATAAAAAACATCAAAAAGTGTTCCATTTCATTTGGTACAGTAATTTTAGTACAGGTTATAATTAGTGTGTGCGTTTAATTTAGATGTCATTTAGTTTTTAATTTATTATATTATCGATTCGAACTTGTTTTTTTTATGATTTTGTTATTTACTATAATACATCAGCCGTGTTTTTTTAACACGACAGTGTCAGTTTTATTTTTTTACAGAAGCTTCCATTAGAAATTGAATTAATATTGTATTAAAACCTTTCTTGATTCCTTAGTACTAGTAGTTGGTTAAATTGATTATTGTTACTCAGCCGATTGATTAATAATTTTCTATTTTTCATTTTTCCCTTGTATTTATTCTATGTTTTGTTCTAGTTGATTAGATAGGAGCTAAGTAAACGCCTGTCCGAAGGAAAAACTTCCAAATTATTCATTAATTTCGGCGGCTTTTCTTTAGGAAGTTTATAAAATAAGCTATTTACTTACATATTCGTGGTCAATATTTTTATGGCGGTCGTATCAACGCCATCTTTCCACCTCAGTTTGGAACTACTATGCCTAATCCGTCCCTGTAGATGGAAATCCTTTGTTAATGCAAAATATATGGTGACTAAGTATTGCCAACATTCTTAAGTAATGTGTGATAATTAAATGATACAAAATTGATAAAAAGCTTTCGTGTATGCCTTATACAATGTCTGGATACTATATTTTGTTCCTTGTTGTATGTCAGATCGATCGCACTATCAGAATGAAAGACGTTTCGACGTATCGTGGAAAAATGTATTTCTTCTTCCTACATTCTAGTTAATAAGTAATAAGACTTAATTGAACAACCATTAATTAATTCAAACAAGCTCTTTGTAAACTTATTCGTGTAATTTTGGAATCTGTTGACTGATGTTTTAGAGCGTTTGAAAATCAGTTTGAATATTAATTTCTACTGTAATCTTGAATCATAATTATATGTTAGTTGTTTATATACTTAATTCTTATGAAAATTTTTCTCATTTGCAAAATGCATGCGTTGTTCATAAATGAATATATTTTTTTAAAATTAATTAATCTTCTTCACAAATAAGGCGAATTCTATTTTAAATTAAATTACAATGGCATTTGATGAACATTCTAACCGTTTATTTTTTTGTTACAGATAGCAAATCACACACGGTGCTCTATTTCTTTGCACGCATTAAAGTGTTCCGCCAGTTAACAAAAAACCTCCTGTTGGAATGCTTTAAGCGCGCTCATCATACCCGACACCTTCATCATCTTTTGTGTGCGGGCGGGCCTTATGATATACATGCTACCGTTTAATAATACAACCCTGAGCAGTAAACGGTAATGGTGCCTCCCTTTACTAGCTATTATTTGTCGCGTCATAAAAACGCACTTGCGCACGTACACACCCACACACACACACACACACACACACACACACACGCAAACACGCGTTTGCTATCTCTTATCAAGGCGCGTTCCATTATGGTTCCCGGCGCTCATCATTACCATAACTATCGTAATCAAACCGTCCCCACAATGGCCGCCACTACCTGGCCTGGTCACCGTTGACGTTGCCCACCATCAGCGAAGCATTAAGTTTCGCACCGAGTGTGTGTGTGTGTGTGTGTGTGTGGTGTGCCGGCCACTGTAAAGTGTGTATCTCCGACATCCGAAACCGGTGTTTCCAACCGCCCATAAAGCATGGTGTACGGTTCTACCTGGCGATGAATAAAATATATACCCAGGCACCGGGAATTTTCATTAGCACACGTACAGTACGCCGTTGCGTTCTTTTCTTTTGCGCATCCGCTTTCGCCGGGAAAGTTTCCACTTCCGCCGAGTTTTCCCGAAACGACGAGGAATGAGTTCGCTTCCGCACCGTGGTGGGAAGGAATGTATTAGCAAATCATCGTCACACTTCACGCGCCGAAACCCAAACCTCCCAAGCTCTGACCTTTTCCCGCGGCCGCGCGTTCAATCTTTGACTTGCAGCGTTCGTCCGTTCCCGTGTCCCCGGGATCTGCATTCGGGGATCTGGGTTTGCATTTTACTACCCGGCCCCCTTCTTCCAGCGGGTTGGATCAAATAGGGAAACATTGTGAACGTCACACGTGCACGTCAGCACACGTGCAGCCCTAACCCCCGTCCGTAAGGAAGGAGACAAAATGGAGCCACTCCATGAGCACAACCACCACCGGGATGGGGAACTCATTTTCATCTTCGCGGGGTTTTGTTTACGAGGATGTGGGCATGTGAACTGTACGCGCCGTAGCCACAAAACAAGGTGTGCATGGAGACGGGTTGCTGTTTACGTACTTCTGGAAAGTTTTCTAGTGGCTAACGTTCTAACTCCACCGGAACATATATAGTTCAGTGTCAGGGGTAGTTTCCGTGAGTGTAGACGTGTGCTTTTTTTCTGTTTTTTCCAACCCACTCAAATACACAGTAAAGGCTTCATTCCATTAAATAATTAGTTTTCACTTCAACTCGCTTCACACGTCACAACTAATCGCACTCTTTCAGTGGAAGAGTGTGACGCGCAAAACGCTTCCTCGCAGTGGAAGTTGGCCTGGCTTCTCTCCAGGATCGGAACCATGTTTGCACCATGTTTTCATTTGATAGGATTGTGTTGTCCTTTTTTTGCAATGTTTATTTTCTGTTGCGACGAGAGAAAAATGGTTTCGTGGAGTCGGGAATACATGAATATATAATTTTCGTTTTAAATGTGCGACCACTGTACGCCATTTCGCTAGATGCACTTACCACGGTTGCATTTTTCTCCTCCGACCTCTATTTTGTAAGCGGTTTTAGAACTGATGCTTGCCAGATTTTAAGTGCTGCTCGTCACAGCCTTGAAGAATATGTTAAGCCTGCCGTCATGTCAACAGACAGGCTGAAAGGAAAAGCGTTGGTGCATTTCCAATTTTTCCATTTGCGTTTCGGGGTTTTAATTGTATAATCATTGTTCCATATTCACAAGCGAAACACACAAACCGAGTAGGAACGCACTCTGCCTGCTGCTCAACTTCAACCAACCGCCTTCGGGGTGTAAAGCTCCCGAGAAACGGAACCTCATTACAATATTCATGACAACTCCTTCAATCTTTCTTCGGGCCGCGTTCGGGGTGGATGCAAATTTTGCGTGAAACCGTTAACGTTTTATGTGCTCGAAACAACATTTGCCATTCTAACTGGCGACTGGAAAAAAACAAAACCTTCACCAGCGACGTTTTATGGCTGTTTTATTGAATGGTTACATTTCGGGTTTTCCGGCTCCCCCATCAAAACTCCGACAAAAGAAAAGCTGAAACTTGTACTCAAACCAACCCATATGAGATGGAACCAATTCGTGGTATTTGCTCAAAATTTGCACCCATTTTGTGTGTGCGAGAGCGTGTGTTTTATTTTTCACCCCTTTTCTTTTACTTTTTTGTTTTTTTGTTTTGGTGCCATTCACCAAACTGTAAACCACAATTCCAACCGATCAGAAGTAGCTCACGCGGACGCGTTCGATGGTAATTTTAGAAATTTGATATGTTTCCTGGAAGAAATAAAACGAATTGCATTGCATTGCCGTAAAATTCACGCTTTTTCCCGTCTGTCACGTATTGGATTGGGTGCTTCCGCGCTAGCAGTGGGGTTTTGAGACTTATTCTCGTGTGTCATCAATTTTTAAACGTCGTCAAATTTCCATTTCCCCAAACATTCGGATTCTGGCTGCCGTTTTGCACATTGAAGAAGTGTGTTTGCTTAAAACGAAACGAGAATTCCTGCCCATCTTTTGTGTGTGACTATTTAAATAAAGCAGACACACACAGACACAGTTTAAACTGTGCTCGTGAGGCGAGTTTTCTGGGCCATTCGTCAAAAAACTAAACAGCTGGAAGGTTGCACTGCAAAATGGAAATCGACCACGAGCTATAGCTAAACACCTTCTAAACCGAAAAAAGCTCTAAAAAAGCTTCCTGAACTGAACGGGGAGTTCGTTTTTATTGCGGTCGCCGTCCGTTAGACATTTCTTCGGTTTCGGCATCCGTCCCATATTTACCATCGGCGTGTGCTTTGTGTCCGGGTACGTCAACAATCTGTCCATCATGCTGTCGCAGAAATAATATTATTCAATTTCCAAAAGGTAACTGTCGCCTTGGGTAACAGGGTACACTCACCGCTAGTCGATCACAAAATTGATCGACCCGATCGAACATACGGACGATGATCGTTGTCAGTTGAAAACGGTTCGATGGTGGCTTTTTTTACGGTCCACCGAACCACCGAAACAATACCAAGAGACGACGGCTAAAAGGTGAGACAAAACGTCACAAAAATAATCATCCTTTCCTTCGCTAGTGAGGGAATGGCTCGCAACAAAAAAAAATACGGGCGAATGCCAACGTTTATTCTACAATTTTATGTGCATCTATGAAAATTCGCTTCCGAATGCTGGCGCGCGCTTGTGTAAATAGCTTCCCGGGTTGGCCCCCTTTGGTATCGGTGGCAGCAAAAAATCGAATTTCAAAAGCCGAAACGAACGAGTCCGCAACACAAAAGCACCCAAAAGAAAGGAAAGATATAAATTGCGACTGTTCGCCCACCGGGCGGGTGGGTGGTGTTGGAAAATTCCCTGCCGCACACATTTTGGCACGCATCGAAGGGAGTTTTCCGCGACGACGGAGGACAGTCCCCCACATGCACACATACGTACAACGCAAAGATGGCTGATGTCGGTTCGCAAATAAAGGGAAACTAAAGCGATGGACGATAAATGTGTCACATGCTTCGCTCGCCGGCATATTCCCATTCGGCATTCCGGTGAGGCTTTTCCGCGGTGGTTCGGTTTCGGCTTTTTACGGTACGCGTGTCAACATTTTTCACCCTCAAACCGACCCACACTCCCCACGCGAAACTAGTGGATTAGTTCGTACGCGAGAGAGCCGTTTTCTCGATGCAGTAGTCATCGTAAACAGCATTGAGGGGTGGGTGAAATTGTATGGAAAATATTTTAAAAGTTTATAACACTTTCCCGGCAATAACGATTGTCTCTTTTCGCGCCCGAAAGAGGTCACGGATGTACTTTGCCCTGTTGGCAAATGCTTAATGCTGTTTTGTGGGAGATTGTTTTTTGTTCACCCAGAAAGAGAAGCGCATTGCGTTGAATAAATGGGGGCGAAAAGGCCCATCCTAGCGACCGTTTTCGCGATGGGTGGATAAGCAAGCGTTCACATTGCTGCTGGATGCAGAAGCAATGCAAGACGTGCAGGGAAACGACACACACGCACAGCACTGTGTAAACAGCATGTGCTTAAGTAGTGGCAAGTAAGGGATAATTCTGTTGACTTTAGATTGGACGGAGTGTTTAGATCGTGATGGTGTTTCCATACGCACCATAGATGGCAGCTGATAGAGTAGATGGTGTCGGCTGGAAATCTGTTGGGGTGTAAACAAATTGAAAAGGGGGACCTAAATATTGATTCGGAAATTTGATATCAAAAGTTGTGTGAGTGTGTTTAAGTGGCATTGTTGGGATTTTTTAAGAAAGCGAAACAAACATACCCCCGGAAGAATTTGCTGCCGTGAGAGGAAATAAACGGAAATTGCTACTTAACGGTTTGTTTTACATAAATACAATTGGCTCGTAACGATGAGAAGGAGCGCGACAATAGGTACATCTGGAGATGAATATAACTCGTATATAAAGAAGAAAGCCTGAAGAATATTGGGGCAGATGATGATTTTTTAACCAATTGTATAAAAGTGAATTGACTTCTTTGTTAATTTATAATAAACATATAATGATAGAAATACTTTAAAAATTTTGTCAACTTGTCGATTACTGGACAATCGTTAGTGAAAAAAGACGACGAAAAAGTTATTGAAAAGGCTCTTCACTTTATGAAAATGAATGTATAAATTGCGCTTGGAATCAAAATTTGGAGTCCTTTTTCAAACTAGACTGTTAATGATAAAGAAGCTACAATTACTCCATTTAAAAAAACTCCAGAAATATAAAAAAGTACATTTTCATAGGTTTATAATAGAAAATGAAATATGGAGAATGCAATGTGTAATTTATTTTAATAGCAATTTTTAATCAAAGGCACAAAATTCAAAGGGCACAATCGGGCCAATGAAGTAATTGAGCTGTGCTGTCATTGTTTGACATATTTATGCCAGCAAAATACTAGTAAACGATATTGAATAGCTGAAGGTTTAATTAATTAACTAATTTATCGAGGATTGAATATGCTTTAGGCTGAAAAAAAATTTAATTATGGCGAAAATTCTGACTACAAGGCTTTTTCCAGTTGTAGACAATTCCAGAAAATCATGTTATTGCTAGAACTCACAATTGAAAATGTATTTTCGTCATATAATAAGCGTTCGGCTACGGAATATTGCCCCAAGGGTTTCCCTTGAACATTTCCACTCGTTTTTTCCAGTATTACTTACATTTCCGATGGTTATTGAAATGTATTGAAGAGATAATATGTAAAGCTTGTATTTATTTTACTGTTTTTTTTGTGAAAGAACTCCCTCCGGATGCCAAGTTCACTCTTTACAAGTGCATTGTGAGAACTTCTCGAATATATGATATCTCCAGAGGCAAACAATTCGTTACAATTTCCAATGCTTGAATCTTACTGCTTGTTGCGGTATGTTTTATTTTTCTCGCATAAACTTTTATCCCGACTCCATCATTTGCCTTTTTTGTTTTGTTTTATTTCCTAAAATTATTGAACCCTGTTTCCCTCCCGTACTGTAAGCATGCAAAGTAATTATACTAATGGTACCGGTATTTGGATGCGCATCGCTGATCACGCCATTTCTCGCCTCGTTTCGATGCCGGTGGCAGTATCGTCAATCAGCGACATTTCACCGCGCTGTACTTCCCATCGGAATACCGACGTGCTCGTGCACGTGCACACATCACATCTTCACGGTTCCGTCTTTTTCGGCGCTGGTCTCATTCGCCTAACGCTTTGCGATTTTTGCATAAAAACACAAAGAAATCTCAACGCCCTGTCCGCTCATCATGCTCACCTAAGTTCCTTCCTGCCGGGTTTTTTTTAAGGATTTCACAAAACAACAGAAGAACTGCAAGAGCCCCCAAAAAACGAACACAACGAAATGATTTTTAATGCGCCACCGGTAAATGCATACGATTTCTGCACGTACACGGTTAAAATGCTTCCGATGGATGTTGTGCTGTTGGTGGATATTTTCGGCACTCGACTGCTTTGTGAAGTATGAAGTAATTCCAGCATTTTCCTCACCCCCCCCCCTCCCTCCCCGTGGCACAACGACACAGCGTTCCATTTTCGCGAATAGTGAAACGGAACAATGCTGCTAGAAACGCAACGTTGGAAGAAACCCAGGAAAGGGAAAAAAACCTTTCGGAACACACACTTTCGGGCTGAACGGTAAACGCATCATCTTGGCGCGTTTGCTGATGACTGGTGTCGTTGGTTCCTTTGAGAGTATAGCATTCCCATTCCCATTAGCTTACGGTGGTGGCTTTTGTGTGTGCGTGAGTATCTTGCCCGCGCATACGACACGAAAGGGAAGCTAGGCTCAAATTATTGCTGTTACGAGATTTTTATGCTTTATTTTTTTTGTGTGTCGCACACAAAGTATCTTGGTAATTTTTTGCTTCCTTTTATTTTTTGGGAACAACCCCCAACCCTTCCCACACCTGGCCCGGGTCAGTGGGAAAGAGTTTGTGATTAAAAATCCAACCGCCCAAGAAGCGGTGCTAATGGGACCGGCACAATGGCACTGCCTGTGGTAGTGAAATCAACATTAAGCGGCAAATACTGAGGGCATGTAATCTGCATACACCGTCTGCGCCAGTCTCCCGGTGGGAAAGGAGGGAAAAGCGGAATGGGAAAAGGGGTCGGTCGGCGCCGGTTCTAACGCTACGAGCACTTTCTTCCACTTAACAATGCAAGAGGACAGGACAATCCTTGAGCGGTTCGTGGCGATGCTGCCCGTGGCCGAGTGCAATGACCGCTTCAGCCGCTAGTACATCATGCATCGTTACAGCTTGGCCTGTTCGGCCCCAAAAGCGTCGCCTTCATTCGCCCGTTCCTTTGATCGGATGGAGAGGATTCGTGCTGGAAGAGTGTGTGTTTGCTTTTTTTTTGTTGCCTTCATCGAGCGTTTCTTTCACGTTTCTGCTGGAGAATGAATAATGAGTTGGTAGGAAAGGTAGAAAGTGAAGCAAAAACTGGCACGAGCCCTGATTAACGGCCAAAGGCACGGATTGAACAATGGGAAGTTAAGACGTTTTGTACGGGACGCTTAATACTTTGGGTTACTTAATCCAGTAGAACAATAATTTATTGAGAATTGTCTTTGAACAGATGATATTTTATTTTTCCTAACTGGTGTTTCGATGAATAAATTATTTAAAAAAAATTACATGCATTACAGACCTAACTTCACTCTGAGAGATAATTAATTGCGTATTGTGTTGTGCGTGTTGCCTACCCGCAAGGCGCAAACACTCATCCTTCGTCGTAAAAACAACTTGATTAGAGATCAAACAAGAACTTTTTTCCTTTGCGCTCTGTTTTCGTATCCATCATTGATCAGCCACCAGGAGGCTGCTAGCAACCCGTTTTTGCCTTCTTCGTTGGTCGTCCAATTTATTTTTGCTACGAAAACATCGTCTCATTTCCCTTCGGTCAAAACCCGGAGACATTTAGTAAATATTTCATTCAATACACTTCGGTGGAAATGAATCCATCGCACAGACCAGGCAAGCCACCGACGTCAACAATGGAAAGCAGACTCACCAGACAAAAGGGTCGAGAAAAGCAATTCGGGCCGGTAAAAAAAAACCAACGATGGCTTGGCAAATTTCGCACGTTGATGGTTAATCTCGATCCCCGGGTGTGCCGATATTGACATCTTGGCGGAACGGAAGCGGCGACGAGGAAATGGAACGAGTTAACAATCCCGTGCGGAAGCTGGGTTTCCGCCCCGGGGAAAGGTGTGCATGCTGGGTGGAAATCTAATCTGATCATCATCGCCATCACTCGTTCACCGGTCGTCGATCTTTGGTACGCTGGCAGGAAAACGTTCCGATGGGATTCCCTCGACCTATTTCCACAGCCACCGAAGATGCATGCTGTGTTTGCTTATCAAACGTTGTAGTCGACAACAAGCTTGGCTTTTTTTCGTTGTTATTGCAGTGCCCACTAGGCGGGAAATTGGGGAGGGAAACAGTAAGAAAAAAGGAAACATTTTCCCATCATGCTCATGGGATGGGCGAACAACCAACATGGCACCTAATTCCGGCCCGGGTGATAAGCTCCTGGGGAACAACGGGGTTGCAACAAAAAATAAAGAACTAGAACAAACTCAATGTCTTTCGTTGAGGCGCGTTCTATACAACCAGGACAAGTGTTGATCAATTATCTGATAAGTTTTCCCGACCGAAAAAACCGTGTCCGTGTCCGTCTCGGCGCAATACGCTCTGTGTGGTTCCTGCTAGACATTGCAAGGTGTAAAGCTGGAGGTTAAGACTCAACACAATCTTGACGAAACTTGACAAACATCTGCTTCTGGAGGGTAGGCAAATGGTGGCCGAGTGATACGTCCGGATGAAAAATAGGTCAGCGTAAGACGTGGACGTGTCCGTGTCTATCCATCAATCGGTTGACGGGGGTTTTTTTTTTGTCGTTCGACACACCGTCTGAGCTTTTGTTGCGCTCCTCTTGTGCACCCGGTGACATTATTAAACTTTGCATCCACAGAAAATAATCAACCAGCTAATGGTGCCGGTGGTTCTCAGCGAAAGAGTGCCCGATTTGCTACCAGGTGAATCAAGCAGTGTAATAGTTTCTTCAAGATGAAGTGATTTGCATAGGCAAACCTTGATCCAGAACTTTTTCCAAAGTGTCCCACGGTTTTGCGTACGGTGCCCGATCCTAGGCAACAGTTGACCGATCTATTACCGATAAGATTCTCGGACATGGGCCTGTAAATGTCCACAATGTGAGAAAATGGGTGTCCCCCAAGAGATAAGGCGCTTTGGTTTCGAGCGCAAACTAATTCCGGTTCAAGAGCGCCTCTGGTGAGATCCCGAACCCTTATCCCTTTTTCCAACCCCCAACCGGGTCCCGGAGGAGTGTTTGCCTTTTTATATTCATTGGTGAGATAAAACGTTTTCTCTACTTTCTTTCCGGTACGCAAGGGACCACCAGGCGACCCCACAAGGTTAGCGGGAAGAAAAGGATTGCAAACTTACACGTCCAGTGTTGGGCCGACCCAACAAACTTGGCCCAACAAAGTTTTTCGCTCCGCAGGGAAATAAGCTTGCATCTATTTATCTGGCCACCGACGACGTCACCCACCTAAGCGGCTAAGAAGTGGTGGCCAAAAGTTCGCTCATTAAATCCGGTGGCACTCTTAATTTTCGGAAGTAATCCACTGAAATCCACTTGATACCCGGAGGGGTGGTGGGGTGGGGGGGGGGGCGGTTGCCGGAATTCAACCCATCTTCGTTCCGTGCTGGAACGGCTGGGAGCAGCGTGCGAGCTCACTACACGTTCGGCCTTTATTTATGAGGACATTTATGAACTTTTCGATTAAGCAACCACTTCCAGTCTGCGGTGGTGGCGCACGCTTTGTCACTTGCTGTTTCGCGCCACTTGGCGCTTTGGTGCTGTGTTGTTGTGCCATCGGGCAAACGCTGTGATGCTGGATGGTTGACGACAGTGCCAGATGTTTGCTACACCGACCGAAAAACCTCACGGTGTTTGTAATGAGTGCCACAGCCGAGGGTAAATATTGCAATCTCAACTATGCTTAGTGGGATGAAGTTAAATCTGGTGCCCTTTTACTGGCGCTTGTAGCGGAGAAGCCTACTATCATCTTAAAGAGTCACTTGCCGCTGTAATCCAGGGTAGGGAAAAACTTTCTTGCGCAGTAGTTGGTAATGTCCGTTTTATAGCTGGGGTAGAGTCAGATTAAAGCCAGATTGTCTAAACAATGTCTTGCAATGTCTTTCTTTTCCCAAGAAAAGTGGATAGTATGTGTGAATTGATCATAAGCTAGCATCCAGTTCTAATGAAATAGTTTGCCAATTCCAGAGATGCTACTTTCTTCATTAAATACCTTTTCTTTTTGAATTGAATTAAAGTTACAAGAACGTACCAAATTTGAATCATATATTATGTAAATACCTATGCAATCAGTTCTTTTTAAGTATAACAAGTTCCATTAGGTATCTGTTTCTTAGTCTCTTCCACGGATTGCTTCCAGTTCAAATCATTCCTTTTTTTTTTTTTGCTATTGTATGACGGCCTGGCCGTATTAGACTTAGTTTACCACGTAGCAGGATAGTCAATCACAGCTACGGGGGAGCGGTCCGGATGTGATTTTGGCCCCGGTCTGTCGTGTGAGAGAGCAGCGCCGATACCACTATCCCACCGGGCCGCCCCAAATCATTCCTTTGAAGTGTTTAATGAAACTGTTATAGGGTTTTAGAGTCGATCTTCTTCGTTGTTGTATAACGAACAGTTGAGTGTCTTTGTTTTTTAACTTCACATATTTTATTATGAGATTTAAGTTTCACAGTTTTGTATTTGACTCGGTTATGTTTGAATTCAGGCTATTAAGGACTTCACTTCGTTAATTATACTGATTATAATTTATGTTTTTATAATGATTTGAATTGATTTTTGGCTTTGCGTGAGCCTACTCTATAATGACAAAAGTTCATTTTGTTCTACCCTATTTGCAGCATAATGTCTACGAGATATTTCCTCAATATTCACCAATGTATATCAGATATTCGAAATTATTGAATTTCATTATAAAACATTTACATGATTTTACATTTACATTTTACTTGATTGGCAGACGACGGCGCAAGACCGTGAGCGGCATCGAGGATTGTTGCAGCAGGCCAAGACCGCGAAGCGGTTGTGGCGCCTGATAAGTAAGTAAGTATTATAAAACATTATTTCCCAGTTTGAAAATGTACTAAATTTAAGAGCATTTAAATATTTGTTTAATCAATTTGCACTATTCAATAAAATGTTGTTTATTTTCAAAATTTTACTTTCAAACTATTTCTCTAATATGTATCTGTGGTGCGTTAGTGGTTTCTACGCTTTTATTTCCCTTCTACAATAATTGACAATGATTGGTTCTGAGTGTTCTCGGTTTGTATCTCGGCTAATTTTAATTTATTGCAGTTTTATATACCGTAAGAAGTTACACTATCTAATGTGTCTTGGCTAAATTAATTATTGCGTGCTTCTACCTTAGTGTCGCTTTATATATGCCTCAAAACATTACTTTGGTCTGAAGAATAACAAATAAAATCTATAAAACGTACTATTTGTCTCAATAAAGCAATTTCTGGTCATAACTGTCAAAATCAGTTTTATTAAAATCGAAACAAGTTCTCACGGTTAAATCACAGCTTGCAAACGTTACATCGTCGAAGCAGCTAGACGATTGCTCGTAACGCAATCACGAAGACATACACCACGTTTCTAAGCGGAGCAAATGCGACCGGTAAGCCTTTTAGCTCCCAGCCGTCCCGCATCTAAAACGCATTCAAAATTGCATCTTCGTTAACCGCCGGCAAGGGCAAGTCGTTCGGCGCGGTAACGTAGATTCATATCCAATTTCGTACGTGACGCTGCTGCTGCCGCATCACTGCCGTCGCATGTGTGGTGGCGGCAAGTCACTTTTGCACTTTGCACCGTCCTACAAATTGAGTCAAATATTTCACCACACCACCGCTACACCGGTGTCTTTGCCGGTTGCATTACGGTTTGAAGATGGGTTTGAAAAATCGTTTATGATCGATAGTTTCTCGCTTTTACGACGGGGATCGGGTACTGCACACACCGAGTGGAATATTGCAATAATCGTTGCAAGTGTCGTCGTGGCGGCAGTGATTGCATATTGCCAACTTCAGCAACCACCGACACGGATGGCGCCGGAACCACCATCTGGTGGGTGTGTTTTTTCGTGTTTTCTTCGGTTCTGTTCCGTCTGTCATGTATGGTATATGGTTTTGGTTGGAACATGCTTCACTCATAAGTAACGGCACCGGTTTGCAGATGGATTTCATCCCTGGTTCCCGCCATTCCACTGGTCCATCCAGCAATCAAACGGATGGGTGAGAAAAATGCAAAACTATAACTTATCTACACATCGTTTTGTCTACTCCGGTATGGTTCACTCTCCGTGGCATCACCATCAACCTGGTCGTAGGATGCACGGTGAGGGAGCTAACAAGAAAAAAAAGGACTCATCGCTACATGGCTAAGAACCAGCATGACACATTCTACTAACACTCTCGAATCAACTTGTGCTCCGTTCCTTCACTAGGGAACCCGACGATCACACCGACAACAAGACGGACAGAAATGAAGCACGGTACCGTCGGTTCTAAACCATTTGGACTCTGCAAAACTTCCTCCCGGAATCCGTGTTTCCAAGCGGCCAGCTAGCAGGTCAGCCGTTTGGTTGGTACTGGGCACAGCCCGGAGCGGATTACGAGCATCGAAAGTGCGCTTGAAACGCCAGCAACAGAAGTGATAAGATATATCTTAACATCAGCACAAAGTCCTCCGTTATGATAATCCTTTCAGCATGCCCGGTCATCACCTAACCTCGCCGGTGTCTGGGTGCTGTCGGAAAATTCAAACATTTTCAAAGTTAACCCGTATTCGGACCCGTTTCTGTGTGTGTGTGTGTTTGAGTTCTGTTCCATCTCCAAAACCGTTCTTCCATTTCTCTAATCCTAAACCAAAGACACGCACACACAGGAATCATAGGAACATCATCACACCACAACTCTTCCCATGTATGTTTCGTCGCCACGCGGCACAAGTGTTGAAACAGGGAAAATTGCTGATGCATATCGTAATTCTATGTTTTTATAATAAGCTTAATGCGTATTTCATCAACCGCTCGTGTTTCGTCTCACCGAACCCACCTCGCCGCCGTACGCCGTACACGGTCTGCGGTCTTGCAAGGATGAACGAACTTTTTCGTTATAGCACGAACGCGCAGAGCAGTAGAAATGGTTGGCTTAACTGCTTGGCTATCCGACCACCTCCACGCTTAGATTGCTCGATTTCCTTTCGGCATCTTAAGGATGCGTGTGGTGGATGCGTTACGGAGAGTATCATTTGGACGAGCGGTACGATAATGATACTAACATTGGTGGAGAAGGAGTATCCGATTGTCACTTTAAAGGAACTTCCATACGTGGGGTGGCAACCATTTGCCAGCTGTTACCGAACGATTTGGGAATCGCAACATTGGTGTAACAGGTTTAAATTGGCAACAGAAAACTGCCAAACAGTATACCCGCCCATAATCGAACGAATTGAATTGCAAAATCGATTCGCATGAGAATGGAAAATTATGCGCTAATGTTGTGCTGGCCCGGTTGCAGCATTCGGCAGGGGAGTAAATTGAAAGACCGGAACGTGCAAAATGGCACACGTGGGTACATGTAAATCTGCCACCAGTCCAGTTTGAGTGTTGGCAACCGTATCATTAGCGGTTGACTTCTTTCGAGCTTGTGCCTGTGCCGTTTTGCGAAATCGGCGAACAAATGCCATCAAAACATCGTCATCCGGCACGTCCGTAGTTGGAAGCGAGCAAGGGAAAGGAAGGAATTGTGCGAGGACCCGTTCTATTAATCAATGCCACCTGGCTGACAGAGGTTGTTCGCGAACGCTCCAAGCAGGCGCACATCTTCCAGAACGAATGAACCCGACCGACGTGATGACTGAGTAGAGCTGGACGAATTTATCATCGGGCTGGACAGTAAAGTTGGGGCAACTTGTAATACGTGATATCTTTATTTATGCGCCATTCGCACCATGCTTCTCGCATCACCCCTAATGGAGTCCGACACCTACCTTGGCCGACGCGCAAGATGCTGCGCGATGAGCGAATGTGACGCTCGGACGTCTTCCATCAAACATTCGTATCATTTAGCAAGCGAGAACACACACACACACACCGACTCACTCAAAAGACAAAAAAGGGTACCAAATTTTGGAAGGAAACACTCCCACTCTCCGGCAATGGCCACGTGACGGCATGAAATCGGGTGAGCCTTTCCGGTTGGAGATGAACGGAATGGCGCTCGGAACTTCGGAATTAGATCACGTTTTGGCGTTCTTCGGGGTACGGTAGTTGGCTTCCATTTTGCGACCTTCCCCGGTTTACTGTGCACGTGTACACGGTAGCGTTCGACCCTCGATAGAAAAGGGTACGCCCGGAGAAGATGCGTTGAAAAGAAGACTTTCACCGTGCTGTCTGGTAAAGATTTCGATCGATCGCACCTGGGAGAGTAGTGCTGCTGGTGGACCTATTAACGGCGCTAGCTTTGATTAGGATAGTCAACAAAGTAATTAGTAACAGCTGGCACGCAGTGAGCAGTGTGTTTTATCCATACTAGAAGCGGTATATAGGAGGATTCTAGTATAGTTTTTTTCTATATTAAAGTTTTTTGATTTTTCCATACACAACGGAAAAGTAAATTAAAGCCATAGTAGCACCTGAACTATAAAACACCATGCGTCTCCACCACAAACACCAGGCGCCTCCATTGAACGTTATTTGGCTTCGAGTAGAATGAAACTAAACAAGTGTAACATTCATTGTTTGAAGTAATGTTTTATTACTGTTTCTATTAAATTCCCTGGAATTTATTATTCTGTACGACTGCACTCATTGAGTTAATTTTTAATAAACTTCACAAATCAAACCTCCTTGTTTATTTACATGCATTGCATAATGAGGTTGAAATAAATTTAAATTTTACATCGCTCTTTGACAGCTCCAACAGACAAGCTGGCTTCGCAAACAATACCACCAATGCAACAATGGTCTGGGTAATATGTGCGTAACATAATAAGCAATCAATACACACCAGCCAACTCTGAGAACAAGCTGATCGTATGATTTCGCAGCTCGCTTTCCTTCATAATGCGTCCCCGCTCCAGTAAACCATATGATCCGGAAACCACAAACACCTCACCAGGTACGTCAGTTGTATCTTCATTGAATTCCACCCGTTCGGCAGGATCCATCCCTGTCCGATGGTTCGATATCGTTCGACAGTGGAACAAAGAAACCCGAATCATACTTGTGGTACATATCGGCCTAGCCTGCCGGCACCCTTAATCAACGTTCATCGTGACAACCACACCCGTGCCATTACCCTAGCCATTATCTGCCGAACGGCACGTATACATGCTCAGCTTCTTGGTCAGCCGAACCCTCGGGGCCTCCTGTCTGTGACGGCGTGTTTCAAGTGAAACCGCTCGAGACTCAAGATTCCACTCACAAAAGCAATCGGAAATTTATTGCCTATCATTTCCATCAGATGACAAACAACGACAATCGTACCGGGTCCCATCCAAACCCGACATGGCGAGTTGATATTCTCGTGCAAGTGCACGAGAACACTACTCTTCGACGGCTGTACGGACAGCCCGGGCCGGACTCTTTCCGGGATACGGGCTACAGCATAACCTCAACAATCAATGAAATCTTTCAACCGTTCAACCAATCTCCCCGGCCGCGTCTCGGTGTTACGAGAGCGAACCCGACAAATAGGTCGTTTCTGTTTCTGTTCCTCCATCTTGGAAGGTCCCCTTTTGCATACCCGTACCTGCCGGTGCGTGGTCATTTCAACCCCGGGACGGTACTTATTTATGGACACTTCATTCATACGATAGTCACACCTTCTTCCCATTTTGCGGAACGGAACTAGAAAGTTTTGTTGTCCCATAAAATACACTCCAAGTCATTTGGAGCGATTTGGGCGATTCCCAGATTGCACGAATGCTGCCCGGGTTCTCCGAGGTGTTGAGGATGGAAGCATGGTGCTAAAGAAGCAACAAACAAATGATGGTCGATTGTTCATCTTTACCGAATGGTGCCCGACGTCCAAATGGACATCTAACCGCCCGTTAGGTTCAGGTGTTAGGAACATTCACCATCCAACAATCGGTTGGTACGCACGATAGGCAACGCTCACACTCTCGCCACTCAGGCACCCATTACACAGACTGCTCGGAAGTTTCCTAATAATGATGCTGCTAGTGTTCCGAGGACGGTGTTTGGGCTTCGTTTTCTAATCGCCCAATTTAGCGTCGGGCGTCTTTGCGCTCGGGAAACCACCATACGTGAAGAACGGCACCTTAATTTTGCGGTCACTTGACCAACGCACCCGAGCGTGACTTATGCTAGCGGTGGCACCATCCTGATCCGGTGATGGCGTGCAATTTAACCATCCAATTAAACCCAAAACCAACGCAGATGATGATGACGCCCGAGCGTTGGCCGGCTGCACAGCAAAGTGGGCAACTGAAGGACGCATAAAGCCACAACAACGCAGTCATCCGCAGAACTGCGCTGGGCCGGCAAGCGCAAACGGGAAGAAAATTAAATTTAATGTAAAATCCTGCAGTGCAAATAATTAAAGAAAAAACAAAACTTCAACCTTCGCCCGGTGGCCAGACGTTAACTATGTGCTTATGATTCCATTAAAAATTATGGCAGTTTTCCTCGCGGCTGGGGTTTCAGTTTCCACCGCTTCATTCCTTTTTTGCCACCCGGAGGGGCTCTCTAACCTTCGAGGTGATTTTGCATTTTATTTTGGCTGAATGTGTGTGTGTTTTTTCCTACTCATTTTGCTAGCGGCGGCCAAGCATTTTATCATCAATGGCCCTTAATCCTAGCTAACAGTTCTGGGAAAGAGCAATCATCACGTTGGCCCGGCTGGGAGATCATAAAGTGGTCGTTCTGTACAAAAAATAAAAAATAAAAACCCATACACCACAACCAAGCTCTTGACCACTGAGCATGCTTGGTGGTATCATGCTTTGTTGGTTAGCTCTCGGCATACTCCGTCGATGGTTAGCTATGACGGCAAGAGGAAAGAAAATTACGGAACCAAATGGCCCCCGCAAAAACTCCAGAAGCTAAATGTTGAGCAATCATTAAAATTAAGAAGTACCAGCAAATTTTTTTCTGCTCTCCCTTCTTCATTGTCGCTTTGTTTCACACCCGAGGAGCAATTTAGCATTTCAATGGTCCCGCTAACTGTTGATAGCTCTTCTGGTTGGGTCTGGAGCGTAGAAGGACATCAAAACTGCCTTGCTGAGCATGTTATTACTGCTGACATGAATAATAACAACAAAAAAAGACTTTCAATATTATGTTTACTATTTATTTTAATTAATTTTCCTCGGTATATAACTCCAGTTTTGTAAAAATTGCTTATCCATTAGAATTCATCACAGAAGATGGATCGCAACTAAATTATCGGAATGCAAAGAATAAACTGTACCCAGAGGAACATTTGCAAACAACAACTCACAGCCGTTGAACTCTTCCCGTGCCAGCTTGCCCGAACACGTTGGATCTTAAATTGTAAATAACTCCATTTGCTGTTCCATCACGCCCCGAAAAACTCCCCAAGGCAATAATGCTATAGAACCAGAGAGAGAGAGAGAGAGAGAGAGAGAGAGAAAGAGTGCGCGAGTGGTAAGAAATTTTGACACTCACATAAATTCACTTTTCCCCCATACTGCTGGCAAAACTTTCTATCAAATTAATGCTCTGCTCTATCACCATTACTCTAGCTCGATGTACACGCAACGTGTTGATATTGCGAATTAAAAGAAATTAAATTTATTTCCAGGTAGATTTATTATATCCCACCGTTCCATCATGCCGCACGTTTGATCTGTGCTCAGGGAATCCCACAGTCCGGAATCCATCCTCGAGCAACAACACTCAAGTGCCTGGTTTATCTAGCTATCAGCTTCGCCGGGCTCAGGGTGGCAGGGTGAATCGACTCGTTCCAGTGGAAAGATATTCTTCTCGCCCACGAGTAAAGGATTGACTGCCGCATGTTCTGAACAGCAGCAGCAGCAGCAGCAGTCAGTCAACAGGCAGCATTCATTATCTAATATCCTTCCGATTCATCTTTCCACCGTTTGGGGTGAAGTTGGTACTGGCGAACTGGATTCTGGTGGATGAGCGAGTACCAACACGTTATCTACCCAACCAGACGGGAGTAATCGTCGGACGTCTGGATGGTGGTGGCAACAGTTCCAAGCCAGCGAAGAATTTCCCTACCCTACGGGCGGGAGATTAATTTCGTGCTTTGCCTACGAATGGAATAGTGTTACATTTTTCATTTTAATTATTCTCACTGATTAATTAATAAGGTACGTTTGGCACGAGCATCAGACTGCTGGGCGAATCTTGGAGCTGTACCATTGTTGACCCAATTCCAGCGTGGACCATTTTCATTTCCGATCAGTATAATCGGTATTGTAGTATTGAATACATTGTTTTCCTCTCCAACAGTTTTACTACATTATATTGTTTTTAAACTTACAAGAGAACCTTTGGAAAATATTTGGAAACTTCGATTATTATAAGTTTATAAGTTTAGCCTATAACATTTTATAAGATTAACCTGGCTGACTTTGAATGTTTGTCGATGCTATTAATTTGAGTCCCTTCATAGTTTGCAATGTTCTTCAGTCAGTTGCAGAGTTTTCACAGGGACCCTCGTCCACAAGATTCCTTCAATGTACTAGCCTCCTTGGTGTACTAGCACTTCGCACAACTCGAAACATCTGGTCACGCAATCTCGCATGTTAGCAGGGCTTCTCCTTCCATAAAATAAGTCCTTGCCAACACACCCTTCTAGATCTGGCGCTCCGGATTATACTGAACTCACTAAGGAGACGCTGCAGTTCTAGTTTTGATCTTCTCCTCTAAAGATCGTCTCCCTGTATATCACCGAAGATTGACCTCAGTCGCCTTCAAACAGTATAAGTCTGAGATTTGCTAGTTTCAGTTTGACACAAAGTTTTTACATCTTCGTCGCATTAGATGGCTTGATTATACTCGTTCAAAACCTTGTCAAAGACAAAATCTAAAATTCTAAAACTAAATGTCTTCAAACTAATGTGTGCTTCAGTTATTTGAGTGATCTTGGCTGATCAGCTTGGTGATCACCAGAAATCCCAAACGAGTCCGCATTACCCTTTTGCTGATTGCAAAACCACTGAGTAAAATTGCTCGATGGCACGGTTTAGATAGTTCCTTCTCATGCGCTAGTCTTTATCCAGATGTAATAAAATTCGCAGTTATCTCACAGGGTTTACAAAAGCAAATCAATTAATTTACGAACAAAGATGTTAAATTTTATTAGTGCATAAAGACAATATTTTTTGTTCGTCTTTGTGGCAACAAACTTCAACAAAAATCCTTGAAAATCATATGCAAAACCTTGCGTTTTGTATTAGTATATTATTGCTTATCTCATAACAAAAAAATTATCCCCAATCCTCTGTTCATCTTATGTCACAAATTGTTACGTTGGAAGGCACACCCTTGCGACGATGCTCTAGAAAACGACTACTCTTCCATATAAACTTGGCCTACTGACGTCTATGTCCCGAACTTCATGGCACTAATGAGCCATGAGTACAAAAAAGCTACGTAGAATTTATTTTAATTTTTCAACAAAAATTAACTGAATTATCGATTCGATGTTAACATCAAGCTGCATTCCATCCCATCAATTACATTGCTGCCTGCTTAACATAATGCCCCATACCAGCACGGAATTTAAACACAGAAGTAATCCATGTCACGAATAGTAAACAGAAAGTGGTTCCATGTTTTGCAATTCGCACAAACCCATCCGCTCCTGTGGCGGTCTCGCACTGTGTTCGTGCAATTCGCACAATATGGAGCACGGTTTTGATAAATCAATGTCCAGGTATGATTGATGTGGTTTTCATCGTACAAAAATTGTTTTACGCTGATTGTTTACCGCCTGCCCCAATGAATGTCCATCATTAGTATTCACGTACGAACGGTATGGTTGGTAACTTTTTTTTTGTTTTGAATTGTCATTGTTGTTGATTCATTTGCAAAACCACAAGCACATACTCGTGATGGTGTCTGCAACGACGACGAGCAGTTGTAATCCCGCCTTGTGAACAAACCAGAATGAACAAAAACAGAAATCAATTTGATAACACTTTTTGTTTGTGTTGTTTAGCCAGTCCAATATGTCTGCTCCGGAGCATGCTACTGCGAGCGCATACTCGGGATATTGGTTTGATGAATGTAGTTTGATGAATCGATAGCTGGATTGGTCAGTCAATCATATTTGTTGACAGGAGAGATGATGGCGTACATCGCGTTATCGCTAAGGGCGTATTTTTAATCAACACCACCAAAAATAACCACCAACGGACGGTACGGTACTTCGACACCGGCAGCCATGCCACTTATCCGACCTATAATGGATGGAACTGTACGCAGACGGGTTTGCCCGGATGGCACATGCTAATTTTCGAATGCGTGTAACACATTGTAATTATATTGTTCCATAATGCCTTAGCGCATTAAATACACGTTTCCGGCGGGCTGCTCCATTTATGGAGATCGGATTTTCCACTCTGCCAAATGATATTGGTGCCTCCGTTTGGGGCAGAGCTCGTTTTACATCGCTTCCTAGGTGCATCGGGCTACATATGGTAAGCTGTCGATGCTCTCCACAGGCTGGCTGGCTGGCTGGCTGGCTGGTTTGTGCAATACACAACTCATAAACACTCAATCCATTAGCGGAGCCCAACGTTAGTCGAATCGGTTTGACTACGTGCGCCATCCGAGGGAAAGCTTTCGGAACAATGTGTGTTTGTGTGTGTGTGTGAAAGCAAATTTGCATAACTAGCAGGCGCACCACTCCATGTGCTGAAATTCGCGTGAGATGACAACAAAATCAACCACCTCCCACGGTATAGAGTGGTTCGGCGGCGACCTAAGGCTACCAATATATGGATTAGACATTAGCCCGCTAGCAATCTAATTTATCAACCATTGGGACGAAATGCGATTAGCTTCACGGCTGGAAACGCCTCATTCCGTTGGGTAGTCGTTAGACATTGCCACCGTGCATCCTTTTTCGGTGTAATAAATTTGCATCTTCTCGTTTTGGCGGACCTTTGTGGTTGCCTTTCTTGTTCGCGAAGGCACGCTTCGCTACTTGAGATGGTTGGTGCGCTAAATTGAAAACCTCCACTATATTCCGATAAGCGATTCCCACCACTCTTGTGCACTACGTGAGCGTGTATGCATGTCCCCCCAACTGTACCAATGGGTGGGATAAAAAGAAAATGATTTCGAAAACCACTTCCCGTACCGCCTGCATGGGCGCAATAAATCAAATCAATGAAGCATAAATATTACATTACCATCGCCCGTCCAAGAAACATCGTCAGTGCAATTGTGCATTGCGATTGTGTGAGAGCCTCGTTCCACCCGTGGTTTGACCAGAAGCCGAATGTCGCTCTGGGCGCCTGCGGAGAACCGCCGCAGGACAAAGTTTTGGACGTACGCCAAAGTTGAATAATAACGCAATTTGATGACGATAATATTGCTCACGATTTCCGGCATCGGCAAGTGGTTTCCATTACTTTCCGTTTCGCCCACCCGTTTCCCGAAAAACTCACGTCACTGGGGCAAATGGGAAAGATTCGTGTTTTCCGGTGCGGATTAAAGTTCCTGCCCACGTTGCACACTTCATCATGATCTGCTATTGGTCGGAAGATCGTTTGTCGCCGTGACGGTGGTTTGACTGTTAAGTATTCACTTTGTCGGAATCGGCACACAAATGAATTGCGTCGCGTGTGACGACGTGGCTAGTGGATTGCAGCATTTCAGGGGTTTATGTATGCTTGAAGATCTATCCTGGGTGTACGAAGCTTTGGAAATATTACGTGCGGTAATAATACGTTAAAACCAAGTAAGCTGTTCTTTTATAGCCTTTTTATTTTTTTTCGTTTCCCAAACATTCCAATCACAATTCCCATACGATGGTTTTTCTAATTTTATCCTTCATTTAATCCAGTGTATTATTTAAAAATGAAACTCCCGGAACGCACTCGGCATTCAATCAGCTTTTAGCTAATTTATACATTCCCACACAAACGCCGAGTGCACATCGGACATTCGAAAAAGGCGAAAACTTTCCCCATTCACCAAAACGTAGGAATTTGTGGCCTTACGATAACGTTTGACAATGCTGCATTCCGACGTACGCTGGGCGACGGTGGCCGTGTCCCTACATCGCCGTCCGCGGCAACATTCCAGAAGCAATTATCGCCGGGCGCCACGCTCAATCGTCTTTCGCCGCACCAAAACGGTAGTTAAATTTAATGGAATCCTTCGCGCGAGCAGCATCCCCGGTGCCTTCGGATCCTTCGCATTGCTGCGAACGGGGCAAACAAAACCTTCCTGCCTGTTGGATCGGGCGCGCGCACACGACGAAGACAATCGCGGACGAAGGGTGTCGGTGTGCGGGACCGTCCATTCCACCAGCTAGATGGCATACAGCCGGCTCGGCTGTCTGGCGGCCTGTGACGGACATTAAACGAAATTCCTCAGCCGTATAATTTTAATTATTGTAAGATAAACATTAATTAGTTTCCATTTCAATTTCGATGTTATTCCTTCGAGTCTCATGTTTCTTTGAACGATGCCCGGAATGGAGTGGAGTGAAGGAGACCGCTTCGAACGACTGACACACAGACAACCAATTTGTGCTGTTCTTGTACGGTGCGAGAACTGGGACCGTGCCGTAGGAGATTAAGCGGTGAATTTTCGCAGTATATTCGACGGCTGGCTGCTGATATACAATGCCGAAGAATGTAGTCATGTGAGACAAGTGTGTGTTTGTGTCGATATCTTTACCTGATTTTAATTGTGATCCCAATCAATTTAACTATGGTTGTAAAAATAATACAACTTGAGTGCTGCTTAACGATATGTGCTTTAACCGCCTGCAAGGTATGCAATAGGCATGACACGACCATAAATGACAGATAAAGCTTTCTATGGTTGTTAGTGCAATTGTTTTTTATTTATGCTTTTTATGTTATAAAAGACATGTTTAAACATTTCTAGTTCAATTAAGTGTAAATCCGAGAATACTCTGGTAGATGATGAACATGTTAGAACGCGACTTGCATGACAGGTAAAAGGATTTTTTTCAATTTCTGTTTCCCATCTATGCTCCTAATTTTCGTGCAAACCTTTATCCTTTTAATTGTTTATTTTTTCGTTTTCAATACACTTTGTTGATGGAACCAGTTGACCGAATAAATTGAATTTTCCTGAACTCCGTTGTGACTCCAGCAATAGACAACAGAACAACGGAACAAATCCAAACTTTCCAGCCAACATGGGGGGAAACCCTTATTGGATCATTCTTTTTTGTCTCTATAGTTTTTAGTCTTTCAAACCACATATATGTATGTAAATCAAAGCAAAAAACGACCCAGCTCACAATTGTTCATTAAAATACTTCACAACAAAAGTCTATCCCTCGTTCATCCCATTAAACTTCTAATCTGGTTTGAAGTTTTTTGTGGCTGCTCCATAAACCGCTTCCAAAACAGCAGCATAATGTTTTACAATGTTAAGCCAAACCACTGTCGATGATGTCCCAACACACACACACAAAAGAGGTATCCGATAAAAAAACCTTCCAATTCAATGCTTCAGTTTTGTCCCGCTGGCAGATTTACCGCACCTTGGCTCCCCCCAAAAGTGTGTCTCCTTCCGTTCCTAGCCGATGGTGGGAAATTATTCTTGCAAAATAAATCCTTCCCGTGCAGCCGGTTCGGTCGGTGGTCGATTGCGTAACGGATTCCGCACCAAAACCACAGCGTGCGGATTTGAATCTTAATCCGAAAAGGCTATATTTGTTTTGTGGCAAACAACGGAACCGTGTCGTCATCACGCTGACGGCGCTGGTGGCACACCGAAAAAGCGGTGAGATCGTTTACGTGCGAATACGTGCCTTTTTTTATTTTTAACATTTTTTTTTGTTCCTCTCCTTAACCACAACACATCAAACGTTTGCGTTCGTTTTTGGGGTTGAACAAACCGAATTGTTCGTGGAGAAAAAAAAAGCACGTGGTTCCTCCTATTTTCCTTCCACTCTCTCTCTCTCTCTCGCTCACTCTCTTTTATAGCGGGAAAAGCTCATGACTAAAAAAAAATCCATCCCCAGTGCATGCGTGGTGCAAGCGCAACCGAAAACAAATATTTTGTTCAAAGTTTTCCACCCAAAACAATGGTGGTCCGCTGATGAACAGTAGCATGGATGGAGGATTGCTGGAAGAGGGAGAAGGGGGTAGGAGGAGGAGAACAAAAAGCATTCCACCTTGCCGTCATGGCTTTATCGGGCTAGTTCATTGCTGGAAACTGCACGCGCGCTGATGCTAGGCTAGGCTGCTGACAGCAGATCCGCACGGTATCTCACGTACAGTCAGTCAGTCGACCGATATACGGGTAGATGATGTCCGCACCACGTACCCTTATATGTGTGGGTATGTGTATGTGTGTTTGAGTGTGGTGAGTGAGACAATAAATTTGTGGCATCTTTTCGAACCGATCACGTTTTCCGGTTGAATGGTACGTTGCAATTTTTCCACCCACATCCACAATACGGCTAGCAAAACGCGTCAAAAATGCACTCGATGGTGGTATGCTGGCGTAGAGTGGTTCAGGTGGAAAAATAAACTTGATTCCGTACGGACGAATAAACGTTCTTTTAGTGATATTTATTTGGTCACAATAACAACGAAAAAAAAAACAGAACCGTTTCGTGTTGAAGAATCTCTTCTTCCATTGTGCACTGGGCGCCATGTTTACAGGATAGGAAAGTTATTTTTTCACTATACTAAATATTGATGTAAATTTCATTATGTAAAGATGCTGAAAGAATTCACATTAAATTTGCTACTATTTACCCAACTTCAAATATAGTTTGTTTGTGTGTGTTTTATTGACTCTCTCGTCTGTTCACCAATTCGTCCCTGTTTCAATGTTCAACAAAGCAAACAAACCAACATCCCCATGTGGGATAAACTTACGCTGTTTTGGATTACAATCACCTGCATTTTCACAGGCACACCACGATTCCCAGAGTGTCGGCCTCAAAATCGACGTGCAGTGCATCAATTTTCGGCCAAACCATAATAGTACCGGAGTACATCGTCGGTACATCGGTCCATCCATAACCTACCCTAATTCCGGTAATGATATTCGGGATTTCCTCTTCGTGGGGAAGTGCAAAAAAGCCACACGAATGACGGTACAAATGGGTGTTTCCCACCCATCTGTGTGGGTGTGTTTGCTCTAGGACGTTTATTTAACAATTCACCGAACGGCCACAAATCTCAGAATAAACATGACACAATTAATGGATCACTGATTTTACCGTGCATTTGCTTCCTACCGATGTGGGTATTGGGATTGATGGTGAGGTGACGAAAAAAAAAAAAACACCTACAGGATAATAAAAAAAACAACAAATTCCCAAAGAGATAGACCACTGCATCGGTGCCATTGGAATAATGCTATCCCACCCACCCAACAAAAACCGGTCGGTGGCTTGTGGTGGGCACCGCTTTCGTTCCCAATGTGGCGCATAACAAGGATTGAGTGCGCCATGATGGGCAAGGGCGGACACATTTTGCATCGACCGGGCGCATCATACGACAGATTCGCGACGCCTTCGGTATGGTTCACTTCACTACGGTTCGCTGCACGGCGAATGCACAATTGATGGCAAAGAAAACCACACATTACTCTCACCCTTCGCTTCGGTTGTTTTCCCACCACGTCGTCTACCGCCGCATGTTCCAACGCAATACGTAGGGTGCGTAGGTGCACTAGCGCTGATAGCAACATCAGCAACGCGCCGGTTCGCTTCGTCAGCATTACGTACGCATCTAACCTGCCGCACTGGCAGCCGACCTTAGCGAGGTCGGCCATCGATTTGTCTTCGGCTGCACTTGGACGATGGAATTGGGGATAAATTTTGTAATTACAGCATCCAGCTCCAGTAAGCTACTGTCACTGTACTGCTGGTGGATGTGCGGGGAAGGGATTGGTTTTGTGCGCATCGTCATCGTAAACTAGTGTGAAACAACGGCGGTAACGACCTGGATGCACATTAGCATAATGTCGGACCGGGAGCTTTTCCGAGAGCGATCGGAACGCTTTGCATGCGTAGCGGTAGAAGCATTGCATTTAGAACACTTGCGAAACAACATGCCAGTGGAAGTGTGTGTTTTAAGTATATTTCTACATGTCGGGTTGTTTGGAGTGAGAAGGGAAGGTTTTCGGTAAATGAATTTAAACAAATTAAAGCTGTATTTATCATAGTAACCAAGATTCCCACCCTTTTAAACAATTTAAAAATATATATCAAATGTTGCCGTTTACAAATGTGAATCAAATGTTATTACTACGTGTTATATAATCTATGAATCGCCATTTATATTTTAATACACAATCCCAAAGGTACCAGTAGTGATGCAATAATTAGCATAGAGACAATGTAAAGTTATTGCTAGGTTTTTAGATGTATAGTATTTATGTTTTGAGGAAAAGAAGGTTTTATTTTCAAATCTTAATAAAACCCTAAATGATTTCATTCACCAAAAATAAATAATGAAAACCAACCCCAATCAAAATGATCCAGTATTCTATCTATTTAAGCTACACTTTATTTATGTTGACTTAATTTCGTCTAGAATATGACGAATAAATTCAAATTCATTCAAATTTATCCTCCTTCCTTATAAATCCTCCTTTACTTATAACACGCTATACGCTGCTGTTCAACTAAACTAACCTCAAAAATCATTAGTACAGTAGCATACAAATCTGATATCGTCCAATATAACATATTTATTGCCTAAACCATCTGATTGATTAAATCTAATAGCGTCATCTAAGTGGCATCAAATAAAACATTTGTCCTCTTTTATCTATCTGTGAGGGAATCCGGTGGTGTGTTGAAGGACTTCAGCTTCCGGAGCCTTCCCTTATTTATCCAATGTCTTCTTCTTCTTCTTCGTTGGCGTAACGATCTATTAGATCATGCCGGCCATTTCTGGCTTACATATGACCCTTTGGCCTATTCCTTTCCGGCTATCATGAGTTACATGAGTTCTTCCGGGGACATTAATCTGAAAGTGTGAATCGTGAATTCTTCCTAAAATTTTGAGGTTAATTAGCCGTTTAGCTGCAACTGTTTGTGGTGTCTATAATGGCGAATTGGTATATGGTAAATAAAAAAAAGCGATAAATATGTACAAAAATGGTCTGAAGTTGGGTAACTTAATTAAATTTCTGCTTATTCGAATTTTATATGGTTTCAATGCTTTTGCGATTTACACCGCAAAGAAATGCATGGCATTAATTTTAAAATCTGATGAAATCCAGCTAAATGAGGCAGTCTGTTTGAATATTTTTTGCAGCTGGCAAGAAATTAGGTCACTAAAGTATTTAAAGATATGTAGAAGAGCATATAAAAGTGTATATTAGTAGCAGTACGTTCAATGTATTTGGAATTTAATAGAGGAGGTATTTAATTCCACTACCACCACTATTGGCTCATTTAACTTACCTTACTAATATTGTTGGCTTAAATTTGTATTTAAAAAAAGAAGAATGAAAATATTAAACATCATAATAATTGAAATAACTAGCCATTCCTTGGGGCTGATCAATTATTAATCATGGATTATTCAATTATACAGGAAGTGCATGTACCCGTCACATCAAATAACGCAATGTCCCAAGTGTTTCAATTCGTATATAAACTCTTTAAAAAGTTCGTAACACAATCATGTACCGTAACCAATTGAATTGCCCTGCCTTAATGGATGCAAGGACAAATCCAACTGCAATCCAAAGCTTCGGTAGCAAATCTCGCACGGAATTGAAGAATTCCTTCCCAAACCGAGCATGGGTAGACAAATTCGACACCCTCTCCGTCCGGTACGATCTCAACGGTGAATCTCGGTATCTTTCAAGAAACATGAGTCCATTATTCCCAGGTGGTAAATCAAACTGCAGCAGCAGTAGCACCAGGTCATCCCCAACGATGTCCATCCAAGACATGAGTGAGCACGTAAATTCGATTTTCTGTACGCTACCAACGGTGGCTCTAAAAATCGTACAGCAACATACAGGACGTCACTATCTGTGGTCGATGCCAATGGACGATGAAAGTCATCGACACTCGGACATCGGAACGGAATGGCTCCGTCGGAGTTACACTGCTCGGTACGGGAACCATCCCAAGACGTTGAGGGAGCCATGCATTCATCTCGTCAGCCATCTTATGTGTGTGAGTGGAGGCCAGTGAAGAATTACGAGCAGCATGGATGGAAGGATGCATACAAGTAATATACCAGAGTACCATCAGCAACGGTTTGGTTCGTTTCCATCTCAGATTCATGGCATCGTTGGAAGGGCTCGATAATCATAAAGAATGGCTCGGAGAGCTATTCAAACTTCTTTTTTTATGAAGATAATGTTGCCCCGTATCCGAAGCTCACTGGCTCAGATTCCCGGTGCATATGGTACGGTGCCGCACACGTGTGCATTCCATTACGGAGCGAACCAATCCTGGCATGCATTCCGGACGCTATGCTACCTGGACGGCTGTATGTTTTGTAAATTTCCATTCACCTGCCTCATCCTGTTCGTTTTGTTGGAGGAAGAGAAACAAAATTTAGTTTCCCCCTTTTCCACCAGTGTCACCGAGTGGCATGGAGTTGGCTGATCCCCGGGTTCATGGTGCTCTAACCGTCACTACCGTATGGTCCCTCACAAGTGGAACTAAGCGACCCTAGACAAATTAAATGATTTTCAACATAATCTTCTTCGACGTCGGCTTTTGGCCGTCGGTTACGTGTATCTTAATCCACAGCAATGGAAACAGCAGCAGCAGCAGCAGCAGCAGTAACACACAACTCCAATGGCACTCACTACCAACCGGTGAAGGACACCCGGGAACCATCGATCTGAGATAGTCGAGCTTTTAGACGCTCGGTTGCAACCCTGGCCCTATCGGGCTTAGGGTTGGCCCTCCCCGGGGAGGAGGAAAAGCATTAGCAGTTTTGTGTCTTTATTTTCATTTTCCACTTGATTAAAGAACGTGCCAGCTGTGTTACCGCACTTGAGTGTGTACGGGCGGGATAGCCGTACGCTAGGTGGCGATTTAATCGCCAACGATGCAACAAATAAGTGCAACTCCCCGGTACGACACGGCACCGGATTAAGCGGAGCGATGTTGCAAAGTTTACGCTAAAGCCGTGGCCCAAGTGCGCCCAGCGGTAGCTTACGAATGGGGTGGCGTACGGCGATGATGTTAATGAACAGTGATGTGAGCGCACTTGCCCGAGATGAACTATGGCCATCGGTCACGAGCGCACTAAATTTTGTGGAACATCAACATAAAGTGGAACCTGGTTTTTAGGACTAGACGTGCGGTGCTGATAGTTTGAAGGTTTACCCCGCAGATGATAACAAATGTGAAACACAGCAGTGAACGGCACCGTAATTAGTAAACTGTAATGTTTTATAGCGCGATACCAATTCACTGTTATAACCTTGCATCATCAGAATAAAATTTGTCTACTTTTCGAACCGAACATTCAACCATAACTTAAGGTTGTTTTACAACTATATCTTATATTCTGAAGCTCAAAGTCCTGAAAGAATTTTCTTTGAAATTTTGGAGGAATTTAGGAGTGGCAAGGCAACATCCATTTTTTAGACAATATAGATTATTTTTGACCGCCTCTTCCAATTACTGTAAATAATTTTCTAATAACAATTTTTACATTAAGGAGAATGAATATCATTTCACTTCTTGTTTAAAATATTATTTAATATATAACTAATTATAAATGCTCATCAATGTCGATCATCCTTCGTTATTTGTAATGTCTAATCGCATTACAACATATTTTACTTTAGTAATCACCACAAATTCCAGTGAAACAATTCCTATGCGCTGATCTTCAATTATAGAAGGAGATTATTCGGGAATATGCTGTAGGAATTATCAACGTAGGAATAAGCTGACGCTTATTCATATCTTACACCAAATCCGTTTACACCAAATCCTCGACGTCACATTATTTTACGCTTGATCTTTAACTGCAATTATTGCTGCATTTTAGACCTCTTCTACAGTTGAGTGGCCAAAACTAGACATTCTTTTTGACACAGAGGGTTTCGCCAAAGGCAAGAAAACACTTCAAATATCTGACTATCTTTATCTCAGGGTAATGTCATAGTACTTCATGATATTATCACTATGTCGTAGAACTATCAGTTACAAATAATTTCTCCCAGTTAGCATACTGCTCCCACAAATCCACTAAATGAAAAAATAAAACTATTAATTACAAAATGTTAACAATCCCTTATGTACAAGAGTATTGATACAATTGTCAATGTATAGATTGATATCTCAAGATGGCTAGACATTAGCATAAAAATCTAAACAATATTAATTAAATGTTTAAAACGGTTGAGAGAATGTGTTTCAGAAATATCTCATAGTGTGTTTCGCTGCAGAAGATGATAGAAAACAGCACAAGAAGAGGGTCAAATTATTCTTGTGTTTGTCCATAAAAGTAAATAAAATAATTATCAATTAAATAGTTTCCTATTTCTTGTGTTCCAAAATGTATACATTATGGAATGTCAATCACACTTGAAAGAAGAAATTTTGTTAAGGAGGCCTTTTTGTTTGATCTTTCTTCCTTTCTACTCATATACTTAAAATTTACTTTCTTTATAAACAACTAAAATAGCAAAACATAAAACTTATCCTTACTAGCCTTCTTATCTTTAAATAATTCCCATTCTATTTTTTCCACGTGAAGTTAAAACATTTCCTTTGTTTTCTTTACCCTTTTCAAACTCCACCGGAGCCTCCCGTTGAGTTCCGTTCCCCTGGCTCGGAATTGTTCACTTCTGGGGATCCAAAAACTTACGCCTGCCCCTAGAAATTACTCAGCTTGGTGATTGATTTCTTTAATCTACGTTGAATTCTACGTTGATTGTTCGTTTACCTGCCCGGCATCCGACCCCTCGCCGGCTTCACTTCGAGCGGAAACATTCAAAACTTTCCACCAGTCCCAACAACTCACCGGCATGCCCAAACGAATGAGTGGGTTTTACCGTCCAACTTCTTCATTTACAATCAATCCCGCGCAACAACATACATCATCTTAATCAAACACAACTGCGCCCGACCCCCGGGCCGGGGGGTTGCCGGCCAGACCGAAGCCTCAGGGAATGGCATTTTTAAACGAAAACTAATTTTGGACTTTTCCACCCACTTTTGGGGCATTCACCAATGAAAAGCATGTGGGAAACGAAGGCAGCAGGCCACAAACAGGTGGAATTGTTTCTTGGGTTGCTGTTTTCCATCGGATTACCCCGATGCCAACCATTCATCTCGTGCTGGTGTCGGTACGGATGGTTAGCAAAGACACGTGCCACCGTCTCTCTCCGCTCGCTGTACGAAGAAGCTCCCCATCAGCACATGTCGCTTGATCTTACGGATGAAAAGTTGCTCCGTCCCAGAGCAGCGCTCCAAATTCTTACTCAACAATTGTTTAATTTAATTATTCAACCATAATACACCGCAATCATACCCGGTTAGTACGAAACCGAACTGCCCGATCCAGCGCGATCCCCACGAGAGATGGGGATGATGATGGTTGCATTCGGAAAGCTTCTCCGCTTTCTTCGCTTGCTTCTTCGTTAGCGGTTCCTTTCACTGGGAGCACACGCTCCGGAAGGAAATCAGTTGTTGCTTACACTTGCCAGCGACCTAACCTTGTGCCGGCGGTTCCACGGGAAACCATTTCGAAAGACAAACTTTTCCCAAGAACGCACCCAAACTGGCACCCGCAGCAGCAAAATGGAAGACGGTTCGGGCGTGCACATTGATAGCAAGAGAAGCGTAACAGCAGAATACGTACAGCTTTGAATGACGCATTCCTGCTCTGGTGGAGATTTTTATCTTTCCGCAGGATTTCGTGTTTTCCTTTCTTCATTGCTTATCTACCAAAAATAACATTCGGTACATTCTCGTACCCCGGCGCCGGATGCCATTGTCAGGGATTAAAATTCAATTACACGGCGAATGTTTTCGTATAAACAGGACGTAAAGAAGCAAATCAGGATATTATTTAAATTAATTAAAAGATTGAGAGTGATATATTTGAATGTTATATTTGGCTAAACGTTCAAGAAACATCCTGCAAACTTAAAAAAAAAACAAGTTATATGAATATTGCTCAAATTGATCTTCAACTTTTTCTTCGTTGCAGAAACTCAATTTCTGCTTCTTCTTCTTTATGTTTCGACGGTCTGTGTAGTCGTGCTGGTCATATAGAAAACATACTAGACTTATTGATACCACGTAGTTGGATACTTACTCCTCACTATGAGGATCGAGGTTCGGATGACATTCTCATCTAACAGAAAACCCTAAAACTGTTGAACATTTACTAAACTAAAAAGGACATTGACTCAATACTCAGTACTCAGATACTCAAATAAAGATATACAGGATATTTTAAGACTATTTAGAAAATTTGAAAGTACAGAATATTATATACGTACGTAAGAAATAATTAAACAGAATTTTAACTAATGTTTCTTCTATATTGATAAAATTTAACGAATTTTTGGGGATATTTGAAAAACTATAATTAAACAATTAAAACAGATTTACAAAAGTTTTGGAAATGGCAAAAATTCGCGTATCTCGTATTCGCGTAACTTCAGAGTCGCGAACCTCAGGAAAGGACTGAATATCAGGAAGCTTGTAAGGGACTACCTGTATTTGATAATAGTTTCTAGGTAAGAAATTATTATAAAATCATATTTATATTCATCTTTAGTATAGACTTTCCGTATTGAATATGTACATTTATCGATATAATGTAATAGATTCAACAAACAAACCCTATTCAAAAAAGCGCAAATCAGCTATTAGCATACTATCAGAATCCCTTAACGTGGCGTTAATAATCTAAAAAGCACTAAAACTGTACGATTGACTGTGAAAAACAACAGCTTCTAGCTAGCTATAACTTCATTAAACGATAAAAATTGTGCTGCTGCAATCCGTGCCTAGATGTTTTCCTATACTTTGGGAATTGGTTTGCATTCTTATTTTCTCGCTCACAAAATCCAATGAATTTCGTTCCGGCGTAGCTGCCGCACGGTACGATCCAGTTTCGCCGATGAATTGTATTTTATTTACCCCTGCGAACACTGCCGATTTTGGCACGAAAACCAATTGAATTGCACTTTTCGTACCGCTTCTAATCGCTTGCACTTTGGGAGGAGAGCTCACAAAACAACAAGAAACCCCGACAGTTTAGACAGACGCGTTGAAAAACCACAGACACATCCTGCTCCATTCGTCCAAAACACGATGGGTAAAAAGAACCACCGAAAAAAAATGGCTCCCAATGACAATGCAAACCATTTTCGCTTCAAACGATAGACCGACGCGATCACGGACGGGTCACTGATGCTTTTGGCTCCGGAAAGAAATGATTGCAAAACCCAAACTGGCCACCAAAGCCCCAAAAAAAGGCCCCGATCCTAGAGACGGTCCCGGTTCGCGCATTCAGACGTCTGACCGATTCCCGAAGACACAAACCAATCCACCAGCCCAGTGCCAATTCGATTGACACGTACATCGGGCCCGTTGCACCGACCCGTACGGAGTCGACTGGTTTGGTTCGCTCACACCGTCCGGACAACGGTGGCTTCACCCGGAACATCAATCAACGTCGTCCCGAAACGTCGGATTTCACGCAGTCCGACGATCCATCAGGTTCTGTGGGTTCCGTGCTGGTGTGAGTGAGCGGTAATTTACGAGAGCCGATGCGTTTTTGGTTGGATGCATTCACGGCTGTAGAATGTGAAGCTACTACGAACGTTCGCGTTTTCCACCCCACGGTTTTCACTCCCCTCAGCCCTGCACACTCCATCCCACCCCATCCCAAAACAAAGGCCAATAAATTAGCTTCCCTTAAAACTAATTATAAATTTAAATAAATAACTTTGCCGCCGGTGGCACACGATGCAATGCACTGGAATTCTGTACCGTTCACTGAACTTTCGGGTGCGAAATGGAGCAGCGTTTGGGACTGGGAATGGTCAAAGTTGTTATATGTATCTTGGAAAAGTTTCACTCGTCTGCTGTAAGTTTTCGCAATGGATTGCAACGAACGAGTTGTTGGTCCAAATGCAAATACTAAGACCGAAATGGTGATGGACGAAAGGTGCCACAGGGGTTCGTTGGTTGCGAAGGGGGGGGTTATCTATCACACCAACAAACAGGGCACACGGTCGGTGGCAACACTCCAATCAGCTTGCGAGCAGGAAAAGTAAAGCAAACGGGTTTATTTAATGCAAACATCCTTTGCATGATGAGCGTATTTCAATTGCTCAGGAAAATGTGTTTAATTTCATTCACGGTACGCTGGTCAATAGCCTTTGAAGCTTGCACATTGATTTAAAATTCGCACTCATTGGTAAGCATTGGAAAATGCTCTGATTTTTAAGTAACTTTTAATCTCGATTGGACATATATTTTAAAGATGTTAATTAACGTTTTAATCAATTATAGGAAGGAATGTTTTGCATTCCACTTGAAGTTGAAGGCTTTAATAATATCTTCTTCTTCTATTTTTTAATCTTTCTGTGATTCTTTTTTCTTTTCCTCTTCTTATACTTCTCGGATTAACAATCTGATTGTTTACTAGACTTTTTGATACCACGTAGTTGAATACTCAGTCCTCACTAAGTAGAGAAGGTCTGAATGGGAATCGATCCTCGGTCGTTTCACGTGCCGATGCCACTATCATCAATCAATCGATGCCTCTGGGCCCTATGAAAATTTCTTCTAAAATCTTAAATATTATGCTTTCTCAAAACACGAAGTGACTGAACTAATTTCCATGCGAAATTCACTCCGACACGATGTGAACGAATCGTCTACAAATTTTCCATTTAAATTTCTATTTGATTTACTATTACTCGGCAAGAATTTGTGGCTTTTTGAATGCCTTGCGATTTGTTAACTTAGAGTCAATAAATTGTTTTAAGCAATACGACCGGGCTATTCCTCATCCACAATTGCTTCTTCTGTCTTTCAAATACCTGTTTACTTTAACTGCTTTGTCATGGGTTGAAGTTAAACAAAAAATGGAGTTCATTAAATACTACAATAATACATTTTCTTTTATAATATATTGATGTATTCTGAATTCTTTTGTTTGTACTTCCAATTACTTTTTTGTGTTTCTTTGTGAATGTGTATACTTTTATCTACAAAACTTGTTACGTTTTTTATTTCAATTTATATCTTCGAAGTTTTTTAAGGTTAAAACCCCTCTTTTCAGTAAATCTATTGCCAAAGTTTCCCACTAAATTAATTTACAAGTGTTGTATGATAGTGGCAGTGGATTTAAAACATGTTTTCCAGTTTACCTAACGTCGCTACTCAAAAAACAATGGACGACGCAAATGAATTTCACTACTCACACTACTGTTTTGGCAGCATCTACTATCGCTTGTTAGTACGGAGGTTCTTCTACTCTTGCTATGTGCATTTTAAGACTCTTTCCAAAATTTCATGTTCTTTTTCTAGCAGCATCAGGTCGTCGACAAGTGTCCGTGTGCGATAGAACACGTTGTAAATTAGCTGCAAATTAATGCTGCACCATGGCGAACGAGCTGCCGGGTGCAAAATTAAAAGAAACATTTAATGACTTCACACACCACACCGTGCACCAACACGTTGCCATCCCCGGCACCCCGGCACGGATGTTCATTTGTTCCAGCCAATCTTCATCGGTCCCATGTGTGCGTGTGCACGGTCTCGCTGATCGGTCCTGGGTTGCGGACTGGTGGCCAATTTTGTTTTGTAGCCTTTTGCTCGCGTGTTCCTTTTCGGGGTTCAGCAGACGTCTAGCAAAATGGGTGACCTGATAGGAGAAAAAAAAATCATCCCATTTCACCCAACAGAGAACCTTCGCACGGCAAAAGGATGCTGGGCTGCTCCTTACAACCTGGCGCCAAGTGGCATAAGGCTGCCAAAAGTGCAACAATTTTAATGAAGCCATTTCCCACTCCCGCAACCGCAACTCCACCCCCAGAAACCGCAACTGCTGCCCGACCTGCTGTGCCACCGGTAATGGCCCGAGAAAAGCTACTTCACTACGCCACGCAGGTCAGCGTAAGGCGCTGGCAGAGCAAAGAGCAGCTCCCATTTTTTTTATTTGGCTTTCTCTGGTACCGGTTTCGTTGGGATGACGGTTTCCTTTCATCAACGAGCGCTGGAACCGAGACCAGCTGCCAGCGTGTTCGATGGAAATGACTCAACGGAAACACCCACGGCACAGAACCGGACCTCGGAGACGGAGTCGTTCCATCCTGGCAATCGTCCTGTGTCTTAGAATTCGACTCCCGTCGGTTACAATTTATTTTATCATCATCATCATCATCATCATCATCATCGCCATCGTCAGCACCGAAAAAGGCCATCAACTCCTGTACGGTGGAGTGGTTTTTATCGTTATCAGCCCGTTGCAAGACTGCGATACGACTGCAACGAGACCAGCAGATGCATCTGCCGCTGCTGTTCTGCCGTGCACTCGATTCAGGTGAAAGTTTCATCACTTTCCAGGCCGGTGAACGTTGAAGAAAACACTTCTTCAAATTTTATTTCCATCCCCACCGGCCACTTCTCCGCCTGAACCGTCCGGTCCGGGACGGAAAGTGCTTTTTCATCCAAAAACAAGCGCGCATGGAGGCGCCTGGTGCTTCTGGTGCTACGGTCTTGCGAACACACACACTGGTTTCGGCAGATCTTTGCACCTAGCGGGAAATGAAACGGAGACTGTAATTAGACTCTTGTGTGCCTGCGAGAGGAATGCAATTAGTGTGCTGGCAGCATTTTGTGCTACTCATGGCAGGTTCTTCACACGCCGGCAAATGTAATGTGGCCAAAAACTGGCAACGAGTTGCTCCCGACTGTTTCATCGGATGTGTGTTGGGGGGGACATATACAATAGACATAGCTCGGAAGGAGCAGGAGCATCAATAGAAGTCAACCATTTTGTTCAATGACAACGTGTTTTATTAGAAAGACAGCGAGCATTTCTCTAGCACATAGTATTGGTTGTATTTTATTAAAATAAATAAAATTTAACGCTGAGAATTAATTAATTATCTAATCGAACTTGAACATTGTATGTGTGTCACAAAATACAATATTATGAAAATTTTAAGAAAAGGTCTTTTTAAGCAAAAATAGCTCAAATAAAATTGAAAATATGGCTTCAATTTTTATTATTTCTTACACTTATTCATACCTAGAATTCACAAAGATGAAATTTCTTAATTTGGATACTTAAAATTTGACATGTAGTAGCAAGAATAATTAGTTTCAAATATACAAAGGACAATTTATGTTATAAGCTGAGCTTTTGTTAAACTGAAGCTACTTCACTTTTTCCTGTAAAAAAACTAAAAAAGTTGACTAAAAGATGTCTAATTTTTAGACAGATAAATAATTGCCTATATTTTTATTTGAAAATTAATCGATTTTTAAAACTTTTATCTTTAGTTTTACAATACAATAAACAAGATAAAAATATAAAGACAATAATGGCGTTGAAAACTTTCAAGACGTAAGGCAATATTTTCTCAATTTTTAGTTCTCGCTCTATTATTTTAGGTCGCTGAATCCTAAAATAATTTTTACGGTAAATTTTGATTATAGTGAGGCATTTGTTCTTTAAATCATATTGATATAAAACAGTGTCCGACATTTTATTAAGTATAATTTTTTTATCCATCTCATCATTATCCGCCCGTGATTTACTATTTCAAACGAACAGTCCCATACTCCTTTAAATTAACGTTTCAAATTCGTGTACAATATTTTTACATTCAAACCGCTAACAGAATGTCATAACTAATAGAAACAACACAAAAAAAGGAATACGTCTACTCTTGCTATGCATCCCCCAACTACAGCACAATCAAGATGATCAGACGAACAGTCCCACCACGGTTGGTTCACAGAGCGTCCCAACGGGAAGCTAGATTCGGTGGGTTCTGCCTTCGTGGGGATTCTGAGGAATCCAAAATTGAATTACGACGATAGGGATTGAAATTTATTACCGATATTTTTACTGCCTCAAGTGCCATAATTCACCTTCACCCTTCCATTATCCCAGCGGCAATGAGCCTTTTTCTCTCACGCCATCGCCAAGCGCAAGGACTTTTGCTTGCTGTGTGTATCTGAATATGCATGTGAGTGTGTGAGGAACTGATCTTTTTTTTTTCCTTTGTGAGGTTTCCATCCCATACATCCCATGCTGTCTATTATGCGCTTCCACACTTTGGAATCTAACTGCACAAAGATAGAAACACTGTGAAACGACACGGGTTGTACCTTTGCCTGAAGCGTGGCAGCGATGGCAGGTTTGGATGGTACGGCAACAGTACCACCATTAGTAATAGTGCTAGTAGAAATGTGTCGGATACAACGTAACGCCACTATAAATCTGCATACATCGCTTCCCACACCATGTTGCGTGTACCATCGCGGAACGGAGCGGCAGAGATCGGTGATCCGGGTGATGGCGCTTAACAACATGCAGGGGAAAATGAGACCGAGGACGAAACAAAGTATGTATGTGTGATTTTGCACCAATCGATTTATAGTTTTTCGCATAGCTTATACACAATTATTGGTGGTGATTTTTTTCTCAAAACCATTTCACTCTGAACATAAGCATTGGACTACGTGTTCTCTGCATTGTTAATAATGAAATCTTATGCTAACAGATTTAAATAGTAATTACTAAAGGGTTTTATTACGGTGAAATAGCATTTTAACTCATCTGCAAATAACGAAGATTTATTAATGTATTATTGTAATGCTATGCTAAGTTTAGGTTTTTAAAACAATATATTTTTCACTTACCCATTCTTATGCGGTGGGAAATGTATAATATTACGAAGAATTTAAACATCTTTGTGTCTTCTCTTAATGTTGAAGACCTCATCAGAATTTTGAACATACTACTGTGACATTCTCATGGATACAACTCTTTTGTGGATTTTTGATACTTATGTAAGATCTTTTTGTTATTCTAGACAAGAGTATTCATTTACCCATGCTTAGCTAGGTTTTAGTTTATTTTAATCGATTCATTCCCTTTTCCAGTGAGAATTTAATTGGATTGTTTCTTTACAAACAGCTTTTATTCGTGCAGATATCACTCGTCGTCTATCGGTTATATTTCTCAATTTTCAGTTTATCTAAATATCTTACCTATTTTCTTACCTTTTCGAACATTTCCATCACGTTGAAAAGAGTGATATTTTCTTATATTTTAAACAGTTTGAGTATCTCCAAGTTGAACCTGCCGCGAACATAACTGTAATTGTTCATCCTCAAACAGTGTCGGATTTCCTCGTTTAAGTTCAAACTATCTTCTCTGTCTTGTAAAGATATAGGATTAAAATAATCTTTTCGAAAACGATTTTAAAATTAAATCGTTAAAATTAATCGCGAAATTATGACAGGCAAGACATAATAAGTAATAGGTATTGGCTATCCAGCCACTTTCCCTAAACCAAGTTCTATTTTGGCGCTATAGCTACAAGCTTTTGTTATTATGACAAAATCCATATCTCATATATTTTCAAACGATCTCTAGGAATGCTGTAAACAATAGAAAACTCAACCACAATACAAATCTTAATCCCTTTTGCTCTCGTTTGATTTATAGAGTACGAGCAACAAACGATACGAATCACAACCATTTGTTTGTCATCATTTTCCTCACACACACAGGCACTTCCCACGACACAATTAAACAAACAGTACCACCAAAACCGATATGTGCATACGAACCTGTTTGCCGGCACCATCACCAAATCACATGCGAAAGTCACGCAAAAGTCGGAGTTGATTTTTGTATCTGCCTTTGCGCACGCAAGATGTCACCAGTGCAAACACTTGCAAGACTAAAAAGCTACCCCTTTATTGTATCAGAACCGGGAATAATAAATAAACAGAATCACTACGAAAGCTCCGCACAGAATTGCCTGTTTGCCGGTGCGGTGCGTTTTGATGCGCTTTGAAAGCCACTACACAAACGGTTCACGGCCGGTGAATTCACAATCCGTTTACCTTGAAAATATCCCCGAACGGTGCACTGGAAGGTAGGACCGATACGGTCCCGGAGGACACCTTACTGCTGCCCTTATGATGGGGCCGATGATGTGTCGGTCCCTTCTTGATCCGGGCCCGATACCCTCCGGCAGTGGATGTCCCTTCGCCCTGGTCGGAAGTCTCATCGATTGCATCCGCATCGTCATCATCGTCGAATCGGGACGGTGGTTCATCACCACGCTGGCCTACCTTCTGCCGGATGCGGTACGGGTAGACCGGTAGGTTTTCTTTCGTTGCACCAGCGGACAGCAATATTACGGTCGGTTGCGATGTGGTCGAATAGTCGCGGATGTAGTTCTGCAGAATGCTCAAAAAGAACAGAAAAGCCAACAGAGTCAGCACCGCCACTGAGGCACCCTTGAAACGAAGGCCCTTGTTAAACGGTCCTCCGTACGGTGTACGATACACTGGATAGGCCGGTGGCGGTGGCGGCGGTGGTGGTGGAGGTGGTGGAGCCGGATGTCCTCCCGGCACTCCTTGACCCCAGGGTAGAAAGCTGGGAAAAAATCCACCTCCTCCATTGCTTTCCGAACCTGCCCAATAGTCACCCGGCTCGTCATCGTACAGATCAGGTCCTGTTCCTGGCCCGTACACGGGATACTTCCCATTGGAAAGCAACGCTGGTGGCTCGTGATGAATGCGCTGTGTGATACTAGCCGTATCCATCGGTGGCATGCTTGTGCTGCTGCTACTGATCACACTACCGATCGTGCTAAATCGCTGCAACAATCCTTCGGCCATTGCTGACGATCGTTCCGATACCCGCACGGTTCGACTTACTCCACTGCACTAACCGGTCCAAGTGCACGCTTGGTACATTTTACCCAAAAACGCAGCTCGCAATGAAATTTCTAAACCATTTCTCAACCCCTACGCGACACACGGTCAAGGTTCGGCGAAGTTCAACCTCCGAACGTATGCTTCCGCGGTGCTTTAACGGACCGCATCACTGGACCGTTAAATTGACACCCCCTTAAATGTCAACGCCAGCTTAAGGCATGATTGTGTCAAATTGCGCGACAACAAGACACGTTAGCGATGACGAACGCGGTGCAAAACCGGCCGGAAAGCTTTCCATCTCGTAAAAGCGGGGAAAATGGCCCATTCGCTTTTCCATACGAGTGGGCACGGGCAGTGCACTCTTCTGCAGCTGGCAGGTAAGGCGTACGGATGCTTCCAACATCACCAAACAACGGCACTAACGGTGAACGTTTGAGCGCGAAAAGCAACGATTTCTAGCGGTGCCGTTTATCTTGAAGCGCTGATAAATGTTCCAAGTACAAAGCAACCCTTTGTGATGTACCTTCACTATTCATTGCTGTCGCTTCAATATCGCTTTCAGGGAGCACCACGAGGTCTTCATTGTTTCTAACTGAGGATAAGAAACATTCCACGAAATAGGCGGTTAATTTGAGAGGAGTAAAAATAAAAGATAAATCAAGGAGGAAATGCCTTGATAAGTTTGTAAACATCAGCGATAGGCTGACAATACGGCAAAACGCCGTCATAATGAAATAATAAATAAAAAAAAATAAAAGATGTTGATTACTAGAAAATGATCAATTTCCCACTCGGGTTCAATGATTTTGACCAAAGGAGATTAATTAATACTAGTATTTTCCGAACCAATAAGTCAATGCTGCTTTTTGTGGCAATTAATATGTTTTGGAAGCTTAAGTTTTGTTCACATGTCGTTTAATTAATTCAACAGATTTAAATTGGGAAAAGTTGTGGAGAAATATTAACAACACCAAACTAAACTATATAATATAGAATGTAAATTATACATTACATTATACATACAAAAATATAGAATGAAATAGCAGACATTAATTAGGCATATGATAATATAGTTAGACTCCCCAAACAATATTACTCCCTGACCTCAAATTGATTGAACCATTCTGAATCTAGTCTCCAAATCAGGTCTACCACGGCCAAGGTCCATATTGACCGCATTGAACGTTTTTCAACGCATTCGTGAAGAGGTCTTTCACTACGTTTGCTGTCAAAAAAGTGGAAGACTCCTCTGCACTGCTCTACTAGAAGGAGATCTTACATCGAAATCCGCCGTTAGAGCCTCCATCCTTCTCAATAGTTCTGGTGCCTCGGCTTTGCTATCTTCTATTCCATTCTACGTTCATCACTACTCCGAAATGATCTTTTCCAATCCTTGAAATCCTCGTCTCACCTCTGACCATATTCCTAGTTACTCGTATCTAGTTGTTTATTAGACAGATTAGGTTAAGCTAGTTTATTTTGTTTGTCTGCTTCTTCTTTGTTAAGCCTTAAACAAAACTATTAAATAAATTAAATTGAAACAGAAAATAAAATATTAAGTATTTGACGATGACTATATACATATCAGCCTAGCAAGTGTAAACATCAACGCCAACACTCCACATCAACTCGCTTCCTCGAGTATAACAAATTCTTTATGAGGGTTAGGTTGTCCGGTGTCTTCTTAATGACATGATCAATCTAGCTCAATGAGTTTTTTCAGATTCGTACTCAGTGCTAGAAAAGTACAATTTTATTCAAACAGAAGAGAAAATAAATTGAAGATATCCATATTTTTTTTTATTTATTTTTATTTATTTTTTTGTATGACGGCCTGGCCATATATGGCCAAGATATCCATAGTCCTCAGTCAAAAACGAAAGCAGAGATGTCTACCAAAGCTATACAAAAAATACCTTCGAATTTTAGTGAACTTCCGAAAACTGATTGATTAATATTTCTAGAGATTCAATGCACAGCAATACAACAAAGTAATGAAAAGTACAAACCTCAGTACTCCTGCAACGAACTAACAAATAATCTGGGCTAAGAAGAATCTTTAACTGTAGTTAGTTAGTAGAATGGACATTTTTTGTACGATTTTTTAAGGAAATGATGTGCTCTAGCCTTAGGCTTGTGGATGCCTGTGGAAGCTTTGTAGTCTAGAAACCAGAAAAATATAGTTCATTTTGTATTCTTCATGAAAAATATTGATAAATTATACAAATAAGTGCATAGTACAAACATGTGTTGTAAGCCCCCAATCTACAGGAATACCCTTCAGAATATTCCAAGGTATTATTTCAATATTCACATCTTCCAACTGAATACACAACAAACGTAAATCGGAATTTTATTTTTTGTTATATCATTCCAACTTTAAACATTCGTTACACTCATAAATACAGTTCAACGTTCGATCTACTCCCAAAAAAAGGGCATTCCGAAAAAACATCCTTACAGCGTACTAGCGGGAAACTATTGAAAACGGTTTTCAATTAATTTAAGTACATTGCTCACGAGAGCCCACCTTACTTGTGGCCCCTTCGATTCTTCGCCACCCAATCCAACACATATTGCTGCTGTCACCATTTTCCGCACTGCAACCTGTGTCGCGGCAATTACGCTCCATTGATTTTCAATATGCCCCTTTTTTCGAGCGCTTTATTCTTTAATTATAATATTGCACCGTCGGTTTCGTATTTCCCCTCCCGGGGGTGTACATCCCTCCCAGCGTTTGCCACCGGTTGGGACAAGCCCAGGTGGATAATTAATTATGTTGCCAAAATCCAACTGTGGACAACACGCACAAATAATGAAAAATGAATCGTTTACCGACATGCCTCCGACGGTTCCGTGCTCTGTCTCACCGTGCAGTTATGCAGTTGGCAGCAGTTGGGTGGGTAAGACGAAACGGTCCCAGCGGACCGATGTATCAAAAGGCTCAATGCACACTCGTCACACATGGACATGCCACCTATGGCCTGTCGATCAACCGATAATCGGTCAATCGTGAAATGTTCCGGTTGCCATTGCCCGCACCAAGGCCACAATACCGCACACAGTGCGCTACACTTTTTGCAGCCACCGTGTGGCAAAAACCGACGGTAATCAATCCCGGAACCAATCCCGACAGCATGTGGAAGCTTCACGACCGACACAGTTTTGGGTGTCGGAGGGGATGGTAAAAAGGATTTCGCAAAAGGATATCCCATATCGATAACCGATCGAACGGCTTAAAAATAATGGAGAATGATGCTGCCATGAAGAAATGCGTACAAAATCGAAAACATGGAAAAGGAGAGAGATAAAAAAATACAAAAGAGGGTATTAATTTAATTAAAAATAAATAGATAACAAAAAAACACGGGTAACTGCAACCGGGTTCCCGGTACCCCAGGGTAAGAATAACCAAAATGGGCATCGCAAATGGAGCCGCTACGATCGGTAACAAATTTCAAATAAAAATAGTTATCATGTCGATAATAAGGTATAATGACGGCTATAACTAGCCTGCCTGTATCGTACGGGCAAGCGGTAATTAATCTCTCATCATCATTTTCGAGCTGATCGCACTTCGGGCGAAGTCACGCGGCATCAAGAGCCGGGCAGACAAAGGGCTGAGACCCGGTTTTAATACATCCGTTTTTTTAATCACTCAATACTCATTACACCCATCTCCCCCCAAATGCCAATGGGGCTGGGTGATGAAAATGAATGTTTTATGCGCATAAAAAACACACCAACTCGCCAACTTGCAGGCATCTCTGCCGCGTGAAACATGGTGATTGCAGTATAATTCGTTTACCGGTGTTCGAGAGCGTGTGTCTCTGTTCTTTTTCTCCATGAATGTTCTGTGTGTGTGTGTGTGTGGCGAATATCGGTTGTCCGAATGTGCCATCCAAATCATGTTGCCCGAAAGACACGCATCGGAGGTTTTTTTCAAACACTACTGTTTTCCAGTTATTTATTTCCCGTGTGTTTTTGGGAGTACTTCACTATTGCTTCAGTTTACGGTCTGTTTGTGATGGTTATTTTTATTTTAAAAAAATAACTTGATTGCATGTACAACTGGTAGCAGATTTTCATGTACTACCATATCAATTACTCGTCCAATTCATTCATCCTATTGGAACCATAAATGTCACCGGATCATTCGGTGCTTTGAGTGGCAAAACACAATCTGTTCATTGCGGTGTGTTCCATTATCGGTATAAATTTAATCAATCGGAACGAAATTTAATTTAATGGATTAGAGAAATTTAATTGGTAAATTACTGGAATATTACGGTCAATAATGTTACATGGAATTATGTTAGTTCATTCCAAATTAATTCTGTAGTTATTAATAATTACGATCAAGAATCAAAAAATATAAATGTGATTTAGGAAGAATGTGTAACAAATATCTACTTGATATCACGTGCCTTTTACGATTAGTCTATATAAGATCAGTAATTTTATAGCCACTTGAAGGCACACTGTACCATTCCTGAATTTTTGCCAGATTTTTTACTAGTAAATTAGGCTTTTCAGAGTGATAAAAACAAAACACGCAATTTTTTACACTTTTAAAAATCTAACGAGGTCTTTTGTTTTCCTACCTCATTAAGGAACACAGGAACATCTCTTCAAAATTTCCTAGAATGTGAAAAATATGGAGGATAGTTTTCCTATTAGTAACTGAGGACAGTGGCATTTAAAAATCATAAAAAAACTAACGTTAACCGTAATTACATCATCCATATTGTTGGAAACAACAATACTGTGATTGATATTACCATCCTTGAATGTTCATTGTAAACTCTCTACGTCATCCTTTCATGTATCCCCGCACACGATTTTGTTAACTAGTATTTAAGTTCGCTCTAAATAAAGGGTTTAAAAAAAAAACCGTTGATTTTCTAACGCGTTAAAAATGTGTTTTTTCATGATATTATGTTTACCAATTTCTGGACATAAAATTCGGCAAAAATTAAAAAATGTTCTGTTTTGTTGCTTACTTTCGTTTGAAAATTGCATATGTGAATAGAGTGAGTGTGATTATTATCATTTGTTTCACTATGGGGGCGCCCGGTGGTTTAATTGACCGATACAAAATCATACCCCGAAGCAGTAGTGATCATCCTTAAACTGTGACACTGCCAACAGTTCTTTCCTGCTATTTCTGGTCTATAATACTTTTGTATTTACATTACTCACTTACTTGTGTATTTACTTGGTTACTGTCCAATACCAGGTAAATTAAATTAAAACAAACCAGAAGGGGTAAACTAAGGCTTGCTTGATTCCAACGACAATGAATAAAGAAGCATCTCTGCTGCTTATTTAAGAACAGGTCTATTTAATTTGCGTCTTATAGTACTAATAATAATAACAGTAATATTTTAATTTATATTTGCCAAATAACACACGATCATCGACAGTCTGATCACGATACTATTTAAATTGGCTTGATTCTTATTCTGGTCATTCCAACCAAACGAGAAAACAAGATAAGAGACAAAACACTTTAATTAATTTTCTTTGAAGCTTTTGCGGAGTGTAATCGTATGGAAAAATAAATCTTCGAATGCATGTTTAATAATTGCTTAGTAATAGCTAAATTAGATTATCAAATCATATTATTAGGAGCGAAGAAAGATTTGTGAAAAAAAGTTCATTTTTAAGGTCCACGAATTCGTAACAAATAAAAACAAGACACCACCTTGCGCTGCTCAGCAATGTTTCGATTTTATTCCAAAAAGATGTACGCTTTCTTCGGTGTTTCCGTTTAACTATTGCATAAAATTCTTAGCCTAACGTGAGTACTCAGAAAACGAACGGCTTCATCGGTCGTGCCATCGAGTCGTCTATTTTCTACTTCTGCAGTCTATTTTCGATTTGTTTCGCTCTGTTTTGTTTTTCTCTTTCTACCATTACTACCTAGTTGACGAAAGGTGAAGACATAAAATTGTTTGCTAGTTCGAAATTTGCTTTCCATCTGCTAAGATACGCCAATACGCTGACACACAAAATATATATACCGCCATTCTGTTCCCGCAATACTACCTACACGATCTACTTGCTTGGTCGCTCGTTTGCATTGTTTTGTTTTGTATGAATAAAATTGTACCATCGCGTTCAAAACAGCCTGGCCGCCGGGAGGCGGGATATGCGCCCGTCGGATTCATCCATCTGCTTTAATCGTCACGGGAATGTACTTCGCTTTTGAACTTTTGTTATGATAAGGGCCCTTTTCGCTGGGAAGGACCCTCTGAGGAAGGATATGGCGAGATTAAAAGAGAGATGCTGCAATGTTTGTAAGCTACTAGTTTCCAGAGTGGATACAGAAAGGGAGTGAGTGATTGTTCCTGATTATCTTTAAGAATTGTGGAGGATCTTCTAACTGTCCGTTTGGCAAAAAATCCCGGTTAATGATTGGTTTTCAAAAAGGAAATTGAATCATCGATCAGTTCTTGCCGGGAAGCCAAAGAAGCACGCATGGCGCCAGGTGTTACCCAGCGGACCATCCGTTTTCCAGCGACCTATTCACAAGAGCGTTGCCAGCAGTAATGTGATAAGAACGATAAGCATATGTCCGAGCACGACTTTCCGCGTCGAGACGCCTCCGTTGGTCCATTTCAAACCGGAATAATTGATGTTGGGAACGTTTTGCTCTACAAGAGAAGAAAGGAATATAATTATTAAAGCACACGCTCATACAGAACTCAATCTAACATTTCAATAGTAAAAAACTCTTTTGATTAATATAAATATAACTACTCACACGAAACCACGAAAAAAGAATAGCCAACGCATATGGATGAAGCAGGAAAAACACAAAAATAAACTGGAACATGGAGTAAAGGAAAGGACAGGTATGTTTTTTTCCGCAATGGATTTATCCTACTCCAAATAAAACCACTCAAAAGGTAACGGGAATTACGGATTCTAAAAACGAATGAAAAAATAAGATAAAGTAAGCAATAAAAAGACATTTTAAAGGCGAAATAACAGTTGTCAGCGTCACCTACCGAACAGATTCAACCGTGCTTCGGCTTGTCCAACCTTATTGGTGGCTTTGCACACATAGTCCCCGTAATGTTCGGACGCAACGGAATGTATCTTCACCACCGATGTCGTTACTTCATCCTGTGACCCAATCTGTTGGATACTGTACGACCCGCCATTGTGGATTTGTTTCCCATCCCGGTACCAAGCGATGGCCGGTGCCGGGAACGCTTGCACCACACACTCCACGTCAATGTCGTAATCGATCGCTTGGGCTACTTTTGGTCGGGGCACACGGATGACCGGTGCAAACTCCACCTCGAGTGTGATTGTCTTCGTGTCCGTCCGGCCCACACCATTATCGGCGGTGCAGTGGTACAGCCCGCGATCATCCCGACGAAGTCCGTTCAGCCGGAGCTCATTGCCGGTGTACGTTTGACCACCGATCGGTAGGATGGCGTTGTACTCACGCCGCCAGGTAATGGATGGACGCGGATAACCTTCGGCACGGCACACCAGCTGTGCGTCTTCGCCTTCCGCCTTCGTGAGCTTGTTTGTGTGCTGGTTCTCGACCAGCATCGGAGGGTGTCGTACCTGGAGTTCCACAGTTTTCGTGATCTTGCTCGTACTGTTAACCTGAATCTGGCACTCGTACAAACCGGCATCCGTGTTGACGATATCGTGAATCTACGGAGATGTGGAACGATATTAGACGTCCAAGATGTGATGGACATCAGGCACTTACCTCCAGCACGTAGTTAGCGGCATTGTTCTCCTTGGTAAAGTTCAGCCGGAACCGATCCTCCGTCACGGCCAGCTGGACACCGAGCGAGATGATGTTGCTTTCCTTCGTCCGGTCGCGGTTGCTCTTCTGCCAGCCGACGATGTAGTTCTTCACGTTCGCGATCGAACAGTTCAGCGTCACCTGCTCGCCAATGTCTTTGATTTGCTCCGGGCTGATAAAGACGATGTTCGGGCTTGCCTGCTGTGCGTTCGCTAGAATTATTGGAAGAAGTGATAGAAGAAGCAAATTCATTCAATAGCCCCTGGTTTCAAATGTTGGCAAGTATTTCGGCCGAGTTGATAAGCACGTTGCCTACTCGCCTGCGTCTTCTGCGCTGATACCCAAATTAAGGGGAAGGTCGACGATGGGAATCACACTTACACAGCGTCAATCCTACGCTAAGAAGCGTAATGAGAAGCAAATTCACCCGTAACAGCCACATCCTTGGTAGGGAACGGTGTACGGCGTTGACACTGCGCACAAAGGGAAACCGTGTGCGATGGATGCGTGCGATATATCCTTTCTAGTCGGCTTGATTGGCCACCCCGGTTTTGCAGCAAGCGGATGTTTGATGGGCAGATTTCGCACGATTGTTTTCAACGCACTTCAGACGCACACTGCCGGAGAGAAGAACCAGCGTTCAGGAGATAAGGTAATCTTCACGCACCGAAGCTGCAAGCGAAATTGTTGTAAAAAGTGAACCCCGAAAAAAAACACTCACAACAAGAAAAGAAAATCACTGTAAACTTCTTTTCTACGACGGTGGGTAAGAATAACTCGGTGCTATCGTTTCACTGTTCACAATCTCGTAAACACGGAACGAACACGGCACCTGCACACGCAAACGGTACAATAGAAAATGAAATTCTTCCCCCGGAGAGGAACAAACAATTCCACGAAAAATATAAAACGAACGGCATCCTCACCAATACTAGCTTGCAAAACCGGCCTACCAAGAGAGAGAACTGAAGAGCACGGGAGAGAGAGAGAGAGATAGTAGGGTTCTTTTGATGTAGCGAAGTGAGAAGGAATGCATTTTTGAGATGAAAGTCAGCGAAAATCAACCTTAACACACACACACTTGCACGAAAGGATGCTGTGCGTGGTAACGGTGCTACACGCACACTACTCAAACCTATGGGTAAAGAATGTGGTTGCTATGGAAACGGTACCTGTGTCTCCTGTGGGAGAAATTCCAAACTACCCGTCCGGTGCAGTTCTAAACTCATGCAGTTTGACTTTTAAATGTATTTTTATGGCTTTTTTTTTTGTTGCCCTTGCTTTCGATTTTTAAATTCCACTCACATACACACGTGCGTACAGTGTGTAGAGTAAAGTTCTGCTCCGGTTCGCTCTTGCTGGACCAGATACAACCCTTCTTCCCGTTGCGCTTCCCTCTTCACACTTCTCTACACGCGTACGGAAAGTGAAAAACCTGTTTTCCATACGCTACCACACACATATTGCTGCACACCCTTCGGGCGCGCAAACGATGTTCCAAACGATGCATGAAACGATGCAGCTTATCCTACTTTAGAACCGTCTCACCCCGTTATTCTTTTTCTCGTTGCATTGTCCACACACCGCTGCACCTACCCCGTACCGGGTGCGTATGTGTTGACGCCATTACGCTGGCCGTAGTGGTGATGTAAGTCCACACCCGTTCGTCCTTTTAATCTACCCGCCAGGGTATATCAATACAGGCCGACAGGTAGATATTGCCCGCTTTAAAGGTTCGACGTGTGTTACGGGAAGCCGTACAACCGAAATGCCACACATAAACGATCTCACTTTACGGTGACGACGATACAAGAGCGTCCCTACAACCCGTTTGCCGGAGCGGCACGGTATGAGTGAAAGGTGAAGGAGGCAACGTTTGTGGAAATGGGAAACACGGCAGTCATCTCGTGCACCACTCCAGACGAGACGTGAAATGATTTGTTGTGACTTATGGCAAGAATACGTTTTGTCTAGCATTAAGCTCATCCACGGAAGTGTAAAAACCATTCTTTGCAAACACTTAGAACGGAATGGAACGTGCTTTGTGGTATGATGTATTCTCTAGGCGCATGCAGACATGCAGAACGTGAATTGTTCCCATTGAGTTTGGTACCACACGTTTCAGTTTTCCTCCTACCAGATATTTTTGGTAATGAATTGAAGTAATTAGGTAAGATAATATTACAGATTGAAGTGCTTCAATGAATTGACATCATAAAACAAATTTTAATTTACTTCAACATGAGTCTCAATTTATAATCTCATTTATTCAATTTAAAATTTTTATTATTTTAAAAAATTCAGATTTTTTTTTTATTACACGAATTAATATTTTGTTACTACAGTTTATGAGAAACATGAAGTGTATGAGAAACAGTTTTTTTACGATTTAATTAAGAAAATTTATGAGTTTAATTTGACATAACTTTCATTTAACTTTTTTTAAACTTGAAGATGTGTTTCATCTTTTGTGAAACTGCAAAAGATATTAGCCTACTCGTTGTAGTAGTAGTAGAAAATAATCAGCAGAGAACTGATGAATCGATCCGGTTGGGATTTGAAACTGATCTTGCGGTGTAAATGTTTGACGCCGCTTACAGCTAGACATTCGAGCCGTACCAAGACATTCTTCAATTCTTCAATAATCATTTTGTAACAATGGTTATACTTTGCCTTTGTAAACTATGTTGAGCGTACATTAACTCATACTTCCGCGGTATTACAGTGTGTAACATAAATATGGAAACAATTGTTTTTAAAGTTTACAGGTAGATACAAATGTTGTTGTGAAACATCGTCAAACACGACTTAATGAACACTCACAATAAAACTAAGATTTTGACTATATTGGAAAGTAGTTTCATAAAAATGGATACGGCCCATTGAAGGACGAAGCGTTTTGAAGACACTAAATGCAATTCAAATTTGTACCTATTAACAGTAACAAATTCAAATTCTGAACTGATGACTCTTTGGATCCATCATCCGCCTCTAATGTGACATAACTTTGCGTAACGTTAGTGGATGAATGAAGTAACATTAATGAGCGAAATATTAATAAAATTCAATTTTTTCTTTACCAGCAATCCAGATCACACCGGAACCGGCATTTTGTCATATTCACGTCGAGCAGAGATTATTACGTTAGCATCGTTAATACAAATTGAAATATGCTTCTTATGCTTCTGTTTCTGGCTCTTCTTCCTCTTCTTCTTCAATGACACTGAAAACTTCGAGAGGTTTCTTCCTGCCATTTCTGGACTCCTAGACATGTATTTAACTACTACAGGATAGCGTCCGGGGGTACAGTCTGGATGGAATTTTTGTTAGGTTCTTTTTTGTGAAAGACCATCTTCGCCCAAACCTTTAGACACTACAGCTTCGAAATCTTTTGGTCTAGAAATGTTGGGTTTCTCAAGCATTCTTAATATATTTTCCAAGGATTTTTTTCGATTCCTTTGAATAATTTTGGTCTGAGGGAACTGTTTTTTTAACAGCTATTCTAATAACTTTTCGAAATAGCTATGAGAACATATGATTTCTAAATGATTTGAAAGATTTCCTGCAACTTGACAAAAATTATAACAACCGATTTTAAATTTCACATTAATTTCTTCAAACTTTTGTTTTGCCCTTACAAAACCCACGAATAGTTATGTTACGCCCTGTATGCTGTTCTCACAATACCATCCAAACTATCACTGTCATCAAAACGGCAAGAAATACACCCAGTGAGGGAGTTTTCGCCAACTCCCTCTCCCCCATTCCATTGATAAGAATGGAACATAATAAAAAGGATTCTAAGTGCACTCCACTGGATCGGTTTCGCTGGCGCCAGCGAGTTGCGCTTCGCACCGCAGCTGACATTTTACAGCTTTTCCGCATGTGCTTCAAGCTGGTACAAGTGTTTATGACCAACGCCAAATGTTATCAAACCGTATCTACCGCGTCCAAGCTTCGTGTGGGATGGTGTTGTGGAGGTGTTCAGTAAGGAAAAGCAATAAAGCCAGGGTTGGTATAATATAAAATATGTTCCATGCTGACTCATCCTTCGATGAGCATTTGAGGACATGCGATGAATGATCGCAAGGAAATAGGTCACTGGTGACACAAATGACCCGGGATTAATTTGTACTAAGTACACTGACAAGGGCAATGGAACAAATCATAAAACAAAATTATTGATTTTAGTAAATTATTACATTGTTTTTACATTCCGTTAATGAAGCTGTTTTACACAACTATAATTTACGAGAAGTGTGGGGACATTTGTTATTAGTAGTTAAACGACTGCTAGTTAGCACATTCACACAAACGATGGATCATTTTCACTACAATTAGTTTGACATACACAACCGCTCATTCCACTGATGGGACGCGTTAAAAAAGATAATTCACTCTTAAACAGGCGTCCCATTTTTTTTGCTGTCACGCTGTCAGCAGTTATGTCGTGTTTTCCATTTTTACTCACATTTCAATCCTGTTGCCGCTTCATCGGCTTGTAGACGTGTTGGCTAACAGCGAACCGGCTAATACACAGGACAGGGCCTCGGTTCGGCTTTCCATTTCCCACCCAGCTTGCCCTTCCACCCCCGTTCTGTGCGACCTTGGCCCATCCCCACGAGACTATCCCACCATCTAATCGGTGGTAATAGCACCAGAACGCATTTTCGCACACCACGCACCCGCTAAAGATGGCCGGACGGGTGGAAGCTCCCGGCCCGGTTCGGTCGTTTGATGGATGACGTTTGGTGGCGCAAAAATAACATTTTCATCCAGCAGACCGAACCATCACCAGCAATCGTGGTCACCCACGGCGGGTGTCCCATCCCACCTCCATCCAAACCAACCATATCTGTTTGGTGAGGCGCACAGTTTTTCACAAACCATACCGAAACCATTTCGCTCACATCTGGCCGTTTTCGCTTTTCTTCGACGTGGAAAACCCAATCCGAAGTAGAACGCATCTTCTCGCACCCTGTTCGCTTCCTGTTGACTTCCGCGTTTCAGAACCGCGTTGGCCCCGCTGCTGGTCGCGGCTAAATGGCGTCGCTTGGGTGATTCGTGACGTCATTGCCAGACCCAATTCCATCGGCGGTGCGAGCAGGTCAACAGTCAGCAAAGCACAACGATGACGGCGCGCTGCTGACTTTCCCGTTTCGCGTCTCGTTCCGTTCTTGGTGCGTTTTGTACAGTCACCTTCGAAAGCGTGCCGCGCAAAACATGCTGTAAAACAAGGTTGTAAATTCGTTCGGGAATTTGTGGTGTAGTTTGGCATAAAAATTATTGCTTAACGATCCCTTATGGAAATCAACCGATTATGGATGAGTGGATCGTTTTCGTAGTGGTATAATTTATTATTTGCGATCAAATTGTTGTTTTTTATGTTAAAAAAAAATATTTTGTGTTTAATTATTGTTTTGAACAATTGTTAGACGAAGATATAACTTTCAAAAGTGTACACTTTCAGAATTTTTAACACTAAAATTTATTTTTTAGTAAAGTTTTAAATATTTTAACATTAATCCTTATTCCATACATTATTTCTGATTTACATTACAAATAACAATTCTGCAATGTGGCCTGGCGGTTCTTCATACATAAAGAATAAACAATTGATTAAATCGAGCATTTCTGGAATCGGCACAATTAGAGCTGATAATACAACTAAAAATTTAAGTATTGATTTGTTTCTTTATCATTGGACATACATTATTTATTAAAGATAGTAATAATTCATGAAATTAATAAAACATAAAATATAAATTGGCGTTCGGTGGACGAGGCGATAGCAGCGTTGAACTTCGTAAGGCAGGACCGAGGATCGACTCCCATCAAGACCACCTCGTAGAGAAAACTCAGACTATTCAACAAGGTGGCATGAATAAATCTGGCAAACCATTATATATGACCAAATAAATAGGTCGTTAAGCCTAGCAAGAAGCAGATTAGAAATAAAGATTTAATTAAACCGAACATCCCCGGAATGATTGGAAGGCAAGCAAGCAGAAGGAAATAGATGCCTGGTAAAACAACCAAACGTCATAATAGTTTAATAAATTAATCGAATATACAACAAAATCTGAATTTTTTAATTATTCTTACAAATTAAACAAAAAATGAAATAAATTTAAAAAAACAAGAAAAATTTAAATAAATTAAATAATAAACAAAAATAACTACAATGATCGTGCAAAAAATAGGTAGAAGAAAAATTGCAGTAATTGGTTATTTAGATTGATGATGTCAATAGTAAGACAGTTATTAGATTACTGTTTATTTATGTTATTTAATAGTTTTGTTTAAATCACTTCTCTATCGCTCACCGTTCTTCTAGTGCAATGTTTTTTTGTGGCCGTCACTGTACCATACCCCCGATGTTACACAATCGATCCGAACCATCCCAAGCTCGCCACCTCGAATGTAATATCACATCCCTCCCACACCACCACCACCATCTTTTATCCTCCCGAATCGCTCCTACTACTCCAACCCAGCAGCAGCACACCCACCCACTGAAACCGCCCAAACGTCAGCAATCGCACAAACAGTAATGCGTTTATTCAGCGTTTAGCCGCGTCGCGCTCGGAACATCGGCACAACAAACCGAACGGAACGGAACAGGCGAACTCAATTTTGAATCGAGGGGAAAACATTGGCGCAATTCAGTCTACACCCAGAACTCAACCCGTACGGACGCTCGGTTCCGCGGTGCAAAAACAAAGCAGGGAGAAGAAGGAAAAAAGAAATCGTTCCCATCGTCGATCATGATCGCCGTGAGATAGGAACGTGCGAAGATTGCAGCTGACATTGACATTGTGGTGTAGTGTTTTCGTGCCGTTGCATTCAAACCGTTGCGTTTACTCATTCGCACACTTGCGTTTGTTTTTTTTTTTTTTGCGCGCGATCGTGAGTGGCAAGTGCAACAGCAACGCCCGCTGATTTGCTATTTCTAACGGCAACCTTTTTGGAATTAGTGGCACAATTTACGATGTCATGTGTTTAAGCGGTTTCGCGTGGAAAATTTATAAAGTGGACGTGTGTGTGCTTTGTGTTGCAGGAAAGTTGTTGTACGAAGTGTCCAAATTGGTGTAAATATTGTCCTGCGATATACCATTCATCACTGCCAGAATTAAACGGTCGATTGCAAAAATGCAACGACGAAAGGTTGGCTGGCAGGCGGGATTAGGATCGCTTCTAGGTAAGCTAGTGCATGCAACGGACAGCTGTGCAGAACCGTGACCCTCGTCTAATTAAACTGCACTTTCCACGAACGCGATCCGGACGTTTGGTTTGGTAATTCGTTTTTTGCAATCTAAATATTTTGGGACGCCATTTCCTCCGCCATTTGAGAGTGAGATTAAGATCACATTCCACATCGCCAATCTCCTGTTTCTGCTCACACACATACGAATCGATCACGAACTTCGATCGTATGATGGCGTCGATGAAGCGCGCGATAAATTGCGCGCCTCCATCATCTTCATGAAGTGAGCTGTCTACGTGTGTGTGTGTGTGCGGTAGAGAACATAAATTTTCCAGTTCCGATCCAGAACGGTCACACGATTAGAAGCTATTTTCGGCTCACATTTACGTTACCGTTAATGTGTTTTCATTCAGCTTATGGGTGTACCCCACCCGGCAATGTGTGTATTTTTTATGGTTTTGATTCAAAATCCCGGAGTGTGCCCGGAGAGGAAAAAATGGGAGTGTTTTCTTCCCTTCGCAGTGATTGCTTGACGCACCAGTTGTGGCGTTGAGATTCCAATGCTTCGGCCCAAGTGACCAAACGAACTCCAGACCATTGCTTTACGAGCCATATGCCCTCGCGCACGTCCATGGAAGGGTTCAAGTGCGACCGGGGCTTAGTAAATGGGAAAGCAAACGGATCTACCCTTAGTACATGAATCATACAGCTGAACATCTTCAGCAACTTTTGTTGGAAGATAAATTTAGAAATTCCAACATTTTATCTTCAAGGCTGCTATTGACGAAATCGAACCCGGGATCGGAAGTGAATGTTTGAGTATCGTGTCGTGTCCCGTACCCGTACACATGTGTACAGTTTTTATGGCAAAAATTATGGCTTACTCCCACTGTCAAACATACCCCCACATTAGGGTTGTTACATGTTTACCAAACAAGAGTGTGATTATCGAGCACAAAACGAAGGAATTCCTTTACAAGACCAAACTGTTTACGTTTCCACTTTTGCTGACCTTATTTAAATATTGTTAACCAAACCATTGCTTTTTATTGACAAATTTGCAAAGTGTATTACATTTACATGATTTGTCGTGCCAGCTGTTTTGCTCTGCTCTGTCTACCACGCTAGACCAAATAGCTTAAGCATAACTCCACTGTTCCCCAAACCTCCCCGACCAAATATGTTCCCAAAAGTTTGATTATTTATTTATCCAATTCAAATCAGAAAACCTATTCTAATGGAAACAAAATGGAACGGGTGAGGAGCGTTCGGGCATACTTAAGCGCGATCTTCGTTAAAACGCATGTTTCGAACGCAAAGCCAAATGTGAAGCACGCGTACAGCGGCGCGTTTTGGAGCACGTTACCATATCCGGCCCGCGGAAACGATTGACAGTTTCGCTGTCAAACGGGAGGCGTAGGCATAGAGAGGCCGTGCTACGGAGCGCCGCTACTTAAAGGCAAGATTAAACAGATCGTTCGAATCGGCGGGTCGTAGGTGTCTTGCGAACAACGCTCGTTCACAGGGCTAACAATGTTTACGCCTAGTCGGATGTTGGTACGGCCAAAGCTTTGTTCATCATCGATCATTAATTGATCACCTCGATTTGGATGGGTCTTGATCTTTTCGCTCGCCACTAATATATTTGTACCACGTTTGCGATCTTAATCGCTATTAAAACCAAAAGAAACATTTGGCGGACGTTTTCTTATTGTTAATTCCACGGGAATAGAAACACCAAACCCGGGTTCACTGTAGTACTCATTACTAAAAGAAGATAAGCATCTCAGGCGGTACAGTACAGGAATGCTTCCCTCCAACCAATTGGTTAGTACCAATTGGATGTTGTAAAAATATCGCGATTCTCGCACCATTCCAGAACCACTTCGGGTGCATGTTTACTTCTCCACTTGGAAGCGCTAAGTGTTCGATCACTTGAGCGCCGACGTAAACAGTAGCCGTAGCAGCACAACACCCTGCACAGCAAGTGATCGTTAGATCTTGAACTTGAATTCTTGTATCTCCAAGCACCAAATGTACGGGCAAACATACCCCCTTGTGGCCATGGGTAGCAACACCTCCGGACTGTAGCACTAGGGTATGTGCGGCTGATAGTGGAGGGCTACCTACTTACGACCCAGAACCGGCCAAGAATGGAGACAAACAAAACCACCACAAACTCCCTGCTTTCAAACACATACCCGATCATCTGAAAAGCGGCACAAGTGATCAATGTGCCGCAACAGATAGGGCAACCAGAGAACTAGACTCAATGCCCACACGCATTACGATGCTCGCAGGGCGTTACAGCGACCATCAAACGTAACGACCATCTGACTTTATTGCATTCGTCCTTGATGTGGGCAGAAAACATCAAGACGTTTTGTGAAGGACACAAGTATTGCGTAAGACCTTAGTAACAAGACCATCTTCGGTTGCCTAAGTTCAAATGTCCACGCTACAGTAAGCAGGCACGAAAAGTTCTTCCATTTCCCATGTCTTCTCTAACCAAGATCAATAAATTAAACCCCCGGGAGAAAAGGGGGGTGGGAAAAAAACACCAAGCCAAACATCACACAGCCAACGACAGTCGGGTGTCCCGCCGTGCGGTTCCGACAACAAACAAAATGTTACGAACATCCAACATGTGCATTCGGTTCTGTGTGGGATACCGAAACGTTGTGTGATAAGAGCCCAGAACGCAGGTCGTTTATCCGACCGAGAATAAAGGAAAGCGATAGAGAAGGAGAGTGAGAGATAAATGGTAGATGGAAAATGGAAAGCCAACCCGAATGTTCATTCCCCAGCAGCAGAAAGAAAAACTGTATCCGTTTTTCATTCGCATTTGGGAGCATTTTTCTTTTCTCGTTTTCTCGCTGTATGACCCTCCCGACTTGTCCGCTCGCTTCTGGCGGGATTTTCCACCCACGGTGCGGATGCTCTTTATAGCGGGTAGAATAGCTGGCGCCATGCCAGCGTCCGCGCGTCACTTGTCTCAGGACGGTTGACTCCTGGTTCTTGGAGCGTTTAGACGCCACAGATGAAAACGACGCGGACGCTCCAATAGTTTTCCGGGGTGGGGAGGCAAAGGGAGGGTGAAACACCCATTTGCAAAAACACCCATTTCGCGCCCGTTAAGACACACACATACACGCACGAAAACGGCACATCATCAACGCGCCGAGCTATTAAGGGCGCAAATTCAATTAAATGTCAAATCTTTCATCCCACCACCTACCCAAGGGTACACCCGGTTCCGGTCAGTAGGCGGAACCTTCCGTACATCCGATCCCGGCCCAGGGTCAAACCAGGTCCGATCAACCAGCGTTCGCAGATGCAGATGGATAGGATTTGCTCCAGTAACGACGGATTGCGATGTTCCGAAGCAAAACCGTTTCCCGGGAATGGGAATTTGATTAATATGGCGTTACACGAGCCGGAGGAATCTTTTTGATGAATTACATCTTAAACCAATTACCAAGCGTAGCGCTGTGTTGGCAACAAGTGATGAATACAGTATTATGCGAATAGATCAAATTGTTTTGCTGTGAGTAATGCAACTCACAACTGAACGCATAAAACTGCCGAAGGTTACAGCAAATATGCCGCACAGCTATTGACTGACGCTGAGTGAATCACTTTTTAATTCAACGCACATGTTCGTGGCCGGTGTCTGTATCGAATGAAATAGAACGCAACATCAATTAAAAGGTATTTGTGGTGGGTTTAAAATTAATTCCATAAACTGGTGTTTCAAAAAAAAAATTGGCCTTTGTCTGAAGGCATTAAGCCCATTAGTGCATTCTTAGATGTTTAGACTTTTATGACCCTTTCTGCAAAACGATTCATATTTCCTGAGACTGTTTTCCACACGACTGAATCACGCGTTATGTTTACACCCGCTTGTGCTTCACGATGTTCGATCAGACACAAAACAACCTTCGATTGTTGTGGCGTACGAGGAGTTGGAGAAATTTATATGCCTCCACGCGTCACGAACCAGAAACAACACATTAGCAGCATACAAATCATCATGTGTGGAAAAGCATGGACACCTTTCTTTAGGCCATCGCTAACAAGACGAATGTGCTAAACGCGTGCGCTCGTAGGGCTATCATTAGGTCGTTAATAACGAAATTAGTTTACAGTCCAAGTTCCTCAATCCAACCAACGATGGGAAGTAGCGCGCTCACCACCATTACGAAGTAGGTGACCGCAAGAAACGTAAACCATTCCGCCACCGTCATCTTTGCGTAAATCATCGTCTATGCATTGCAATTCCGCTGTGGTTGTTTTGGGTCTTCCTTGCTGCTTGCGGAACGAACACACCCAGATATCGATAAATAAAAAACGGGCCGTTCTTCTGGCCCTTTGGTATACCGCAACCGGTGATGTTATTCGATATCCACTGCTCAATCAAATCCATCAACCATCCACGGGTCCACACCCGCGTTCGTTATGATGGTGCAATAACGATTTTCCACCTTCGTCTAAACGCCTTTCGATGCTTGCAAGATGGGTTAAAAACATTTCCGCGATCGTTCCGTATCACTTTTCCCAACTCATCAAACGACTCTTGCCCACCCGTTGTTCCGTTCCCGCTCTTTGTTTTGTTCCTGCTGATATTTAGAAAAAAAAGGAAAACCATCAGACCATTCCTTTTTCCTTCCGTTACTGTACAATTATAAACCAAACAAACTCGCCGTTCGCCACCCAGCCACAAGCGCCATTCTGTTTGTGTTTGTAGTTGGCAGTACGGTTGCATAATGTTCGGCACCGATCGATCGACGTCCGCGGAGTGACCGCGGACTCGTCAGCAGCTGAACTAAACCCCCAATTCTTTGTACGTTCTGTTTTTCTTTTGCTATTCTGCAGTGCTGGGCATCCTCTTGGCAATGGTCGGGCAGACGTTTGCCAACGAATTTCAAGGAGTACGACGATCCAAATGCCAGCAGAGCCGTGATCGTACACAGGTGAGTCATCCTGATGCATGTCTACCGTTCATCAATCGCTCACCACGTGGCGTTCACTTCCATTTGTAGATCTACGAAGGTGTAGACAATGTGCTGATGAAACGTTTGCAAGCGCTACGTACGGAGATGCGCACCCGAACCTCGACGCAGAGTGCCGAACTGGACGCCTATCTGGTGCCGATGTACGACGAGCATCAGTCGCAGTATCTGATGGAATCGGACCAACGCATTCGCTTCCTGACCGGGTTCAGTGGAACGGTCGGTGAGGCAGTGGTTCTGATGCGATCGGCCGCCTTCTGGACTGATGATCGCTTCCTGGACCAGGCGGACCAGGAGCTGAACTGTGCCTGGCGACTGTTCCGAACGGGCGAGCGTCCAACCGTTGCGGAATATCTGCTGTCGGAGCTATCGCCGGAGGCACGCGTTGGTGCCGACCCACAGCTAGTACCGCATCCGATGTGGAAAGCGCTCGAAACCGACCTGACGGCCGACTACATCCGGTTGGTACACATCAATCGCAACCTGGTCGACATGGTGTGGGGAGACCGACGACCCGCACCACGTTCCGGTGCGATAAAGGTACATCCGGTGCGGTACGCTGGCGAACGGTGGGACAGTAAGGTGGCAAGGCTGCGTGCCAATCTGACAGCGCTCCGGTGCGATGGTATGATCGTAACCTCACTCACGGAGGTGGCATATCTGTTGAACTTGCGCGGTAGCGATATCCCACACATACCCGTGTTCAAGGCGTACCTGTTGGTAACGCATCGGGAACTGGTGCTGTACACCAACACAAGCCGCGAAACACTCGGGCTGAAGAACCACCTGAAGGCGCACTCCTGCCACAACGAGAACTGTGTGCAGCTGCGGGAGTACGGTGATGTGTGGCGTGATCTTCGCACGTTTGCCCAGCACTGGCATCGGTTGCTGGTACCGTCGGCTGTTGTGTTCGATACTGGAGCATCGGAAACCGTACACGCCACCCTGCCACGGAACATCGTGTTCGAGCGACCGTCTCCTATCATATTCCTGCGTGCGCAAAAGAACCAGATTGAGCGGCAGGGAATGCGGCAGGCACACATACGGGATGGAGTTGCCATGTGCGAGGTGCTTAGTCGGTTGGAGGAACGGGTAAGTCAACAACGTGTCCAAAGTCCAATTTGGAGTGGCTTACTTTTGGTTTTCCAAGAAACGATTAATGATCTTGTCAAACAAACTGTTATTTTCTTTAGTTTATTGCCGGCGATCACATCACCGAGTTGTCACTGGCTCGTGAAATCGATCAAGCCCGAAAAACGCAAAACAACTCGGAAGGAGTCGCTTTCCCGACCAGTGTCGCCTATGGTGTGCACTCCAGCCGTCCCAACTATACGCCATCCAACCGTACCAATGTTGAGCTTTCGGAGGGAATGATACTGATTGATTCGGGTGGCCAGTATGAGGACGGTACGACCGAAGTATCCCGTACGCTACATCTAGGCGAACCAACAGCGGAACAGATCCGTGCCTACACGAACGTACTGATCGGTATGATCCGATTGTCGATGCTGACGTTCCCGGAGAATCTGAAACCGGCCGAACTAGACGCACTGGCCCGCGGACCGGTCTGGGGCTCGATGAACGACTATCCACATGGAACTGGACATGGAATTGGGTCTTACTCGGCTGTACGGGAATGTAAGTAACTCTACGCGTAGAAGAGTTTACTTGGAATGATCTGAGAGCGTTAAACGAGTCGGTTTTTTACTTCTAGCTCCTATCAGTATCTCATATACGGCGAAGCAGAGGTTTACCTTTAAAGAAGGATACTTCTTCTCTAATGGTATGTGGAATGGCGAGGCATTAGAAGAGAAAGAATGACTGCTAATGATTTTGTTCAATAAAATATCCTTTCAGAACCGGGATACTATAAAAATGGCGCCTTTGGTATACGATTGGAGAACGTGCTGGAAGTACTGGACACTGGAAAGATGCATCCGACGGGACACAGATTTCTCACCTTCCAGGACGTAACATTGGTACCATTCGAATGGAAGCTTATCGATCGCACCCTACTCAGTGTGCCAGAGGTTAGATTGTTTCTCGGGTTTTATTCTTTCCCTTGCCGTTCGTAATCGAATTTTCTCCAATTCTTTGTGCAGAAAAAATGGTTGAACGACTACAACTCCCGCATCCGCCAGTACGTGGGAAGCGAACTCAAGCGGAAACACAAAATGGACGCGTTTTACTGGATGATGAACAAAACACGCCATGTGCCGGAGTACGTGACCGAGGCGGAGTATAATGGGGCAGCTAAACTTTATCGTGACCATATGTCGATCGTAGGTGCACTAACGATCGTATTTCTACTCGGACGATTCGGGTTCTACTAATTCCATACGAAAAGGAAAACCGGGTGCCATTCAATGTGCCGTGTACTTCAGCCGTACTTACAACTCCTATTGTATATGTAGCAAGATCAAAATTAAACCCATTCTAATCCATCGTTACAAGATCAGTTCCACCATCGGTATCGGCTTGTGTGCATCTGTGTGATTGGTCCGTTCTTTTCTCTGTATCCATTTGATTCCCTGTCCGTACAAACAATTAGCTGCCGAATTCATAAGCACACTGCTGACATTCGCACTTACGCCACCAAACGCTGTTGTGCGACAAACGGTTACGAACGTGTTTAGAACAAATGTAAGCAAACTATTTACACCTCAGCGCTGTTGATCATGAAATGAGGTGGGTGGCTTGCGGAAGGTCGAAGCTTCTGGCGCAAACGAGTGATATTTTATTTATTCTGTTTCATCCATCGCGAACGAACTAAGCACTAAGAATTGTATGTTTAACGAAGTAATACAACAATAAACTAGTCTACACAAACAGGCCTTGGGTTTTGTTTTTCTTATGAGGAAGTGCGAAACAATTAAATGATCTTATTTCGTTATTTACGATAAACCAGATGGAGTCGTAATGAACGATCACTTCGGATTTAAAAAATCAGCATGCCACAGGGAGACACCCTGTGCCGAGTTGAATGCATACAGTATTCAACTCTTTATTATAAACCTACCTGTCAAACGTGTTGTCAAAATCAATATGGTTTTTGTTTACCAAAATATTGCCAGCGAGATTATACAGCAACAATTTGAATATCGTAAAATAAAACCCAGTACAAGGCATTATTTAACTAAAAATCAATAAACTAATGTTCTACTATGAGTGAAGAATAGAAAACCATTGTTATTGTGCACGATTAAGTGAATTACATGCAGCTGTATGCAGAATCTTGAATGTGCGGTGTAGCAACACAACAGCAGGAGAGACTTTATTGTGCGCAACAAATCGCCGGGATTCACGTTCGGACGTCGTACCACAATGCCGAAAAAGATGGGAATCAACTCGAAAGCCGTCGAGGCACGGGAACGTAAAGCCGAGGCCAAAAAGGTCGCCAACGATAAGGCAGCCAAAGCGGCCGAAGATGCGCTCTGGGTTGACGACGACAAACAGTTGGCGAAGAAAAAGAAGCAAAAGGTTCTCAATTTGTTGCAGCGTGTTGTAGTTGATGCTTTAAATAACCATCTTCTTTGCTTTTCTCACAGGAGGACGAGGAACGACGCAAAGCGGAAGCTGCACGCAAGAAGGCTGAAACCAAAGCGCTGCTCGAGCAAGAAATGAACTCGATCAAGACGACGGCAAAGCTACCGGCGGCTAAGGTAACCCGATCTCAAATTGAGTCTGAAATAGAGAAGCGCAACCGTGCGGCGGAAGCGGCCACGGCCGCGGTAAAACCGAAACCCGTCCCGAAGGAAATCCCGCTCGAGGAGAATCTGAACCGTGTGATGGCGGACACGGAAGTAGCACAAACGATCGATCAAGCCATTGCGGTGCTGAGTGTGGGTGATGCGTCAGCCGCCGATCGGCATCCGGAAAAGCGTATGAAGGCAGCCTACAAAGCGTACGAGGAGGAGGAACTAAAGCGGCTCAAGCAAGAACATCCGTCACTGAAACTGTCGCAACTGAAACAGATGATTTTCAAAAACTGGCAAAAGGCACCGGAAAATCCAATGAACCAAATTCGAGTCTGAGTCTGTAGATCGATCATATGCCGACCAGATGGTGTATGAGGAAACATCCTGTGAGTATTTAAAATGCTGATAAAATGCAGGTGCATCCTTGTCTTAAGTTAGAGCAATCCATTGCAAACGGAATATAATTCATCGTGTTGGTCATTTTCAAACTTATCGATGATGACACGTGGAATACGCCTTCGAATATGCAGCACTCTCCATACTCGGTATTTTAGTTTTGTAATTTGATTTATTATCTCTTTATTTACTTCTTACACAGTACAGAACCGTTCTCTCTACGCGGTTACCGATCAGTAACTTACTGGCTAGTGAAGGTTTTTACTGTACGCCTCTCCTTTTCTACCTCCGTACACTTGCTGCTTTCCACTTGTGGTCCACTCGCACTCACACAAGCATTGCAGCAGTGTTAATTAAGCTGTATCTTTAATCTGGCTTCTGATCAATCAAGCATTCCTTTTTTTAATTAATTTTCGATCTCGTGACAAAAAGATACGAGAAAAGGGAAGATACGCTTCCGATTTTAATAACATGTAGCTCAATTGAAGTCGTTCGATCGTTTGATTTTTTGTTAAATAAATAAATAAATAATTTACTTTAAATGAACATTCTTGCTTGCTCTTCCAGGAGCTGCTGTGACCCCTTGTAACATTCCATCGTTAGCTTATGGTCCATGATCGAATGTTTATCTTACACGTCTATTTACCAGGACAAAGGGAAAGATTTTTTGTTGCTGTTGGGGATCTGAGTTGTTAAAGAATATTCCAATTCCCACACTACGCAGCCAAGAACCGCGTTTGGTTAGGAATTGCCTGTCGCTAGTATCAAGTATCCAATATTAAGCTCGTACCATCGATTCATCGAGCTAGCGTTTTGTTCCTATTTTCTTACACTATAGACAAACAGTAGCCACCAACACGCATTGATGGCCATTTCTTTTCTTTTCTTTTTTTAGCGTATGAATTTCGTTGTTACGTTGCTTGCTGGTGCAGGGTTTGGATTGTGGCAGCCGTTTTATTGACTAGCGTTTGCACCATCGTCCAACGGCATTGGCCTTCTTCCTTCGGGGGTTTTGCGATGGCAGCCATGTTGAGATGGTGGCCGGTGTTGCTTAACATTAGATACTCAAGAATTCGGTACCGCACAAGGACGGAACGTCATCTGTGCGATCCTATTGGTTTTTGGGAGGATTAGGGTTTGTCAACTGTTGTGCTCTCCTGCTGTTGGTTGGCTATCATTCATTTTGATCCGTATGTTTCTCGGTCCAAAAAAAACCCTACAACCCCACCTATTCATGTGCCTCCTTTACATCCCACCGGTTCGCATTCGTACATATCATTCGCTCTAGCATACCCACACAACCATTGACTCGTTCACTCCCAGGCACTAAAGAGGCGTTACCCTAAGGATACGAATAATCAAAGATCTGTCCTTTGACGATGCTCACGTCGCTTTCGTGACAGGTTCTTCCACCGGTTCCGTTGTAGCGCCATTGGTGGTACTTTCCGACGAGGAGCTCACAACAGTCTCCCCGACCGTACCCTTACTGCTTCGTCCTTCGCTAGCGCTACGGTACTGGCTTTCCTCACTGCCCGGCAATGTCTCGTTCGTTGTTTCTTCGCTCATCGTCACATCGTCCAGTCCGTTATCGCCATCGTCATAGTCTTTCGTGAACTGATCGAAGAATGCCTCCAGATCAAGATCCATTCCACTGTCCGGTTCCTCCTTTTTCACTATCTTCGGTTTCGATTCTACCGGTTGCAGTTTGGTCGTAATGTTTTGTGGTGGTGGTTTAACTGCTTCATTTTCGTTCTCATCAGCGAACAGATCGGCAACGCTCGATCGCTGCGGATCGGGATTGAGCTGTTCGCTTAGCTTCATGTCCGCTCCGTAAATCGGTCGGAATCCACCCTGCAGTTCCGGCTGGAAGCTGTTCGGATCGAACGTGGTGGTAGAGGCGGAAGATGCGGTCACTGGTGCAGATGCTTGACGATCGACACCCTCATCACCGGTACCCGTCGAGGTAGTGTCACCAACGTCAGAACGATCGATCGTGTTAGGATTGTTGTACGGACGGATGGGAGACGGTTCAGGTTTGTTCACCGTTTGCTGCTGCTGCTGCTGGAGCTTGAGCGCTTGTGGAGAAGACGTTACGACGGCCCATCCTTCATAGGGATTGGTCACCTTTACCGGATCGAGACTCATGCTAGCTTGGAACGGAGCCTGGAAGCTCTGTTCGTAGCGACGCGACGGATTGCCAAACTCATCCACATCGTCAATCTTCAGATATGACACCTCCGTCTGTGTTTCTCCGTACGGTGAATAGTAGTAATTGCTCGCGGCCGATCCATACCCGCCTGGCGGTTTGCTGTAGCGCATACTGTTAGACCCTAGTGGACTGGATTCTGTTGGAGTGTACGCGATCGCAATCGGTGTACTGTCCGTCTGGAAACGTTGCAACTTGCTCGAGATCAGATCCTGATCCTGATCACGAACGTTCGTAGGTTCTTCGCCGAGATTATACTCGGAATCCGATTCCGCCAGGTCCTGCGCTGGATGTCCAGCAGACTGCTCTTTGTCCAGCTGCTGTGCCAATGCGAACGGGTCCGGTTTCTCCAGACTGTAGGGGAAATTCAGTTTACCGTTGTGGTTGTGTTTTCTGTGTTTGGCCGTAAGAATCGGTTCCTGCTCAAAGTGTGACGCAATCGAGAAGGGTGTGTTCTGATACTCCGTCCCAGGACTGATCGGTTTCGAGGGTAGTTGCTCGCCACGATGTCCAACCACTATACCATCACCGTTCGGTGGTTTATTGTCCAATCGTACTGGTGTACTCTTAACCGGGTATACCACATAAACTGGCCGATCCTTGTTGACCATGTCCGGTTGCTGAGACTGTGAAGTACCCGTCACGACGTTATTGCTCTCTTCACCGAGCGAATCTTGTGCGGCCGGAGAGTTGTTGGACGATGCCTGCTTCTTCGACTGTAGCATCTGAAGTGTTACGACGGGTTCAAGTTTAGGTCGCTGTTCGTGATCATCCTTCAGTATGTTGCGCAGTATCTGTGGTGGATTACGATGGAACTCACTATCCTCCAATGGTTCGTTTGGTTTCTCCGAGGAAGTAACGGCCGGTGGAATGATGTTGGTCGGGTTGCCGGTTGGTTGGGGTGGTAAAGGTGGAGGCTGGAGACGTGGCGGTTGAATGTTGTACACACGATCCTTAATCATTGCTGGCGGTGGTGGTGGTAGTCGATAGTAGCGGCGATTCTCCAACTCGGCTGAAGCAGGATGGAGTTGTGGACGGCTAGGCGCTGGGCTAAGTCGTGTCATAAGCCTTGTTGGAAGAGGCGTACGTCGGATTGTTGTCGTCGGTGGAAGATTGTTGGGAGTGTTATAGCCGGCAGGTTTACGCAGTGGCGGACCTGTCTTAACGAGCATCCCTGAGGGAAGGACACGGTAGGCGCCCGATTCCTTGATGTACGGCGGGTGACCTTGAGAGATCTTTGCGTTCGGTCGGAACTGGGGCAGAATGTTCGGTAGCGTAAGAGTTGGCCGTGAAGGACGATCGCTCGGGTACGTTGAGGGGCGTCGCTGTATTTCACTGTACCGGAATGGTGGTCCTTGGGCGGGCACCGGTGGCCTTGGTCGTTGTTTAATCAGATCCGGTCGTTCGGGAGCGGTAGGAGGCGTCAGCTGTTCGGGTAAGTCCGCCGGATAGTTCGGATTGGGGGCTATTGCTAGTTCGTTCCGGTTAAGCGTTTCGCTCTGTGGTACCGGCGAGTCAAAGACGATACGATTCGAGACCTCATGTAGTGTGCTAGCGATGTCTTGGTTCGGAGGAAACACAACCATCTGGTCGCTGCGTACCGGTGCTGAGTGACCGTTCGGTGGTAACACCTCCGACTTGTGGGTGCCGCTAATGATGGGTGCATTATCATACTTGTCGTCCGATTCGCTTGGGAACCGTACGCTCGTCGTCTTGATGATATCTTGCGGTTTTACCTGCACCTGAACCGATGCTCCTACATTGGTTTGATCGTGTGGCTCATCCAGTACCTGTCCCATCTGGTAGGAGGGACGACCGGCACTCAGAGCAGCCGCCGTCACAGAATCTTGTGACACAGATCCCACAAAGTGGCCTGCACCCTCGGGACGACCGGACGATCCAATGCTGCTGCCTACGGCTTGTTGCGATCCCAGGACAAAGGTGGCCGAGTTTTGGTTGGGACTAATGACAACATTATTCATGCTTGGAACCGCTCCATACTTCACCACATTCAATTGCGGTTGCTGCACCTCGTACTTTACGTACTGTCCGCCCATTACATCCATCGCTGGTGGTTGTGGCCGGTGTCCATTTGATTGATGCACTTGGTACTGGTTGTATTGTTGCTGGTGTTGTGTCTGCACCAACGGTGGTCTACTCGGTGGAGCTTGAGCCTGTGGATGAACCTCATACCGTACGTACTGATCCGAAAGATCGATCGACTGTTCAATCCGGGGACCACTAGACCCGATGGTTACTGACCCAGCCGAACCATCATTAAGCAGCACGATCGCGGGTGGTGTCGTAGGGAAATCTTGCTCCTGTTCCGGTTCTTCCACCTCCTCGACACGGTTACTTTCGGCCTGTTGCGATTCGATGCGCTTTTTCTGCTCGATCGTGTTGAAGATATCCGAAAGTGACATGACGGCAGGGTTTTTGGGCAAATCGATCTTGGTGTTGGAAGTGCTAGCCACCGCTTCCCGGTCCGGCACCGTACCTTCCGACTGCGTAGGCATCGGCCGGAAAGGTGCTGGACGGGACCCTTCATACTTAAGGGCAGGCATTGTGAATTTGATCTTCGGTTGTTCCACCGCATCGTCTTCAAAGCGAACTGGATTGGCGGGAGCCGTAGATGCCGACACGGCGATGGTACTTTGCGTAGTCGTCGTAGTCTGGTAGGTCGAGGGCCAGTGAGGCCTTACGGACGGAGAGTAGTAAGTGGAGGAACGCATCGGTGTGGAAGGAGCACGTTCGGTCGTTGTAGTTGTCGGACCAGGCAGAGCAAGTGTCGACGGAAGGAAGAACTTCTTGCGCGTCTGTTCGGATGTCTCGAGGTACTTGTTCTTGATTGTGCTCTTGTAAGGGTAGCGAGTGAACAGCTGCTTCTGTGAATTGACCGTAGTTCTTGGTGTCTCTGTCGTAGTCGTCGTCGGTGCCGGTGTTGTCGTGGTAGTCGTCGTCGTAGTAGTGGTCGGTGTCGTAATCGGTCGTCCGGACGTCGCTGGGAAGCTATAGTACGCGTTCGGGCTGGCCGATCCAGCTCCCGGTCGGTTATAGCTACCCACCGTGTACTGTGGTCTGTTGTAGAAATACTTCGTCGACGTCACGGGGGTCGCTGTCGTTGTGGTACTTGTCGTGGTAGGTGCAGCGGTAGCCGAAGTCGCCGCTACAATATGTGTGTTACCATGTTCGCGATGGTTCGAACCCTTGTTAATGCCCTGATACTTAAGGTTCGCGTACGAGCTCGATATCGAAACAAAGTTCTCCGGCGAGTACATCTTGGGCAGATTGAGAAAGTCGTGAAAGTTCGGCGTCGACTGGTGTATGATCACATCCTTCTTGTCGCTCACGTAGCTATCCTTGTTCGGTTCGTACGGTTTGCCGTCACCGAGATCGATCTGATTGCCCGTCTTCTTGTGCAGGAAATCGATAGCACCCGTCGATGGGTCCCGATCGACCAGGAACGGTTTGCCATCGTTAAACACGTCCGATGGTAACAGCACGGACCCGGGCAGCAGTTCCTCATCCATGTTCGATTCTTCCGCGATCAGATCCTCGAAGTCATCGTCGAAGGTGTAGGCGCGGGCGATGGCGATGGTGGTGATCAGTAGCAGTAATGCCGTACCCAGTGTCACTCCCAGCGGGAGCACTAGGGTTCGTTTTCCCATCCTTCAGGTTGGCAGACTGGAAAAGAGAGCAGAGGGAGCCATAAGTATTGTAAATTAACTGATCATTAAAGCTCAGTCATTAAAGTGGTATCGTTAGGCTCAAACTGATCGATCAGAGCTTTTGAAATATCTCCATTGATCCGTATCGTAAATCAAATTATTCGTTACATTTATAACATTGTGAAAGCATTTCTCATTCGCTTTTTGTGTAAGCATTCCAATCATACGTATTTTCAAATTTTCTCTTGCAAATGAATAACTAAGAAAATCGATGAAAAAACCCAACATTTAAAGTTTTCACTCATCAAAACTAACACCAGTGCTCAGCGAACGAGAGATATCGCTTCTTGCTTCCGTCAACTTTGTATATTTTCACGGCTCTGTTTCTTTCCCGCTCGCTCACTTCGACAAAGTTTTCCTTCCTACTCTTCTGACTAAAATTCGATCTCATCAACAGCAAATCAGACGAATTTACATCCAATCAGCAACACATTACGTTATGCGATTTCACTTTCTACCAGCCAGCGGATAGAAAATTAGCAGCAACCGCCAAAAATACCCCAAATATTTCCACCAGCATCCGTCAACGACCGTAGCAAATGGAAATTAAGTACACCAAACGTCTGGAGGCGGAAAATTCATCAACCGATCGAAAGCGAAATCAAACCCATAAGCTGCGCATCGAATCGGCCGTCGGATCGATATCGACGTTTTCCCCACAGCGCGCGATCGTATCCGATCATAATGGAAGACCTTAATCAAAGGCTTTTCCTTGCTGCGGCAGGAAACGGTGACCCGTACCCGTTGGTTCAGACGCGTGACGGCTTGTTTCCGGTGTATCTCTCCCCCTATTGCATTCCGTTGAACCCGGACCGGATTTTCACTTCCAGCGGAATTTCGCACCTGCCACGCATAAAGTGCAACCAGAGAAGGTGACCGGGCTGGTATTTTTTTGTTTAATATTTTGTTTTGTTTTCAGACCGACTGCTTACACGAGGCATTGTTGTGGATTTTTGTTCCGTACTGCTGCTATTAGTACAAATTAGATTGGCTGCAAGTTTTGTGTGGAGCAAATAAAAAGTGAAAGAAACTGCCTGCGCATTCCGCCGTGTCTTTGTCTTTGGCCGCGCATTGCAGCCGTGTTCTCTCACACTAAAATGGAATCTGCGCATTGTGTTATTTTTTATTGCAAGATGATTGCTTCATTTATACCACGAAGGAAAAGGAAATCCTTGTTTTGGGATGTGCTTCAAGTTAACTTCCAGGTTTACGGTGTTCAAGATAAGCCAAGTTGGAAACTTCATATTAGCCGCAACATTCCAACGGAGTTCTGTTTTCGATCGATTGAAATGCGTAGCATAGTGACAGGAAAAAGGGTTTTGGATTGTTCCCGTTAGACGTGTCAACCCATTGCCTCGATTCGACCTGCTAACCGAATTTCTTGGCACCGAACCGAGGTTGGCCGAGAGCGTCGGCACGGGGTTGGCATATTAATCGTTAAGAGAAAATCCGATTCTCGCCCAATTCGACAGGTGACCGAATTTGTACGTTGATCGACAGATGTCCCCCGCCACCCTCCCTCCCCCTCCTTCACACGTTATGCAACGGTGCATAAGAACAGTCACTTAATTGAGGCTATTGATGCTTAACTATTCTTCGTAAGTTCCATACGTCCACCAGGTGTCACCTTCGGCCGTCTGCCCGATCGTGGGCCGGTTGCGTACGCCGAAAGGAATTCTAAACATGATAAAAATGTAAATTAGCACCTTTCCTACACGTTGGCTTTCGCTGGTTTGCCACCCTCATACCTTTCTGACTCGAATGCTTAAAGGAACGGAGTTGGGAGTTGCCTTTTGGGAAACTCAAACTAGCGTAGGGAGTAGTAGCGGTAAATATGAAATCGATATTTCTACTTGTTGTGCTCGATTGTGCTTTTGTCAATTTCTCCTACTCAATATTTGCCTACAAACACACTCAAGACCCTACGTAATGTTGAGAAATTGACCCCTTTTTCTAAGATGGAGGTTTGCACGAGTTTCTAGGTGGTAATGAAAGCGTTTCTCTCGTTCCACCTTGTACGTATGGCTCGCAATATCTCACTATCGCCCTCTCAATAGGGCGCTGTACTCTAGTTCAAACCAGGAAATTGTAATAAAAATTGTCTTCCGTGAGCTATGCCGTGAGTGAAAGCTTTCCGCCGAAAATAAGCAAAACAAAAACATTCGCTGCCCACGCCGAGATCCGTTCGACGATCGAGAATCGCCAGATGTCGTACCGTGCACTTCGATTCACTTTCCATTTGTTGACGGTCGTTTGAAAGTGGGGTGCAAATTAAAGTGGCCTGGTTCGAGGCACGGGCGACCATCCGCCGAATGGCCATTTTGTCGCACGCAGCCAAAGCCGATGAATTGAGCATTAATTATCATTATAAACACTGCGCCTAGTGTTTAGCATTTGCTGCGCGATAAGATAATTCCAGACCGCGCAAACCGATCGTTTTCTAATTCGGTGAGTTTCCTATCGGGTTGCGTACCAGTTTGGAAATAGATTTGAAATTTTTCCGGCTGTTTGATTGGGGCTTTCATCCATGATTAAAGCGGGGAAACATTTCAATGTGCTACGCCATCCTCCAAACCGGTCAATTTATACTAACAATAAAGCGATCTTCGGATGGGCGGCGGATATCAAGCAGTCTGTTCGGTTCCTAAAAAGAAACGCTAATTATAAAAGCAAATTAACGTATTGATGCTCTCCCCAAAAAAAAAACGGAAGCCTTCTATCGGTTTGCGTCCCAAGAATATCTAGAAATGAATGAGATTTCCGACTCGAGAGCATGGTCGAGCTCGAAGATCCCGACGATCGCATCCGATAGCCCATTTCACATTCCAGTGCCCTTCGCTGCGTGTCAATGCGTTGTTTGTTTGTTGCTTCCGTCTCGATTTCATCGGTCACTTCCTCGAAAACTTCCAACCCAGCACATCAACTGGGTCAAAAGCTGGCCCAGTGCGCGACAGCCCTCCGCAACAAAAACTCGATCGTTCGTTTCTACCCCGGCCCCGGGCAGACACACGGCAAGGGTTTTCATTTGCCCCGGGAGGGGTGATCTTTAATGCTCTCGGTTCGCCCGTTTCCGCCGCAAACGGTTAACGTGAATGCTTAGGGTTTCGTATCATGCGCCGACGAGATGATTAGAAGACAAGGTGCACGATGGAGAACCTGCTGCTGCGAAACATGCGCTGTTGTGCTTCCTTGCTTTTCCATCACGATCGATGCGGCGGATCGAGTTTTGCGGATGCGCAGAATCGAAAGTTGACTGACTATCATCAGCGTCGTTCCGCGTTGCCATTGGGATGGCAGGTTGAAGCGACGAATGCAGGGGATCGTGATCATGATCATGATGATGATGATGATCAGTTGTCAACATCCGCCGTGGCATCGCGTTCCAATGCGAAACCGGATCGGTGACCAGCACACACACAAACACACACAACCGGAGTCGACTTTCGATTCGTGGAGGCTTTGTGGAGCTTCCGCTGGACGACGGGCGTACGGAACACGCACCGCGCTTTCCCGACTCAGGTGAAGCTGGCGTGAAAGCATGAAATGGGTCAAGGTGAGCCTTGGCCTGGCTCTAGCATCTTCAATCGTTCGAGCGCTTCAAACCTGATCGTATTCCAATGAATAGCAGTCGTGACGGCAGAAAGAGAGAGAGAAGCGAAAGATACAAATTTGACCGGTTGAACCAATTGATCGTACCATGGACCACGAACCACGCACAAAGCAGTGATTAGTGAACAACGCATAGCAAAGGTTTATTGTAAGACGATGAAATGAAGTTTACCATTCAATCGGTCCGTATAGAGGTTTTTTTTTGTTTTCTAAATTTCGTTATTTGAATAAAGGAATATTTGAGATGAAACTAGATATATTAAATATAAATGAGATAGCATAACTTAAAAAGTCGAGTGGAAAATATAATACAAGCTTTATGTACCATATACACTTAGCATGTTGAAAAAATATCGATTCGTTTGATAGTTTTTCAAAGTAAAAAATTCTGGATCTGGAAAAAATTCTGGAAAAAGCTGGATCACGATGATCGATATTATCTAAATGATATATTGTTATATTTTATTTACCGACAGATAAAGAAAACATTGCTCGAAGAATAATTTCTCTGTGATAAATTGTGTTTTTTTTTGTCATTTTGTTTCTTTTTTTTGTGTAAAACATTTAACAGTAAAAACAGTAAAGTACATTGGGTCGGAGTGTAGAGTAAAAAAGAAAATTCTGACCAATTTTTGTTTGAGAATCAATTTTTCTAATCTGGCTTATTAAATACTTGTATCCCAGAATCCGAAGAAACTATTGACCATAGATGTAAGGTTGCTCAATATGTAATGGTAACTAAATTATTAGTATGGGGAAATAGACTCCTCCCGAACTCCTGGCTAGATTAAATGTTTATGCCACAATGCGTGCTTTAAGAAATCGTGAGTTTTTACTCCTCAATTTTGTGGGCAACTGTGCAGTAACAAATATAATAGTTTTAATGAGGAACTTTATCGAACGCTACAGTCTCTTTAATTTTAACTATTCATTGTCTCATTTCTAAATCGCGTTGGTACTAAAAACGCGTTAAAAGTAAATAGATAAACTACACTTTATTAACTAAGTATAATTTATCTGATCATTTTTTTTTTCGAGCAAAGTTTGCGAATCTTTATAGAACAGAAAAGTTTATCCGATTTTAGCGGAAAACATGAATCTTTTGCTTGTAATCGTTGACAGTTCGTTTTATGGTCAGCGGTTTCTACAACTGATTATAGGATGAAGAGGCTTCGAAATCTTAGAAGTTTCCATATGAAAGGATTCGTTACGCGTAAATGCAAAATGGTTATCCAATCTTTGTCAGCGTATGTTGCAACTTATTTATATTTTTAGTTAAAATTTTCAAATTTGCTTGTGTGTCCATATTTGCTCATGAAAAAAACGCGTTCCAATAATTGAGGTAGTGTTTACCTAATCACAAACATGAGCTATTTTATATGTTGACTACAAAATCTCAATGCACCAGAAGAAATTACAACAAGCTGATATGGATATTGAATTTAAGTTTCAAGAAATGTGCTAAGCAATTTTACTTCATTCTAAAAATTGAAATAAAATCATTCGAAATCAAACTTTAGACTTCCTCGCACTCCCTCAATGTTCAAAATATCATACTCTTCAACCATCCCCTTCTTTAAGAACCGGTTCCCGTGATCATTCTACCACCGGAGCAGAAAAAAGCTTCTGAAAGATAAACCCAAAGAGAAAGTAGTTTTTTTCTTCCCTTATTCTTTCCTCCTGTACTGGCCTAATTGTGGGCTACGACTTGCACAAGAACTCCACCATTGGGTTCTGTTGCCGCAACTTGAGAACGTTTTCACTTTTAACCCCTGCACGCGTTCGAGGTCGTTCCTCTCGGTTGTGTTGGGTGTTGGGTACGCTACATTACCAGTGCCAGGCCAGCTACTGCACCCCAACGGCAAGAAGCATCATTCATCCACTCACCCACCCGCACTCACCCGCGTTTGGTTTCTTCTTCTCGCGTTTGGGTGAAAGTTTCCGAGAGTGTGGGTCCACACGATGTGGGAATCAAGCTTTCAAGTACGGTCTTGAGTGCGTGAGTGGAAGCAATTTCCGCATTCGTTTGTAAGCCATTTCTTGTTATCTCGCATCGGGGTTTGTTTCTTTTGCCTTTTTCACCTTCGTCTGTTCATCCCACAGCAGTCGGCTCGTTACACATTTTCGGAGACTGGCGAAGCATTGTTTGTTGTGGTGTTTTTGGTGGTTTGCTTTTCAGCGCTACAGTTCCATCTTCGGCCATCAATCGCGCATTGCGATGGGGAGGCTTTTTTATCGTCTTCTTATTTTCGATGGTTCAATGACACAGCCGCAGGCAGCTCACTCACGGTCATCATCCTGATGAGTATGAAAACGCTCATCTTGATTTTTGTTAATTGTGGCCCATTCCATTGGTTGTGCTGTACGGTTGTTTTTGTTCGTGTGCCACACCTATCAAATTGGACTTTGAAATAAAATGAATTTCAACAACACCCCGGAAATCATTTTAAATTGGGTGATTATTTTTCAAAACAAAAACCACTCTTTTGTGTCTTTCGCTCTTACAAATTTAGCAGATAATCCTACAGATGTATAAATCTTATCTTGTTCGCACATTACGGAGCTATTTATAGGAAATCAGCCAACAAAACAAACACCCCACGAGAATAAGCGCGATCGATCAGTTTGCGAATGTGCAGCAAAAACAAATCAAACCGGTCCAAAAGGAGACTTTCTTCTGCTCCGTCACAGAAATCCTTCTCCCCCCCCCCCCCCCCCCCAAAAACCCCCCCCCCCCCCCCAGCAGAGTCGGCAATATGGTGCGCCGTGTGCATTCACGCGTCCACCGGTACTGCACATTCTGCAACCTACAACCGGGAGAGATTCCGTTTCGTTTTCTATTGTGGAATGTGCCACTGTTTCTATCGGCCGCCCTGGGGGAGGGGGAGGGGGGAGGAGGGAACAGATGGAAAAATCACTCCGAACGATCATTTCTGGTTTGCAGAAAAAGTTTTGCAAAACATGTCCGTAAAGCCATCCCGCACATAAACGTTGAATGAAAACGAAAGACTTCAATGGTGCTGAATCAAGCGACGAACCCGGAACCACCCGAGACTGCCGCTTAATATGGTGCGCGCTTCGGGTGAGAACGTTTTCGAAACGATTTGCTTTGGAGGTTTTGCTTGTGGAAAAACCTTTTTTCCAGTGCTCGCAAGGGAGAGAGAGCGAGATGTAGAAAGACGTTCAAATAATAAAACACCGTTGCAGTGCACTGCAGTTCCAGCGCATGGCGGCGTGTTAAAGCGAATCTAAAGCAAACGGAACGAATTCGTCCGAGAGATGATCGGCTGTTGTTTGCCTTTCGTTTTTGCAATGGTTAGTGTTGGTGGCACACGAGTGAACTAGTTCATAATTTCACGTTCACACTCAAGCTGGAAGCGTCCTCTGGCGGTAGCGGATTTGTTGTGATCGTTAGTATTATACCCTCACCGGGAGTTGGAGGTTTGAATCGTGCCGTCTTTTGCACGGTACTTTTAGGCCGGTAAGAACGTTCCGGTAAAGTGTTTTTCTTTAGGGCTTCCAGCTGCGATCTCTCCCGCCAGCGGTTTGCAGCATGAAGCAACACCAACATAGTTTAAACAAGCATGCGAAATTCATTAAAAAGTGTATCAAATTCATACACCGCCCAGTTACTCCACCCAATGGGGATGCTCGATCGATCGATCATAATCCCTAGCCGCGTTTCGTTCTTGGATGAGTTGGATGCGCAAAATTGGGTCACACGATCGGTTCCGGGTGCTCGCGCACTTTGTGCATGACGGAATTCTTCCTTTTACGGTGCTTGGTGAGTTGTCCGTACCGCTGGCCAGGTACTCAACAATTAGGGCTACAGTTACGTTTTCGATGGAAGAAATTTCCATCCCTCAGGTCCCGCCAGATTGCAAAAGACCCCGAAAAAAAAACCCGTTAATTAATTAATAATGCAAAACACAACCAACCGCACTTTGCATTGATCGGACCATCAAGTTTGACATGATGCTACAGTTTCGGGGAGGAGATTATAGTTCATCCATATTTATAGGCTGCAACACATCCTTGCCCACCGTGTGTCACAGGGGCAACAACGGTCATTATCTTGCCGCATCGTCATTCGCTTGGAATATGTGTCAAATTTCGTACATCTTAGCTTTTTGATGCCATTTTTGCGATTGTGGATGCGTCCGGCTTGTCGGTTTTCTCACAATTCTTCCTTTACGTTACAAGGCAATTTTTCCTTTTGTTTGGTTTTGCTTTCCATTCTCTCGCTGAGTGACCGAAAACATGGCACGGTAATGAGGAAAAATGATCCAGCTTCACAGCTTATCAAAACAATCGCCCATCGCTTGCTAGGTGGCCAATTGCATCATGGCAAAACTGTGAGAATGCACCAGTGCAGCAGTGCAGCCTGTTTTTTCCCATTCCAAAAAGATGGACTCATTTTGGATGGAACCTGTCCGTCCGGTGTTTGTTGAGTGATGCCAGACACCGCTCGACAAGTGTTTGTGCGCGATGCCCAACGATAAGGAACGTTTCACAAACGAGGAGGGAAAAAGGCAACAAAAACAGACACACACACACATACTTTAGCTAACCGGTCAAGTACCGTTTCACTGGACGGTTTCGTTGTAACCCGCACACAACGCGTGAGACTTACGGACGACTGAGCCCACGGTACGGTTCGGTATGTGCGCTACAAAAAAAACGGTTGTTCTCGAACGGTGCCGTATCCACCGTACGGCTCTACATCAGCCCCTTAGTGGTCGGTCTGCATACTAAATCTTGCTGCGCATTTCACCACCACAGCTGAGCTACTTTGCGAAAATGTGCGAAAAATCCTTTCCACATTAGGCCAAACCCTTCCGCCCGGTTTGGGAAAGATATTAAATGGGATCATGTTTTGAACTTTGTCACCAATCTGTCCCCGAACACAAACCCCCACTACCGGAAGGCCAACGCCGGTCATACCCCGTTGCTTCCCTTAAGGTGTGTAGCGGAACTGACAATCCATTAACCGACCGGATGGGTGGAAATGTGACAATCGACCACGAAGGAAGGAAAACACCGGAACGGATTCCATTTTGGCGAACCATTCGTCATGAAACGTTCGAGATATTGCTGTGAAAGCGAAACCAGCGTATCGTCCCGCGTGGAGATGATTGTGGTTTGATTGTCACGCCATGAAATCGATTAGAGTAATGCTTAAAGCGAGTCACTTAATGGGGTGACGGTGATTGTGATCAACGAATTATAGAGCCACTTTTCGTGGGATTCTTCAAAACTGATTATTGAATATTATTCTATTATGTTTTCTTGGAGCTTTGGACATTTTTCTCAACATTCCGCCAGATTTTAAAGTTATAGTCCAAAGAATACAGTCATTTCCCAGAGATTGAGTGATACACTAATTTAAACACTTTATGTAAAACGCAGAATTTCTCCAATACCTGGAATCTGGCACCGGTATTTCACATGATTTCTGTACCAAAATTTGCGGGTAAATATAAGTCAAGGAAAAAAGGTACTACAATTTAAGACCTCTACAGTTAAGCATGGAACAAAGGAGGAAGAAGTTCTATGGAGAATTAATTGGAACCAGTGATAAGAGGAACCCTTGAGCGGGCCTTAGCAGAAAAAAGCTTAGGCCACATATCTTTAGTAAGACATTGACTTCGAATGTGAAAATAAAAGACGAGGAAGAGTAAGCGATCTTCGGGGCCACCCCCGAATCAACTAATCAACTGATGCTGAAGATATTCAGCAGATTAAAGAGAAGTATCTGGTGTACAAGGTTGTTCTATCGTCTCCTATCATTTCTTCAGTTTATGCGATTTTCTTCAGGGACTCATGAGCGAACAACTGGAACCGATCTAGTCTATTCTTCCTATTTTTGTTTATTTGATATCCCTAATAATTGACAAAAGTTACTTCCAAAAAATAAATTCCTAAATATTAAATGTAATTCAAATTTTTGCTATTTAATTTTACAAATTTACAAAAACCTAAAAAACCAAAATTAAAAATTAGTAGGCTAAAAGCTATTCTAGAAATTGATTAGAAACTCCTAACAAACTTTCGGAACCACATCGGAGTTTTTACAGTACTCACGCCTGTTTTAGGTTTTTTGCACGAAAAATCAGACCTGTTAAAGTTGTTTTTGAGTACTCTTTAATTTACTATTTAAAGGACAGTAAAAGTTTGCATATGCGTGTAAAAAAGTAATGGCCTTATCGGCTGTAATCAGTATATTTTTATGATCTTCTTAAGCATAATGTATTAATGTAAATAATGTAATTATATTCTGAAACCTGTTGAGGCAGAACTTGAGCATTCTTGCTCGGTAAAACACTCCTTATCTAATTTATGGAGGTATTTTTTTTATTCATGAAGAACGGGCCTGTTATCACTATAGAGGAAATGTTTAAGTTGACAAAATATTAGAACATATGTTTACAAGATATTGAAAGTTTATCTTCCTTAAAGAAAATATAAATAATTTATAATACTCTGATTAAAATATTGATAGGATCGAAATTACACGTTATTGTTGCTACATGCACTTTAACAATTAACAATACATGCACTTTCACACCAGTAGTGGACACACGGGACAGAAAAACACTAATCGCGCCAGTACAGTGCGAAGAACATGAAAATGGTAATGTGCACGCTTTCGGTCCGAACAATCGGCCATTTCGAAAGCCCAACAAACATGGATCCGTCGCACCATTCGTCACTCTGTCAACCGAGACTCTAGCGAGGTGAAAAAAGCCGGTGACAATCGCTTGCTGAGCGCTCATGTCTTTCACCAGTGATGATTGTTTCATTTCCCTCCAACATAAAGAAAGTAAACTTAACCTTTGCCGGCCATCTTCCCATCCAACTGTCGGGAAGGTCATCGGACGCGAACGGATAATGTCCCCGGCCAAACGACGTGTTTTGTGCAACACTCGAACCCGACTCGATAGCTCTATTTTGTGTGCTTAATGCCAGTCAGTACCCGTTGGTAATTAAAATGTGAGTTTTTGCGTTTTTTTTTCTCTCCATTTTCCACAACGACACAGCGAACTTGTGCAGTGGAATTGAAAGTACGTAAATTATACCTCAACTGATCATTACCGGGACTGTTGCTAGTGACGGTGAAGATGAATCCAACCCGCAGGCGGAAACCGACACAGATCGTGGCAAAAGATGAGAGTGGTATAGATGTATATCCCACCCCCTCTATTCCTTCCCTCCCCACCTTTTATTCTTTTTTCCATTTCTGGGGAAAATGTTTTATTTTCCGCACGTTTATGATGTTCCACCATGATGTCGTTTGCGGTGCATAATAATGGCATAATTAAAGTGTGTTTTTTTTCGGGGGAGATTTGTTTTTTTTTGTGTGTTTGGCTGCTGACTCTGTGGGAGGAAGCAGCAGTCCGCAGCGGGTTAATGAGCGAACGTTGAGCTGAACATTTTTATAACGACACAATCACAATCCGGCTGTAGTAACATGAAAATGATCCACTTCCTTTGCGAAACATCTTGCACACGGGAATAAAGCTCGTTTGAGCCGAAATTCTTCTGCGACATGATGACATCGCTTTGTGGGGCTGTCAAATTAGTTTTGTTACTTTATTTGACTGTGAAAAAATACAGTGATTTATGCCACTTTAAGGCAGAAGACGAAATTATTTTGAAAAAATAGCGAGGAAAATTAAAAGAAAGCTGTTTGCCGGCGATTAGTGAAAATTATTAGACATTAAAGTATAATTTGGTCATCATCAAAGGCTTCTCCAAATTGTAGATAAATTATAAATGATCATCGCTGATCACTTTGTGTGTTAAAAATATCTATTGTGATAAAAAAATGGTTAATAACTCGCATATTAAAGATCATGTTTTCTCATTCTACATGATTTTGTTTGAACCGATCGGATCACTCGGATCGGATGTTTAGCTGAACGATTTCTCCATCCCCTATGTCGGAGCTATTTTATCCCCCCACCTCCTCCCCTTCTGAACACCGATTTCCTTATTGCTCGGGTATAAAAAACCCGAATCGCCTAACCAGCCGGATGATTAATGGTCTATCGTCCACCCCCCGGAAGCGACAGTGGCGACCCAAATCTCACACCCAGGCACTCGGGTTTCCCGAAGGAGGGAGGAGGGAGGGGGACCAGCCACGGGTGCGTGGGAAAACAAAAAACCCCCAGTCACCCCTTCCGATCATTTTGATACGATCGGATCGGTGTCGCCTATTGTTGGCAGAAATCAGTTGTGCCATTAATCAATCAACCGAGCCGGGTGTCCCAAAAGTCGCCGACCAGTCCACCATTTGTTGCCGTCTTCCCGCGGGATGGCAATTTTCCACGACTGGACGGTTGGACAACGGGGATAGTGAGAGCGGGTTTTCACACCCCATCAACCGGACCGGTCAAGGTGTTCGCCAATTAGAAGTGGCCAATTAGTAATCCATCTCCAGGAGTGGGTGAAGCAGGAGCGAAAAAAAAAACGCTACCACCCAACTGGACAGCTTTCATTTTCACCATTAAACCGAACAAGAAGGAGAGATGTTGGTTCATCACATCATGAAGTGCATCATCTTTTGTATGCTTTTTGTGCAGCTTCCATTTGCAATGATGTCCATGTGATGTGTGACAACGATAAGATGGGAATTGAAATATCCAAACTGCATGAAAGACAGTAAAAGGACAATAAAAAGCTTTCAACTATCGGGCTGCCGAAACTAATCACAACGCCATCCATCCGTCATAGTGGACGTGTTTTACGGAATAATCCTCACAGGATGCCTCGCAGGCGCTTCGGCACGAAAGGAATGCTCAATTTTAGTCACATTCCTCATATTCAACTTTCTAATACCATTCGAAAGCACGCAACCGGGATGGTAGCACGCAAAGCAATTCTTCCTTCCCCCTGAAGCTGATTGATGTGCCCATCGTTTTTATCGTTTGATTTCCCTGATTACCACTCTCCTTCTCTCTCCCCATCCAACGACAAACCTTCTGCTTCTTGTAGTTATTGTTTTTGGAAGATGGAAAACTGACCAGCAAGATGATGACCCGGACGCCGTCGCTACAACCATGCGGAAGGTTGACGAACCTATCGAGATCCAACCGATTTCGCTTATTCATAAGCTCCAGCTCCAGCCTCAGCACACTCATTGATTATTCATTTCGCATTAAACCGGTAAATACTGCCGCCGCCGCCACTTATGCGAACAATCAATTCCCGGCGCAATTCCGGTGACATCGATGCGCCGGCAGACGGGAAACTTTAATTGCTAATCGGAAAGGAAAGCACGTCTATGACTCGGGTGGGACGAGAGATGGAGAGAGTGAGTGGAGGAGTGTCAAAAGTACGTGACAATGTACGCGATGCAGACATGAGTGTATAAAAAGATTCGAAATTATGAGAGCGGAAAGGAATTCATCAACACTAATCAGACAAACAATGTGTTCAACTTGTCACAACTTGTCATCTTTTGGAATTGAATACATATAAAAGCAAGTTTTCCAGATCCATAATAAAGATTTTCATGATCATAGCTTCAATTCAGATATTTTTGATGGATATTATCCTTCCTATACGTGTGCATTTGTAATTACTTGTCTACACACTCATGCAGTGCTATAACAGCTTCTAGGACTTGGCATGTTGGAGAGGTTTTCTACGTTCATCTTTATGACGGATGCATCGACGTAAGCACCCTAATTATTTTGAGTCTATCAAATCTAGCTCTGTTCCTATGGATGGTCTAAAAGGACTTTGAGCGATGGGTCGAGCGGTGACTAATTCGTTATACAATAGTGAGTTCTTCGTTTAAAATTCTTTCGTTATTCAAGCGGCCTATTATCAATCCGATCCGATCAACAATCTATTCGAGCAATTTCTCAACATCGGACAAAGACCTCCTCTCTGAGGCGTATGTGAGTAGTTTATGTATATATAAACCAGCTGGGACGTCTCGGTGGTAAAATCTGACTATCCTGCTAGGGGTAAATATAAGCCAGGAAAGTCAAAAATGACAGGCCAAGTCTTCTCGAGATTGTAGTGCCATTGAAGATAGAATAAATAGAATAATCCTAGCTGGGACGTGGACTAGTTTACTCAGCCTCAGGCTTTAAAGACTGTTGTCGGTGCTGGCTTTAATTCCAAGGTAGGTGACATTTTAGACGACTTCAGTTTCTGGAGACTATGTAGGAATGCTTTTAATCAAATTCTTTAACATCAGCGATCGACAATATCTGGTCAGAGTTATAGCTGAAGTTTACGTCTCCGATTCGTGTATATCCCTCTCAAGCAGCAGTTTCTTACAGTAGACTCGCTAACTCATACTCTTCGAGCAGGTCGTTGGTGAAAGCCCTAAGAGTTTTTCGTCCATCATTATCTGACATATGACTTGAGTTCATTCTCACAACTATTACTATTCTATTTTTGACTTCAAAGTATTTTTATTACAAAAAGGAAATAAAATAACTTTAAAGCTCTTGTTTAATAAGGCTAATGATCTCTTCCAATAAGAAAAACAAATCTTCACTGTAATCATTTCCCCAATGCTGATTCCAATTTGCCAAAACAGTTAAAAAACCAAACATCTTCCTTCATCCCATATTTTTGTGGCCACGTTTTTTATCACCCACCAGGCCATTGCTGTTGAAAAACACACTAATTGCGCTTTTCCCGCCTCCCATCACTCTCACCGATTTGCACACGGTGACGGAAAATCAATTAGATTGCACCGACCTTCACCTTCCTGGTTCTGGTGGAAAGCCAAAGGCAAGATGAAAGCAATGGAAAGGGGAGAGCATGCATGGGAAAAGCCTGTACGGTAAGAGGGAAAAAAGCAAAACAAAACAAAACAAAAAACTCCCGATCTCTGCAACGGAAAGGGAAACTGTTCCCAGGGTTCCGGAAAGTATGATCATTTCAAGATCGGCATAGAAGATGATCGTGTCTCTATTAGAAGCAATGGTAGACAGTGAGCGAGAGAGCGAGCGAGAGAGATAAATACCACCACCGGGAGACAATGGTGAACACTGATTAAAATAAATGAAAGTTTTCCCTCCAACGTGACACGGGACAGCATCTTTCGGGCTGGCGGCAGGCAAGTCGTTTTTCCGCATGCCCGCAAGCTCCGAAGACTTCAGTTTTTTGGCTGTGCGGCCAAAGAAACGCCAACGCCAATGGCGTCAACGATGATGCTGCAGAACGGCTGAACGATGAAAACAAAAGGTTAGTCGCGTTTTAGCGTCGTCGTGCGGTGCGGTTGTTCGTGGAAAAAAGTGCATCTTTTGTTTCAACCCACGCCCCACGCAAAAGGTCGTAAGCATCGGGTGCCGAGCATCGAAGGTTGAGGTTCGCTTCCGCGGGAAACAGACGCCGTGGAAGACAATTTTCCGTTCACGGTGCACCGGTGATGGGAAGGGAGGTACCAAAGGGGGCGGACATCTTGGCGAAAGTTTGACAGTTGGCCCTCGTTCCGGGCGTGAAAGTGGGTACTTTCGTGTGGGCTCTACTCCCCATCCCCCGACACCTTCGCCTTTCCCGAACGTACCGCGGCCGTTTATGGGTTTCGAAATTCGAAACGGATTTGCAAAAGCAACACCACCCCAAAACAGGGGGGATTGGAATGCAAAATTGATTATTCATCTCGCTCCCGGAGGCGCGCGTGTCCAAAAATGTTCATTTTTTTTTGGTTTGCCCTGTGTCCGTCCGCACGCGGTCAGGAAGCCTTGAAGCGGAAGCGAAAGTGACAATTGGTGGTTTATTTTGTTTTGTCAGTGCCAATGGATGGAAAGAAACAAAATCACTTCTGGCCCCGGGAAGACGTACGGAATGCTTATGGGGGATGTGTCGCATAGGTTGGGCGGCATACGCTTCCTTTTCGGCAACGATCTCTCATCGAGTACGTTACACGATCTTCAGCACGATGCGGCCGGGTTGGGAATGAATGTGCGCGCACCTTCGCACACCAAACCAGCAGAGGTTGTGGTGAAATTTGGGTTAATGGTGCTGATTCATTTCCAACACACCTTACCAATTGTTGCTTGTGCTCCGAACGAAAACTATTTCCTCTGTGACTCACCGAACGCCATAGAAATGGAACCGATCAATGACGATCGAGCCATCGCATCTATATCCCTCTTGTTTGGTTAATTCCAAGCATTCCTTCATTTACATCTCCTGTTACTTTGAGAACCACAACAAGTCGGAAAAAAAAGCTCAAGTGTAAGATCGTGCCTTGAACAAAGTATGTTCCTCCTCATCATCCCCAGCTGATGGTGTGGAATTCCTGCCCAACCTAAACACTGCCATAAAGTGATCATTCACACATGAAAGTAAACCCTTCGATCACATCGCACTCACTTCCGTGTATCGCTACTATTGGAGTCCCGTAAAGAGATATCATTATTCATTTGCTCTCCAGCGGACGAAAGCAAGCAAAGCTTCAGCTCGTATCCGTACGTTCGATGATGTCATTTGTTTTACACCGACCGTATTATTGTTCTTCCGGTGAAAGTTATTAAGTATGGGGTTTTTGCTGCTAGTGGGTTTTTTCTTTCTTCTCCAGCTTATCGTTACTTTCTTTTGCATTGACAAATCCATGACGCACGGTGCTTATATCCGGATGTTACGGTTTGATTTATGGGAGGGATGTTACGTAGGATTTCTAGGACATCTAAAGGTGGTACATTTAAGTCAAGTTGAGTCGAATTCAATAAGTTATTGTCTTATTAAATCTCTTGTTATGAAATGTCAAATAAATGTGTCTTTTTTAGAAACAAGAGTTGGTCAATTTGATTTATTTTATATCCTTCTGTATTTTTGATTATTTACAGTAGGATGACCAAGCCGTATATCTTATCCTTTTCTAATTGTTTGAATAAAGTTTTAGTTTACAATGCTTTCAAACTAGTGAAATAACGGACTGAGCTGGATAACTGGACGAAATAAACGAAATGGAATGAAAGTATCTTCATTGCATAATCCCGAGTGTTTAAGCAACATTGGGATATCAGTTATACCAACGTATGGATCTTCACAAGATGAACTGAATAGATTAAAATTTATAAAATAATTTATGAGTCACATGTGAAAAACATATCCTCAACCAGCAGACACGCTTCAGTAAAATCTTTAAATACAGAAACTGTGTTTTTTACTCATAACTCATAGAGATACGAGAAAAGAACCCCAATAAATTACGAAAATGCTATGAATGTCTTTGAATCTTTGTGAAATATGTTCCAGATTAAATTCAAGCTGAATTGTTCTAATCAATTACATTTTTGTCATTCTGAATGAAAAAAAAAACAGAATGGAAAACAGTTCCAACAGCTTATGATCTGTACTGCATGAAAAATTACTTTTGCTTAGGTTAAAGATGACCTTTTAAAATATCATATTAGGGAGCATTAAACTAAACTAAAAATCCTATAATTTGTACCTCCTGTTCTTTGCAGTCTTTTATAAGATTTTTGTCTATAGACAAGAGTGACATCGTGATTAAATGCAGATCTAAAATCGTAAGAGTATCTTCAGCACTTGAATATCAACTAAATTAACAATTCACTTAATAAACCATGTCGTTTTCATATGTTACTTTATGATATTTGACTCTTTACGACAACAAAAAATTTCATTATAAATTTAACGATTATTTTTAGGATTAATTTGAAGTTGCTTGCTGTAGCCAATCGTTATTCTTGATGGCGAATTTGGTGAGTTTAAAAAAGCTAAAAGAGCTTATTATAAGGATTAATTGAAAGAGGCTTCTATTAGCAAACTATTTGATGGAATCAAATTAGACAATATGTTATCCTGAATGTTTTTTTTTCTCGTTAGTTTGGTTCGCTGTATAAAAGGAATTGGTGTCTTTTCCTCATGTATCATATTACCCCATACGTCCCACAATAACACCATGCTGATTAGATTAACAAATAAGACCCCAAAATCATCGTATTCCATCGCGTATATCAAAATATACCGTTCCCGGAGGTTGCAATTTACCGCCGCCTTTCATCAAGCGCTGAAGAAAGCCGCCTAGATAAGCATTAATCATTGGAGTGTGCGTATATGCGCGCGCGCGTTTGTGTGTGACTTTCCATCGGTATCCAGCTTTCTGGAACCGCAAACCATTCGTTAGCATGCGCACAAGAAAAGGTGCACATTAAACATACATGTGCTTCCAGCCAGTTTTGCCACCGATAGCAGCGGCATAGGATGATAGTAGCGTACGTTAATTAAATATAGCTACGATCACATCGTGATCATATTTTTTTTTCATTATTTTTATCCACCCAAGCTCACCCGAAGCTGGAAGTGGGATGCAGATTATGAGTTTCATTATCAAAAAATTCCACCCAAAGCTCGGGAACCGCATCCCGTAGTGTTTCTCTGTTTGTCGAATTTGTAGTAAGTAAGTGTGTTTGTGTGTGCGAGAGCGCGTAGTACACCGGGTCTGATACGCCCGGTACGGTGGACCGTGCCAAACCCGTTTGGACGATCAGACTCACGGTGAGGTGTGACCCACATTTGTGCGAGTTGCGCCTTGCGCCTGATTTCTGCACATCGACCGAACCGTGACGCATATCCGTTACAAACATCCGTGTCCGGCTTACGCTTGGGCAGCAAACCGTCAACAAAAATACGCGGCGTTGCAAAGTACACCTGATTCTGTTGCTGCCCATGATTCAACACGGCGATGGCCACGGTTCTTTGGATTTATGTAATCATCATCCAACGAACCGGGGTGAGCTTCAGGAATACATCGTTCGGTGGGTCCAGGTGATATCCAGGATGTATTGGCTCCACGTGCCACGCTATTATTCATACGATTGGAATGGGGAGAAAGTGCCACCGCAAGGTACACTGCGGCACCAGCGGCAGAGGACTCAGAGACACTCGTTCACACAAACACTCACACTTGGGTCTCACTTGTACGTACGTTTCCGACGGTGGCCGAGAAAGTGACCAGCGCTAGGGTGCACAAAGTCAAGACGCGGGGTGTACGCAACGAACCGCAGCCGATCGGTCATACGAGCGCAGAGGGCACGACACATACGGCCGGCTGGACGAATTTCGGTTTTAACCTACATTCAACCAGCCGTGTAGTGTAGTCGGCCGCTTTCCAACCTTTTCTGCAGTTGACACTTTGGCACACTGTCCACCGGGGAGAAACGAACCTACCTTGTACGTGCTGGATGATGGGATACACGGAAACGCCGGAGAAATGATACACTCCTTGTGCTACACACTGCTCAGGGCTCTAGCGTTCTAATCACTCCACGATCGAAAAAGAAACTAGCGTTGAGTTACTAAACATTCATACTGCAAACAAGGCTTCACGCTTCAGAATGGCACCAACTGCATGTGGCTTTATCCTTTTGCACACGCTTCCTGCACGTGACCCACTTCACTTCCGTTCGGTGCACCTAGAGCCTGGTCACTCTCCTCTTCCTTTTCACAGACAAACACTTACAAATATACACCGCCTTCAGGACACACAGACACGCACGCGGTAGGGCAGGCACACTGCTGCACACGCACCGTGGAATTTCACCGAACTTCTTCTTCTGCTATCTCTCTTCGCTCTCTTTGCGGGTTTCACCTGTAGCACACTTATTTTGTTTGGTGCTTCCTTGCTAGAAGATCAACGCACCATCACTGCACGTTGTTCTGAGTCGGTTTGTTACGGTTTACAGCTTCCGCACAACACTGCTGCTGGGCCCCTGCTGGGGTTTTTTTGAGGATTTGTACGAGCGAGCAAGCGAGGAACTGCTTCAACGACAAACGACCGCACCGGATGGCGGTTCATCAACGAATGGCGCGAACCCGTGCGTCGAAACTTTCTATTCTGTTGATCCATTTCTCCTTCTCCTTTTGCCGTGACGGTATGCTCGCGGACTGGTGTGCTGCTGGAGCAGCCAGCAAAGCAGCAGTAAAGGGGAGGTTTTGTTTACATGCACTACCGAAGCCAAGGGTGTCGAACCACACAATCGGTTCGGTTTTATTTCGTTTATCAACTAATATCACTAATCATATTTATTGGATTTTTTATTTGTGAAATTATGAAGAATTGTTAGTGTAATACTCTCATGTGAATGAATATGTTAAAATACACATTTTCTAGAGCTTCTTAAACAACAAATATCTCTCATATTACACATGTTTAAGAATAGTTGATAGAAATCCCAAAATGCCATTAAAGAATTTCAAGAAAGAATTTATAAATTCTTCTAACTCAGAATTTTACAAAGTGACTATATTTAAACGGTATTAATTGATTGAAATGTTATTAATTTCATTACACATTTTTCAAGCTTTCTTATGCATGCATCTCATTTTAAACAGTGCATTAACTTTTTTTCAAAGTTTCATCTAGGTAATGTAATCAAAACCATCATTTTATTCACAACTGTTTGAAATCTAATTTTTAACTGCATAAAATCGTGCAAGAACTTTATCGAAATATATTGAACATATCCAAAATATCCGTTGGTAGTCGGCAAAACATTGGAAGAGACTGGAATGAATAGAAAAAGTGCAATCTGCACAAGTAGCTTACCAGTTCAGATAAACTTAAAAAGAATCATTAGGTCGATCTATTACACTAAAATTCCAAATAATTGATTCTTCTGCTTCTATGGAATTTAGGAACCACTGTTTAAGATTTACACATTCAAGAAAATAAACGGCATAAGTTTAAAAATGTCATTTTCTCAAAATCTATTAAAATTCAGTAATTTAAAAATATTTAGATAGAAAATTGTACAATTGAGTACCTGAAGAAACTAGGTTTTTCTCTTCTTTGGATAAACGATCTCTTTGGACGTGCCAGTCATATAATGGTTTACTAGAATAGTTGGATTGCTTTCGAATATCCTGAATGAATATCTCACAGAAAGCTTTTTAATTTTGGATTATTCGATATGAAGTGATTGATTGGTGTTTAGTTAGTTATAATATAAGAAATAGTCAACAAATATTATCCGGTATTTATTTATATGATGGGGATTTTAACCACGTGCTTCGCAAATGCATGATTTTTGTTCAATCTGCTCGAATCCACCAAAGTAACGTTACACATAACGTTTTAGCGATGACACAGTAACGCAAAACACGTGGAACATGCGTTACCACTGCACTATGGAACGTAAAAAAATGTTGGAACGATAAATCGCTTTAGAATCTATTTAATAACCGAAATATACTTTTATGCATTCCTTTCCGATAAAGAATTTAACGATTCAAAAATTAAACAGTTCATTTACGTTTCAAAGCAAACAGAAGGTTCGTCTCTTATCTTTCGAATAAATTCTTCAGGGAGTGCTAGAGGACCCATACGGCACAAATTTGTCCGGATCTCGCTATAGCATCGTCCGGCTTGATCAGTTGAAGATTTTATCCACGGGGAATGTATATTTTATGTTCTCATCATCAAGCAAAAAAAATAATGTACAACCACTGTTTCATTGTTTGTTTTTCACTAATGTTTATTAACATTTTGTTCAGGTTGTTTTTTCCTTTTTGACACAGTGTGCAACTCGTTCACTATTCCAACCCGGAACAGATGGTGGATTGATTTGTTTGTTTTCGATTCTTCAAAAACTGAAATGATTTTCTTTACGGCCGGTTTAGCGTTTCATCTTGCCATGTTTCGTTTGATTTGTGGCAAAGCATTTGCCCCAATTGGGTTTCTCCCACTCAACTTCGAATTTCAGTTCCAACTGACGGTTGCCTTCATTTCGTTCTAATGTGTGTTTTACTCGTCGCCCGCTTTGCGATGGTACAATAATAATTACGTTCAAATATATAATAAATTTATATAATGTATATTTCTATATACAAGCGATACATTTGGAACGGGAGAACGGGGGCAAGAATCTTTCCCTGCACTTCTTCACCCCTCACTATTGCAACGGTCGTGTAAAACTATTGTGAAAATGTTTAATTCCTTGCCGCTTATTTTGACCGGGTTGTTTTTCTTTTCTTTTCAAACACATCTTTTCTCACTGTGCCCTGCATACGTAACCTCCTTTCAGGTGGTAGAAGAAGAAAACAGTATTTAATTTTTTACATTCAGTATAGTTAAACTTGTCCGGTAAGGGTACGTAAGAACGACAAATAACAGTTTGCTCTTTATATAAACGAACAGCGTGTTGTACTACGGTGTGACACCGCTTCTATGCAGTACGAATATATACTTATGTACGGTTGTTTTGCTGGATGGATCATAATTTTACCGCGACCAACACGCGCGTTGCCTACAAAACCGATACGAATTAGTTCACTAGTTCCATACAACGGGTAAAAAGGATCGTGAAACTTAACTGCTCGTCCGCAAACGCGCCTATGTGAGTGTGTGAGTTTATTTTATTAACCCACACAAAGCACACACGCCGCCCGCGGTGATAAATATAGTTCGGTAATACTTGCTGATTTTCCTGATGATTGTAAAGGGGGTGGTTGTGTGATTTAAAATTAGTACGTTTCCGTTTGGCGCATTACTTGCTAACTTGAACCTATTTACAGCACACAAGAAAAAAAGGGAAAACACCTAGCATGCTCGAAACCGAAACCGGTTCTAGTGTAGCTGGGTAGCTGTGTTACTAAACAAAAAGTGCGCAAATGCGCCTAAAAGCAACGAAGAAGTGTAATCACTTGTAGTGGCATAGAGGTATACTATAAGAGTGATAGAAAAGTAGCAATAAATAATCTCATACCGCAACCGAGCACAATGTTTTGCCGCCTAAACTAAGCCCGCTAAAACAGTGCCACAGCACTGTTAACATAGAGCCGCTACCCTCTACTAAGCACACGCGCACCTCTTCACTACAGTACTTCTAAACACGCGTAATGCTGCAACTAATTGACACCTAACTTAAGGTAAACTAACGAAACTAATCCCTATCGACTATCCGTTAGCTAAATCAGTATATTGCAAACATGCCCATCTTTACTAGTTGGTAAAATGAAAAGTATAAAAAATAATAAAAGAAGGAAACGAATACTTGTACGATATTGGTTGGGCGAAGGTTTCGCTTACACAATACGGAGAAAAAATAATAATGAAAAACTAGCAGCAATAAGGTTGCCTGGAGGTAGCAAATGGATTAGTGGCGCACGATAAAATAAAACAAATACTTCCTGATAATGTGTGTGCCCCGGGATGGTGTGATCTCTGTAACTAAACCTACGCTAAACTACGCTATCGCCTTCGCTTTGTGTTCGCTGGGGTCGGAGAATTCCAACGACACCGAAGCACCCTACCACCGGCTAAGGAAGACCTAGGAGACACACGCCGGTAATGGTACGATGTCCGATGGCTAAGCGCAAAACTGATAGTGAGGCTGTGTGTGGTATTAGTAGTAGACGCCGTATATGGAAGGATGACGGGGGAAAACAGACGGGCCCAGTTCGTACCGCATGGTACATGTGTGTAGATCGCATTTTTTGGCATTATTACTTCTGCACAGCTGTGTTTGCTACATCCTATCGTTCAGTCCTCTCACAGGAGATACACGGAAAAAAGACCCTCATTTCCCCATTGACAGAATTGTCATGCATTTCTCGCCCTGCCTAACTCACAATCAAAGTGAGAAAGCATAACAATTTTATCAAAAGGGTTTCACAGAAGGCTTGCTCCTTCCCTCTCTTTCTTTTTTTTCTTGATCGTATTGATTCTTGATGTCTTTTCTACTTCGCTCCGTGTACATGTGTGTGGTTTACCGCTACTACTTCCTTCTGTGTACTACAGTAATGATTAATTGCTTTTAAAAAATGGACGTCAAAAAGTTTACGAATTGATTCACTCTCTCAGACATTGGCCCTTTCAGACTTCTAACATCCTTATCGCATCCCGCCGTTTTGTAGTTGCCTTATGGTTCGCTGTTTCGTTAACGGATTGTTCTTGGTGTGACTGTAATGTGTAATGTTTCTATAGTACGTTTGGCAAAAAAATTACTTCTTGTAGTTCATTAGTTGGATTACTTTCACCAACTTCCCGGCCGAATATGTTTGTTTCACCTCGGCGGCATTTTATACAAGATGGAAGTTTTGCATCCAAGGAGAAGCGTGGCGCTCTCTGTTTGCGCCGACACTGTGGGATCGTATTTGCACCTACGACAATAACGACTACAGCGTCCGTGGACGCTTCTCCTCGTCCAAGGGCACTAGACACGGTTATTAGCTATTGCTCTTAATTTGCTATTGCACGGGGTGCTGCCCGGTAGGCAAGAATGGCTCGATGGCGCGGTGCAAAATTGAAATATATACTTCACTATATGCTCTCTTCGTTTCAACTGTGCGGGTTTTTGTTTTGTTGTTTGACACATCCAATCAGGTTCTACGTTAGAATTGTTTGGCGCATTAGTTTGCATTTCGATTTGTTTGTTTGTTTGCTGTTTTTTTTTTCACGTCGTCACTGACGGTTAGGACGGAGAAACATATATAACAACACACTGTTTTTCTGCTAACTTTAACTAACCGTCTTTTTGAACGCATGTTACATAGGTAAGTAGTTCCATAGTGCTACTTTACACACCACTATATCCGCTTATCTCCCAGTCGTACGATGGTCGTGATAGAGGACTGCATACGACTGCATCGACATTGTAACATATCGCATTTTCTCTACTTATCTATTATGGTTAACCCGTTCATGTTGCTACCGGAAGCGGCACAATTGCTACTGCTACCGTTGCTGCAGACGCTGCTTGTCGGTGGCGCTCCGTTGGCCGTAGCCACGGTCGCGGCAGCACTGTTGCCCTGCTGCTTTAGCTTATCGAACAGCTGCAACTTCGAGCGAACGTTCCCTTCGCAGATGTTGTTCAACCGAATTTGGGAAGCGTTTGGGACAGCGCCAGTAGCTTGCTGCTTACGTTCCAGCTCCAAACAGAATGCTTCGTACTCGAAGCGCTGTTTCAGTTCGGCCTGCGAGAGCTTTGCGTTCGCTGCGGCAGAAGCCACTACCGCGGAGGTGGACGCAAGCGTTCGTCCACCATCGCTAACTGTTCCGTTTGGTGTTGCTGTTGGTGTGTTTGACGATGCCGTTGCTGTGGCAGCGTTCGTGACCGTAGCGCTCATCGCGATACAGGATGGTGTAGTCGTTCCCGTCGAATAGGCCGCACTCGGACGATGGTAATGATGATGAAGGTGATGATGATGCTGCAGATGTACGGAGCTGCCCGCACCACCGCAGTGGCTCCCGGAGGCGGACGCGCCCAGCTGAAGCGTATCAGGTACAGTGAATGGTTTGAATGTTTGGCCCTTGCGTTCGAAATACTCCACGATCTTGGCGATCTGTGCCGAGCGTGTGTTGGGCATGTTCGTACACGACCGATCATCCCACAGCAGCGAATCCGAACCGGCCAAGCTGCTGATGTCGTCCGAACTGTCGGTAAAAATCGACGACGAACGGTTCTTGCAATACAGCAGCTGGTTGGTGAACTGGTTCTTCTGGATCATGCTGCTGATTTCCGAATCGAGCGCTAGCCGATTGATCAAACCCATGTCAATCGAACGGGCATCAATGTCCACATTGCTCAGCACGTGATGATGCCGAGTGTGCAGCTGATGATGCACCGGATGCAGATGGTGCAGGTGGTGGTGATGGTTAAACCGCTTGCGTATCGAATCCGAAAGCTCCAAATCGTCCATACTTCTCAGCGAACTGACCGTGGTTGAGCTGTCGTCGAAGAACAGTATGCTCGAGCTATCGTTTAGTGTCTGGTTAGATATCAGACCGGTCAACCCATCTGCAGGCGTACCACTCGACGCCGTCCCAGGTCCCCCACTTGCTAGCGTCGTTGCTCCGGCGTAGATGCATCGACACATGGATAACCGGTCGGTCGATTCGAAGTGCGCTATCTGCTCCAAGCAGCAACAGGGTGAAGATTTGTACGTGCCAAAGTCTTCGTTGAGACAGGAAAAGAACCCACTCTCGGTCGATCCCCGTCTGGTGAGAATACGCGGCGTCTCCAGCACTCCGTCTCCTTCCGGACATGCATCCTTCCCGCTGGGACCTATCGTACTCGATTCACTAGTAATGGTTTTACCGCAGGTGGCGTTTAGCAGCCGCTCTTCACCATTTCTTTGCTCGCCATCATGTTTCTGCCTCACAACCACAACTTCTTCTTCCTCTTCTTCCTCCTCCTCATCCTCCAGCTGCGTTGACTCTCCATCACAGCTTGCACCATCCTGACCTTCTTCCGTGCCACTGTCCCCATTGTTACTACCACACAGATGCACCAGATTGCCAGTGGTATTGCTACTAGTGGTTTTCATGCTTTTGCCTCCCGCCTTTGACTCCTCTTCATTCAGTTCCAATTCCTCGTCAGCAGGATCCTCGGACACGATGGAAGGCATTATAGGTTTAACACTACCGTTGGACATTTTCTTTCCAGCAGCTAAATTGACTACATTTGACACCGCTGCGCTGGTGGTTGTGTGCGCTGCCTTACCCACAGTGGGCGCCTTTGCCGATGGTACCGCACTGGTACTCGTTACATCAGTCTCAATTTGGCCACTCTTGTACAGTGGATGACTAGAGAGTTCGGTGAAGCTGGCCCGATACTTTCGAACGTTACCGAGCGACACTTTCCGGTACTCGTTCGCTAACGCCGCGTGTTCCTCGTCCTCCTCGCCATACTCCTTGCGCGGTGAGGTCGGTGAGTTTGGTAAACTTTTCGGTTGACCCTCGCCATTACCACTGCCGGAACTAGAACCGTTCGAGCTTGCCATCCCAACGCAGCTTCTACCGTCACGCGCATTGCGCACGATCTGGTTTTGCACCGAGTTCCAGGCCCGAAAGTATGGGGCCGATATTTCAAAGCAAGAGCTAAACAAATCCCCCGAACTGTACGTCGTTACGGCTGGCTTCGGTCCCAGTATCTTTTTGACACCCTTCAACTGCGACAGCGCACTGAACGGGTTCGCTTTCGTGCCGGCACCCTGTTCCGTTTTGGCGCGCGGTTTGTACTGCGAATCCTTCAGCAGCATCGTTTCCGCGACCTTCCGGAGCGTTTGGTTGGAGTAGGTGGGCGATTCCGGGATTGCTGGTTCGGCCGGCCGAACAACCGAGTTGCCCCGTTGGTACATATGGTAACGCGCCTTATCACTCGGCGTCGTGTGCGGTGGAAATACGATCACATTCTCCGACAGCGATCGCCGATGGTGCAGTGGGTTTTGCGAATATTCCCCACTGCCAGACGGCGTTGTGTTGGTGCTGCTGCCGGTTGAACTATTTTCACTCAGTGCTGGTACCGGTTCGGAACTGCTGCTGGTCGAACCGTTCAGTCCGTTCACACCAACACCGTTCGAGATCGCACTTCCATTAGCTATGTTCATACGATAGTGTGCCTGTTGCTGCTGCTGCAGATGGTTGTAGCTATCCTCGCACACATCCGACAGCAGAGTGCACTTTTTCACACACTCCGTGAACGTTGGTCGACTCTTTGGATCATACTGGAAAAGAAGGGACGCATCTTAGTAATCGTTACACACCACTTTTGCGGACAGCTTTACTTACAGTACAACAGTAGAAGGCCAGTCTTAAAAACGCCGGTGGCGTATCGTTTGGACATACATCAGCAAAAACAATGTAGTCCAAGCCGAACGTATCAGTTCTGGGCATGATGTCTGGATCTGCCTCAATCTGCGGGACACCAATAAGGAAGGATAAACGTTAGCAGGATGTTTTGATGCTTCAACAATGTTGTGCAATATTTACCCGAGCTATTAATTCACACAAGATTATACCAAAGGAGAATACATCACTGGTTTGATCGTACCACTGTCCTTTGAGACACTCTGGGCTCATCCAGTACGGTGAGCCAACAGTGTCAAGGCGAGGTTTACCACTGTAAAGAAGCAAGAAAACAAACATTTATTTGCAATTAAATACGTTAATTACAAGAATTGTTAATGTGACTAGCACGATACTCACCACTTTCGGGGGATATTAGCGGCAAGCCCAAAATCTCCAACCACTGCATCGAACATTCCATCCGGTAACCGTTTCACAAGCACATTCTACAGAGTACAGATATAAAAAAAACCATGATTGATGTTCAATTCGTTACAAATCGACCAAAGAATCAATTTACCAGCCTGTGGACAAGCTGACAACTAACAACGTACCTTGCTTGTTAGATCGCGATGGAAGATACCGACATCGTGTACGTACTGCATTCCTCGAGCAATCCCCAATGCGATTCTTATCTTCCAGAGCGCCGGAAGGTACTGCGCTTTGTTCGCGATCAGCTGCTCCAGCGAACCGTCCTCGATGTACTCCGTGAGGGCGTGTAGCTGTCCTTCCTGCACGCAGACGCCCATAAACCTGGTGACGAGAGGGGAAAAAAAGGAAAATGTTTGGTAAGAAAATGGACCATAGGATAAGCAATTATTGACATATCCGACATGGATTTATGACGCAACGCTCATGCGGACAGTTTTGTGTCTAAACAATTACACGTTTCGGAAACGTTCCGGTGATATTTTTTTGCTTTTAATCTCACCCTGTCCAAACGCTTATAACATTGCCCAATCCATGAACAGAAAGTCACATTATTCCGTTGATCATATATAAAACATTTGATATCATCATTTTACGACGCATGATTGCAAATGCAAGGAAAGTCGGAAGCGGAACTGAGAGTGCAGCACTTATTGAAGAAATGAGTTCGATCAGCTTGAACTTTTTTTTCCAATTCGTCTTAACAAACGATGGTAATGTGTCTCGAACCACTTACGCCATACGTCGTTCGGAGACACGATTTTGGAGGGCAAAAAACTATAACCAATCATTTTCGGCACAAATGAAGCGAATTTTCCAAACAGCCACACTCACGATCCCTTCAGGGCACATCTGGCCGTCCCCATCGTTTGTCAGGTTGGACCAGTGCGATTGCATAAGACGCATAAGACCCGTCCATCAATTGTTGACTTCATTAATCAGGGTTGGGATCGTTGGGAAAGCAAAGAAAGAAGTAAAAAAAAACACACACAACCTCAACGGGCTAAACTGCGGAAAAGTGAAAATTTTTAACGACGTTAAAAGAGATGAGAGGCCTCACACTAATGTTTAAACAATCGCACCGTTTTTATTGACGTTTTGATTTTTGGTTCCTGCGTTTGGTTTTTAAATGGTTTACCAATCGCATAATGAGGATTATGTCTATTTTACAATCGAACTGGATTGTTACATTTATATAACAATCTATTATGAATTTTAAAAACGACGACGTTTTGATTAACTTCTCTGTCTCTTTTGGAACAGAACTCTTTTGTGATGAGAAGTATTTATGAACAAGATAACGGTATTTGGAGTAGAGTGCCATAATAATTGTATACCACAAACACACAGGAAGAGACCGACTTCTTCAAGTTGTAATCTTGTCGTCTTCTCGAAGATGTTTCCCACTGTTTTACACTGCCAACCGTTTAGCTGGACGGTTCAGGCCCGATCTATTTCAACCCGAGCTGGGAATTTGGAGAATCTGTGTTACTTAACGGATTCCTTCTGACCTCCGTGCGAATTCGTACTCACCCCCGGACCGGGGATGAGACCGGTGCCAACCTGACCGGTCCGGTCAACGAACGTCCGTCAATCATTTTCCCTGCCAACAGCCATGCACTTCTCGCCTATAACAATAGTACGTACCAGCCGCTTCCGACTTTCGCTCGCTGCTGATGCTGCATCGTTCGTAAACAATGGAGCATCGCAAGCGCACCGTCTTCCTGCTGCCCGATATGGGAAGTGTCTAAGTTTTCTCAGCACCAGAAGCACCAACATCCGGTCTATTTACGCCCGGAAGTCACACCTCGGCATCGATGCTACCAGAGACACGAAAATATCATCTTTTTCGCTCTCGTACATCACCAGAAGGTTTGAAATGCGTAACAATAGAGAGGCCGACTAAGAGTCGTTCCCTTCATCCATAATGGTGATGCGAAGGTCACCATTATGCTTCAGCCAAAAACAAAAAAAATAGATCTCAACCCTTTTTCCATCACTGTCCGCGAGTGTCCGCCTGGCACCTTGTTCATAAGCAGCATATTTTAACACATTCCATCATGACCGAATTTTGTTTGTCGTTGAACCCATCGTTTCGGAAGCCCTTGCGGACAGTAAGGAAGGAAGGGAAGCTGGCAACATTTATTCCAAAAAAGAAACATCCCAAATATGGTACCTCCCCTCATCTGGGTCAAGGGAACCAGCTCGCATGACGAGATGAAATATGGCGCCAGCAAGACACCCATCCAGCGCAAAGCCACTGTTCAGTTAGCTTGAGGAGTTGACTCATAGGACCTTTGCGCATAAATCTTGAATGCATGCGCATTAGTAAATTATGTTAAGCTAGTTAGATGTAGATATTGAACGAAGGCTCAATTTTGTCCAAAGATTGACAGAAACTTTCAAACAATGATCATGAAATAACAGGAAATATAGAAAATAATATATCCATTCCAGCAGCAGGTCAGTAGCGCTATTCCCACATAATACTCGTGGCACATCTGTAATAACTTGTTTGAAGCTGTCAGTTACTGCATCATGCGATCACGTGTGATACCCTCCTGATAGAAAAATACGTCACAATCGTTTCCGCCATTCCAAATATGAGGTGCTCCATCCAAAGAGATGCACACTGCACCACATAAGCGTCTCATTGCAAAACATTCCTGATGCTGCTGTCCATGTCCATCTATCACTGGAACAGCACACACTTCCTGATCGTCTGTGAACGTTTTGCAAAGACACACGCACACACAGACTCGCACACAATCCGGAACAACCCCGGAAAACGGCCGTTCGGCCTTTCCATAGTGAGAGCGCACGAGGGAAACTGGTTTTATTTTCCGAAACATCTGCGGAAACCGCACCATCTTGGGGCAGCACCTCGGTGGCGGCCATTTTTCCATGCCCGCAACACGATACCGTGGTTGGTAGGAAAACTGGTCATGTTCGTGACTTCGTGACATGATTCACAATGGCCGTCGGAGGAAATGTGCTAAACGAAAATGCCGCTTTCGCTTTTGTTTGTGAAAACGGGAAATCTGTGATTATGCGGCATGTTTGATACCGTTTTTCTTTTTCTTTCCAAAATTAGAATTTTAGATGAGCGCTAGCGATCGTTCAACGATGGTTAGCAAAAACGCAAGAAATGAAGAAAACCTTCATAGCTAAAGTATCATTTACGAATTCATTTGCCAATAGTTAGGCGTGCTGTGTACAAAAAACACGTATTTACAGCCAACACTTCCCCATCACGAACATCACTACGGGCGTATTCTATTAACATGTCTCTGAAGCGCACCGACAAGTGCGCTTTTCTTGCTTACGCCTTACTAACCTTTGCCCAAACCTGTGTACGGTATACTTCCGCATGAGGGAAGAAAAGCAGAACGATCCATCTTAGCAACGCTCAATTCTAGCTGAAATCTGGGTAATGCGGTAGTGGTAATTAACACCATTCTCCAGTTTCCACCGTCTGCACGCGAAAAAAGGAAACATCCAAAACTTTGTTTCGGTAATTGGTGGTCGGTACAGCTACAAGTACGCCCTCCAGAAACGTGCCTCGAGAGCCTGTTGAACGCTCTCAGAACGATTTCGCGCCACTACGCTTTAACGCCGGACAGAAGTGCTTGTACACACACGTGTTTTCTGTTCGCCTCAAGTGTCCAATGCCGGTGGGCATGGTTAGATCGCAAGCAAAATATGAGACCGTTCTAATATTTCCAACAACCGGACGTGTGGGAAGCGGAAACGCACGGGATGATTGATACAATTAGGCTTTTTGAGTTAGGTGTGGAAAAACAATTACAGATAGCTTGCTGGATAATTTGTTTTGCACAAGAATAAAAGAAGATTGATGGATTATATTGATTTCTTTATGATGACTGCAGAATTACGGCTTTGAGCGTTATTGTTGTCAGATACTTACAGGAAATGCAAACTCTTTTCCAGAACATTTTAAAGCTATTAACTGGATTTGAACGACGAAACTGAATTTTGAGAATTGAAGTAAGGCAAAAGAATAAAACATTATTTGACGAGTGAACAATGAATTAAGACATAATGGCTATCGAACAAAATTTCATAAATAAGTGTTGGGTGAATTTAAAATACAAAAATATACGTAAATCGAGTTTGTGATTTAGATTCTTTAATTTGGAAAATCGAAAAAGATCCAAACTGTTAGAGATTTGATAAAATTTCTGTAAATGGGTTAAATAATGTTTGAAACTTTTTGAGTATATTGGATGATATTATGAATTATTCGAAAATTTCCACCAAATTAAAAATTAATGTGTGTATTTAAGCAAATTACTAAACTTGTCCTACAATTTTCATGAACCAGCATATCATAACAATTTTGCAAAGAGTCATATCCGTACTTTACCGACTACTGAGTCTGAATAAAACTAATGAGTTCTCAAAGAACATAACATTTTTGAGATTAATGAATTTTCAAAGAATATGGGCATGAGCAAATGGTGTTTTATTATCCTTTATTAAATTATTAAATTTATTTTTGTAATTACAATAAGTCTTATAAATTATTCTATGTTGAAAATTTTGTTTAAAAATTAAGCTCTCCACTTAAGTAGAAAGCTCTTGAGTACCTAAACACCAATTGAAAAGCAAACATGAATCCATAATGTAAAAGTGTCAAACGCGTGACTCTTTGTCTGACGTTTGGGAAGCATACTATGGACCATTACCCAGCATTCAATATATTGAGGTTCCTGCTTGCCGCCCTACACGCTACATACGACCAAACAGCTACATTAGCACATCGCGTAGCATAATAAGTACATTCCGTGCCCACACAACACACGGCATCGGCATCTCACCTCTGGCACATTCGACTTTCTATCTTTTCTTCCCATTTTCCCCCACAACGCGGCCGGTTCTTCCCCCACTGTGTGGCAGGGATTTTCGGTCAGTTGTTTCGATTGGCCCAGATCGAGCCTCCCGAGCTTGGCGCATCAACGCAGCATCACACGAGCGCAGGTGTTGATGAGATAATTAGAGTGCATTTCTTCGGTGCCCACGCTGTGTTAATGGGTGGGAAAGAGATGGGAAGCGCGAGTGCGAGAGAAGGTGGAAGTATTTCGACATATCGTTCGCTGGGTCTTATATCGGTCGATGGTTTTTTTTTGTTGGTTTTTAAAAACGACTATCGAAACACCAATGGAATGAAAAAAAGGAGCCAAAGAAAACCACCAGCCAAGTGATGCTGCCCTTGTTTTTTTTTTTGTAGTCGGTGACGCATCGACAATCTGGCCAGCATGCAACAACGAAATGTGCTAATGTTGCTTGGGTTTTTTTTTTGTTTGCTTCGCGAACTTGTGTTATTGTTTGCCACTTTGGCAAAAAAGATCCCTCACATAGCGAGGAAATGACGCGATGAAAATGACAAAAATTGGGTCAGAAGGCACGTACCGTCGTACCGTTCGTTGGTCACGGTCTCCCGGAAGTGGGTCCCGGAATGATTATATTCACAAAATTCCGATTTTCGTCTGTTTGTCATGTTGGTGCAGTAGCCAAGCAAGCCAACCGGTGAACCGAACCGAGCGTTGTTGTCCTTTCTTTACGGTTCGCGAAACATGGTCGCGGTCCAATGTGAGCGTTTCTGGCTCCGAGATATGGCCAAGCGAAATGTACCGATTTTCCTTCTCCTAACCAGTCATCGAGTAATCGAGCTTGTTTCCTCTTTGTGTTTCCTTGGTGTTTCCTTGGCCGATTACGCTGAAGGCGGTCAACCGGTTTTTCTTCCCATTGCCTTCATTTTCCGCTGGCCGTACCATCTCCTTCCACCTCCTATTGGAGCATCTTTCCCGCCCAATGAGGCATTTCTTTTCCACGCCATCGAGTGTGCGGGCGACTACGGTGTTATGGCCATTGCGGCGCCGACAAACACCGGTTAGTCGGCAGGGCAAAGTTATGCGGTTTTGCGATGGATTACATCGCATCATGCAGTTCTCCGCCTTCTCCCCCACTCCATTCGCGTAACCTCCTGCAGCACACTGATTCCCGACCCACCGTCGACATAATCGAACGAAACAAAGTAGATATATAGTAGGTGTCATTGTGGAGCCGGTACTAAAGCGTGGAGGAGCGCATCGAAACACACCACCGGTCCCTAATCACTGCACTTTATTGCGGTTGGTTACCGTTGCAGCCCAACAACCATAATGCTCAGGTTGATGTAATCGAGATCCAATGATGCTTGCCGATCATCAGGCTGGTTGCTGGTAAGCAGGAAGCGACAATTTTCCTGATTCGGTTCAAGGAAATATAATTTATTCGTATTGGATCATCCGTATGGTGCGTTTCAAAGCAATATTGCTCTACACATAATACATAATAATTCATATCAAGTAAGGAAAGTAATATTACTAAGTGGATGAATTATTATTTAGGAACAAGCATAACTTGAAGACATTTTTGAATAATTTTTATTTTTAATTATTGTAAAAAAAAATCTTATGAGATTTTATGCCATTATCTGTAAACATTTGAATTTTCAAAAAAAAATCTTTAAAAAGCTTCAAAATATATTAACTCACAAGTTCCAAGAAAAATGGAACAATATTTAGCTGAGGATGTTTTTATAAGAATGTGTACACGATCAAATTTTTACTAACAATAGAAAGAAATAACTTTTGAATGTCTTAAAAATTAAAAATAACTTGAAACCAAAGTATTTCAAAATTTTCAAGATCTTCTGGACAAAGAATTGCGATAAAAAACTTTATTTCAACAACAACAATCATATGAAAATGTCAAACTTAACGATTTCTATATTTTTAAGCACTTTTAGACATCGATATGCAAATTTTAAAACCAACGCGATAGGCGGGTTTTGCACACAAATCTAATTGAATTTTTGGATCATAATATTGCTATTAATTCGAATAATAATTGGATATATTTTTTCACATATCCAAAATACCTTAAACATTGATAAAACGTAACAATTAATAATTGAGTTATTAGAACATGCCAATCCTCCAGCCCTAACAAGCTCTAATTGGGATGGAAAATATAAATTTAAACATAATTTTAACAATCAAAGCAAATGCGCACATTTGAGACAAATCTAGTTCAACGCAATCTTTTAATACAAGCACGCTGCGTACGGAAAGCAAATAAATGCAATGCTCCACTTACTATTTATTCGCCCCGATTCGATACGGTGTATTACATTTTCCCAGCTTCCAGAACTAATCCCTCCTTTTATTGTTTTAAATAATACCTTTAATCCACCCGAAAAAAACATTCCCGACCCAACCCAATTGCATTCCAAAAAAAACCCCCATTCGAACGTTGCCGCTCGGGTCGGTTTCAGCGCGAGACGTTCCGCCCGACCGGTCCCATTCGTTGGCGGCGCCCTGTAACGGAGCTGCCGCGGATTTTCTTCCCCCCCCTTATTATTCAAATGATGCTTGTTTATCGCTCCATTTTCTTCCAAACGTTCCGCGGGCCACGGTTTATCCAACCGTGCTCCGGTATTGATTGAGATTTGAAGGTGTACCATCCATCCATACCTTTTTGCTTCTTTTGGTTGGATCTAAAGATCGATTTAGTGCTACCGAACGCACAATCAAGCGATGCCTTTAATTTCTTACCACAAATTTCATCGCCGTGCTAAATGTTCGGCCCAACCTGTTGTTTCGCTTTATCTGTTTATCGTATCGTGTTTCGTACATCGGCACACTTGCTGCAGCACAATGCAGCTGATCAGCAATTGCTCGAACACCCGTTACACAATCACGTTTCGCGCCAAATGGCTGACAAAAACCGCGGCATCTCATGGTCATTGAGGCTGAAATGAATGTTATAATCTCGTTAGCCAAGAAACCGCTCCTTTCCTCCATTCCACAGAGATGATTATTATTGCTCGCCTGCAGGGAACCGGGCGTCAGTTATCCATAAAGCTCATCAGCTCGTGTGAAGCATATCTGTGGCTGACGCTGGGGGAGAAATTTGGATCCGTTATGCCCGGAAAATTAGGCACGTGACACGGGTGACTATGCAGCCGTTGTCTGTCAACCCGCGTGCACAACCCTAATCTTGTCAAGGAGCAATGCGCAACAAAGTGCGGCTGATCAGCTCTCGATCGCCTACTTTCCTTCCGATGCGATTCGTGAAAGCGGAAGGAACCGTTATTCACGGGTGTGTGAGTGAGTGGTTGTTGGTGTGTTGGAGCAGGAAAATATCTCGTGAGGCTCGAGAGTGCTTTACGGCGAGACAACGGAAGGCAAGAAAGTACCGGTTCCGTTGAGGAACTGTCTCCCATTGATGCCTCAGGGACATCGTGCCGCTGATTTCGATCGTATGTTGATTGCCTGCGAACGTAATTTTCCCATCATTCTTGAAAGCAATCAGCTAATGATTTATGGAACACCAAACACCCGTATGCTGGCACGTGGACTAGTTTAACTTGCGATCTCCAAACTGATCGGTGGTCAATTGGGAGTTCTCAACCGCAAGTTGTTGGAAACACCCGTAATAGACAACCGTAATTGGTACTCCACGCGTCAAATATGGTGTCAGTTATTTGGGTTATTTTTGTCGATCGACTTAATCCGCATCTCGGTGCAGTGACTAACCGATTGAACAACTTTGAAGAATCAGGATCTTGATCGAGTCGAAAAACCTGGCGCCAGCGAAGTGCGATTCCAATTTAACACTTGCTCTTAAACCGTACACCCGCTGGATATCCAGACACATTCAATTAGCACAGAACGTCTCCAGTGCGTTCCAAATGCTCGGTGACCTTTCTTTCGGTAACCCGCACCATCATTCGACAAATTGAGGTCGATCATGAGATGTGAACGATCTTGAGCGTGTGTCCATATTGGGTCGTGTTATTACCTCGCCAGTTGCAAAACCGTCGCATTGAGCAGGACGGCGAACGAAGGGTGGAGGTGGGCAAGTGTCTACGTTGGGGAGTGAATTATTTACCCAAGTGTGCAATTAAATCAAGTAAACACGAGCAAGTGTCAACGAGAGGGCACTACAAACTCCATTTCCTTCGCTAGTGCAACAACATCGCGAAACGACCGTAATAATACCGTTGACGATCAACTTCAAATCAATAAATCGTTTTCCTATTCTTCGACTTAATCCGTTTGTGGAAAAGAAAACCCGTTTGTTTCCAAACGGTACAATAACATAAAACTAAGCATATTGTTTGCATGACTTAAATTTTATGCTATGTTGAATGACTTATTCAGGAGATGAAATGGTTCGACGTCGAAAGGTTTACGTCGCCACGAGTGAATGCAAATCCGTTAAACGTGTTGCGAATTTGCAAAACTATATACAACACGATCCCGATCGAACATTTCACCCGATTCGATGCAATATCTCGTACAGCAACAACCAAGCAACAGATCAAGCAAGCTGCTTTCCAAAAAAAAACAAATTTCACTTTCGATGCGCGCAAACGGTTTCGGTTTTTATTGCCAACCGGGCGACACGTGAAACGTGTTGCGATGGTTTGTTAAAGCACCGATCTGTCTCGAAACAAAGGACACAAATGGAGCAATTTCTATCGACTTGTGTCCAAATCGGTAAGGTAGGCCAACCCTATAGGAACGGTGCTGTGTCGCACCAGTGATCGTTTTGGATCACTGTTGACCGACTGGCGACGAATCGAACGATAATATACCGGTTCCGGATCGTACACTATCCGCTTCCGCGCAAAACATCACGACGAGGAAGGTTTGGTAGATTGTAACTTTTATGTTCTCTCGTTTATTTTTCCCTTTTTACCCATTACTTGAAGCTGGTCACACATTTTAACGGCCAACCATATGGTCAACATATTCGAGTGTTGTGGTAAAAATAAAAGTACTAGCTGATGGGAAGCGAAAAAAAAACGACAACATGTCTTATGCGGTGTGTAGCTTGAATCTGTCTTATGCAATGGACACCGCTGCCCAGTATGGAGAAGCATAGTTTGCCCATCGTAGCATATTTTCGTTGTTGATTGCATCGCAGTTGCTACATGCAGCAGTAACTGCATTTCCGGACACGAAAAAAAAAAACAAACACCCCTTCGAACCGCAAAACGAAAGTAATGCTCAATATATATTTGGGGAAGGTTTTTAATTGTTACCTCGCCGAAATCTCCATTCTGTATCACGGAGTTCGTTTTATCTTACGCTACACGGTAAACAAATTTTTAAAAACCCCTCTGCATAGTGAGCGTACGGCGGTAATGTTTTATTATGCATTCATATTGAAACAACGAGTTTTAACCGTGTAGTATTAAAAAGCCGAAAAGCGAAAGTTAAACAGTCGATCAAACCGATGAATTATTGTTGGTGGAAAACAGAAGAAAAAAAGAAACTTATCAGCTCGCAAACATAACAATAACGAACAATTTCGTCTGTTTATTATGATCTCATCGGTTGGGAGTATTTCCATCCGTACACGCAAGATAAGGCACGTGGTGTGCGTTCATGTGTTTGCCGTTTAATTAGCCAAATTGAACCAACCATATTATGACAACCCTAGCCTGCGCGCCATCATTATTATAATGATACGAACGCCAAATTATAGGGTCAAAGAATTTATAGAGTTTTGCGAAGAAAAAGAGAAAAAAAGTAACCGAATTATTCACATTTTTCATACTCCCAAAATAACGCAAAGGTTGTTCGGATTGGTTCTAAAAATAGCTCCGAACGCAAACGAACGATATTTTCGGCAGCGAAAAAAGAAGTCCAACAAAATGTGGGCGAAAAATTGCGGATGGGTTCGGTCGGCGTACAAAGCACAGAAAAAAAAATGTAAGAAGAAATAAACGTCAAACCAATTCAATTTTCACGCCGAAAGGAATAACAACATTTAGCGAACAGGCGGAAGCAAAAAAAAAGCATGCATATGTTTCTAGAGGGAAACCTCCTTAACCGGCGGAAGATGATTCAATGTGATTTGTTTGTATACGAAGGGGTAGTAATAATAAAAAACCTACAACCAACGTAGAACAAAATGGAAACGGTTGTTACAAAGCGTTCAATCTTGTACATCCTTTGGACATGACCAAATGGGAAGATTTACCGGCTGAGTAATTGATCCTAACGGCTGCGAACCAATGTGGATGACAGTTGAGGAAAAATGATTTCACTGTTATTTAAACAACCACATTTTGAAGAAGAACGAAGGACGTCCTTCAACGCACAGCAGCGCAATAAGGGATGTGGTCATTATGTAAATAACTTTGTGAGGAATTTTTCTCATCAACAACAAATTCCAGAAAAATTGATGAAGGTCTTCATTAAAATATTCGTCAAATAATGTTTTGCACAGAAATGCTACCGCTTACTTGCTTAATATTTTGTAATGATCTGCTTCTGCTAACTCGAATTAAAAAAACAACTATTCTGCAAAAGAAACTTTCTTCTAGCTCATTAGTGTGGGTGGTTGAGCCACGACCGTTGCAGTTCTAGACCACGCCGGCACAAACGAGTACGCCTCCTGCAGCAGTGCCTTTTTGCGTTCACCGTAACCTTCAGCAAGTTCATAGACCCACGCCGTGAAAATCTCAACCACCACCCAACTTTAGCGTCGATTTGCACAAACTACGCTGGTAGCAACATTGACTCCTGCTACTACCCTGCGGTTATAGTGCGAACATGAAACATAGCATCGCTCATCAGCTTCAGTCGCCGTGTGAACGAGATGCTCTTACCTCCTACAATTTATGCGAAACGGTCTCTTCGTCAAGTGCACCCCGATCGAATGGTGTGAGCACAGCAGCGAAACAAACGTGTTAGCGAAGCCAAAATAACAACACAGCCTCAGTACGCCCGCCCGCCAAATGTAAACGTGATCATTTACGCACCTCGTACCCTTGGACCAGTACTCTCTTCACCCGGTGGGTTGTTTCTTTTGCTTTACGATGCTCGATACTGCGATACGGTATGTTAAACGGGGCTTAAACCTCTTCTATGCCCCACGCGAACAAGAGCCAAACACGTTTGCAGCTCGTGACGATCAAGTGCAGACGGTGCAAAACAAACTGTCAATGATCGTAACATAAGTGTGATAGGACAAATGGGGGGAAAATAAGGATAAAAACAATGTGTGAGAATAACGAGAAGGAAAGACTATTTCATTCTTAAGTCACGTAAAAATTTCCACAACAAAATTGATTTTTATATAAAAAATGAAAATAATAAATGTATTTTCATTAAATTAAACTCAATAAAAAAAATTACAAATAGTATAAAAACCTACAATAATACAAACAAAAACAGGAAAACAAAAGACACAACAAATTAAATCAAGAACACAGAAGTATATTGCAGAAGTCATATTTAAAATAAAACTTGTCAAATCGTGTAAAAATAATACATAAAACAATGTTTAATAAATACAAAAATCTAAAATAACTAAGCAAGATGTTACAAAAAGTGTTCATCTGTCAGATATTACAAAAAGAAACAGATACAAAACTTTGAATGAAGAACATACAAGTACATTTTAGAAGACGTAAGATTAGTTAAATCGTAAACAAAAATTCATAAAACAAATTTTAAATAACATAAATACCAGAAATAACCTATCAAATTGTTAAAACAAACATCTCAAATCAAAATTTAAAATACACATAAAAAACATGTGAACATTAAAAAAAATCAAATAACTAAATCAATTGTTACAAAAAACAATCATCTATAAAAAATGAAGAAAAAAAATACAAAAATCGAAATGAAGAACACAAAAACACATTACAGCAGACAAAGCACATAGTGCAAAACAAAAAAGAAACTCAACAGAAGAAGCAACAAGAAACACTACACCACGGTGCGTTGGCCGATGGTCGAAGAGTGTACGGAGTGCTTTCACTCTCGTTTCTTAATTTCCTCCCATGTTGATCCAACGCACCCGCTAAAGATCGGATGGCATCCAACCAGGCGCGAACTCTCGCTTGATGCCACGCCGTTCATCGGGGCGTCTCCACTGCCAAGGCTGCCCATGTGCACTTATGTGTGGGCGTGAGTGTGTATATGTACGAGCTGTTGCATGAAGATGTATTCAGGTTTACACTGAACTATTTTTTACCATCCATTTCATATGATTTCATTTGTTTTGATTTCATTACGCGGCCCTGCACACTGCTTGCATACTGAACAACATTTCTTCGAGAGATAAATTTCTCCACCTTTTGTGGCGTTGGTAGCATCAGCCGCACTGGTTTGCAATCGATGGCAATGTTTACCGATTTGGGAAGCATTTGTATGTAGGAGGCGCTTGCCACAAAAAAGGGAATAAAACAAGAGGAATGCAAACAAAATAAAAAGCGAAAAGCGAAGAGGAAAGTACAACTAACTAACTGCACGATTCGTTTCAACCCTCTGGACCATTGCAACAAACTAAGAGTGCTCTCTGTGCGCTCCGAAGTAGTTTGCGTATCGTCACAGAAAAACGGTGTGTGAAAACACCACACAAACAAAAGCAAAAGCAAACAGACGATCATTCTACCCTCGCACCTTTCACAGCTAAGCACAACACACATACAGTCCGCACATCGATGGGGCAACGGAACACTCATTCCAGCGGTCCATATTAAAGATTGCAATTAAATAAATAAAACAATGTTCAGGGGAGCCATGGAACGCTCGCAAAATGGCTCTGCACAGACAGCTCTCTGCTCACACGGCCATTTCCGGCTTAGGGTTCACGAAGATGAATAAATTACCGCAAACACCGAACTCACCGATCGCGCGCGCATAACAGAACGAAGCATCAAGGCCAACCTATGCTATGGAATAAAAAGGTACAATCCACCCACAAACACACGAAACTGCTCGGCGGTGAATGGTTTATGCGCAAGGGACAACAGGAGCAGTGTTTTGTAAAACATTCCAAGTATCATGAACTTCAAATGGCTCCACGCTACACAGAACGAATATTCTAATACTATCAAAAGTGTTTAAAGTATTGTCTGGTAACGTGAGGCATAACTTAATGTTTCATCCCCACCGAAACTATCTTCATCTCCGGGAAAATCTTCACCGACGATGCGAAAGTATCGTCTTGGCAGCTCGTCGTGCTCCAGCAAAACGAAATCTCGCTCAAACCGTAAGCCTACCAGTTTCCGTACTCCCATGCCATCGTGAAGCGTTGGGCGTCTTTTCCGCATCGTAAGGGCCACCGACCCTTGAACTTTGTGTGCCCTCCAATGCCAGGGAACTGTACCCGGGGCCCGCGATCGCGTTTTCCACGCCAATGTGAAAATGGAAGCGGTTGTGCTCGTGTGTGCGACTGAACGATACACATACACATAATAAATCTTCCCGATAGGAGCCATGCACATAGGAGCCGCGGCAAAACGGCAAGCCGTGCACCGAAACCGTGGTGAGATTCGGTTTCTCTTTTTTTTTCGGAGTGCACCAGAGTGTGTTGGGGTGGTCTTGCAACTCTGCGTTTGTCTTCCGTCGATTGTTGTTAACTGATTAGAGAGTTTGAAGATTTTAAAAGCATAAAATTCTAATTAAAAAGAAGCAGATCGAGGATTTGTACATTTTATACAAAATTTACAAGATGTTCAGAACCTCGCGGTTTAAATATGCTTTTATTTTTTCATTTCTCACAAGCAAGTGCCGTAAGTATTTAACCCCAAATTCAAATCAAATAGCTTAATTACTGCCAAAAAACAATCCCCAAAACCAGTTCAAGATCGAACCAATTTAACGCGACCCACAAACAAAACAAACACTTTCATTTTACTTTCGTTATGAATATTGATTTTCCCGAGTGCATGCCGTTCTCAATCAAAATACGATTACACCGTCAATCACGACATTCCAATTCCATCGCCAAGTACGCCGAACGATTTGTGGAATGCAAGGTACACTCCCAACGCAGAGAGTTAACCGGTAAACCGACCACCGCCAGACAATCGATGGTGGTTCAGACCTTGTAAACACAGACGAACACCCCCGTCTAGACGATGAAGGAAATGCATTTCTGTACGCGTTCGTGTTAACGTGTAATTTTTACTCTCCCATATGTTTGCTCCCATGGCGCGACATCGTATCGACGAGCCCCTTTTTTCCACCTGAAGCTAGAATGAAAAAAAAGCGCAAACCACATCACGGAACGGAAGTCCATATCAACGTAAATCCATTTTCCACCAAGCTCCACCGCCAGTCGGTAAACAGGGACCAGTTCTTGAACATTTCCTCACCAGAACTTACATCTAACGACATCGGCAATATCGTCAAGATGTTGAACTGAACATTCTGTAGACGGGAAACGAACGGATGGCGTAGAAAGAACAGCTAGAAATTGCATTGACCCTTCTGGCGTAAGGCTGGAATGGGAAATGGCTTTTTAAATCAATTACAGTACACACCCATTCTTTCAATATCTTCCCACAGGTGCCTTACACTTCCGGTCCCCTAGACTACTATGCTAGAAACACATTGACTAGACTCGCGGTATGGCACTGAGTATCGTAACGACAGACTTGAAGAGCCAGAGAATGAATGGATGAAGCAGCACCGATGAATGAACTGTGTGGATCGACGTGTCACTTACCTCAGGATGTTCGGATGTGACAGTTTGTTCAACAGCTGAACCTCCCGCAACATGTTGGGTCGGTTGGCACGCCGTTGATTCATCTTCAGCACCATTACGTCACCGGTAGTCCGATGTGTCACCTGGGAAAAATAGGAACAAAAAAAAAACATGGTAATTAGTGTACGGTTTACAGACAGAAGAATGAGAAGTTTTCAAACGTGCAAAGTCATTGTACACTCTCCCATTTAAGATGAAGGGGTTTACTGATGAAATAATAACTGTCCCCTCGGGGTGGCAATTAGACCAACGTGACCGAGAGAGGAAAACTGCTGGATGTTGTTTCACTTAAGTAGATAACGCTCGCGTGGACTAGCTGTTTGAAGATGTCCGAGATGAAAAAATAACACAGTAACCGCATAATAAGCGTTTACTGAGCTAACAATCTACCTTTATCTGAATGACGTCAGCAACGCTGAATGCATTGTTTTTGGTACCTGTTTTGTATAAACCATATGTATCATGACTCTGTAATGTAGCTTTATCTTAGCTAGCAGTAATGGCATTTTGATGTAAGAACGCCTGCTCTAAGAAGGCTTGTTTCATTGCCATGTGCCAGAAAAAGGACTAGATTCTCTGATTGGTTAAAAAAGAACACAATCTCGTTTCTAAATAACAATAATAAAATAATATCATTTTATTGTACTCTTCATGATGCAATTGTTTTCTTCCACCTACAAACATCAAGTACTTTGATTAGTAGAAGGAATTTATTTCTTATCTTATCCGACTTCGCTGAAGCTATTATCGATTATTTGTTATTTGCAAAATACCATTAAACGACTCATACGACAATGGTTCTAGATTTTTCCGAGCAAACAATCCAGTTATTAAGATAGATAAATGTGTCAAAGACTAGACCTTTCAATAACAGATCATCAGCAAATATAGGATAAACATCACGCGTATTTGCGGTAGTATATACAGTCCTTAACATAGCTATAAGACTACTATCAATACGGCCTGGTCATTGATGAATAAAAAAAAAACTATAAGACCACTAGTTATTCGAAAATAATTGGAAAAGTTGAAGAGATGCATGAAAATGATGTTCTGCAAAGTTGTAGAGAATACAAAATATACGTTTTCTGACATAAGCAGTAACAGTACGCAAAAATTGTTGTTTTTCATCGTAGGAAAAATGTGAAAAAAATATTTTCAATTTCTCCTATTCTTCTTAATTATTTGTGTTCCTTGTACATGTTTACCTTCGGTTTACGAAAATAAAGACGCATCTTAAGCGATTTGCATCCCGAGAAGATAATTTCTTCCTTACATGTAATTAGTCCCAACAAATGTTATGGATATTGTATCAGGGATGTTTATACATATGTTGGATGTTTTTTTCCAGTATCTTTAAAAACATAAACAGTGAACCAAAATATTCGCTTAAAAAATAAAATAATGATAATATTCTTAACGCGCGAAATTTAACTTGAAGACGCAAATTACTGCATGCGGTAGTTCACCAGACATTGAAAAAAAAATGTTTTAAAAATACATTTATATTATTTGAGAACTCTTAAACTGCTCATAACTTTCACCGAGTTTTAAAATGATGGTTACCAAAAAAACCCACGAATTCTTGTAAGTGGCCTTATAGATATGTGTCATAAAGCAACATTCAAACCGGCAAAAAAGAATGATAAAATGTGCATAAATTAGCGTCACTTTGCAGAACTTCACTTATTTTTCACAACTTTGCAGAACATCATTTTTACTATTCTCTCCAACTCTTTCAATTATTCCAAAAAAATCTAGTGATCATATAATTATGTTACAGACTGTATTGAACGACGTCCTATATGTAAGGATGCCTTCAGACAATAGAACGGCATATAGAGGCAACGTTCGCTTTATATGGTCTTAAAGCGTTGTCTTTTGTTGTATTGCTGTAAGAGACGCGTATGTACCAAAGTCGCAGAAATCCAATAAACAACATATACAGCTGCGCACGGTTCACCGCAGCAATTACAGTATAATTTATCTCAGGCTTTTTGCAAAAGGCAACAGAAAAAAGTATTTTATAGAGCTGCAAACTGTCATAAACATGTATTTCGCTTATTTACAAAGGTGAACGTACGGATAAGACGCAAATTGGTGCGAGTCAACATTCCTCAATGTTTGGTAATTGGTTTTGGTAATAAATTGAACCGATTTGCATCGATCTGCCACTCACAGACGACCTTCGAGGCGACTTCTTATCCATTACACATGCAGCTCTGTTCGAAATCAAAACAATTCGTTAACCGATCATTACCACCATTTGGGGGGCGAAACTAATTGATCACTTCGTGAGGATGAACGTATTGTTACGATTGTGCCTGGGGAAGCGCTTCAGTGTAGAGAAAGTCACCGCATCTGCACCATCGCGAGTGTCTCGCGAGCTGTACAACGTCAGCGAACCCACACGATAAGATGTTCAGGTGGCAAGTGGTGAGTATGTGCCGTGAAGCCGACGTGACACGCCCGCCATCGCAGATCACAAACACAAACAAACGTATGCCTCGGTCCACCCTGCAGCTGCGCACGTGCGACGCAAAGAAGGTGATAAGAAAGTGCACCATAAATTCCCCACCCGAGCGACTTCTTCTGGAGGCTGCCCACGACGATAAGGCTCGTAAAGTTGAACGCGATCAAGGTGAGTCTTGCACTAATTGGCTCCACTCACAAGAGTGGGCGATGATTCTCCACCATGACTCCCACTCAATCATCGTATCGGCTTATCTTAATAGCTCCCATTTCCCTCACAACCCATTTTGCATCCCTTTGGAAGCGTGAATTGAAATAGGCCTCGCTTAGTGCTGGCAATGCCGTTTGGGGGTTTTGCGACATCATTTGCGGCAAAAGCGAACGTATTGTGAATTATAATCTTCACTAGCTGTCACATAAATAATTACCAGTTGTGCCAGTGAGAGCATCACACTCCCCTACCGCGATTGAAAATAGAGTTTTCCACCTGCTATGCAACCGAGCCAGCGACCATTACGACGTAATTTTCACGCATTCGGTTTCTGGTAAATGGTCGCAAAGACGATCTTGATCATCGCAGGTCTTGGCCACTAACGGGCGGATCGGTTGTATCGTTGGGGAGCCGTTTAAAAAGAAAGCTTTTGGTGGTGCATAATTTATGCGCCACGCCAGCTGATGAAAATAACACGAAGAAAGCATTTGGTGGGTGTTTTTGTTTTTTTGCTTTTCGTTTGGTTTCAATTCAGGTTGGAAGAAGTGGCGGGAGATTATTTTTCCGATAACATCTATCCACTCTCTCACGTATATAGCTTTTTTTTTGCTGCACAACTTCACGGCCTGGTTGATTGTCTTGATCAAATTGGGCGAGAGTTGGCCAGTGGCCGTGAATCTCGTGCGCGTTCACGGTTGCCTAGAAAGGAAAATTAAACCTCCCAGCGACGGTGGCAGGTACGGATCAGTTAGATGAGGGGGGAGGGGGAAATTATTCGGAGGTTCATGAACCCCAGCTGCGCGATCCGCATCGTTGCAGTCGCTTTTACACGATAGATTTTAAATGTGAAGAAATTATTTTATTTTAATGAGATGTGAACAGTCTTTAAGCAAAACATTGCCATTACTAATGCTAATTGTAATATGACACCTGAGCATCCTAGAGAGTTCTTGTAGCATCCTCCATTTCAAGTAATCATGATCGTTATCGTAACGCGCACAGGGCAAATATCTATAATTAAACCACAACCCTAACCTAATTTATACACTAATGGTTACGATCATTTACACAACATTACCGGCGACATCCTTCCTTACACGCTCAACAATCAACGGGAAAAAGAGGCGTTTTCCATCGACCAACCAACGCCGGTAAACAACAATTTCCGCACAACGCCAACAGACAGGTTTTCACGATCCGGTAGAAGTAGTAGAAAAAAAAAATCCAATAACCAAAGCATCGATGACAGTTACCCGAAAACCGGAAGCGAAAACGATCCGGTCCGGTGTGCGTCGACCAATCAATCAATCTGCTAGTTCCCGGGCATAAAAGATGATACACCTGCCTGTATCTCTGTGGAGATGACGTGCCGTTGAAGGGCAACTGTGTGGACCAGGTGCCAGTGTTTGACGTACGCCGTGTGCGGGAACTTTATTCACTTCCCAATTTCCGATCCTATAGCGCGGCTAATCGACTTCCGCCTCAACGTAGTTGGCGTGAGGACCAGTGAGCAAAGCAACGATTAATTCTGCGACACGCAAGGTACTCTACCCTTTTTTTTTTTGGTTGACGCTTTATCACACGTAAGAGCCTGTCCCATTGCTGTCAGTTTGTTTGGTTACTCATCAGTTGGGCTTTCGTTAAGTCCAGTTAAAACAAAAAAAAAACCTAAACAAATCAAATTTATAAAACAAAAGCAAAACCTTTGAAAGCCTTTCGGGAAAGAGACTTTTTCTTTTGACGAAAAGAAAAGTGACAATAGTAATGCTTTCACTGGGAAAAAAATGTGTAGCGGATTTTGCAACAAAACAAAACAGGAAATGTACTTTAAGCGAAAGAGGCGTTTACCATTCCACATGAGAGAGAGAGAGAGAGGTTTAGGTAAAATATGCAACCAAAAACGCAAATTCGATTGATTGCACCCTGGAGGTGGTTTGTGTCCTCTAGTTGGCATTTTCGATTTCAACGTGCCGTGAATGTGACATTGTTCCTTCATTAAGTTGTTATTTCTTTCGCGATTTTTCTTCACCATTTAATCAAAACCATTTTCATCTGCGTGGTACAGAGAAAGTAGCAAAAACGAAAAAGCATCCAGTCGTAGCATCCTGTCGAGATCTCGGGCGGTGAATGTGAAGGGAGCAACCGAGCGCCACAACTTATGTCACTTTGAGTGAATGAATTTTCGCGACCCAAGCTCCCCATGCCCGAATATTCGCTTGCGCGTGGAGGTTTCCTGTTTCTTGACCGGGAACTGGTTTATACCATCAAGACTGATTGTTTGGACATTTCCTTCCGCCAGCAGGATGCGACAACACATCGACACGTCGAAAATTGTTCGCCAAAATCGAAAGTGAACGCACCGCATACGCAAGCGCTAATTGGTCGCGGTTTCGGGTGATGGATGCGCGCGATCGCAAACACCACCCCTAGAAGACATTTGGTTTTGCATATTTCTGCGAGGAAAGGAAACGAATCGAATTTGAACGCGAAAAAAACTAATAGGTCAATTTAAGGAAGGAAATTTTCCCCTTTTAATTGGGGCGCTTATAGGCACGTGTCAAACATGAACCACCGATGGGACTGCACTTGTTCGGGCCGATTCCTATAGCATACGGACACGACTATTGTTAACCGGTAATGGGTGAGATGTGATGCTGCAATAACGATAATGGGCCGATCGTGAAGGAAACCCCAAGCGTAGGGGAGACCTCCAATCACTTAATCATAACTTGTTTGCCCTCGAAGCTTTCCCTCGTTCCGTGCCATCGTAATTCCCTCAAAGTTCCCGTCTCCTCACAGTAATTAATTCGATTGCTTACGAAATGATGGATGGAGCAGTAGATGTGTAGAGGGGGGAAAAAAACAACTTCCACGATGCACCACGCAAAACAGTCTATTGTTTCAACATCGATTTTTACGAGGGGTAGCCTATAAAACATCGATCTTGGGAAAAAACAGATTTCATCCTAATCACTTGCTGTGTGTGAATGTGATATGAACGTTCGTGTATCAATCGGCAGCACCAGAGTGCTTACGAAATCACAATTGGCTTGAACTTTGTTAATTTAAACTTTTTCAATGCATCTATAATTTGTATCATTTTAGCGCAGTGTTGATGACAGCGGCGGGAATGGAACACAACACCATAAAGTGATGAAAGTATGATGTTACCAATCGATATAAATGTGGTAACAACATACAGATTTAGTGATAATATAGCAGCAAAACACGTTTTTTGTTTATTGCCAGGCACTTTTGACGTTATTAATCAGTTTCGAGTTTTGCAACGTAAGCATATCAGGTGAATGATGGGAATATGGCTTTCGGAATGACTTGGCACTAGACTATCAAGTACTTCATCTTGATTATACTCCTCTTTTTTAATATGAATCTTAAATCATAAATTGCGTAATGTCCAGATCTAAATATAAGAAAAAAACATCATTTAGAGTAAGTAATGAGCTCTCTGTTCAATTCCGAAAAGTTTGAATTCAAATCGTTGATGCAAGTGAGTCAATTTCCCCTCATACAATGGCAGTATGATAAGCTGAATGTTTTGTCCTTCACAACATCGATTATCCAGTCTTTAATAGAGAAACGAGACCTCAAGACATTTTTTAAAAAATCCAAAAAAGTATCTATTAATACACCTTGAGTTCCTTCGACAGTGTGAAACAATCAAACTTAGTTCGATCATCCAAAGAAAGACAAAATGCTTCAATACACACAAAAGCCACGAATCGGCAAAAACAGCATCTAAACACCCAAATGGTAAGTTGGGATCTGAAGGTTCCCAGGTTGGGGTTAAGGATCTGAAGAAGTTCCTGATGATATCGCCAAAAAGATCCAAATTTTACAGATTGGATTGGAAAAAGGTTATTCACTAGAATGGGAATGTGTCCACACATTCCTATCAAAATATTCAGTTTTCTGAGGTTTCCTAATGTCCAGAACTTGATAAGTAGCAATTTTGATTGTTAGCGTACGTGACTAGAGAGAGGGCTTATTAATGGATACACACCGCATCGTCAGATTAGACAAAATAACCCTCATAACGCCAACTGAACCATCGATAGCTTTGATGCGACCTCGAACAATACGCATCATGCATTTGCGCCAGCAATGGGGTCATGAGTGCAGGCCCACCCTGACAAAGCGCCACGTTCATGCACACGCATCGTTTCGTCTTCGTGCGTAACGAAGATACGCGCTGACGGTAGAATGCGCCCACTTGTTCGTGGTGGATCGTTGACCGCCTGGCTTGGATACGCCTAGGGTTCCACGAGTCATGTGACACTTTGCGGTCGCCCACAGCACAGTGACAGTTCGTGTCGCGAATGTAAGAAGCCGGATGAGTTAGACAGGTTATAGACGGTAGCTTCATTCGCCGCGGAATTCGCCCGGGCGCCGTTACGCATTACCTTCAAGGGCGAAGGCGTAATACGTCGATTAAGTCCAACGGATGCGCTTATGGCGCACGATAGTGTGGTTCCTCCGCATAAAACCCGCTCCTCTCAGCCAGATCCTCCCGACAAAACGTCAATCTAAACCGGCTAATGATGTAATGATGCAATCGAAGCATGAGAATCGATTCGATTCTTGTCAGTTCTCGGGGGTTTCTGTAGGCGCTTCCGTCCTTTGCGGTTTTTGCTTTGTTCGATAGAATCTAAGTGACGTTTTCTAGAACTTGGAGCCGTACTCCCAAGACACAGCTGTTTCCAGTTATAAATCCATTTTTTTTTCTGATGAGGCTCTCGTCTAATCTATCTTTTCCCGTATCTTCTTCTACAAAAAAACCTCTGCTACATATTTTTTGTAGCTGTTGCCCTAAAAGCCAGAAGCGTGGGAGCTCTACGTTCGACTTGTGTGCAGATTTGTTACACTTTTACCGTGCCGAGTTGCCGTGTCCCTCCCATCCTCCGAAACGGCTGCATCACGCGTGGAAATATATGCATGTCGTTTATTTTAACCATTTTTCCTTCCCATTACGTTCCAGTTGGATGGGCCGTTTTCTTTGCCGTATCGAGGAGTTTGGCTGCTCTTTGCTTATATTTTTATCCACACTTTCTGGGCAAACACACAAACGCACCCATTTTCGGGGAACGCGAGGAAAATTTATGTTTTTCTTCCGCGCTCGTGGAAATCCACTCGGTAAATCATAGGAAAGTCCCAGGGCGTTTTTGGAAGCACATCCACAAGGCGGCTTAAGGCGTGATAGAGAGCATAGCCGAGAACCGAGCAAGTGAGCGCACACCAGTGGGTCAGTGTGTCGATGGATGTTGCATTTTCCTTCATTCTCATTCGCTTTTGCCGGGGCTCGGTCTAGAGCTCCACGCTGACCGCGGTGTGCGCGGTTTGAGGATAACAGAATCAACACACGCACACACACATCGTGCTTTCTCTACGCATTGGGGGTGATTGATCGCGTCCCACATGCACACCGGATGACCGCGGGAATGTGGCAAGAATGTGGCAAGCAAATCGTACCCGCCCAACAACCGGACAGTCGCCGGCTGCCCGATTGCGTAAGTTCATGCAACGGGAGCACGCCGGACAGTTTTATTTTTCACGCCAGGATGGCCATCCCTTCCGGTCACGCTAGGGCTCGGCCAGGCGGGTCTGTCACAGACTGTGTGTTTGCGCACTATTCGGGGATTGGAATGGGGATGATATTCGAGACGCTTTCATTCGCTCTTGTGTGGTGTGATCAACGCATAGTGTCCCTTTTTACGTTGCCCTAGTTTCCGTTGAAAACATAACGCAACCGGACGAAACTGCACGCAATGCTAGTGGCACAGTTTGTTTGAAGGCATTGTTGCTTTTACATTAAACATTTTCCAAGTAATGAAACATTACTTCACATTTATGTATAATGCGTTTTGAAAGTTTACTCATCTTTAATCTCCTCTGTTTAACGAGTCTCTTGAACTTGTAATTAGTTGTCTTCAATATCTTTACTTTGGGTTCCTGATATAACCCGTTTTAATAATTTTTCAATAAATAAGTATCACATTTTCAATACAATCAGAGTTTCCTAATTGATACCATATTTTTATATTTTCATAAAACAAATTAAAAGAGAGTATTATGACCAATACAATGTAAGTAACATCTTCTAAAAGAATCCATCGCCAGCAGTCATCAAACATCAATCCATCTAGGACACGATGAGAAAAAAGACAATATTTTTAAACAAACACTCCGATACCGCTAAGTACAAACATTTCTTAACGTTCCCTTACGCTGTGCACAAAACACCAGCTGTATTACACGGCTGCAACGATTTATTTTTCCATCACGTCTACGTTACTGTCCTGACTGCATCGCTACCGCTAGCTGATGAAGACTTCCAACTCAAAAAGCCTCCGCTGCACTCAGCAACGCGGTAAAAGCGTAAACAAACACACCGGCGTGTAGAAAAGCCGCCTACCCGTGGCATAAATAGCCTGCCACATGTAGGACACACGAGCCATCCTCCCCGCGGTTTAGCCTAGCAATTTCGTGTTTGTTCATCTGCCGACGGTTACTGACATCTCTATACACTGTACTGTTTCCCGACTTTCCGACAAATATGGCGAGCAGTACTGCACTGATGTGCCTTGGTTAATCGGATTTTCCGCTCATCTCGTGGCACGTTTATGTCACGGTTATTTTACCTTGCATTCTATGAACTCAACGCAGCCTAATTGTGCGGCAGCAAATGGCGAAAGAGGTGGATTTTCCAATCCGGCAAAGATCCCTTGCGCATGTCGTCATGTTCCACGCGTGCGTTTCACGGACAATCTTGAACCGTCTCGAATCACTACCGTTTCCTTTTGGTTTGTTTACCACCAACCCGAAGGAGGGCGAGACTATTTTTAAACTCTGCATTCCACCAACTCGTGCACAAGAATCGGCGATCAACGCATCCGGCGCATCCGACACGCTCGTCAAAGAATTCTTCCCCTCCAACCCTTCGTAATAGCGAAATCATAACAATATGTTTGAAACTGCCAAGGGAACAGTTTAGCGTGATGTTTTGATGCACAAAACGATCAACAACTTCCATGATCTATGATGAGTAAAGCTAGCAAATGGGAAATGATGCTACGGTTGTTTAAAAACCATACCGGCAAACCGGTATGCTTACACTAATCCCAACACATTTCCTGATACTCATTCATCTCGAAGGGTTTTTGGATTTCGATCGTAAACCATTCATGTTGCCGAATGTTTTTTGGGGCGTGGCAACTTTATAGGATGTTATTAAGCGGAAAACATGTCACAAAACGCACAAATAATATGCCCCCAGCATCATTTCCGGACATTACGATCATTAAATCGAACAAGAAAATGACGTTGACAAAAATGTAAGGTTATGTTTACCGTTGTGACCGTAATTTTTAAAGCTAGAAAGCCAAAGCAGGAAAGTAAGTTGTAAGATTAACCATAAAATACTGTCATTAATCTTTTCAAATGATCAACCATTCGACAACTGTAAATAAAAAACAATTTTGATTTATTTTGTGCTCCTTTTAGATAAAATAATTATGTTTTCTCGATCTGCTTTATGTAAGTTATTGAGAGATTATTCTTTTAAAAAAAAAAATAACAAAAAACAATTTCATGGGAAATCAATTTCACTTTCAAGCCGGGGGTTTGCTTCATCAACTGCAGACACCAAAATAGCAATTGATTCCAATAACCAACCAACCCAACAACCTCGGAGCGTAACGCAAGGTCTCTTTTTTTTCGGGGAGTAACAATTTTCCCTTCAATTTTCTCAAACGTCACGGCATTAGCAGGCACGCAAATCAGACGCAAATTAACATTCCCCAGTCCGATTGACATTCTTGGCGATACGATGCGGTGGTGAAGTAATTTTGCATCCCGCCAAGGTGAAATGATGTCACATGTACACACGCACCACCGAGGCACCACCCCCCAGCAACCCAACAACCGCAGTATCGGTTGTGCTCGATCACCAAGGCCTAGATCATGGCGGTGTATATAAACGGGGCGGCGGTGACATTATCCCTTCCCAGTGGGTGAGAAACTGGTTCCCGCCGTGGTTTCCCTTAGCGGCAAAGCCTCCCAAGAAGCAACATGACACCGGCTGTTGATGGGGTGCACTACCATTGGGGAAGAAAGAAAGGGAGCCCTCTGACTGCATTCGAACCATCGGAGTTACCAGCACCCTTGGTAACGGGCCCTTTCGCCCACGGTAGTTGGGTGGCGCACGCATGAGCGCACGCCGTGATTATGGAATTTCATCATTTTCAATTTCATAATCGCAATCCAGGCAAAGACATCTATTGCTATCCTACACAACAGAAAAAAGACAGCAAGTACAACTACTTTCTACACGAATGCCTTCTCTAGGAGATAAATTCTGAGTACACCACTAGAGATAAGAACCTAACAGCATCCGAGGAACGAGACATTCCCCACTCGGTTTCGAAAATAGCAGCTGAGAATTCGTAGACACCGTCCGTCGGTAACCTTGACGGAATAGCTTCATGTTTGGCGTCTTTGCTTTTCCTTTCGTTCGCAATCCAAAGATGTTTGCATGCCCGGTATCCGAGAGGGTTTTGCGAAAGTTACACTTGAAACTACCGGCATACGGGACCGGGCGCTGACGAATACAATTCCCACGCTCGATTTACGCCCATGCCCGCAGAGGATAGGGCACGCCACTGAGTAATGTCGATTCAATTGACGGTAAACGATTGCATCTCCGGTTGGGTCGACGTTTTCCCTCCCCAAGGGTGTTTTCGGCTGCAGTGGAGGGTGTGGGGAGACACGATTGCCACTGAATTTCTGCAGCCATATTCGGTGGTTCAGGGATGGTCGCGCATGAATGAACATTATTTCATTAGTGTAGCATTGGCCCCCACCGACCGGAGCGGCACATTAACATTGGTGGCCCTGACGGTCTCTTCTGATACTGGAGAGTGCGTATACGTGAGTCAGCGTGATTGTCACAAAATGTCCTCATCCGTCATACAGCTCACACAGCAACAAAAACACACACAAAACTGTCAGCGTCACTAATGGAAGTGAGTCGAAATGAAAGCACCGCAACGTTTGGAGGCATATCGACTGCTCAATATGCCGGTTGCGCAGCATTTCTTGGTGTGCCTGCAATCCATCACTCCAGCCGGCTAGAGGTGACCGAAAATGGAGCAAAAGGAACTGTGACACATCGCCCAAATGACTTTGAGTGGCCTTCTGTCACCATATACAATGGTTTGAATGAACTTTTGCTGGAGCACATGAAGTCTTCTCAAAGATTCCTTTGCTACTTCCACTTACCAAGCGGATGACTTCTCTACCACGACAAATTGGTTTGTATTAACCATCCTTGTCGAACGTATCTTGTGCATCTCCCGCAGTACTCGACCGCCGTCACAACATCGCACGGGAGCAATCACTCTACCATTCCGGAAAATTGGCAAAGGACCGTTACTCGGTCAGCACACGCACTTGCAATGCTGTCTGCTCTCGGGGATCGTTGCCGTGAGTAAAAGAGACATTGTGATCGGTTACACGAAGCCAGTTGCCGGAAAATGTAGAGCATCGCTGAAAAAAAAAGGAAAATAAAACCACCCAAGCCCACCTAAACCGAAGCAGCTAAAGGCTCGCTTGTTCGAGGGTGCACTTGTGCGGTCCTCGTTTCCCGCAGTTCACCAGTGCTCAGCCAGTCCTCGCTGACGGAACAATTCGCAAAACCTTAGCGTTAAATCCCACCGAACGCAAGCAAACGAAACGGTGTATTTCCTCCGTTCCAGGCGCTCGGAGAAAACGAAACTGGAGCGATGGTTATGAGGTGATGCACTTTCCGTGTCGAACCGTACGCTCCAGGGCTCCGCCAGCAGCACTAGTCTGTGCGACTGTGCGAATTTTTGATCGCCCCGAAACGGATCCCTACACTCACCGCGGGATACTGTCGATACTTGGGGATGCTTCAGATACGGTGGATGATGCCTTCCGCCGATGGATTCGCTGTAACGGGAGTGCATGAACACGTTGCGCTACGGTGAAGTATCATTATGGGTACCATTCGCAACGTGTAATTAAAAAGTAAGTGTAAGAAGTGGAAAAGGCAACACAAAATGCCAAAAAATCAACATATACAAACATTATGCTAATTTAAATGATATGTTTGCTTAAATCTTAATTTAGCAATTTTGATAAACTGAGTAAATTGGGATTTCAACTGTCGTATGTTTGGGCAAGCATAACATAAAAACTTAAGAACTCCAGGAATTTTTACTGTCTTTAAAACACCTTAGTTAAACAGGCTAAAACAAAAACATTTGAAAATAAATTTGCGAAATTTGTCATAAATAAAATGCGGCCAGGTATGCACAACAGTCTCATCAAACATTCAACGTAAAAACATGACACGCATTCCATCGGCTGTCCCACAACATACAGCACAGTAAAGGCAAATAAACAAACATTTCCGCAGGTTGAAACTGACCATTGGGTCCAATTTGAGAGTCACAAAATCAATATAAAATACTCCGGCAGCTTACACTTCAATTTATGGTGCGATATACGCACAAAGCGTTGCAAAAGCAAACACCCATTAAAGTGCATTGCTGAGCCGGTGGCAAATATTTACCAGCCCGACACTGGAGGAACGACACTAATGTGACCCACATAGGGTGGATTGTCTACCGTACGATACCGTGGCCTCACGACAAATCGTCTGTACAACTCAATTAAATATTTCCCTAAGCGGTTGATGGAAATCAAACAAACGGTTTTAATTAGGAAGGCTCTTTTTAATTAACTAAATACATAATTTCTTTATCATATCTTGATTATTAACTTAATTTCAATACACTGCTTTAAACCCTTTAACTGCATAAATGTAAAACGCTAATTAGTGTAACACCTAACCGATTGCATAAACATGACCGCGACGGCTTTTCACCCTTTTAAGTGCACACGCATTGCCACCGTTTTCCGCTGTTGTAACCCAACGCCCCCACCCACCAGGGGGGGACCCTTCTAGTGGTTGCGTTTTTTCTCCTTCGTTTACTTTGTGTTTCGGCAAATGAAGAAATTGATCAAAGCCGTACACTAACTGGCGCGAGAAAACCTAAACGGAAACCTTTCTCCTTTCGTGCGTGGTAGGGAAAATGGGCACAAAAGCGAGGTGAACGGGAGATGGCCAAAACTAAAGCAAATCGTAGGAAAAACAACACGCTACCCCACTCCCACGAGCCGTCTCATTGACACCGGCAAATGAACAAACAAACAAACTAACTAACCAACCACAACGGTCGAACCTATTCCTGCCCGGTCAATCGCACAGCGGCCGGGCAAATACGTAACACTGCAAACCGCAAAACGTATTATGACAATCGCGCCGGGTGCGCGCATCGAAACCGTTTCGCTTTTCACTTCCAACCAACCCACCCATCCAGCTGTGTCTTTGAACTTTGCTGCCGATTCATTCAAACTGTCTTCCACTGCGACTGGGGCGGGTGAAATGTGTGAACAAAACAATCAAATCAAATAAACTAGTGCGGTGTAGATTAGAGTTGGTAGTTTATCCAATAAAACATTACGGAAGAGAAATGAATGTAGCATGATTTGGCACTATAGCTAGAATGGAATTTTCCGATCAATAATCCACGGGTTCTTGGTTTTACGTATTAAATCAACTCTATGACGCTTTTCCGCATTGGATGTAAGACATTGATGTGGGTTTCGATAGGGTTATTGGCAAAGTTATCTCTGGTATGGATTTTTATCTATTATTGATCAACAATTTGTAGTTAATTATAGATAAAACTTACCAGTAACCAATTTTAGGCCTTGATAATTTGGTTATTAACACAGGAATTCTTGACCAGAACTCAGAGTTACGCAGTACACGCGCCTCAAGGTTCGAAGGACGTCCATATATTCTTTGACACTACAACCTCGAGTGGTCTTAGCCTGCCATTTCAGAATACCTGCTTTCGTGACTTGGATTAACCTGCAACAAGATATTCAATTCCACATATGGAGAAACGATCCTGATGGGTTCTGCCGTATGAAACCGACGTCGCTATCTCCTTTACGCTCTAATAAGGATAATGAAATGAATAATCTGGCTGACACTGACTTCTAATTGTGGACTAATTTCAGAATTATATTGATATAGACTATATAAATTTTAACTTTTATGGAATAAAGTAGTTTAAATTTCGAGTTTTGCCTTAAAATGTAGGACAGATAGGTACTGTATGAATAAATAGGGACATTATGTGATCATACAACAGTATCATTCATTCGTATGCGCCCAAGATTACACAAGCAAACTATATTTTAACTATACGTTAACAAAAACTTCACAATGTATCCTCAACAGTCCATCCCAGTGAATGTGAAGAGCGTTGCACGGGACCAAAGATAAGAAGATTTCTAATAAACGATAACTTCAAGTGGCAATTCCCTTCCAAAAGGTCCCTTCATTTTCCACGCTCTGCTAGATAACCGTTTGAAGGTGCGACACACTGGATTGGTGAAGGTGAAAAAGATCATCAAATTAAATACGGTTATGTGAGTGACACGGGCGCCCACAAAACCGACCCCAGCAAGGTTGCCAATCGGGCTGGAACCTTTGATTCCTTGCGCGGGAGATTACGTGCCGGTCGGTTCGGATGAGTTCGCTCTTCAAACGTTAGGCTCGCTTTATAACTTCACGTGACGCGATGCCTAAAGCCCGATTGCCTGTTTATCTGACCAACGGTGACGGTTTCCCGACCCGATTGACTTCAAGCGTTCATATACACTTCATAGAAATGAGGTGTGTGATAATAGAAAAAATCATGATGAAACGTCAAACGTGACGTTTGACGCTAGATTATAGATAATTTACCGCCGAAAACGATTTGGGATTTTAACAACGTGAAATCCATAATCACAATCCGACACGCATCATGCTAAAGTGCAAGATAATAAAACTGCAACGCTCATAAATTTAAATTAAACACAATAAACTGTTACATGAATACGTTGTCCGGTAAGGAAAATTGGTTGACGAATGCATTTTGTTGAGAGACGCTTTTAATGTCAAATTGTTTGTTTGCTAGATGGGGCAATCAAAATCCACTAAACTGAAGCCGTTTTTTTCTCTCTAACGTCTCTGTATCTTCACTCAGTTGCTGTGCAAAAACGTTCGCGAATCAAAACACTGTGTTTCATTAGTCACTGCCCTCGGGAGCAAAAGGCACCAGCGAGTCACGTAACAAGTGGACATGTCATATCTCTTTTAACATCTTCAAAAATATTCTTCCCCTCAGCCAAGAATGAGATCGCCCACCAGAATTTAAACCCGAGCGTTCTACGCCACCATCACCAGCAGAGAGAGGAGTGTTAATTGCTAAATTCTTGAACACACTCCAACTGTCAGTCAAAGGATGTGTTTTTTTTTTCCTTTTGCTTACATTCATTCATGCACCAGTTAAAAGTACCGTGTGCAGCGGCGGTGTCATTAATCCATGCAGTATTAGACGACATCACAGCGTCACTGCAACTGCAACAAGCACCACAATTAATCGGTCTCATCAGTTGCATACAAAAAGGGAATAACATTTGTCGTGGTTTTACCCCTCGAAGGGGGTTTAGTACCGTATCGAATTGGGTCCGACAGCTATAGTCGATAAATTTTACGTCCCATTATAGAGTTGAGCAACGTGGATCACTTTACATGACCGTCTTCTTGGATGGATGCGGTCCGGAACTTTATACCAAGTGTCTCAAAGCATCGATCGATCGTTGTGCAATCGAGGAAAATGCTGAAAAGCAAACCATCAGCCCATATGAAACCCAGCAATGGCATATCTAATACTGTCTCGAGTGGCGCTTTTTCTTTCCTACCGTACCACGGATTCCACGGATTCGTCCCACCATTTTAAACTGCTGTTGTTTTTACCCCCTTATTGCGCTACCCTACCGCCGAGAAAAGGAATGGCACGGCGGGACAGTGCACTACTTTTCCGCGTACGAAAAAGGGTGTCATGCAAGGTGTGCGAAGGAAACGAAATGACCAAACGTGAGGTGGACACCGCGGCTGTCCCCATACAGTTCAATGTAGTACCCCTGACCACACACACACACACACATGGGCCAAACGCATCGGTGATCACTCGTTCAGGCGCATCGAAGCCGCACACACGTCAGACCTTCTGCGCAACAAGTATAAATACACATAACGTGCAAAACAAATGCATGCGAAGTGCGCCCCTCTTGCTTAGGGGTGGGTTTTTGTTTTCCTGGGCAACTATTGATTATGCCCCAAAACCCCCCGTGTTGGGGTTTCCTGCTTTCACCTCGAGCATCTATCTGGAATCGATCATCGATGATTGTTTTTCCCCCTGATTTTATTTCTATCTTTTGATTGCTTAACCAAAAAAACGCTCAAGTAAATTCTTGGAGAAAGCTTTGACAGTGACTTGGTGCGTTCCATGCGTCGGCCGGATTATGCAATGTCTCCAAGATGTAACAAGTGAGGGAGATTTTCCAGATCTCCGAAAGCTCTTTTTCACCATTTACCGGGTTGTGTTCATTTTGTTTGCTACTAAAAACGGCGAAGTGACCATCGTTCCACTGCTGCCTCCAATTGCAAGCCATCGGGGTGAACGTGATGCGATTGCTCGCGGCAAAGAAATTTTCCCAAATCATAAGAGATTGCGCAAGACCACCACTAAAAGATGGCCGCATTACTGGCACGCTTGTTCCGGAGAGCAGTTGCCATAATTTAAGGGGCAGGGAAGAAATGGAAAAAAAGCATTTTCCGTCCATTCCTCCATCAACGCTTTTTAATGAATATGACCGGCCTTCAATCGACCGTGCGGTATTGGGGCGCAGTATCGTCGCTTAGGTTTTTTTTCTCTTTCCACAAGCTCTGGGAAACTTGCCAATTCTTCAATCCATCGTCATCCGAAACGGCTTCCAATCGGTTTCGTGTGAAACACTTACCGCGGGGTAAAGAAATGAGGAAAACCGACGTGTTAGCCACCCGCTTTTCCGACTGCAACACAGTTTGCATTTATGGTGATATTTAACCTGTTTTTTTTTGCTTGCACCTTTTCACGGCAATCCTCGCTAATGGTGGCGTAAATCGTATAAATGTGGAATTAGTTTATGAACCGCTCTTCTCGCGGGTGGTTTTGGCAGCAAATATTACGCGGCAACAAAGAAACAACACCCACACGTCGGGAAAGATGAATCAGTGGCATCATTGGCCGCGCATCACGGTACGGACGTGCGCGAAAATATTCCGAAAATATCACGCAACCGACTGTGGTCAGAATGGAAATCTAGAATGGAGCATTGCAACGGGGAAAAAACCATCCTGAAATGTTTTGATTGTTTTTTAAACAAATAAGCATCCACTCAACCTTGCTGATACATTTTGTTTTCAAACATCGTGTTGATTCGAATTTTATGTACTGCCAACCATCCAGAGTCATCAACAACTTTGAATATGTTTGTAGAAATATCGTTCGATAAAAATAATGGCAAACTTTTTCATCTCGAGTAAAATTCCAATAGAAATATTCGCAAACATCACAATTTTCTGGGAGAAAGCAGTCAGAAGCTGGGGTCATCCCAACATTGGCGTTCTTCAACACCTGTACGGCTCACTGCAAAACATTGCTAATGGCCAGCCAGATCGCATTTGACTGACAAACGCCAATTATTTGCTGTCAAAATGTTGACAATCATGAACGACTCTTACCGACGAGAAATATTTTCACCCACGGGAACCATTTTTTTTCTCTTCTCTTTTGCAACCGGCCAATATCGGAATTGCGAATGGGGCCGAACCATTTCAACTGCAGCCCCTTTCATCTGTGACCATCTCTCCGCAAGAATGTGACTGATTTCTAAACCACACGCTACAGACAACCGCGCCGTGTCCGACGCAAAGTCACGACCAGGTGGGCTGCCGTAACCCAATTACTCAACGTCGACAAACTTGCCGAGTTTCGTGCAGTTCGCCGTTAAGCAGGTCATTTTGTGCCAACTTGTACGACTTCTGGCATCGCGGTTCACCTGTTCGGGCAAAGGTTGACTTCCTAGTGAGCAGTGAGTGTTTCGTCTGCGGAGGACAAGATTGGTTTGTAACAATCAGGGTTTTTTTAGAATGTGGCGAACAGAAACCCCAATCTATTCTGTCCGAGCAAACTGACAGCCCTGCACAAACTGTTATATCACGTGGCGGAAGGATAATAATGTAAAACCCAATTTCCGTCATGAAAGGCTACCAGCCTACACGAAGCCCAAAATCACGAACATGCACTGAGCTGATAGGACATGTTATATAAGCAAGGGTGTGGTAGTAGTCAATTCGGGGTTTAAGTTGTTTGAAAGTCAAAACAAAAAACTAAGTATATGTAGCAAAATAGTAAAGAAACCAATGGAATGCTTCTCCATAGATAGCAAAGAACTACGTCTCATAAGAGTCTCACTAAAAGTTCAATTATTTTATGAAAAATTCAGTCAAAAATTCAACTCCGCGTCTAAACCATCTGCTTACAAGAGGCACCATGAAAACTCTCTTCCAACGTTAAGAACACCGAACCATATGCAACCATTTCCCAGTCTTTTTTTTCCGCAGATCGTTCCGATGTTCATAATTTTCATCAGGAAATAAGCACTAAACGCTTATATTTAACAGCTTCCGGTCAAAGAAAAAATGCGGGCAAGAATGGAACGTATCGTTCAATAGCTCAGCCAAACGTCAACGACCCTAACCGGTGTAGCTAACCAAGGTGGAAAAAAGGAAACAGAATTCCCCAACCCAAACATTTTAGGGTACACGCGTAATCAAGGTGATGAAGACGGCGAACGGTGAAACAATGCGAACACCGCGTCATTGTGTCATGTGCTCGATGGCACGTGACGTCCGGACATCCAGAGCTGATGGCAAGTACTTCCTCGTTGGGGAATATTCCATTACATCGTTTGGTTGTGCGAAGTTGTGTTTTGCATGAGGTGACCCCCACTCACCTCAACGTCGTGCCTCAGATTTCAAGTTGTGTTTGTGTTTTTGTTTTCCAACCCCAACTTCAAGCGTGGAGTGTTTTTCTTACACGCGCCCGAACACCTTCCTGGGTGGCATAACCTCACGTTCGGTTGGTGATAAAGATCGGGGTAGACACCAAATGATCCAAGCACATAAAGCGATATTCTTAGTGTCTTATGTGATCAAATTAACACCAACGCTTCTTCCTCATAGTATCTCCCTCACAATTCCACGTCTGATGACGATAGAAAATAATTACTCCTTCATTCGTTTTCGTGCTCTTGCAATCAATCGCCCTCACGCCTCCGAATGGGAACACTTTGTTTTAAGTTTCTTAATTTCATAGCCCTCCGGGTGCTGGTTGTCTCAAATGCATAGAAGAAAAAAAATAGAATCAATAACGAAACCATTCAACCGTTGCACATCAACCGACCGGGTGCATTCGATTGTTCGGGTAAACCTAGTTCTGAATGTCGATTCTGATGCGATCTATTTCTGCCCGGTCTCTCCAATGCAATCAAAACGATGGTGTGAGTGACCGGGATTAATGGCCGTTGTATCAGGAACACATAAACAATGACCACACCCTCGCATGATGCACTTCTGTAACGAACGTGTAAAAGAAGAGCAACGATCGCTCGGTCGGCAAATGTTTTATTGCGACACCTCACGAGTAACGGTGGGGCACCTACATGTGCGCCGGTTTGACATATACATTCGCCTGCGCTTTCTGGGTGCAAAAGGGGACTGCCGGCGATGATGGAAGGTTTCAAATTTATGGTCATTACAATGTGCGCGAAAAGGGCACGGCCCAAAAACAATTGCACGTTGCAAACAAACTACAAAAGGAAACATAAATCATTAACACGTGCGAACGTGTTCAAGACATCGAACGAACAACGATGAGGAATAGTTTCAATAATAAATTAATAAATTACAAAAATGAAAAGTTTAAAATTTAAACACACTTTCATTGAAGTTACCGGATCACTGAAGCGCACGCATCAAGCAGATGGCATTGGTATTGAAGATGTTAATCGTGCTGACATCAAACATTAGCTAATGATTCGATCGGATGATATGAAAAGTGGCAAACAATTTGCAATACGCGCCGAAATGCATTCACAACCAGACGTGTGCCAACCGCGAATTGGATCTGATAATCAAGTACCAAGAAGGTGGATAGCGAAAGGAAAAAAAGGAATTCGATCATCAAATCATGATTGCAATTGAGCAGCAGTGATTCGCACTGCTCTCGTTTAATTTTCCTGCCGTTTTCGGCCATTTTTGCAACAGCTGCCGTGCTCGCCGATTGTCTCGGCCGATTGTCATGTGGCGTTACCGGCGGCAGGGATCGCAACATTTAATTACCCCACGCGATCGGGCGCGCACTGTTGCCCCATCGATTAGTTTGCATTAGTACAGCCGGCAGCAGCAGCCCAAAAGTGAAAGAAACCGCCAAGCGCATCGAAGACCCGGACCGTACACTTTCGGCCTCCCGGCATCGACCCGATAGCGATCATAAGATTTTAGCAATGGCGTTAACACTTTCGATTTAATCACACCCCGGCTATGATGCGATTAATTACACGCTTTGCTTTTGGGCACATGTTTGGTCACCTTGTGCCTCACCGCCGCCACGGGAACTCGCATCCACGAACGGGGAAATCTGCTACATTCCGACCGGTAAGCGATTGCCGGTTGGTGGTCCGAGACGTCGTGTGGGCCCCGCCAGCAAAGAAAGTAGCTGTGTGCCAATTATTAGTTTTGCGCGTTCTGTTACCAGCGCCACAAGACAGCTGTGGCTCGGCGGAGATGAGTGAAAGGCATGCGATTTTGGGTTTCTCACGGGAATGTTTTGCAAGAACGCCGGTAACGCTAATATGGTTTTCTGTACAACGATTAAATGTGCAATAAGCGAGATAGTTCTTTGCATTAATTATCGTTCGATTGGCTTCGTCGACAGACAGCCTCAGATAGTGGTACTCCCCGTTGATGCGTTATTCTGCCTAAATAAAGATCCTCTATGTTAATAAGTTGCGTGACCCAAAAAAAGAAAATCTGCGAAGAAACAACAGTAATTAGTGTATTTTATAGCAAATTAAATACCGAAAAAGGGAAAGATATAGGAAATACAAGATACCTTGAAGAAATCTTCTAGAGATCCTTCATTTGAAATACGATCTTTTACCTGTTTAAAGTAAAATTGTTAACTTTCTTGGAGTTCTTTACTCTATCCAGGATAACATACAAAGCATGTTAAGCGGAAAGTACAAACCGTTGTACAGTCAGAAATCAATTAGTTGCCCCAATTTACTATCATTTTGCGGTAGCTGCGAGTGCGTCACAACGCACATCTCCCCATCCACCTACATCCGACTCAACGTCAGCTTAAGGGTGCATCCAATTGCACAACCGCTGACTACTGAGGTCGATTGCATCTGGCACATGATTACGATCGTCTAACGGTTGTTGAAAGATCGCCGGATAAACGGCACACATGTCGAATGCGATTGAGCGCTGTCAGATCTTGAAATACTGCACACGTTACGTTGTTGCGAAGTAACTCCACTTGTCGCTTTACGTGCGAAATGCAGTTACGCTGGTAGTGAAACCGCCCCCGAACCGGGCAAAAGTTCCACACAAAAAAAAAGATTAATCCCGAGCAGTGAGTAACCTGATTCGGTTTACGTAATCTGAAGGTTATTGAACACGACTCCACCGCAGATAGGGTAGAAAGAAAGATACATTGGGGAGGAAAGAAACGCCCGAGCTTCCGATGCCTTCTTCCCAAACCCTCCGATCGAGCTGAAGGTCAATCAGCTTCGTGGCTCATTCATGCTGATCGACAGAAGGGAACGATTCGTCCATTACCTAGACGATCAATAAATCTCTGATGGTTCGTAATTGACGCAAGCTGATGATGATGATGATGATAATGCTTCAAGATGCTTCCCATTTCTTAAGATCTTCTCTGGAGGACTCCATCCTGCTCTGGACCTCCGACTCTAGCCCAGCTGTACCGTTCCAACAAGTGTCTGGTACAACCTGCATTTCCGAAGCAGGGTAGATGAATGGAGAGAAAGCCAAGAAAGATATTTTACCTTTTGCTTCGGTTAGTAGGTTTTTTTTGCCAATTTGCTTCTTTCTTCCAACATCGTTTATTGCAAGTCGAGCCACTTACAACGATGTACTTTGGTATGTTTTTAGCCCTCAATGTGTGCGAGATGAGCTTGAATGTATCGGAAATTTCTGGAAGTTCGATTTAAACAACCTCAATTGCGAGTTTCGATAATCTACTGTAGAGCCTTTGCAAAGAAATCTTACACAGATCTGTTTCTAGGTCAGTAGCGTTGTATTTTGAGTTCAGTTTCGTCAGGTATTCTATCTTCATCATAAATAGAAAGATCTTTCTCGTAAATCTTGCCACAGATCCTTCACAAAACCCTATTCCTAGATAGCTACTCTTGCACCAATTTGGATCAATTCAGTAACGTTTGTCTACTGCTTCATATATACATAAACCGACGATATATTCTTCAACGTACCTTTATCATTTTCATATGATTTCACTCATAGAGAGCTCGAAACATCGTATCATTTTATTAGAATTCTCATAAAGCACTGTCAATTGAGCTAATTGGAATGCTAAACAGCGGCCTTCGTCACATTCGATCGTGGCAGATCACGTGATGGCGTAATGAATAAGAAAGATGACAACGAACAAACACGAGGTGGACCTCTTTTTTGCGCACCATAAATGCATCGAAACCGTACGATAAGGGTAGACCCCGATGCACAAACGATTACCTTTTGCGATCACAGCTCTAGAGCACCGACGTGGAGTCAGCTGCTTCGCTTTTACGGAACACTCCACTCCTAGTCGCATCTCCGATGTCTATTCCACCATTCCCCGGTGGACTGTGGGCTCTAAAGCCGCTGGATAATCTTGCACATTTAGAGCATCAAACACTGCTAAACTTCCGATCACGACTTTGCGACTTGCGCGATCGCACACGATAGCAATACGTGCGGGCACGATCGTTCTCCGCCAAGGTCTTCGTGTACGGCGTCGAGTACGGCGATCAAACGGCGAGACACTTTGATGTCATTCGAGCTCAATGACCCTGTACGGTGGGAGCAACACCGATCAAGTTCACGACCAGACAGACCCTTCTGTTCTATAATCTAGCTATACAAATATCTAATCCATTCTAACAAAGGTGGAGCTTCTGAAGGGCTACGTATATAACGTACCACCAGGCGAAGGCACCGCTTTCGTTGGGATTTTAAATCAAACACTGCCGTAAACACTACCGCCTGCAGCGGAAGTGGAAGTAAACAAACCACCAACTGGGCGTGTGAGGACGTATCGGTCAAAGCGAACCACCCGGCCTGCCCATGTTGCATAAATTAATTCTCCCCCCTTCGGGCACACGATCATTCGCTGCTCGCAGCATACCTAATCGAGCCGCAACTGGTGGCGCTCAAGCAGGTTTGTGAACCGTTGCACCGAAAATGTCACCAACATCTATGCCTCAGTGACAGACTGCTCTAACCGACAGTGCCGCCGTGCACTAACCATTGCTTTCGCTCTCCTTTGCGGTGGAGATGCCGTCGCTGATTATGGCTGCCAGTGCATTTATCAAACCTTGTGCTGCGATGCACTTCAATTAAGATTGTGCGCGCATTGCACTTCCCCGGGTAGGATGATTGGAGGCCGACGGTACACTGAAGGACGTCGTGATCAATATCTCTCGCGGTTGGCCGGTGTTCCAGCTGAAATCCATCCTTCAAGCATCGCTCTTGACTGATGTTTTCTTTCTCTTACCACAGCACAAATTATACCATGAAAAATCAACGCTGCAGTTTACTGAGTAACTTCCGTTCGTTTAATCAAACGTGTGGTAAAGCGAAGACACGAAGAAAAAAAAGGAAGTTATCTTTATTTACGGAGCAAAAAGATCAAGGGCTCAGTGAAACTTGATCTTTTCAAGAAAAATCAGTGCTATAATTTATCCTGCATTAACAATCTCTCAATTCGAAAGACACTGTATTATAATAAGTCATCTAATATAACTTCATAATTGAAAAATATAGTTTATGTACCAAAACCTTGAGCAATACTGTCCGGAACAGACCATAACTAAAACATTATCTTTATCGCACAATATCGCACCACATGCGGGACTAAAAAGGACCAAGTAATTATCACCATCCATCAACTAAACCGAGGAAGAATGTGGCAAGAAAACCTTTACATCCTAATTGCTTTACGACCACTTATCGCGGCTACACATGCGTTATCAACTAAACACATCGCCCGTTTCGTTCGTGGCGATTAAATTATCTCGTCTAACGTTGCGCAAAGCAACAACAGCAAGTAAGTGGAATAGTTTCCAGTGGCTTTTGGCTTATCGGGTCCGATCCGACCTCATCCTCGTCCAATTCGTGAGATATCACCATCTGGACACTATTTTTCTACCGCAATCTGTCCAACCGAACCTGCATCGCGCCAAGTCATTGAACTCGGCGGCACAGTCCGTCGATGGACACTTTTACGTGACCGACCCCAAACGATCTCCAAAATTTTCCAACCCCCCCAACCGTGTGTTGTTTTCCACCCGTGAGAAATCAATTTGTCCATTAATTTAATTTTATGCACCCGTACCGACCGAGGCAGGGCGAGAAATTCGGGTTCCATTTCGCAGCATAATTGCATTGCGCACCACCGTTCAGTTCCACCGTTCGATGCCGGCACGGTCTTAAAAAGGGTCCGGCAAACCGGTGTGTGCGAGGTTGTAAATAAACCGTTCAAAGTTTCACATTTTCGATTTGCTTCCTAACGTGCGCGCAAGGTGGACCAGGCCTGGGAGGGAGGTTGCACAACCCATTTCGCCTCCTAATGATGTACGGCGAGCATAATAACGCATTGTTTTGCATCGGTATCCGCCGAAAAGGTGCTGCGCGGATGCGATTGGAATCACGGCCGGTCCGCGTGTGTGTCGTTGGTTTGCTGCTTGAGAAAGCGAATGAAAAATGATCTCCGCACACCTCGGGAAAAACTATTTCAGTAATGATCCGATATCGTTAAAATCGTCGCTTACGGCTGGAATTATTGCAGCGAAAGTTTTTCGGCATTTAATCACGCCCGGGATGCGCGCGCGGCAAAGGAAAAATGACGAAAGTAAAACTAAACCCCCCCCCCGGCATTGGAAACGAAATGGCATTTATTTATTAACCCCAGCTAACATTAATCACAAGCTTTTCTCAACATGTATGTTAATGTTTTGTTTTTCGCGCTTTCTTCTAAATTGCTAATTATGTGTAATACATAAAGGAATTGTAATATGTTTCGCATGCGAGGAAAGTTGTAAATTGAGCTAAATTTCGGCCTTTGGAAAGATGTGCTCTATTTTTATCCTTTAGATTTGCCTATTAGGGTACATCCATTTATTACGTAACGCTGATAACCGTTCTAGCATGCAACATGTGGAGAAGGGGATGATCAACGTATCACATAATAAAATGATTCTAAAACATGAGATATTCATCATATAACCTTCTTTTTTCTTCAAGTTTTCTAACATCCTGGACCTTCCAGGGAGAATTCATCAATTGTAAGAATATTCGTGTGCAATGGCAAATTTTGACAGCTTCATCAAGTTTTTTTGTTACAGGATTAGTGAAAGATAACTGCGATATTTTGTATGTACTGTCCGCATTAGAGTGAGAACATCGTGAGCTATAGTCGACTTTGGTTTAAAAGCAGAATCTGAAGATGATGACCTAGAACAAAATGGTGTCATTTTTCCATCGGGAATGCAACTGTCAAATCAATGGAAACCTACCCGTATGAGATTAGGATTGTAACGGCAAATTCCGAAAGCATTTGAGCTGCTGATACCATCGATTGAATGGGTTATCTTATCTACTAAGGAGAATTCCTCACTCCAGGACAAGATGTGTTTATTTAAAAGAAATTTTTTTGCCACTTTTCCTGAACGCGATTTTTCATGAGACTTCTGTCAAATTTGAACGGAATTTGTACACGCTCACTCTCGTCGCCCACAGAATCCATAGTGTTGTTAATTCATGACGAGAAATGCCATACTGTTCTGGACCTTATAACTATACATATACCTTGGTCGAGGAGGAGAAGTTAATCGGGACTTGTGGTCATCGACAAGCTCATCCTCCAAGGTCACCAATACTCCTGAACCGAATGCTGACATTTATCCTTCGTCTTCCCTAACTTAGCCATAATAACATATCACTCAAAAAGACAAGAAGGTACCAATTATAGAGGTTCAGAAGGTGTTGGAGATTGAAGAAGATTTTGAGATTAATGAGATGGAATTTTTTGCAAAAGACAATGGGATGCAAATGATCAGAATCAACGAGAATTTAAAATTACACTGAATAGGCTTCAAAAAACATTTTTCAATTTGCTATATGAGAGAAAAAGGAATTAGCCAAAATGTGATTCTAATGGTTCCAAAATTCTTAATTTTTGTGTTTCGTAATGATTGAGTGTTCCCTAAGTTCCTATTCTCCCAATCTATCATTTCCTTGGCGGGTCATTGAAAACGGATAAAGAATGCAGAAGAGGCTTAGATTACTGCCGAAGTCCCCCAACTCGAAACACAAACCATTCGATTGCAAACGACCATTATGGGTGATTTGTTGAACAGTTTCAACAATCGTTCCTCCCCAAATTCGGTTTCGAATCGAAAAGCCTTACATAAACAATGGACCGTCTTTGCGGTGCCGTACTGCTGCTTTTCTTCTTTATTGATTAACCACTAATAAACCGATTTCGGTTGCTGCCGATATTGCGCGAGAGCGACACGCACGGCTAGGGGGGTGGGGAGGAAAAACGTTACAAGCACCCGCGACGCAGCTGAATTAAATTATTGTGCTTAATTATATTCCCTACAGCCAAACGGCGAGCCTTTCGGTGAAAGGAGCACAATCAACTTTTCTCACTCCGTGCACGAGCCCCGGCGTGATGCGCGAAAGGGTTTTGTATTTCGCGAGTTTTTTGCGTAAGCCCAGGCACATGCCAAAACATCAGACAGACGGCACGCATATGCTGCACGGCGGGAATTTGGCATCTGCATACCCTCCCCATCATTGATGATGATAGGCAACAAGTGCCATGTTTGGGGAGGTGCACCAACCGAATGTGCGTTTGGGTCGATTTGCGGGAGAAGAAAGAGCCATTACTTTCACTTTTTTTCCCGCACCCCGATTGAGGTGCCACCCGTGGCACGATAATCGAATTGGCAAAACATTCTTTGCGGCCAAAACAACGCATGATGGTCGATTGTTGTCGGGGACGTGTGTTAATTTGTGCAACAAAACGTGGACGACGCGCCATCAGTGGGGCATCAGTGGAGATAAGTGATGTTCGCTTGTTGTTGCTCTCTTGTATTTGCACAGGGCATCGAAGGGGGAGGGATAACATGTCACATTAATCATTGTTACACATGACGTGGGCGAAAAAATGCCCAATCGAAAGCAAACACTCCACTCGAGTCCTCGTGATGGTCGCTGATAAGAACACAACCCTCCAGAAGGTGGCCATCATGTGGTCGAATTGTTTTACACCCCTAACACAGAGATACCTTCAGCTCATTGGAGTGGAGTTTCTTTTTCTTCCACCTCATAGCCTCAACCTGTTTTGGGGGCTAATTTGGAGCAATAAAAAGGCTTTCATCGGCTGGCTCAATTTATATGTTATTCCATTTCCAACCGCTTAATGATGTATCATTGTAACAAGAGCAAACCTAAAAAAAAAGCATTAAAATCAAATGCCCTTATGAGAGCTAAAAAACGTATTTCTGTTCCAACCTGATAGTATCTGATCCGCCAGAGATGGCAGAGCTTGGAAAAAAGTGCATACGGTTTCGAAAGCGTTCATCCGACTTTCTACAACATTTAAATGATGAGGCGCAAGAAATAATTTCCTAAGGACGCCACTATTATTACACCTTCGCCGAGATGTGTGTTATTTTTAATGCTGTGCTGTACGGTCACTTGCCTCTGTTTTGGTTATTAAAATTCCCTTGGCCACGCGGTGTACTGTACTGCTTCACTAACAAGACTTCCGGACGATATAAATTCGGATGATCGGAATCTCAAGCTCAAGTGTTGTTGGGAAGGTAACAAAAGCAGAGAAAAAAACATCCGAAAATCCAATCAACAACTGACCCGCTAAAATATCTCCCAAGCGGCGTGAAAGCGGCCCACCGAAGAATCGAACCCTTCGCGTCTCGAATCTCGTCGCTAAAGCGATTGGAAAACTGAGCCGCGGCAAATTGCACACCGCGCCACAAAAGCAGATACGTTTAATATTTCAATTAGGTATCCGAAATTATTGACCGGTGCGTGGAAAATTCAGAGCACTGCACTGTTCTCCCTGCTGCGCGGTACATTCGTTGTAGGATTGGAATAATTGAATTGGAAACGACTTTCGCTCAATTTTACTACCCTGCACAAGCATTATTCCCGAGGTAGAGAAAAAAAAACGTATATACAAAAACATAAATCAACCTGTTCGTTGACAAACGGAATGGAAGGAAATCAGCCCCAGCACGCACTCGAACCAATTGTATTCGAACGCGCAATTTTGGAGCAGTTTGTTGGGCTTGTTTTTTTTTGCTTACAGTCCCCAAAAACCCAACGTTACCCAACACATCTGCAAGCGCCGTGGTCCGGAGTTAAACGCACCAAAACCGGTGCACTGAGCATGACCACCGGGCATCTTGGGCACCTAACGCCGCGTGAAAAGTAGATCGATTTTCGCAACACCAACTAAACAGTAACAAAACCCAGCGCGCGAGAGAGAAAGAGGCAGACTCCACTTTCGCCATTAGGCGGTGCGGCACGCGTTTTGCGGCTTGCAATTGCTCCAGCGGCTTCGATTTGCCTATTTGTGTCCAATTTCGGTCAATTTTCGATTCCCCCATATAATCGGGGAAAATTAGCATAAATTCACGCGCCCGGGAAATCAACACTGCTGACGCGGAAAGGAAAAGTTGTTTTTCTTTTTTTGAGGAGGAAAATAATCTTTTAAAACAATCACCTACTGTCCGCAGGTGTTGCGAGAAAGCCCATGTAAGTAGGTAAAATTGGGCAGGGCAGAGATGGTAAAAACTGTCACCGAACAACTCCATAAGGGGAGATACTGATCATACTGGGTCATCGTATAAAGCTTTAGAGTTCATGAGTTCTCATAGAACTTCGGCAGTTCGATTGAAGAACTCCAGATTCCACACTTTAAGCTTGGTTACAGGCTATCAGTGGGGATTCTTATAGAAATCCCAGAAAGTCGCCTACAGTACTGAAGTGCTGATAATAGATCTCCAAATTTCCCTCTCTTTTGCTCCTGAAGCTATCGTGAATGTTGGGTTTGGAATATTCTTCATTTGACGTCTTCGAAGAACGTGATCTGCCGAGAGACATCAGTACAATTGAGAAGAATGGAGACTATGCAGGGGCAAGACAGTTTAGAGGAGTTTTTGAATAGGGTTTTCTGACGGCAAATCTTGAAAAAGACTTGCATCGCTCAATACGAACAATGTGGAGCTTGCCTCAGGGAGACCAGATCGTCGAGCAGTTGCACCAGCAACGATCTCACCGAAAATCCGAAAGTCCGAATGATCTGGACCCGCGTCCAGTCATATGTCCAAATCCTTAATCACATGGACTCATAAAGTACTCGACAGTTTGAACTAATTTTTTTTTTAGTAAACTTATTAGCCGAATGTTCAGTCTATATTTTATAATCTTTAGAAGGCTACTCGTGAATGCCATGTTTTGAAAATTATAGAATAAATATACAAACATGTTTACGCAGCTTTAAAGTAATAGATAAGGTATAGGAAGTTTTTTAGACTCCTCACATACGCCTTGTAAGAGGAATATCGTATAAACGTATAAACATACGCCTTGTAAGAGGAATATCGTCAGAAAAAAATTTAATCCCGAATGTGTGGAAGGACAATCGTGGAGTCGATATAACGAGGAGGTCTTTGAGTTGTCCACGACTTCATTGTCGTACAACGAATTAGACTAGCCAGGCTTCGGTGGATTGGTCATGTCATGAGAATGGCACTGGACGACCCAGTCCATATCCAGACCTTTTAGGTCGTCCAAATGAACAGAGGAGGCGTGGTAGGCCCAAACTGAGGTGGAACGATGGCGTAGAAGGTTTTCACCACGACTACTACATCAGGCCAAGACCGCGAAGCAGATGTAGATCCGGATAAGTAAATATGTATAGGAAATTTTGATATTTGTTTAGGCATAGTTTATTTTAAAGATCTGAAAGGAAGACATTCGAAAAATTCAAAGCATAGTTGAAGATTACAGATTCTTCTTCAAAAGTTTAAGTAATTTGACTATTCTATACATATTTTACATATTTATTCTATATTGTGTTACTTATTTAACTCCAAAAATTTAATTGCTCATTAAGACGGAGTGATTTCATATTGATATAAAAGCTGCACACACTAAAAGTTGGATATGTTCACACAAAAACAATTTGTTAAATTTTCTCCTATCTTTCTTGTAAACATCCGAAAAAAATGCACCTGCACTATGAAAAAAAAACAAAGGACCAAAGGGAGCGAAGAAAAGTGAAATGTGGTATCTCTTCCCACCGAACGGCCACGGCTGGCGGGCTGGGCTGGCATCTTTTATCCAGTGCGGGAAAATGAAAACATTAGAGGCATCGTGTGTGCAGCACCATGTTCACAGCAGCGCCGATGATGGCCACCGTTGTTTTCCAAATGAAAAAGAGAAAATTTCTTTTATCTCACTACCATCACGTGTGTGTGTGTGTGTGTTGAAGGACACACATACGCACAAATACCACATCCACCATGCACTCGTTGCAGTCGGTTTGATACGTCACGTTTCTTTCGGTATGATTTTGCCGCCACTTTACACGTGTTCGGTGTGACGTTCACAATGCGTTTATTAATTACGGTTTAAACCATGCTATGATAAAAAAAAACAATGTGCTTTTAAAGGAAGGGGAGAGAGACAACAACACAACGCAAAAGTTGCTGGGTACGTATGGTTGTGTCGGTGGCTTGTCAAAAGTGATGGAATTTTTTGACCTTTACACGCATAATCAATAACCCAGTAATAAAATGGTAGCTGACCGTACAGCTCCGTGACGCTGCACGGGAAAAGGTGTGTTTGTGAAAGATGCCGGATTTCACCGGGCAATGCTTTTTGCCTTCTTTATTTTATCCATGACTTGCGTCTGTTTCAGTGTGATTGACTCGATTGTTTCGACAGTTGTGCGAAACAAAACAACAGGTGCAATGATTTGATAAGGATGATTTAAATAATTAGTATGATAAGAAACATTTATCTGAATCACTGTGGTACTGTTTAGTACTATGTTTTGTACATTTTTTTAAATATTTTATTTACTTAAAAAAATTGACAAATTATATTCGTCCTTCCCCCCAGAAAGAACATTAATCGACAAAAAAAACTTACCTTGAACACCTCCGAGAAGAAACCGGACCCAATGTGCTCGCGGTGAAAATCGTCCAGACAGTAAAGGGCCGACACGGCGGTCCGGAGCGCCCGGCAGGACGGTCCTGTGACGGAACGGTCCGAGCAGCCATTGCGGCTCAATGGCGGCCCCGGGCCGGTGTGCTGTCCAACGTTCATCTTTATCAGCTCACCACCCGCAGGCTCGTGTGCGTATGTTTGCGCTTCGAATCAAGCCGTTCGACGACAGCGACAATGTAGACGCACATCGCTCGAAGGCCGTAATGGCCCAGTGCCCACGGGAGAAGGAGTGAGAAAGAGAGAGAGACCGAGAAAAATAGTGCGTAAACACACGACTTGCCACCTGTGACCGATCGGCCTGTGTACGGAAGCACCCACACGAACGCGTGCCACAATTATTGCACCAAATTACCACAAAATTCGGAACTGGTTCCACACACTGCACCACCAAACCCAATCGGGTATGCACTTATTTATAAGCCATATTTGCGCTGGCTGCCACTGCAACACCGGATTCTGTTTAATGCATCAGCACATATCACTTTGCACCGTAACCGTAACTAACACTGGACTGGATATATTCTGTGTAGTGGTCGGAAGCTGCAGATTTCGCTTTGACACGCTTTTGACACATTACCCGGCCGAAGACGAACGTAACCCGTTTACGAATACCGATCGAATGCACACATCTTACGGCGCGCAACAGCCTGCTGCTGTTGTGTAGTTTTGTGAACGTTTTCCCCCCCCTTTCTCTATGCATCACCACCAGCACTATCTCGCTCCGTCATGCTGCCGTCTCCCAGGTAACGTGCCTATCTTCATCGTTTGGTGGGGATTGCGTACGGGATCTGCATTTGACTGTTGTTTTGGCGTACGGCGTTCACTAGAATGACGGTTTTCTCCTACTCGCCCAAAATAAATGAAACTATAAAGTTTGCCTTTTTCCGTTCACTGTTTTTCCACCGGTCGCCGTCACCTGTTGGTTAGAGAAATAGGTGGTGATGGTAAGTAATGCATTATAATGTATAAGCGGCAACCAGAAAACTAAAGCACCACCAATCAAACATTCACAAACAATTTAGCCCCAAATGTGGGGAAATATGAGGAGGAGGGAGAGAGAGAGTGAAAGAGTGGGGCGTACTGGAATCGAAGCGTCAGTACACGAAACACGGAAACACCGGTTTGGGGCACGAAATATTCGCCGAAAAGTGGCCGGGAAAGTCAACGAAAAGCGCGCTTCCGCTGTTGTGTGCACGCTCCGTTGTGTGTACCAGGTGTTACTAAACGCTGCGAGACGCTACTATACGCATCGCGCTAAACTCAGTGCACGAACGCGTCGGATGGTTCACACGCACACGAACACGGAAATCAGCGGGCTAAACGTGTGTACGAGTGGCACGATACGAAGGGAAAATCTGATGCTTATCAGCCGCGGGTGTGCGATAAGTTTTTTGATAGCTTTGTATGCGTGGGTGTGATACGCGTGCGTTTGTATTGCGCCCGCAACTGACAGGTGCGAAAGTAAGCTAGGTGGGCAGGAAACGTTATTTAATTAAACTATATTTTGATTTTTTTTTTAATTTTCTATTTTCTATTTTAACTAATTGATTTTATTTGTCTTGTAATATAACAAAAATAACATCTAATTTAACCTGGGTAGCAAATAATTATGTTAATCTGGGGAAGGTAAGGATGGAGGAAATCTAAGAAGACAAACTTATAAAATAAAACAGCATTTTGTAAAAATATTGCCGTTTAAAAAATAATAATAAAGATAACACAAGTTTTTTCATTAATATTTGCTAAATATTACAATTAAAAATCAAGTATAACATAAATCAAAACATAAACACTTGTTTTATGTTAGCTAATTTAAATAAATTTAAATTTATTTTCTTCTATATCCTCCTAAAAAAACCGAAAACAACCATTTTTTTACTGAACAAAAAAAAACTTATCTCTAAAAGTATACAATTTTCCATTCGAACACAAAATGATTCGAACGACTTGATAAGGTTGATAGCATGTCACATTTAAAAGGAACGCAATCATACTCACTAAGCATATTATCAATCTGCAAGCAAAAGGCACTCGTGCCTTAAGGAAACGGTTCTATGTAAGGTGACGAATAGCATTCCAGGGGGCAATCATCGGCGCACAAAATGCGACGTCAGTCTGTCACTCCGATAAGATAAGCAGCTACAGCAAGCTGCTGTACGTAGTGATGGGTAAGGGTTTTGCTATCAAAAAGAAATGCTTTGATAGCAGCAACAACAAAACAGCACCCGTCAGTCACTTTCGATCCTCGCAACACACCAACGGTTGTCCGATCGCGTCCGGAAAGATCAATTTGATCGACCTCCTTCTTTACCGTTCTTTTGATATGTGTGTCAACCGATTGGAGCTAGTTCAGTTTTTTTTATAACTTCAACTGTCAAGGCCATTCTATCAACGAGTTCTATTTCTCTCCGGGTAGTCCGTTTCGATCATTCTATCAACAATCAATCGGTTATTGATAAGATGGTTTTTCTTGTAATTCAAACAAAAAAATAAAACAAAAACGTTCAAGGTCGCACAAAATTGACCGAGCGAGTAAATTTGTCAGACAGAGGTGTTTTCAACTGCCATAATGAAAAATTTGATTTTTGTGAAATGTCCCACCGATAAAACATCTGATAACAAATTTCTTCATAACTTCACATTCGATGGTGTTGATGAAATTTACCTTTTATCTGCAAATGTTGTCCCGTACGTTGGAAGCAATGTAATCATAAAACAGTGCCTTTTTATTCAAAAAGTATTTTTAGTTAAATCGTAAGCAACCTGAAGTAGGACGATCGTAATGAATGATCTTTCTTTTCTGTCCTATTCCATCCAACGATCGATCGCTGCTGAATAGCAAACGTAGCATCTGTTTATTATCTTCGTGACTGAAGAAAAAACAGCCAGTTTTTGTACAACTCTATGAGTGAGACACACTTTTCCGGAGAATTTTGTTTTGCTGGATAATTTCAAGTACTGTCGAGCATTTTAATATCTGAATAATTTCTTGGCATGCGTTCCGCGGTAGCTTGACGGTGCGATAAAATCATCTTGAGTTTTGGCAGGACGCCCAAAACCTAAAACCAAAATTATTCGCGGTTTCCAACGTCAATTCAACGGGCCAACAGGGGTCCACAAAGGGATGGGGAAAGTTCTGTACCAACGCGATTTGAGCGGACGTACTGCTCTTGAGGGGGGACATCCTATTGGATGCTCCCGCTAAAAAAAACCCCCATGGGTGACGAATGTGACGTAAATCTCATACCACAAGCATCAAACGATGCTGCCAGCGTTAAGCCGGATGCGCCGGTCCGGTTGCAGATGGAGAGACGTTAAACCCACCCTCTTTCGGAATGTGCCAGCGCTGGGTGGGAATCCAAACTTCCTTTCCGTCGGAACCAAAATCCCTTCACATAAATAATTGTGTCTTCTTGCAGCATTCCGGAAAAGCTTAGTTTGGATGTTAACTCCCTCGAACAAAAAAACCGGGCACTGGGGGGGTTTATAGCGAATTCCAACACAAAAACCCACACATCCCTTTTCCCAGCACCGAATGGATTGATGAAGCGCCAAGCGCACAAAAGAAATGGTGGAAGAGCTGTGGGTTGGTGGTTCGGGGAATTATGTTATTCTAAAAATAGCAGACGCTTCCACCGAATGCATCGACGCCATTCATTCTATCCGCAATGCGAGATGGCGTGGAGCGATCGTGGGTTTTCGCTCCGGCAGGCAGCATCCGGCAAAAAATGAGGGTACACTATATTCCACCCGTCAGCAGAACGGTAAACAACAACAATCTGACATTTGCTGACATTTCTTTTTTCTTCTTGCGGCGTTCTAGATCTTGCACGCTCTTTCTCTCTTTCTTTCTCTCAACCATTTCATCTCACGCTCGCGTCATTTCTCTCGTCTGCCTTTAGCACACACATTCAAGAAAGCATAAACTACACAGTTTTTCCAAACTCGCTTGATGACATTTTCCCGAACGCACACACAGATGAATATCTGTGACCATTTCGGGGGGAAAAAAAAGGAAAGAGAGCTAACGCGTCTTTTCTCATTCCCTTTTTCTTTTTGTCGCACGTGATGCTGGATGCTTCGTAAGAAGGAAAAGTCCCGGATATTTTCTTCTCGCGTGTGTTCTTTTGTTTGTTGTTTTCATTGCATTTATATTTTACTTCACTTTGCTCTCTTAGATTTTGAACTCATTCGCAATCCACTTGGTTAGTTGTTTTTAGATTCAAATGCTTTTCTACGTGTTTTCATTTTCCTACCACTCATACCACCAGACACATAAACACACACACGCACCAACAATGCTCCTTATCAAAACGTTACTGAATGGGAAACTGCACAGGCGAAAATGCATTCCTCCGGTGCATTTGTGCACCGTGCGGAGCCACTGCAACTGACCAGCACATTCACCAACACATCTGCACACGCAACAGAAACCCCACCACACACCGCCGCTTGACCTTTCCTATGTTGCGCTTTTCCATGGGCCTAAAAGTTATGCATTTTCTTGCGTGCGTGCGTGCGTGCGTGCTTCCATCATGCCCCTTTTCCGTACGAAAAACTCTCTTTTGCACCATTTCTGGGGATTGCGCTACACGGTCGTAGTTAGACTTGTGTTTTTCCCCGTTTTCCTTTCGCAACAACATTTTCCACATCAGGCCAGCCCTACGTGTGGATATCACCAACACTCGGGATGGGTCACGCGCGAGATGGAAGGCTCAAGCCGAACGCTGTTGAGACACATTCCGTTGCACCAAATCATTAGCATCCAACAGTAGGCGATGACTTTGGTACAACACAACTGCGTTCACCCCTTCAAAAAGAGAGCACAACACCATACTGTACACACAACACCAACAACGTCGAACAAAAAAATACACACTTGCACGGTAAGGCTATCTGTCTTGTAAGATTGTTACCAAAACCCTACACACAGATTGTGGATACAGTATCAACAGTTCGACACCACGGATGTTTTCGTTGCACGAAGTAATACAGTGGAAAACACAGTTCCGTCGTACGTTTACTGACCGATTTTAGAGGGGCTGTTGCGATAGGATTTTACTGTACACTACGGACCGTACGCAAAGTTGAACCGCACGATTTGTTTTGCTGCTGCTTGGCGAATGATGTGTGCGTGCTATTTTTCACTAGCACTAACCCCCTCGCGAGCACAACGACCAAAACCGTACCGTTCGAGCGAAGCAGCGAGAAAGAGAGAGAGAATGATAGAAGAGAAAATTAAAGGTATTTTTATGCTTTGCTATGCTACGGGTGTGCAGTACTTCACACACACACACATACGTTCGCATCATTGCGTTGTGCATGAAGCACTGGCCAAATGAGTGCAACAATGGTTCGGAATCGATCGATGGAAATTTATTTTATTTATTTATAATAAAATTTTTATCTTTACGGTGGAAAATTAAATAATTCATTCTTTTTCTCTCCTTCATTTTGTTGTTCATTCGAACGAAGTATACAAATTAAATAGATTAATTTTTTCTGCATATCATTATGTTGGCATGTACACCACTGTAAAAACACCGCTTTGATCATCGGTTGCAATATAAAATTGTACATTAAATAAGCAAATTTTAAACACCATTACATGAAATTTCAAACGTTCATAATATCTCTATTACAAGATTAAATTGTCCAAACCGTATGTTTTGGTTGATACGGAATCATCGATTTTATTAGCAATCATTTGATTTTTTTCCTACGTGTTGTTTCCTATTTACAAACTATCAGCACGTAACACCCATCAAAAAGCTTATTTCTTCATATACTTCAAGTATTTGTTTGCGTTAAACGTGTCCTCAACATCATCGTCAATGCGAATCTTTTGCTTGGGCTTACGCTTTTCGATGCGTGCTTTTCGTTCCGCTTCCGATAGTTGGCTTAGATCGAGTGGTAGCTAAAAGCAAACAATACAATTAATAAAATACAACATGAATCCCTTGTACTCACAATTCATACTTTGATTATTCGTCTTGGTTCGTGATAACTCAGGTTGATTGTAGCTCCATTCGGCAGAACCATCACGGTGGGATACCGCCGGGCGTAGATACTGCGGTGCACCTTCACTATGGCTGCAGTGTTGGATGATAGGCAGCGTACGAAGCTGGTATTTACAGTTGTTGCAACACCGCTCAATAGTTTTGTAGACTGCATTGCTAAATGATGAAAAAAAGCAATTTGCTTCTAGCGTAAGTTGAATAACTTTACGTTCTAGCACGTTTATGTTGATGTTTTGGTGTTTTTTTTTCTGTCGCACAATATGACAATCAGCTGACATTTGTGACAAAACAGTAGAGACCCAAGCGATGATTTTGGGGCGAATTCAATTTTCTGCTCGACTTTTTGAAATCGTTTTATAAAAATCCTTTACAAAACAGTTAATTTTTCTCATGACTGGAAAAAAAATTACCCCTTTAGGTTTCAAATATGAATTTTTATTTTTTTATATGCTTTTTTGAAATAACGATTTGATCTTCAACATCATGGTCCCGTGAGATAGTGGCATCGGCGCCGATTTTTCACACGACGGGCCGGAACCAAAATAACATCCGGACCGTTCCCCCTTAGCATGGACTGATGGTAAAATAAGTCTTATACACATCAATTTAGCTCACGAAGGTCAGAATTGTTTGCAACCGCCTTCTTCATTGTGAAATAAATGTCTCTAAGGAGTTGGTCTGCCGGTTGTGGTATTCTATGATTTATTTACCCGTACTAGGATAGCCCCACAGTGGAAGTATTTCTATCCATCTAGCAAATTGTTTCATATTATCCGATCTATTAACCTACCCTGCGTATTGATCATAGAATACGCATCAATTTAACACCGTATATCTCTAATCAATCAACGTACAATGTTCAAGGTCTCGGCATACAGGAGAAGGCCCTTCAATAATTAATATCAATTGGCAGTGCGCACTTTGCGTTAATCAATAACGCAGATGCTTTTGTTCAGTATCTATTCATTTAGTGTGTCGCGAGCCGTTCATTTAGGTAGTGGGCGCTTCAGTATGATCAACTCCGAAGCAATTATGTTTCAACGAAAGCATAATAAAGTATTCCTGGAACGATTCCGATGGACGTTATGGGCTCAGAACGTTTTTGGTGTATCCTCGCTTACCATCGACGGTCGGGGAAGGATTGGATCGGGAAATGCTGCTCCGAAGCTCATACTGATGTTGTTGGTAACGAGCATAGTGGTGGCAATATGGTTCGTGTATTACAAAAACGAATCACCCTTGGTGAACAAGTCTAGCGGTAATACACTGGCATTAGATTTCTCAACCAACGGTGGCCACATGATTAAATATGTTTCCCTTTTCTTTATCTTAGCATCTCAGGTGGTTCTGTTTTACTACTTTGTCATCTTAGAAACAATATTGGCCGTCACGTTTAATATCATCACCACCATTAACACCACCTGGTCGTCGTCGCAGAGATCGTTGGCACAATGTTGGGAGCAGTTGATAGCAAAAGTGCAAGACATAACCGCTCTGTACAACACCAGCATAGATTCCAAACAAACGTTTCAAATTTACTGGCTGTGGTTGTTTGCACTGTCGCTTTCGTACTGCGTCATTCTTACCTACATGGTTCTCTCTTCTTCAGTAATGTTCATAGCGCAGACCAATCATTTCATTTGGTACGTTTTGCGAATATACGCGTATCTGTCGCATACGACGGCGTGCGCTTCATTTGGGCTATTCGCAATGCTGCTAAGAATTCTGATTGTGGAGATGCAACGAATGATTCGCCAGACCGTAAGTGACGGCCAGCTACGGAATTTGATTCAGCTGTATCGCCACATTCTTCAAATTATTGAAAGCTTCTGCACTGTTTACGGTTGGGTGTTGCTACTTATTTTCTTTGAACATTTCCTCATTTTAACGGATCGATCCTTTTTCGCTATACGCATGTATCGACTACCGATGGGATTTACTATCCTGCAAGTATGCTCCATGATGCTAACCTGGGTGTTACCGCTAGCATTGAACGACATGTTGTTAATTGGTGCCTGCACAGCTACAGAAAAGGCACTACATGAGTTTGAAAAACAGCTTTGCACATTGGGGAAAACGGCGAACGAATACAACAGCGATTTCACGCTCATGGTCACCTGTTTCAGCCTGTACGTTGCTGAACAGAAACCAAAGTTCCGGATCCTAAACTCACTCAATTTGAATTTCAATCTACTGTACGCGGTAAATATGCTGAACAGCTGCACAAAACCACCACAGCAAACAAAAAAAAACGCTTTTCCAACTTTTTCGTTTCAGAGCTGCGGAATAATTGCAACTTATTTGACGGTGTTTCTTCAGTTTGATAGTTAAGACACGTACGTAAGATAGTGCGATAATTTAAATACACAAATTGTCATTGAACATGACAAGCAAATCAATTTATAACCGCTCTAACGGTAATCTGCAATAGCAAACGCACTTTTTAAATATTAACTACTCGAATATTGCATTCTGCTCGAAAGTAGCATGCGGCGAAAACCGGGCAAAAGAATTGCTGTCAAAGAAAACGAAAACAAACATTGCGGAACGAGCAAAACATACAAGAATCGGAAAAAAGTGTTTAAATTAATAGAATTACCGAAAAATGATAATGTTTATCTGGCTGTTCGTGTCTATCTAAATTGTATATACCACTAAAAGACTCACAATGGCTGTCCGGAGGATTGGTAAGTGCAACATTCTCAAATCTAAAAACATATGCGGTCAATTCGTTCTTATCAGTGTAATATGCCGGAGTAGTACATTTCACACTTAATACAATTAGCGCTTATACATTCATCTTACCAATTTCGTCATCAAGCGCGATGCGTTCTGTTCCGCAATTGCCAGTTGACTCACCGAATCACTCGAACGGCATGAGACCACAAGAATATCGCGTTCTGTATAGTCATGCTAGCAGCGCAGAACTTTCCAACGATCATATGACTCAGTTGGTAGGGGGAGGGCGTAATGGAGACAAGATCTTAGCCTGCACATGAAGCGTGAGTGAAACGCAACCGATTCGGATCGCGTGATTTATTTTTAGTCCCGGATGCTGCAAGCGCGGGTTGCAAAACCCAAAACCCGGCGCCACCGTCGATCGGTCTTAATCAGACTCGTAAATGTTGCGTATCACGTCGCGTGCACCACCGGCTTGCAATCACAGCAAATTGAAACTCCGGCTTCGATGCCATCTTCGTTTACCCTATCCGCTCGCTGCAATGGGATGTGCAGTCCAAACGCTTGTGTGACCATTCGCTGGTGGTGGTGGTGCTGTGAAGTGAAGTGTATTTCTGCAGCGATACTCGACATGGTAAGTAATGTTGGTGTCAATGAATCATATTGTTAAATCTTTTCACTTTCAGTTAAGTTTTTGTTTTGTTCATCACCCCCGTTTGTTTCATACCCTCCCAGGGGGTCGATTGAGCGCCAGCTTACCAGCGCCATTTACGAAATCGATATTCAGCGTTAAGATTAGATAAAATACGAGCCAAGCTCCCTATCAGCCGCCCAGTCGTTTGTGTTGGTTTTGTTTTGGGTGGTCTCACGTTTTACATGTGACTCTTTAAAACTGTTCCCCGCAAAAGGGACCGAAACGATGGATGGACTCAATCTGCCCGTGCATCACCGATCCCGATCGAGTAACGATATCGTGCGTTTCGATAAAATTGAGCGTACCAGGCAGTTTTGTGTGTTTTTTTTTGTTGCTGCTTTTGTTATATCGCAACACGCTCGAAACGCCTTCTACCGTGCGCGGCGGTACACCAGTGCCAGTCGTCACGAGGTACAAAAAGTTGGTACAAACGCTTCCGAACTCGCTAAAAGATACTGCGTCCCATGCGCGTCGCTGTTCAGTTCAGCCCAGGTCGATAGTATTTCGGTAGCGGCTGAATAGAGTGCCACGCACCAACGACGAGGACACAGCGAAAACAAACGCCGACGACAGATCTTCGCAGCCGGACACACAAGAAAAAATCATCGTTACATAGGTAAAAGCTTTGATCGCACGAGATGTAACGATGCGGTTTTTTATTATTATCAATTACGTAAAGCAGAAACGTGCTCGGGCAAAACCATTAGGAACAGAACAAGGAAAGCGTCGTCGTCCCCCCCTTGGGTCTATCGCGGTGAAACATCTCTCCTTCAAACCCCCATCCCAGGTTGCAGTGCAGAATGGGAGCAATGAAACTGGAGTTTGTTATTACAGCTGTCAGCACTAAGCCTGGGAACGGGGAAGCTTTGGTACGATGCACTGTCGCATATGTTCATTCAGTACCACCCGAAATGTTGCACTATCCGTACTTATCCAGTGAATAACAGAATGAAAGCAGCTCCCAGCAGGAACTGGGAGCCTTTTTCGATTGTTTAATTGATTGGTTTGCATCAGTGTACCGGTGTACATATCATTCCAACTAACTAGACCCTTATCGCAGGGGGAGAAAACGGTCACCTTCTCTGCAGTGTGCCAAAATGTGCCATAATAACAGATGCTGATAGGTGCAAAAATCATGCTGTGATTGAAGTGATAAAAAAGGACAGATCAAAGTGAAGATGCGAAAGCGTATGACGCAATGGTGTTGTTCAACCTGATCAGAAACCTCTATTTGGGGCACGCAAATAAGGGTGGTGGTATTCTTTTCTAAATTAGCTGTGATCTTCCTCTTTCATTTTTAAAACCTTTTTTCTCTAGAATTGAACTCCATTTAAGCATGCAAAATTAATATCACTGTATCGTCGTCTGTTGACCTAATTAAGTGTCATGACGAATGGGAAAATTGTGCAATTTTAAATGCTGGAAAATACACTCCACACTGGTGCTAATCTACCCGTCGATCGTTCCTAAACAATTTGCGTCACACTGGGGATGGAATTTCGCAAACCGTCGTCCTGCGCGCTCGAACCATTCGAATGGAACTCCAAGCAAACGGTTGTGGGAAGTGTGTGTTTATATAGTAATTCCAATTTGTGGCACCAAGAGCACCTTGTTTCTAAGATTAGAGTCAAAGTGCTGTAAATCATTTGCGGGGTGATATCTAATCATTGGAGTTGGGTTGTAAAATCGCCCATAACCCCATCATCCAGCTCTAGCGCACAATTGGCTGTAAATGTCCTCATTGTTAGGCAAATTGCCTCACAAAGATACCTTGTTGTACAGCCGGTGGCTTGATAACAGTCTGCCGCTGGATTGTTGAGGGTAAGATGACACAGCACAATCGGAACCCGGGCGCACGACATATCGTGGAAGATTTGCAGTTTGTCCGTAAAATCCACTTAAATGGTAGCGGGTAGTAATGACCGCCGTACTGTCTGGATGCCAGTACCAGTTCAAACATAATCCTATTACACTATTCCTGTATAGGGAAATTGAAGAAACAGATGAAATTGATATGCCAAACGGACACTAGCTGCCGGTCTGGTTGTATTGTTTTTTTGTCTTCTAACCCGGAAGGCAACGAACCCGATTCGATGGTGCGGAATACGGTCGGAATGCCAACGAAGGAACGGCCACGAGAAGTTGAGCCCAATTGTGAACGAACCCGATGCGCCCACTAATTGACCACAGACACAGCGAGCAGAAAAGGGGACCGTAATTATCGACCGGGACAGATCAATGATGATGGATGGACGCAAAGCGGACGCAAACGGGCACACTCACACACACACACTTGCGAACGATCGTGCCGATAGTTATCATACAACCCGGTGCCGGCGGCAACCGCCGTGGGCAACTGTGTGCGTTTGCGTGTGGTGAAGTGTGCGCACACTGCCGTTTCGCGTCCGGGTATTTAAAGCGCACAGTTGGCAAGCCGTTTTCGCATTCCGCTGTGTGGTTCGCGTCGAGCAGTCCCGAGTCCGTGTGCCCGTGTGAAGGTGATCAGTGTGCAAGTGGCACAGAGGAAAAAAAAGCACACAACCCGATCGTGCCGTGCCACATTTTTTGTTTTGTTTTCGGGTGATCATACATATATAACAGGTTGGTGTATGGGCATCTTGAGATCGTAGAATTTTGCCATGCAAAAGGTTTGGCCTTTTGCACAGGAAGCAGGAAGGCCCCGGTACATTCGCTGCACGGGAAAGGAAATGGCACGCAAGGTGGTTCACGTTCGTCGCGTGTGTCTTGGTTTGTGGGTTAAGTTCAGGGATGACGGTTCCTAAGCTAGGGACGGTGGAGACAGATCTCGTTCCGGTTTTTTTTTTCGTTGCGAGGTCACTTGGATCTTGGTGTGGTATCCATCAGTGCGTTGCGTACGTTCCATTTCGAACATCGGACAGCGAGTGTGCTCGCGTTTGCCTTGCCGCGGCCGGTAGGGGCCCCCGATCTCGACGCGTTCAATGTCAGGTAAAAGCCTACGCGAGGCGACGGTTGGTTCGTTCACGTTGCACGGGCGATGTAGAGAGGAAGTGTGAGAGAAACCCCTTGCGCTACCACCAGGGTCACCGGGGCGTCATTACACCAGCCACAAACAGTGCGTTTTCACCTCTCATGTTCGACTATTATGCAACACGTGGCTATGCTGCAGGCCGGTACAAGCACACGCTCAAAACACGTCAGCGAGGAAGGTGGGGGGACTGTTACAATCAGTCACTAAAAGGACGGCACGGAAACTACCGGCCGCTCAGGCACGAAGGTGTTTAAATCCGATCAGTGTCGCGGCTCACGATTGACTGTCGGTTCGGTGGTTTAGCTCTGATCAACCCTAAAGATCAACTAGTGGTCGACAAATCAGCGGATATTTGTCGAGTCGATTGTACCCTACTCTCGCGGCCTCTGATAACATGCGAACGGTACAGAAAAGATAAGCTTTTACTACACTTTCGAGAGCAGTAGAATTCAGTCCTCCCATACCGTTTCCACGCAGGAAATGTAAGATTTTGTTATTCACCACCTGTAGAGTAGTAAACGGAATTGTAGTGAATGTGTTGTTGTTTTTTCCTGCCTCCTCCTGTGTTTGTTGTTGTTGTCCACGAAAGCGGTTTCCCCGGGCAAGAAGATGCCCATCACTATATGGAGCTGGGAATTCCAACGATGCAACCAAAGGTGCAACTGCATGCGGTTTACGATAGTGGGACAGTACCAGCGAAGCCCTCAGTAACTAACGGCCAGCGCAACTGGTAACACGCTCGCTTGCCAGCACACATAGTGTTCTTCCGCTTTGATTAACATCTCTGTAGTAAGCCTTAAACCTTCTACGTTTCGTTGGTGTCTTTTATTATTTGTTTATTTCTTCTACAACACGTGTTCGTGTGTGAGTGATATTTTTTCGGGTAGTGCATACATAACTGGGGAACCGTTAGAAGTACCCCAATGTTCTCCTTTTTTTTTTCTTATGTAGCGGCATACAAACCTACTTATTGAGGGGTGTGTGCTGTTTTGCTGTGAAGGTGCAAAGCAATGCAATTATTATAATGCGATACCCCACCAACATGTTTGTTTTTGTGTTGAGCTTTCTCATTGATCAACAAATAAAATTGCCCAATCAATAAAAAACTTTGGAGAGTTGATAATTAATTAAACTGTGCTGTTATTTGTTTACCTTACGTCTGGATTATCCGCACACCGGCACTTGAAGATTGAGGTGAGAAGCTTTTAATGCGTACTTTGATCGGCGCCGGCTCGATACTAGCCACTAAGCCCAATCACTTCACAACGTCAGATTGAGGTATTTCCATTCCACCACCTTCAAGAGTGGCCATTTGAGTTTAATATTCCAACGTTCAAGTGGTCGCTAATAACTGACGCATAAAACTCCGTACAGCTACGATTCCCTGCAGTGCGAAGGATGTACGCAGCTGTGAGCAGGCCTTGGGAAGCTCAAGGCTATCAGCGTATAATTGACAGAGTTTGATTTCGTCTAATTATTGTTGTCCTATCAGTAAATCAAAATTCGGAAACCAATGTCTCCGATAAGCGTGTGTATTGTGTAAGATTTTTCGGTACTCATTTAGATGCGTGCCTGCATTGACGTAAGTACGCAACGGACAGCCCACCGCAAAACAACACCGAACCGGAGGGAGCAAGGTAGGTGACCTTTTTGTCTCTGACGCCGGTTGACGGTTTCCTTCCGCCGTGAGCCGGTTCGACCGGTGATTCCCATCCAACTCGGGCGACATTCGCAAAACTAACCGCCGTTTGCTGGGCCCGATTTTGTAACTAGCCAACCTTAAGAAGTTAACTCCGTCACCGCGGGTATGGAAGAGAAGGGGGTAAGCATGGCGCGCGGTTTGGCAGTGGCTGACAGGAGCTCTAATAGCGTGTAGTAATAGTGTGGGAAGTACGCCCAACCCGTTGGCAAGTTTTGCGTAGTACATGCAAAACAAAAATATGAATCGCAAAAAAAAAATCCCCGCCCATAGCAGCTGTGTGGGGCTTTACCGGTCGTTCAAGTCGTGCGGTCTTGGGTGCGACGAGTTTTGGAGGCAACCGAAACCTTACCGTCAACTTTCGCCATCCGCCGATGTGCGAAAGTGACGATCGCGATCGCGTTATGAATATTCCGATGAGTTCGGTGCCGGTACTGGTGGCGTGCGGTTTGGTGCACGCGTGTCCCTTCGGTTAACGGTTAGCGATTGATTACCACCGGGTGGTTAGGTCTAGCGGTTAATGAATCCTTCACAAAACTATCCGCTTGTTTGCCATCGATTCGGAAGCAGTTTCGGGAGGGAGGGTTGGACACACAGAGAGATTGGAATTGGAATATCATTAGACGTACTAACGACAGCTTGTTGATGTTTGTCCGTACAGGTTTAGCAAGCGCAGAAAGTATACAACCATCGGCGGAAGATGACGAGAACGTGCTTGATAAAGGCCGGGATATTATGGCTCTTTCTGCTGGCGGCAAACCCTGCCAACGCGCAAACCTCCATCGGTGCCAGCGTAGTTCTCGATCCGCAAGATGTGACGGTGATCGTCGGCGAACGGCAGCAGTTTTTGGCCAAGGTGCGCGGCATGCTATCGCAGGACGTTCGGCTGAATTTCTCCAAAGAACACTCAGATCTTGTCAGCATTGTACCAAGCTCGATCGTGGTAAGCCCGGCCGATGGTGGCTTCATTGATCGGGCGTACGAAATCGATCTGGTCGGACTATCGCCCGGTCAGTTCGATCTGGAAGCGAGTGTGCTACCGGCCGGGTTGATCGACGATGCGGCTGCATTCATTCGCGTAACGGTGGCAAACTCACAGCCAATCATACTGATCTCGAGCGTGATCGGATGGATTTACTTCGCCGCCTGGACGGTTTCGTTCTGGCCGCAGATGATCGTCAACTATCGTCGGCAGAGTGTGGTGGGACTGTCGTTCGACTTTCTCACGCTGAATCTCGTCGGCCATTCGGTGTATGCGGCGTTCAACTGTGCGCTCTACTGGAGCGGATACATCGAACAGGAGTATCTCGACCGTAATCCCCGTGGGCTCAACCCGGTACTCACGAACGATGTAGCGTTCTCGATACATGCCACCATCGCTACACTACTCACCGTGGTCCAGTGTTTCTTCTACGAGGTGAGAAGACAACCCGGAATGTCTGGAGTTCTATAGGAATGTTTTATTGATCGTGTTTTTGTCTTTCTTTTGCAGCGTGGCGAACAAAAAGTGTCCCGAATTGCGTGGGGAATGATAACGATCTTCGTAATCGTTATCGTTGTGGCGGGTATTCTCGTTGGGACGGAAACCTTCCACTGGCTAGACTTTCTGTATGTGCTGAGCTACATCAAGCTGTCGGTGACGTTGATCAAATATGTACCGCAGGCGGTACTGAACTTCCGGCGCAAAAGCACCGTTGGCTGGAGTATAGAAAACGTGCTGCTGGACTTTACCGGCGGTATGCTCAGTATGCTGCAGATGCTGCTGAATGGATACAACTATGGTAAGCAGACGTCTTTTCATTGGACAATCGCATGTTTAAGTAACTAAATCATAAAATTATAATTGTAACATTTCTTTTCCAGATGATTGGGCTTCCATTTTCGGCGATCCGACCAAGTTTGGTCTTGGATTGTTCTCAGTGCTGTTCGACATTTTGTTTATAGTGCAGCATTACGTCCTCTACAGGTATGAGACGGATCGTGCACAGTTCGATCGTACCTATTGCTGCCGTTACCTACCACTAGCCAATACATACATACACTATGATGCGAGGCGGATGGACACACATTAACACCACTCACCGATATTCCTTTCCTTACAGAACACCGAAAAAACGGATCGATCCGATCGAATCTAATCTAGAAACATTGCTCAAACAACCGCATGCCATTACCAGCACTGATACAGAATAACTCTAACACGCCAGTAACACAACCAAACACCTAAACCCGTTACAGCCAAGTTTACGAGCGCGTTTACTCGGAACACAATTATACACTACTTACCCCAGCATGCAATACAAGTAAACACTAAATACCCATGTCTGATTAACCATTTACTCTGCGGAGTAACACGTAACAGCGCTGTTTGATGAGCGGAAATTATTTATAGTAACACTAACACATTTCCGTCGTATTTTGCAGAAACCGTGCGGATGCAAAAACGCTACAAGAGGACTCGTCGACGACTAATACCACCGTCAGCAACGGAGGCAGCAAGGACAGTCTTCCGTAGTTGGGTGTACGCTTTGTGCACTGCAGGGACGACGGGCTAGCATAAGCAATTGTTAGGACAACGACTACGATTAAGTACATCTATATAGTTGTAACGCATTTTCCCATCCGCTTCGATTGCGCTTCATCCGCCATAGGTGATACGTTAGAATTAATTACACTTGACGGCGTAAATGTAATACAGCATGCGGCTGATGCCATTTGGTGTACACTTATGATTGGAGTGATTCTGTAGCATAATGTGAACTTAGTTCGATGGCTAAGAATAAAAACGTAACTTAACTTCAAAGTGAAGTTGTAAAGTGAACATAAAAAACCGCTGTTTACATTTATTTCTACCGTTTGTTTGTAAATTAACTTTGGACAGGAACGTTCTTAATAAACTAAAACAAATACTTTCATTATGCTTTTTATTTTTTTTTCAGCAATATGTATATTTGGATTGCTTCTAATTGGTGAGTTAGTGTTTGCGATGTATGTATTTGTGCAGAAATTATCATTTTTTTTATATTTCAGCATCAACAGCGGCTCAGAGCGATGAAGCATTGCTGCGATTACAGTTTGGACCACAGGACACGACTGTTATTGTAGGCGAAATTAAGAATGTAACGCTACGGTTACATGGACCCCTATCGATGCGGGTAACGGTCAACTTCACCCAAACGACGAATGCCACCAGCGACACGGACTATGTGCAACTGACGCCCGATACGATCGAGTTCGATCCACCCACTTCGAATTTTATCGATCGTTCCGAGCGCGTGTCGATGCGCGGCCTGCGCGCCGGAATATTCGATCTGCTGGCACATCTGTCCCCGCCTAGCGAACTCGTCGACCAAAGCCAAGCATTCGTGCGCGTAACGGTAGCAAAATCGTGGAGCCTCATCAGCGTATCGTCGTTGATCGGTTGGACGTACTTCCTCGCCTGGACATGGTCATTCTGGCCGCAGATATGGGAAAATCGAACCCGTGCCAGCGTAGTCGGTCTGTCGTTCGATTATCTCGCGCTTAACCTGTTTGGCCACATCATGTACGCCGCGTTCAACTGTGCGCTGTTCTGGAACGGTTCCGTACAGGAGGAGTATCTGCGGCGTAATCCACGAGGGTTGATACCGGTGCTGGCGAACGATGTGGCCTTCTCGTTGCATGCCACATTCGCCACCGGGGTAATTATTGTGCAATGTTTCTTCTACGAGCGAGGGCAACAGAGAGTGTCCTACACGGCACGCGCACTGTTGGTTATCTTCGCCACGTTTGTGGTGATATCGGGCATATTGGTTGCTAGCGGTAGGTACCGTTGGCTAGATTTTTTCTATAACCTCAGCTTTCTGAAGCTCGCCATTACGCTGGTGAAGTACATACCGCAGGCTGTGCTTAACTATCGCCGCAAAAGCACCGTCGGATGGAGCATTGGTAACGTGCTGCTAGACTTTACCGGAGGATTCTTTAGCATTGTGCAAATGCTAGTCAATGGGTACAATTATGGTAAGCTGGAATGGAAGGATTCAGGTGGAACAATTAATTTGACAAGTTTTCGTTTCTTGTCTGCAGACGATTGGGATTCCATCTTTGGTGATGGTGCCAAGTTTGGGCTGGGACTGTTCTCCGTTCTGTTCGATGTGCTGTTCATCGTGCAACACTACATCCTATACAGGTACTGAAAGTCTCCTAGAGGCATAACGTACATTTGTCACAGGTCTAATAATGATTGCGTTTTTATTTCAGAAATTCGAATTACATTGAACTGCAAGGTGAAAGCTATCCCGGTCCCGGAAGTGTAACTACAGCTCCCAGACAGAATGTTTCGACCTGAACAAGAGCCATGCGTACTCTAACTGACTGGAATTACCAAGGAGCTAGCTAATTGTTTGCTAGCGATATTGATATATTCGAAAGACTTACTATATTGAATAAATTTTACATTTAAATGCTATCCCAGGTTTATTTTTAATATGTTATGGGATTTATAGAAGACGTACAAAGGTAAGGAGTTATAAGAAATATTTTAATATGTGATTTTTAATGTTTCTTTTTTAAGTAGAATCATGAATATTTGCGATACAAACTCAACCGTTGCAGAATAACGGAAAGTTGGTACAACGTTTGAATTTGACAATTGAATTGAAAACAAAATGAGAAATTTTGACCACCGCAACATGCGATTTGACGGGCACAGTTGATAGACCACCGCCTACTCGCTCGTGGCTGAGCTTGTGTGCGTGAAATCAGTGCCGTTGCATATAGGGAAAAGGTATACGAAGCACATGAAAAATAAGTTCTCTCTCGACTCTCAAAGCGTGCGGATGTGCGTCTCGTCGTCGTAGTCGTCGTCGTCGCGAGTCCACGGAAAGTTGTCGCGATCAGAGCGAATCGGTTGTGTTTAACAAGTGGAAATTTCACCAAAAGCTAATCTGCACACTCGAACGCATCAATTGTAAGCGAACGGGTGCACATCTCTTATCGGCCGATTTTGCCCGTTACCGTACCACATCGATCTGTGCTGCCTCGGTCGGAAGCTGGTCGTTGAACCACCCCATCCCTCATCATCCACCAACGTCGTTGTTCACCTTGTGCTCCACACCGTACACACACGCACCGAATCTCACACACAAACACATCTCATCGCGGTATAATTCATTCATTCGACATTCCGTCTGTCCCGGCCACTCGGGTACTTCCGGATCAGGATATCGTCCTAGGGTTCGTATGGTGGAGGGTGATTAAAGAAAACCTCTGGTCCCACCCCCTCCTAAACGGGTACCACACAACGGTGGAAGCGCTGGTGAAAAGTGAAAAGAGCAGCGAACGAAGAAGCAGCATTTGTGTCGTTTCGGGGTCACTTCCGCGGTTCTGCACACACCGTTTATTATTTATTTTTTTGTCCACTGGACCTGTTCGCCTCCGCTCGCAGTGTGCCTGTCGGGTAGCAGAACGACCGGAGCGCGGGCGTGTGCATGTGTGTGCGTGCGGAGCGCAAGAGTGTGCGCGATCTTGCTCATCTCAGTGACGCGTGCGTACGTACGTACCGGGCCGCTGTTGGTGTGCGTGCGTATGCGCTTCGCGTGCGGCGGGTGCGCTGGTTGTGTGTGTTTGTGTGAGGTGCGGTGCGCTTGAATGGAAAGCAAAGCAACCCGAAAGCAGTGTGTAGGACGAGCCAACACGGCGTTTCATTAATACAAACGCGCGACATGCCAAGAAGCGAACGCAGGCGAGCGAACGTATCTTTGCGAGGCGCGCAATCGAAAGCGAAAAAGTGAATTTCAACCCAAAGTGCTTGCCGTGAGATTGTTAGGAGAAGGGGGGGAGGGAATCCAGCCACACAGGAGGATCCCGTCGTTTTTTTGTGAGTGTGGTTCCGTGGTCCGCTTGTTACTTCTTTCTTCGATGCTCGTTATGTGCGCGCCAGTGGGTGAACGCAATCGAGAGTGTTAAACAATAGTGGGTCCACGAAAATCCACGACACACAATCGTTCAGTCACACACACACACACACGCACACAAATATATACGGGTGTGGTGCAAAAAGTGAAGTGTGTGTGGGAGGGTGTGTGAGCAGTGTGCAGGAAAGGAATGCATTTCGCTTTTCTTCATTGGCGGCCGTCAGCAACATCGTCTTTCACGGACATCATCATCGGTACCATCATTACCACACCCCTGTTGTTGTTGTTCCTGGACGACAAGTAGACGGGCTGCTACGATTTGTTCATTGATTGGAGCGAAAACGAGAGCGAAACACACGTCCCAGTGTGGAACAGGACACCAGCAGGATCAAAAATACGGTTCCAACCCTCATTGGCACCGGGAGTGGAGTGTCGTGGCTGGTGTACTGCAGTAGCAAATTGAAGGTGAGTGTGTGAGCAGCGGCCAAACAAGGTTTTGGTACAAGTGCATCGAGGTGAAGCAAAGATCCTTCACTCGCATTCCTTTTTGACGGATTATGTGCACAATTTTGACATCTTGAGCGAGAGAGAGAGAGTAAGAGGGAGACAGAGAGAATATGCTTGGGAGTGAATCTATTAGAAAGGGAGCGGTTTGCATCATTTTGTTGCTTTCCCTCACAAGTTGTAATTCAAATACCGGTGGATTATCCAAAAGGACACAACTTGGATACATAATTCATACAAAAAACAGGAAAATCATCAACAAAAGTAACAACCGGAATGTGGTTTAGCAGACGCTTATTACACTAGCAGCAATATTATCCCATTGTAATTCCTTTCTCTGATATGTCCGGTGAAGTCACCCAAAATTTTACCATTTAATTCAAATTATTATAGGCCGTTTATAGTCTATAGTCTACGAGTGGATCAATGGCAGTTAAGATAGCGGGACCGGTCTTCATATGGCAGGACCGACGATCGAATCCCATTCCTGTTGCGTATTAGATTCAAATTGCCGAAGCAAGAATTTGGCAGGCCCCAAGACCTCTTGAGGTTTTGAAGTGCCATAGAAAGAAGAAACCTTTGGTCCATCGATCCGCGTCCGTGTTTTGCGACATAATTATCATTATTGAACCAGCGCAAAAGGTTAGCAAAACTTTTACGCACATTTGTCAATTGTGTATGCAAAGTGTGGTTAAAGCTGTGTGAGACCTTTATGATTTATGAGCTGTTTATGCAAATGCAGCGTTGCGTTTCATTCGATTCCGGCTCCGACAATAAATGGGTGCTCATTCTTGTCTTGTCTTTCGCTGCGTTAGTCTTTGAGCAAAACAAGCTTCAATCCGGCAAGTTTTCCAGCGTTTCGTCGGAACGAACGACACGGGCTCAACTTTCTTCGTAGGTTGGTTACGCCGTGGCCCGCAAATGTTAGCTTCCAGGAAACATTTAACAACCAAATCGGGGTTGGAAAATTGGAGAAGTTTTAATGTGCTGTGCTTTACCTACGAAGTTCGAGAGGGATAGGATTAAATATCATCTGAAGGTGGTAGACCGTTTCTCGGGCTGTCTGGGTTGAACAGCCTACGAAACACCCGTTTAACCTTTGTGATAGCACTCCATCGGATAGCTACAAAGTGTCGTATGCTGCAAATTAATTGTTTAAGCACCTTCTAATGTATAGGTGTAATAGTAAAGCTTTGTTTTATGTTTTGAATTCCGATGGCGGAGGAAATAGCGGCGCCGATCTTCAAACAGTAAGAACCGGGGATCAAATCCCCTCCGGACCGTTCCCTCGTAGTGGAGGACTGACTATCCAACTACCTGGTATCAATAAGCCATTAAATGGCCGCCATGATCGAATAGATCATTACGCCAAACAAGAATAGAAGAACTGGGCGGACAGACATAAGAGTTAAGTCTCATAATTATTGATTCGTCAATTCAGAAGGGTTGACTCTCAACAGATTGTTATCAACAATTAGAATTTGAAATGCGATGTTTACCGATCTTAAATACTAATTGATAACATACAATTACTAAAAGATACCGGTCGGGTTGTGACTCGATCCACGATCTTTGGTGTATTAGACAGAACGCTGAAAGCATATCATTGTTGGAACCAATTGATAATAAAACAAATTTATTATTCAAGATGGTAGCACGCATTATATTGGGTGCCGTTGACTTGGGTTTGTCTATCTTTTTCTCTATCCGAGACTCTTATTCTAAGATTTCCGAGACCTTTCAAACTGAAAGGTATTCTTCCCAGTATACTTGGAAGGAAAGATATAAAAACCCGATCTTCCCCTCCTAACATACGCACCATAAGCCACGCATCAACGTTCCAAATACACGCATTTCAACATGAATTCTCCAATCAAGCGGCACGCACAACGCGCACTGGCCACCATATCGTAAAATGCGTTCCCCTAGCCCCATTCCGAAATTGGAGTGTTTGCGTTTTTATTTAGAAAAATCAGTTCGGAGGCCACTTGAAGTTGACTCCAACGAATGCACAACCGCGCTCGGTCGGATACTGGTTGTGCTGCGCCGCTCGAAATATCCACCTTCCAGCGTTGCGGAATCGATAGAGATGGAATGAAATAAAATAGAAACTAAACGATCCAGCTGTCGATGCTCGCACAGGCGACGACCACATTTCACAGGTGGCTTACCGATTGGGCCATACGCGGGCAAACATTTGCTGGAACTGGTTTCACCACTCGTCCCGAGATCTCCACATCCCTCACTCGCTAGTATTACCATCGCAACACGTTTGACCATATATATATAAATTGGTCGATCACAAGACGTCCGGATCTACGCTTTCTCACTTGCACTTTGCAATTGGCCGTTGAGAGTAGATCGTATTGCCCCGGACCCTTAGTCAAATTGCGGAACCATACATGCTACCTACGAAAGGAGTTCGTGTTGTTTGTTTTTCTGTTTGCCACCACCGGAGGGGAAGATTTGGGGTGGGTAAGCAGCGGGGACCAAGCGGATGTGGATTGGGTCCAGTGTCCAAAAGGGTGCACCTCGAAACTCGATGGCTTGCTTGCTCGTTGCTGCCCATTTGTAGCATTGATTGACACTCCCCACACTGCGATCCACACCAAGAATGCACCGGAACCTCTACGATTGTAGCTGGTACTGATCAGGGTTGTTCCGATGTAGTTTTGTACGTGTGTTCGATGATCGAAAGGATAGCTCGATGATAGACAGATTCCCAGAGTAAGATCTGATTTCCCAATCTTGAGCAGCTTTGGACAAGACTGGAATGTCCGCTGAAGTGCTGGAAAATAGTAAACCAGTTAAGCACATTGACTTCTTCAAAAACCCCAAGGATTGTTCGAATAGTTCACAACATCTACCTATAGCCATTTAATTCGATTGGCGGATACATGAAGGTTACGAGTTCCATCAAATGTTGTACACACAGAGCGTAACAAAATTGCTCTCCAAACGGTGCTGGATTCGGGCTGGAGCCTCACACGACACAAGGTAAATGCAACAGTGTTTCCATGTTCCGAGTTCGGCTCGCTGACCTCGCCCTAAGAGGGGCACACACCGTACGGTTCAGGCCGGTTTGCAACGTCAGCAACATCGCGGAGGCCTATGACCGGACACGCTGCTACCGATCGCCGATCCGACGTCCGTCCGCACCGGGTCCACCCGAGATTGGATGACACTTTGACAAGGTTTCAAAAATAGATAAATCAGTGCAACCTTCCAGTGTGTGCCTTTCCTTTGCTGCCAGACATGAACGGCTGGGGGTCCGTGTACAGCGATGGAGACTTTTGCACGAAACACGAACCATCTGACACCGGCGGCCATAAGTTTTGCACCGCGCTGCATGTTGTTGCCCCGTCTCTCGGACCCGGTTCGGACAATGTCGACACAAACGGTAAGGGCGCTCTAGGGTGGTACGGGTGGCACATTACGGGGAGTCAAAGGCTGCAGACGGATGACGTTGAGGAGTCGTGTGAATAGTGAAGCAAATGCTTGATGCCGTTATGAGTGAAGTAAAGGTGTAGTAGGTGTACACTGTGTGGTGGTGTCTCTACACGAAAGCGTTTTCTGGGGAGCTTTGGTAGAACGAGGTGGTTTTGTCCATCTACGTGAGCATTGCTAAAATATTCACAACAATGTATTCATGGAGGGGGTATATAATCAACTACCCTCTTACAGCCGAATAATTACACTGACGGACAGAGTTTTGGAAAAAAGAAGTATATTTAATGTACCAGAGGGTTGTGGTTCGTTGTATCGAAAATTCTTATTATTACGCTTCAAGCGTTCATTATCTGCCAATGGATAAATGAAAGATTTTTTGACCATTTTTTATCAACTGTGCCTTTAGTATAATATAAAAAATATATGAAAATTATAAAGTAAAGAAATATAGATGAGGTTTTGATGTATTCTGTACCTACACCTTTTGGTTCCAAAATGTTTGTTAATTATGGAGAATTTATTTTTTATTCATTAGGATCGGCTGTATTGCTTACAATTGTAAACTTAAACATCGTCCTAAACTTAACCTGTAATTCACAAAGGTTTGAAGACATTTCCTTCTCCGAACCGTGAGAGGGCACCTTATCCCGGTCTACTCGGCTGTGTGGCTGCAAATCAGTATGAAGAATATCTGATTTATTGAAATATGTGCATTTATATACCCGAAAATGTACTGGAGAGTAGTCAACATGTAGAGCCACAAGAATTTCCATGTGGGTTGTGAATTTCTTAAAGTTTATTGCGAAAAATTTAACATTTTTAGCAGTTTATACAAAGTTAATTGATACAAACCGCAACAGCATGGTTTTCTTTCTTGTTTATGTGCAGCTGATCGTATATTTCTATCACGCACTGTATTTACTAACTTACTCAGGCCTTATCTCTGTCTCTCTTAATTGGTTGCGTTTCCAGATTGAAAAAGTTCCGTCCAGAGGATGATAAATATTCTAATCTTCTAATGTATTCTTCGTTTCGTTTTAGCTGCCAAAGGAAAGCTGTAAAAGTGAATCAATAACTCAGTACACGCGATCACGTAAAACAGCGGTCCCTACTCGACTAGTGTCGCAAGCTTACTTCACCAGAGAGTATCATCGAGTGTCACTTGCTCTACCTGCACCCATGTTAATTGTTTGTGACCAGAGCACACAACATAAGGGACAAACGACGGTCCCCGAAGCTAACACTACCGCTTAGTTGCATGCACGATCGCGTGATCGCCTGTGTCGTGCGTGCATCCATCCATCCACGGTTGTGTTTGTGTCCAGGTGTGTCGATCGCCAAGTGGTTCGTTTGATTGACCGGTTCGGTTCGCATTATTGAAAGTGTGCAGCATAAATAAGATAGAAATCGACGGTATTGCACCGTCCAGCTTGTTGCTGCCTACCGCTACGTTTACCACCCTTGACATACGGCCCAGAGGCGTCCAATGTGCGGTGTGTTGTACGGTGTGTGTCGTCTCTGTGGTGTGGATCGGCGGACACAAAGCTAAAGGCCGGCCCCGCTAGTGAAAGTGTTGCAAAAGTAAAAATAATCGTACCCGAAATCCCGACGTCCAGCAAAGGCTGGTGGCGCAGATTAACCACCGCACGGCGCGGCAACGGAAAAGGAAATAGAAGAAATTCGCTCAACACATACACACTTACACCTACACGCATACATGTACGCACGCACTTTCATACACTGATTTAGCACGCGGTGTGGGCGGTGAAGAATTTCGGAATTTTTTGTCCGCCGGTTTGAAATAACCGCGCTCGGTAACGGCCGGCTCACACATACGCACAAATTGCGAGCGCAACACGCACGCAGCAGGGCAAGCAGCAGCTGATCGCAAAACCCGAAGGCGCACGGAATTCCGGTTCAACAGAATCGGGGCACACACAACACATTTTGGGTCGCCATTCGGATAACAAAAAGCCGCCAACCTGGAACTAATGGAATTAGAGAATATCGTGGCCAATACGGTCTACCTGAAGGCGCGTGAAGGTAAGTGAGCGTATGATGTGTATGCGTGCGGGCGCGTGTGTACCGTGTGGGGTCTATTTTTGGCGCACCGCGAAAAACGATCTAATTTTGGGACTCCACAATTTTGTTCCATTTTTTTTTTGCTTGTTAAACTCTACGAATTTGCCTTGATTTTTTTTTACGATGCTCTTGTCCGTTTTCCCTACTTGCAGTTGGAGTGGTTTATTTGATTGCTTCTGTTTGGCGGTTTGTTTGTCTGGTTGTTTGTTTGGTTGTTGATTCCGTTTGCTCGTTTCTTCAAACAAGCCATTATGGGATGTTTCTGCATGAAATTTATCCAACCTTACTTTAGTGGGGTGTATTTTACGTCAGTCGAACTTACATTATGGGGTTGGTGGGGAATTTTTATTTCGGCCGGTAGATAGAGAAGCGGAGATAAATAAAATTTTCAGATTGGCTGGTTCCATGTGCCCGCTAGCGTAGTGTGTGTGCCGCTTTCCCAGCTAACCCCGATGAAAGGGAAACTGTTCTTGTTGATACGATTTTTTAATCGCCCCACATGGATGATTGATAGGCACCCATTTATCACAAACGTGCGCATGTTCTTGTCTGTACTTAGGAGGGGTTTTTTTTTGTTCTGTTTCAGACTTTTGGAAACGATTAACGGATGATTTGGGGTGGGAGGTTTGGGAATGCTTGTCGTGCTTTGTTTATCTTGCGGTTTGTTCACAGTGGCGCAATGTGTAAGCCATTGTGAGTGTGTTGAATCGATTAGTGTCGTGGCCTGCATGAAGCCACTGCAAACAAATTTTACGTACGGAGAACGGTTGCATAGCTGCACATTTGATTTGAAAACTGCTAAAAGTATCAACATTTTTGAAGTAAAAAAAATTGGAGTCGATTTGTGTATAGTTAATTGAAAGTTGACTGCAATCGACTGTAAGTTACATACGAACAGTACGAAACTTCAACAGGCGAAAGATGTACCAAAAGTCATAAAACAAGTTTCTTGTATGAAACTTTTACAATGTACAGACTCGGCAAAAAAAAACGAAAAAATGGAAAATCAAAACGCATTTCCACGAAGAGAAGTCAATAGCTGGGAACCCTACCAGCAGCTTAACCTCATTTTATTGCCAAAGTTTGTCCGTGTCTGGATAACGTATAAAGCGAGCAAAGTTATATATCACATTCAAATTTGATTTACTGAATGTCTTTTTGTGTATTTGGTCTCTTCGAAAGTGGTCATTTTTTATGTACGAAGAAGAAAAAACGATTGCTTTTTGGCAAAAGCCAGCTTTCACTCGATGTAATATAAACGGTACAAGTAATCGTGAACACAGCCGCATTGGCGTCATTTAGGTTTTGTTTTCTGTATTGTACAATGGCGTTCAGGATAACTTCAACAGTCTTGTAATAGAAAAGAAAATCTTTTAAATGTCTTTTTAATTTAATGAATTGACAAAAACATTTTACGCAGAGTAATTTACAACTCTATCAACAAAATTTGCACAAAATAACCATTATTAGCTTCAATACTGCGTAGAAGCCGATTCTAAAGTCTCCCTAAACTTAAGTTAAGACCACTTAACTGTTTTAATTTTATCCACAAACCATGGCTTTTATAATACTAGAAGCAGGATGGTGTTTTGTTTTTCAATTGCGGACTATACAACATAATCCTTGGGGTTAAGGTCTGGGGAATTTGGATGCCAATGATTTGGATTGTTGAAGGTTTTGGACCGCTGGATGATTCACTATATTTAGAGGCTTTTTCACGTTTTGTCTTTGCGGCGCTTGTATGAGTAGCAGCGCTTGTATTCTTTGAGTGTAAATTTCGGTTACAACATTCATTTAACGTGACAAAGTCCGGGTTCCAATGCAAGGGTTCTTCAACACCTGTTCCTGCATATTTGCGTGGAATTTTGCTGTTCAAATTCAACCAGATGGTCTGCTAGGAATCCTACTTCTTGCTACATCTTTATATGCGCCATTACAAGTCTCTAGTTCATGTCTGATTGTTTTTTTTTTTGTACTTAAGGGACCTTTGGGACCATCCTTTTTGACATTTGTAATTTAAATGAAGAAGAGTCCAAACCTCTCAAATGACGAATAATGTGTGTTAATATTATGTGTTAATTCATCTATTTTAAAATGGAAGCGAATATGAGTTTCCGACCGGAGTAAGGGCACATAAATTTCTTGAACTACAACTCGTTGCTCAAATTTCCTAAGTTAAATTACTATCGCTGATGACGGTTCAATGGTCTCCAAGGTCGACATTTGGTTTATGTGTCAAAACTCAACTGAACCCAAGTATATCCCTAGAAACTCAGATTTAAAAAGTATTTTTGACTATTTTCAGACTGTGAGTTGAAACATAACTCATCTAATAGTTGTGTTATAGTCTTCGTCTCTTCTTCTTCTTCTTTGGCCTAACGACCTACTCGGTCATGCCTGCCATTTCTGGCTAACGAGACTTATTGATACCACGTAGTTGGATAGTCAGTCCTCACTACGGGGGGAACGATTCGGATGGGATTTGAACCCCGGTCCTGCCGTTTAAGACCGGCGCCGCTTATCTCCTCGGCCACCGGACCGCCCCCCTTCGGTCTTCGTCTCATTCATTGTAATAGCTGAACATTAATCAACAAGGTCAAATTATTGTTAATGATAAAGATGTTCTGAAACGTTGTCTCAATTACCTCAGCATATAAGGTCTCCTAACCTTTCCTAACGAATGATAGGTGTATGTCTGGCTGAGTGTGCACAGCCCTTGAGCACAATGTCTGAAGTAATCAATTATTATCAATTAAAGTGTAGTTTAACCTTTTTGACTGTTGTCTGTAAATTCCAGGCAGAATGCGAGGTGTGTGGGAAGACCAAGCAACGGTAGTAGGTGTAGCTCATTTGGAATGCGAAGCGCGCATATGGATGTGGTTCGTAGCGCGCCTACTACATTCCGGAGCGGTTTAAATAATCATTTAATACCAGCTGCCCGTATCAGCTTGAAAGAGGATCCTGTTTGATCTAGTTTGTTATGTTATTAATATTTGGGGCAAAGAAAAACACACTAACCCCAGTTCCGGAAAATATGAGGGTTTTTTGTTGAAACTGCACACCTCCCTTCCCTGTTTGGTTCGCATCCATCATCACATCGTGGCTGCCTGCGACGTGAGCTGCGGTAAGAACCCATACCGTGGTATGCAACAAAGGTGTCCGTTATGTTGATCCTGTTCTCGCACAGACATCCGGGACAGCCCGCGCACAGTGAGTGATCTCTGGGAATGGCGTAATCGATACAGCACGGTCTGGAATGGGGAGCACTAGTGAGTGGCGAGGGTAATTATTTCGTCGAAAGCTCTCGTCAGTTGTGCAAACAGGACACATGGCGTCGTCATATCGCACATGGAGCGGGTGTGTGTGTGCCCTGGTTTTATTGATGCCTACCAAACATTATCGAGTGTGTGACGTCACACGGATGACGTAGGGCCATGGGCCTGTATCAAACAGCTGCCAGGCAAAGAGGCAAAGCCAGACGTGTAGAATCCATAGATTGTTTTGCTCCGGGGGCTAATAAATATAACCAGATTAGAATGACACGATTCGCAAAATTAACACCGGTTTAAATGCTTCAGCAAAGATACCAATTCCACAGGACACCCCGGTACCATACAGGTGCAAGCATGAAATTGACCGACAAGGGAACGGAAACACCAAATTGAAAGCAAAAGATCCGTACGAGAAGAACAATGACGATTTGTCGATTGGTTCAGCCCATTTTGATGGTGTCCGAGGCCGTTTGCCGACGGGTTCCGACATTGACAGATGGGGATGAAGTTGTCCGCTTACGGTGATGAAGTGCGTCGGCGCGTTCCATGATCCCATCCACATGTAACGAGATTGAATACACGCAATCCACCTCGTACCCTGTCCAAAGCTGGACAAAAGATTATGTTGTGAGGTGCGAGGTTTTGTTTCGTTCCATTTATTTGTGGTGCTGCTAGTGGTGGTGGTGGTGTCCTCAACGAACTTGTCCGGACCTCACTTGTGCGGGACCTCATTGTTGCTATACTTGATACAGTCCCGCGATCATAAAAAAAAACAAAAGTGAAGATGTATGTTTCTGTCTGTTCAAAGGGCAGGAAAGGTTGTCATCGATTGTTTGTATCCGGAAATCTTGCAGCAGGATACAAGATGGCATGTGTTGTTTTGACAGGATTGACAGGAGAGCAGCAACACTTGCAACCATTTCGGGTGGTTGGTGTTTGTTTTTTGGTTTTATTTGTTCGATTATTGGTTTTTTGAGGACATGGAGTTCAAAGTGCAACAAAAAAAACGAGTGGGTCACGGATGCTGGTGCTTGATGGTGAACGAGGTTAGTGGTGATTGGTTTATCGTCTGAAATGTCCAAAATTTCTAGCTGGGGCAAGGTTAGACATGGCAATCTATCAAGCGTGGTCGTAAGACGCAATATGTAGCGAATGAGAATGAATAGTTGAAAACATTGGAAAAGAAATAAATTTGTAAGCAATATTTGTAAACATAATTATATTCTTGGTTTTACAGATATGTTAGGTTTTGCTAAGTGAGATGCCTGAAAGTTAGTCTCATCATAGTCTCGTCTACTATTCTTCACTTCCCTGCCTGATTCCTATATTTCCAGTTCATTCATCAGTCAAATAAACCTCCAAAGATAATGAGAATCAATTAACTGAAGTAGATAAAAGAGTCACTCAAATGAAATCTGGGTCGTTCGTATATGATTGCACCAATTGTATTATATGACTCATGGCAATCATCAACATCAACCAGGAAATCCAGCTAATTCCCCCTTTCTCCCTAGCAATTCGAAAATAATCCAAACCCGTGGGCAATTGTTCCGTGTCGCCTACAGTTTTTACCTCATCTTCTTCTTTTTCGTGACTTCCCCAACCTCGCGAACATGGCCCCGTTTGTCACGGGATGAGAAAAAGGGGTTTGTGACAGCATAAGCCGCGGGCTGACTGACGAGATAAGTGATAATAAGCGCTATTTCCAGTTCGGGCTTATCTTGACCTAAACAACCGTAACAGACGGGCTAGTCCGACTGGCCCGTTTATTTATTCCCAGTGCCACATGCCCCCGAGATTGGCATGTGATTTGGTTGTGAGTAAACAAAGCGCCACTCTTGGCTTGTCCACCTCTCCCCACCGAACTTCCCGTGTCGGTAATCTTCATTAACACACAACAAGGGAAGGTGCGACGAAAATTCGTGTGCGATATTGTTAAGTAGCGCAGTATGAATGATTCTGTTACCTTTATTTGAAATGCTTGTAAACGCGTGAGTTTTACGAGGGAATGATCAATCGATTCGCTTGAAATAGTGGTGCGTTATATGTTTTATTGGATTACGAAACTGGTCAGCAAACTTCCTAGATCAAAGAGTCCAATATCATATGAAATACGTATTCGGTATATGAAAGTTTCATGGAGCCGTTCCGTGAAATGTCGTGTATAAACTTCAATTAATCCATTTCATATATTAAAAAAAAACCAACTTAATATTTGACAAGCATATAATAAATATTTCTATACTTTACTTGAAAATTATTTATCCAAGATGTGTGATAATGAAGAAAAAGTTACAGCTGACGGCAAAGCAGAGTAGTTACGATCTTTTGGATTTGTCGTAGCCTAATGCTACCAACTAGTACTTGTTTTTCTTCCTGTAATAACCAAATTTGTATTGTAACATCTGCCGAGTAACCGAGAATTATGACAAATTAAAAATTGACTTCAAATTATTCAGGAAAATTTCAATAATATGTTTGTAACAAATTTTCAACAAATTAAGGAAAGTCTTATGTGGCTCCCGAACCGCAATTTGCCGACCACTGGACTATGACGATCTTTCGCTAAGTACCGCGCTTAGATAAGGACACAATTAAGTTACATTTTGGTCGTTTAGAATTTAAAACGTAACGTTCGTACGTGTTTTTTATGATACGACAGATGTCTAGCAGTGTGGATCATAAAATAGCGCTACATATGCACATATTTATTTATGTTCTTTTCCCAAGGAGGGAATAAATACGCCACCAATTTGCCGTTGATCTAGGACGGACTTGATAGCTTAACCGAATGCGATCACCCCGTGGTAATGGATCGAAGTTTGTAAATATTAAGCCAAAATAGCCAACCACATTAACCGCCCCGTACCGGTTTTGCTGGGGTCGGCTGAGAATCCAAAGTGCAAAGCATGGGCGGCGCAACATCAGTATCATCATCACGATCATCATCCGCTACTGCTTCCATCCCCACACGCTGGAGCAGACCGGGGATCTTTCATTATCACAAGCGCACACACACACGCACCCAGACGGTGGCCTGGTGGCAATCCAATAAAACCGCGCAGCGCGCAACAACGGATTCCGAATGACGTCGGTTTGCGGACGTCGTCACTTGGGCTCGGGTGGACCATACACGTTTCGCAACGTCAATCGCACCTTCCGAAACCCTTTCCGTGTTGTAAACGTGTGTGTGTGTGTGTGTATGTGCTCATGTTTTTTTTCCAAAGTTGCGTTCACGCTTCCAGCATTTGCCCAATGCTTGGGCGGGGTTTGACACGGTGTGTATGTTTGTTTTGCATACAAATATTACACGCACCCAGGTATTCTCAGGCCGTGGTCGCCCTGATGCTGCTCTGCCCGGCCCGGAGAGGAACAGATTTTCAATCGACTGGCAGATAGAGTGTTTACCGTACCATCGTCTAGAAGAGTGTGCCCCGAAGCACCTCAAACAACTCGGTATCTCGTCGCACTGGCCGGATCGGGTCCGATGAGGTGAAGAAGATGCGCGTAAGCTTTGCCGCATCTCCTCCGGTGAACGAAATGAAGGGGAAAAAACGGCAACTCTCCTTGTGGTTGAGTGAGCTTCGTTGGTCCATTTCCTTCCTGTTCGATAGTGATGCCGCCGCCTCGTAAAATGATAATTTGATTCTCACATTTTCTATTCGATTAGCTCTCGCTTCCTTCGAACTGGCACACGGGCACGTCTAGCGTTTGTGCATCTGCTTGCGGTAAAGTCGCAGTCGCCGACCGTCATTGTAATGCCGAGTGACGAACTGTTGGACTGGACCGTACCGAAGCATTTGTGACGCGCGGCGCTACGTAACCTAGCATCGTTGGTTGGCGGGCGGTTGATATAATTAGGAAAATTGCTACGTTTATCACACCTTTGTGAGAGGTGCGCCGTTCACGGTCGATTGCGCTCGATGTAAATGAGGTAGAAAACATGGTAGGAATAATATCGAATGAAGCACAGAATGAGCATTATCATTTTAAAACTTCGACACATTTGGAAAATTGGTTACTTGACGGCACAAAAAAAGACACTGAAAAAACAGGAAAAATCTGTACTTTAGCTTATATGCTGAACCTATTTGTCTGCTTTCAAAGCAATTGGTGAAAATTGATGCTAATATTTCTTTTTGTCAACCCCTCCTCGGTACAGTCAACAGTTAATATTTAGATGTCGGTACGAGCGATATTCACCAATGTTTGCCATCTTGAAATTTTGCATCAGAATTTAGTGATGATTTCCGCTAGAATGTATTTCTCTCCCGTCCAAAAATTGAGGTGTTGTTTGCAGTCGGCAAAGCTCAAAGCGAACGTGCAAATTCGCAAAGAAACTAGAGAATTCCATTTGTTTGGCGTTCGGGTTAACCGCCCGGTCCGTTTGCTTGTGCCTGTTGTAATGAATAAAGATTTCATCTACAAAGTGGTGATACCTCCTCCTACTTTCGGTTCTGACGCACTGCGTCCACGGTGCCGTCCCGGAACTTTCCGGGCCAAAATTCCGCACCGAAGTAAACAAGTACCGCACGCTCATTGATATGCACAAAATAAAAGGAACGGTGTGGAAAATCGTAAAAGGACATCCAGCGCAACCGACACCGGAGCCCTAACCGGTGGATCGTTGTCAGTCGTGGGGACGACGGTGTATCGATGCTCGGTCAAGCATGAACCAACACGACACGCGGAAGGTTGTTTCCGATAATCGAAAGTGAATTCGATTAACTCGTCGCAGTTTCTCGGCCCGCAACGGGAGGACGGCATCCGTATGGAGGTTTCGAAAATAGATGAGCATTTCGCTGGAGCATTCTTGTTTGCCACAGGATGGGAAGGTAACGATGTTTTGCCGGCATACTAAAACCAACCTTGTAAACGGAAGATTCGGTGCTGCTCGTAAGGATTTGGGCTATTTTTAGGTTTGTTAGTTTCGTGGGGGATCAGACAGTAAGGTTCGAAAACTTGTTAAACATCGTCGAATTCTCGGGAGCCTATTTCAGACTCAGCCATTAGCTGTAAATGAGTCTTGTTGAATGAATTTTCTATGAATTGTCTTTATCATTACGCGGTCAGTAGTTTGAAAAGTTCCATTTAAAAAAGAATGTTACATTGAAGTTTTTCAATATATAATATTACACTGCTAACTAACCAGAAATTGATCATTTTCAAAGGACTTTTTTTCAAATTCTATTTAGTAGACTCAATTACAACCCAATTGTATGGAATCAATTGAAGAAGATTAACAATTTCCCTGCAATAACTTAATGCTCTTAACGTTCCAGCGCTAATAAATAAAATTAAGAGTGTTTTGATTGACTCCAGCTTTCAGGAAATTAGTTGAACAATATCCTTAGAACACTTAGTCGAATGATTGCTCGAAATAAACCGTAGAACTGCTCGCCTCCGGTGCTTACGAAAAGTGCAACAGGCGCCCGTTTATTTATTCATTTGCACGGGGGTTTACCTTTTTGCCAGTGGCAATTAGCGACGCCTGTTAACGAAACGATCATTTAATGTGTCCCGCACTATTTATGCTGCCCTTTTTCACGACCATAGCACGGCGCAGCGCACACTAAATTGTGCCGATTGTTGTTTGTGCTCGCGTTACGTTTTCTTCCGACCGATGACCGAAGGTCCATGCCAGACCATGAGTCGCTGCCGTACCGTGAGAACACTCCTATTCTCGGCCTGAACGAAGTGCCTGAAGTACAGCTCCTGGCAGGTAGAGGCTCTCCCACCTCCCACGGTGGTGGGTGGAGGGTGGTAATTAAAGGTATCACCCTCCAATCCACGGTAGCGCGAGTCTTTGGTGACCGTCAAAACGGTCGGGAATTGTAATGATGGTTGCTTCGTCTGACGAAGACCCGCTCTCAGCCACTGTTCTGTGTTGCTTTCCAGTGAAACGCAATCGTAGCGAACAGTTTTGGGATGTCCGGAAATGTATCACCAGCTTCAGGAGCGGTGAACTGGGAAAACTGTTGCAAGCAGGAAATTGGTATTCTTAAATTGCTGTAGGTTCAAACGCAAAAGCTCAACGAGCAGAACATTCTTCAGGAAAGTCATTTCAACCTTCCGTACCACCATTATTGCATCGTTTTCGGTTTGATTGAAGCGTGTTTTTGCACGCACCCAGGCGTTGACAGCTGAGTGAGCACACGTCGTCTGACGTCGGGGTGGGCGAGTTCGCAGTACCGCGTCTTAACTGGACGACCTCCAGGCAAGAGGACGCAGAAACACCTTGGCGTTGGCGAGTTTCGCGAAGCGGATAATTAAGTGTGTACGTCTTCATGAATTAAAGATTTGTGCTCTCGTCAGCGAAGTTTAGGTCGCGCAATGTAGTACCGAGCCCTACAGGGACGGTCGGTAGTTGTAAGGATACTGTTTGTGTGTTCGGTCACTTCAGACGGTGCGCATTCGAATGCGTAAGATGTGCCCGGGCGGGCCCGAACGGTGAGGAGATGGTGGTGGCAATCGATCTCCCAGAACGAGTAGACCCTTAGGCTGCTCCCGCGATAGCGCCGCCCTATCGCGGACGACGGTGTGACAAATGTCATTAGTAAAGTTTTCTTAATTATCCGCCGGATCGTTAACTCACGCGGAAAGTGTTTCATCTTTGATTCGGATAATTAAAAGTACGGCCTTTGTACGCACAAGGCAAAAGACGCCGGGAGGCAAACCACCACGTTCGTTCGCTTTATCTTTTATCACTTCAAAGTCAGTTTAAGGTGATTGTGGAAGGCTTTGTGCCGGAACGGAAGATTTTGTTTTTTTTTTTCCCCCGGGAAATATTTTTCGCTAGCTGGAGGTTAGGTTACGCGTAGCTGTAAATCAATCGACTGCTGGATTGACAGAGGATGGTTGTGCATAATTTAATATCCCACTGTTATTGCACGGTCCCTTTCCAGTTTTTCGATTTTTTTTACTCTCTCCACTGACAAAGTGTTGAATGCCATGAGATATAACAATGCCGCTCGTTACCACCCGTTCATGCTTTGAGATGCAAATAAGTGGGACAGGAAATTGTACCGTCGCTGCGGCGCTAAGAGTCAGTTGAGTGTTGTCCTTTCTGCTCGGAAGTTCTGCGGTATAAAGTTACGAAGCGAGTAAAGATGCCCTACGGTAGGAAATTGTAATTAGTGGCGTAAATTGCATTTTGTTGATTTGTGCTTGTCCAAATCCCTGCTGGTCAGCGACGGTTACCAAAGAGGCTGTCCACGTGGTTATATCGATCTTGTGCTCTGGTCACGTTGAGTGTACAATAGAAGGCTGTTCGCTAAAGGCATGGATATGCTTTTTATTGATCTTCAAGTTAGTTTCGAATTTCAATTATCACGCCTTCACTCATTGTTATTTTCAATTTTCTCATATGGAAACTTTATCAACAATAATTTATTTACCATATGGTGGATGCATCAAAATGTACCAAGATCCCTTAAACGGTCCAGTTGTTTGGCAGTAGAGATCTGAATTGAATGTTTGAACATGCGGAAACAACTCATAATAAATTATCCCGCTCAAATCCCACCAAATTCAGAGTACAACTTCTCTCGTCCTTAGTCCTGGTTTGGCCACCATGTTCTTGGTCAAATTTGATCCGATTTTCATCTACGGTCCCTTTTCGCTGGATCTTTCGTGGTTGATGTTTAGTTCCTGAACGATTCTACGATTGCTAATATGGTGGGGCGATCCGGTGGCCGTGGAGATAGGCGGTGTCGGTTCTTCGTACGCAGAACTGATTATCCAACTACGTGGTATCAATTAGTCTAGTAAGCCAGCAATGGCAGGCATGATCGAGTAGGTCGTCACGCCAAAGAAAAAATAATCTTCTGCATTATATCGACTTATTTGCTGTTTGGTACTCATTTAATTTCTAACGCATCTGTTCTGTTAAACGTTGTAAAATCTTCTTTTCTCAATCTCATTCTCCTATATCCTTTAATTACCAGAATTGTTGTGTTTTTCTAACCCCTTCTATCCGTGAAAAGTCCATTTTGATGATAGACTCTGGATGATGTTTTACTTAGAGCCGACACTTAACCTTATCATTTTCCTCATGCACTACATTACATTTTTGAGACCCGCTCTGCTTAAATATTCTTTTTTGCAGCCTGTTACATACTATCCTAGAGTATGCTTGGGCTATTTTGAATCCGTCTAGCGTTGACAGTTGTAGAATAATTGAGAATATTCGGAGTTATTCCAATCGTGTCGATTTTCGACGACTCTATCGACACTTATTCTCGCCTCTTAAACACTAGGAACTTTACACAATAAGTAGTTTGTTGAGGGGGTTTGTTATTGAATTTATGTTAATAAGTTCTAGTTAATGCTTACGATGTTGAACTTTGTTGCTAGATCATTGTTTGTCCGTAATAATAATTGAATAAAAAATATTGAATATTGTCCCCATCTTCCAGAAACATATTGGATAACTTTCTTATGAAGTTATTTTATTCTGTTTGAAAAATAAATGGTCAACGCTTGGACAAGCATTTCTCACATGTATGTCACCATTCAACTACTTCCAGAAATTGGATTTGTAAAGTCGCATCCAAGCGAAGGAATTCAGAAGTTTCTAAAATGCCGTACTTTTTGACTGCAACTTTGCTGAATGTAAAATAACAGAATTTCTATTGCTGAAAGAGCCATAACGGTTGCAAAAATGTCTTGGTGTACCGTACGGTTTCCCTTTTTCGGTGTAACCCGTTGACCATGGCCAAGTGCACGCTCGTTACATTTCTGGTCCCGTTTTGCCCAACTGTGTGACTGTGACCGATGGTTGCCTGCAATGGATACGTGCCTCACCGAAGTCAAAATATTCACCCGAAGGTTCGTGCGTTTGTTTTCCTCACAACGCTGATGCTTGTCATCATAACGGTGCAGTAAATTGCAGTAAACATGGTACACGTAATACATGTAACGTTTTGATGTGTAATTTTGCCGCAAACCTATCTAGCTTTGCGTCAAGTTGCTAAGCTGATTAATTTTCAGTCCTATTGTTAATGTGCTTTTCAAAGTTGGTGCATCTTCCTAAGCGGTGCTCGGTACGCTCGTATGAAATGTGCCGATCGTTCGCTAGTGCCTGGGTGAATTTTAATAATATTGTAAGCGGTTAACAATTCGATACAACAAATCGAAATTTGATTCGTGCAATCGAAACTTAAATCGATCGGCAGTTTGACGTCGAAACGCACGGTGTGTTTGTGAAATGGTTTCGCTTTCGCCGCGGTTCGCATGTAAGTGCGGCGTACGTCATACCGGCGGCTGAAAGCTGTAATGGAAATTTATCCCCATTTTTCTGCTCCCAATGCCTTCCCTTTCGGCTTGTGGTTTTTCAATGGCTACACCGTTCAAACAGTTTGAAATTTCGAACGAAAAAATAAAACAACTTTGCTACACAAAACACACGGGTGTAACAGAACGATCGCTTGCGGTCATGGGTTGCGTACCGGGAGCGGGAAGGTTAAGAAGTGCAGGAGTTTGTTTGGACGCGGTAACGTTACGTGCGGCAGAATCGCTTCCATCACCGGTGACGCTCTGACGGATGTGTATTGTGCTGGCTTGTGCATTCGCTCACCGACGATCGCTGACGGCGATGCAGATGAATGCAGTTCTCGCAGTTCGTGCATAAATTGGAAAAGCGTTTGCGCATTCCCCGGGATCCATTTGCGGGAACGTTTTGTAATTCGTAGAACTGGTGAAAACGCCTAGATTGAGGATTTTTTTCCCGCAATGCTTTATGTGTGTGTTTGTGTGTGCGATTTTTGCATCAAACAATTCGAGGTGGTTTGCAGTGGATGGTGAGCAATACAGCGAGATATAAACTATTGAGAAATTTCTTATTTTTTGTTGTAAGTATTTACAAAACTTTGCAATAAACCATGAGTGATTGGTAAATTATTGTAATTAATGGGAGCACATTGGAAACCCAGTTCAACGATAATTATTTTGGAGTTTTTCGGAGGCTCGACAGAATTTCCAGATGATGATATTAATACCTACTTTAGACCCAACTCCATTCTTATTTTTTTTGGCAAGTAAAACAGAATTATAATTTTTTTGCTTAGATGATGATGATGATGATGATGATGAACTCAAATTTCATAAACTCGGATAAATTCTGTGAAATGTCGAATAGACATAAAATGGAAATCCCCAACTTTCCCCAAGGTTTCAGTGTAAAGTAGAATAAAAGTGTGGATAAAAAGTGAGATATATCCTAAGCTCCAAAGGTGTCCTCAGTAAGTTAACCGTAATCGTTACAGCAACAGCTTCGTATATTCCAACGAAACCAGCGATGGTTGTGCGTGTGTAGATGGGACTTGCAAACATCCCACATTAATAACTTGTCGCTGGTCTTGTTGCCTGCCCTACCCGCAGGCCGCATCATTATCGATCGTTTCGCTTTTCGCTTTTAAATGGATTCCAATCCTGAGAAAAGAACCTCCACATCAGGGAAACCTCCGGGGATATCGCTGGGGGCGCGACAGATTACGACGGGATTTGAGTTTTATATCCGTCAGTGCGTGTCCCGCCAGATTGCAGCCTGTACACCCGCTTATCACTTTCGTGTGTGTGTCGGTTTTTTTTTTGGCAGGATCTACTTGTCTTCCATCCCTGGTGCAACCCTCATCGAGCAGCAGCAGCACGTCTGATGGAGTGTAAAATCGATCGAGAATTTCTTGCATGTATGAGGCTCACGTTCAGTCATTCGTTAAATATCGACGCTGGTTGATAAATGCTGCTACCAAGAGTGATGGTTCGTTCGTGGTGCTGTTCAGCGCGTGCATTGCTTTGAATCCGGTTGCAAAATGGCAGATTTGCTGTCCTGTACGAGTTCCCCCGTACTACGTGCGGGGTAAAAGCATTCCAGCCGGAAGTAGGTAATGTGCACGACAGATATGCATGGTGCTGTTCTTCCAGCGAGCTCTAGTGATGGTTGATAAATTTTGTAAAACATAATAGCTTGATGTTGCTGATGTGGTTGGGTTGTGTCGGTAAGGGGTTAGAATTGAAACTGATACACATGTGCTGGTCCCCACCAGACCGTGGTAGACAATTGAATCTATTGAATGAAATAAACGACATTTACCGTCCCCGTACCCCAAACATGCACTTTGTTCCAAAGGTTCAATCTCTGTTGCAAAGTCCGCTGTGATAAGTGTGATGCCCATGCTGCCTCCCCATGCAAAGTGAACCAAAACATGCACAAAACATGACAGACTGCCCAAAAAGGAGGATATTCCGCGGTTGGTACCTTTCGATTGCAACATTCGGTTTCAACATTTGAAAGATTGACCGTATAACCGGAGTGTAACGTGTCCGTACAGGAGGCGAGTTACTGACCCGGGTTGGTGACCGAGCACTTTTGGGTTCGGAAACCCTTCGCGTGGGTCTCTGCTGAACCGCCCGGTTGTAAAGCGTAAAAGCTGATTGATGAAATTGCTCCAAAACCTAACGAAGCGTGTGACTAACTCGAGCATGGCACACACAACCACCTCCCACGGCTCCGGGCTACACGATGGCCTCCGAGATGGGGCGGTTGGCGTGGCAGGGTGGCTAGCAGAAATGCTATGCTATGTCAATTTAGTGCATGTAATTGCCCCCCGGTACAAGCGGCAGAAGGTGTGTCAGCGCAATTTCGCTTGCTGTTTTGTGTTGGTGTCCGGCGGTGGACATAGACATTGATCGTTAGCAGGTCAAACTACTTCAAAAACATATGCAAAACGCTCTATTTCTTCGATGCACGAAATCGCAAATCTATGAAAGAATGGAAGGATATTGTCAGGAAATAACAATCCAAACTAAACTCTTCTTAGATAAGTATTTAGGAGCATTCAGACGATAGAGCAGTATTGATTTGTCCATCATCCATTTCGCTAATGTTGTAGTAAGTTTCCAAATTTATTGTAGATTCCTGACATATTTTGAGGCGTTTTAAGCACAACTCCTGACATATGTTTCACTTTCGCTCACTGATTGCTCTATTGTTGTTTGTTTTTATTTTTTTTTTTACATTCAATATGTGCTGTAGGCTGTTTTCATATTAATTTATTCCCTAACTCCCTGCGGGTTCACTTCAATCGGACCCTTCCCCGGTGGAATGTTGTGCCGTTTCCGTTTCAATTACTGCCTGTCGTCGTCGGCCATTGCCGCAGGGCGGGTTCGTTTGATTACTTTGTGCGGTCCTTGTTGATGGTGGTTGATTGTGTTTTGTTTTTAGAAACTTTCAGTTCGAACATTTTACAAAAATATGATGCTATAGTGGAGCAGGACTTGGCATTGTTATAGCGATCTTATCGGGTTTTCTTTTTCACAAACTTTGAATAAATAGATGTGTTTTACACCCACCCCAATGAAGATGCGTATTTATATGGTTCATTTATCGGAAGAAGAATTTTTGGAGAATATTTACCCACGCGCCTACACAAGTTTGCCTCATCTATAAGACGAATCCTTCGTGGAATTGAAGATGGCATTTTGGGATCTTGTTCTTTGTGGGGTTCTCAGGACATTCAAAAATAGGTTTGCAACGTGTGCCAACGCAGCTCTTAAGTGTTATAAAAAAAACAGCACTGGTAAAAAATCTAGCTTCTTCCTCCCAAAGGTACGAGATTCGCTCGAGTAAATTATGTCTCAATACCAAATCGGTGTTAATGTTGGATTCATTTCCCTTACTTCCTTCACACTTTTCCAACGGGTAGCATTAGTTTTGGGGCAAAAAAAAGGCAACAAAACGAAAGGACCTTTTTCTCCACAGAGCAACTGACGGAAAATGGTTGTGATATATTCATTGTGAACTTTCCGTTGACCCGTTGCTTCGTGTTACGCTCCACGTGTCGATATGATTTATGAGAATATTTTACCTAATGCCTTTCAATTCATTCGTTTTATCAATACATAATCATTTGGGGTGTTTCCCTTTTTTTCTTCTTCTTCTTACCCTTACAGGAGGCTCCGACAGCAACAAAGGAAAGAGCAAAAAATGGCGCAAGATCCTCCAGTTTCCCCACATATCGCAATGCATCGATCTCAAGAACAAAATAGGTGAGTTGTTGTTCGGTTTTTATTGGAGCTAAACGGCTGGAATAACTGGGTTTCCATAGCATGCCATTGGCATGCAAATTGAATCACCGGAAATTGAACCAATGATGGTAGCATTTTTTCTTCGTAGCAAACTTATTGAAGTTTGCAGAAACTGTCACTCTGTCCTTCGGAGGAAAATGGTGGTAGTGTCATATAAGAAAATTGCTACCATTAAGATGAAAGCTTACGGTTCAACTGTGTTCCCGGTAGAAGCTATACAAATGGCTCCATGACTCATCTGAGAATGTCTATAAAGCTTGTTGTTGAGCAATAATTTCTAATCCAGAGACAACATTAAATAATATTTGAATTTATTTAATAAAAGGTAGAATCAAACAAATGAATTAATGTCTAGCCAATAGCTAGGAGCCATTTTATCGCTCCTAATTACTTTATGATTCTCCATAAACGATATCAGCAAGGTTCCAGGAAAATAACAAAAAGCTATAAATTTAAGCTAATGTACAGCACATTTTAAATTAACAACATAAATCACATGCCCGCTCACAAGCTAGCACAATTTATCGGGTTTAAATAGATAAGTAATGTGCACATTAAAGAAAGCACAAACAATCCAATTTTACATTAGTCTGGATGTATAAGAATCACTAGCAGTGGGGATGGATAGAAGCAATCGCGATGTGTCCACATTATGAGCTTCGCGGTATTGGCGAAAACCCATACAAAATCCCGTAACAGCTCCCATTATCATGTTACATATCAACCTCTGGTTTGGCTGTAACAGGGGTTACGAGTTCCAGTGGCAAAATTGGAGTCATTTGTGGATTCTGTTGATGTTTGAATAGAATATGTCAAGGTAGATGTAAAATTGTTCTCATTTTCACCTATCACACTAAAATTGATCCCTTTCGAAGCTTTCGGAATCCCCATCTATGCAAAGTTTTCAATAGATTAGTCTGTAAAGTTTACGATAGAATCAATTTCCGCCCGGAAGAGTTCCAGAAAGTGAGAAGTATTCCAGACTCAACTAAGCACATTCCAGGAACGGATTTTACAAATGATTGTAATTTTATTACAGTGTACGCAACTGGATGTTGCAAACCCTGTAATGCTTTACAAACAAAAAAAGAACTTAAAAATCCATTGTATATCGCTGCTGTCAGTGTATAAATATGCTGCGATGTAATTAAATGCGAAACACATCCTGCGGCGCTCGTAGGACCACGTTTCCTGGTAGTAGCGCACAACGATGATGGCTCTGGATGTTGCTTGTTTACTTTTACGTTTTGTTACACTGATTGCAAGTGAAATGCATACATGGTTTCAGGCGTTTCGGGGTAATACCATCCAGGCGGTACTGCAGGAAACGAGGAGTGAAACTTCTTAAAATAACTCCCTTTAAATACAGATCGTAAGGTACTTGTTCTACACTTGGAACTATCGAGATTGTCCCAGAAGGTTACATGAAATCTAACTATTCTTTTCTTCCAAGGAGCCTTCTAAGGACCAAGTTCTTTCATATTCTCACATGTTCTTCCTTGGTTTCTCAATGTATACACCTGAAGGGAACATTTACTTGTGTTTCCAATAATGCACATCCTTTTTTTGGTAAAGAATGAAATGATTTCTAAAAACTATATCGCTCGGAGGAAAAGCTTCAATATTGTTCTGATGTTTACGGTTGTGAACGTACATGGAAAGGCGGAAGTTTCAGAAAGCAAATCAATTCTACTGGCAGCAGCATCAGCAACCGTTGTAACTAAGCTGACTACCCTGCCTGCAATAGCAGCTTTATTCGGCTATGAACGCACAGAAGCGAATGGTGTCGTATTATTTGCATTCTTTACATTCCCGGCTATCGAAGCACAGCTGGGAGAACTGCTGTAGCCTTCTTCCTCTTCGCGTCAAGTACGTTCGACTGTGGCAATGGACAAACTAGCAAAGACGCACCCCCGGTATTCGCTTGTAAGATTGAGAACGAGCTTTCTCCGAGCGCACGGTGTTGGTGTAGTGCATGCAAACAGCATCATAGTTGCTACAGGATCAACCACCAACCACTTGAACCAAGCGTGTGTGTGTGTGTATATGTCTGTTGTCCTGCTACGGAGACGACGTTCGCTGGCGGATGGCAACACGGAATGTGCCGTCCCATTTGCCGGATTTGCGCCCCAGTGCGAAGCAATTTTCCCATGCTTTTCATCGCGTGACATTAATGGGATTTAGATGATCGAAAAAGATGGGAATTACACGCCCGATGTCACCCCGCCGAAGGTTACCCCGTGAAAGGCCATGCGTTTTGTTTTGTTGGACGAGCTACTGGAGGCTAGCAGCGTCGGAAGTACGAAGCCCGGAACGTATCGATCGTTTGTATGCTTTTCGGTGCGAATTTTCACCAGCTTTTTTCGCTTTGTTGGGAAATCGAATCAGCATTCTTGGAAGCGGGAAAAATCACCTGGAAGGCTTTCCCCGGTGACATTGGAAAGTCCCCATTTGTTTGGGGACATTCAGCTACGTTCTGCAGCTGGTACAGATGAACTCTCGCTCTCTCTCGCTGCTTCGGTCTATTTCGACGGGAAGATGGAAGTAATTTAATTTATTGTCACAAACTAACTTTGACCATTGAGCCATGCGTTGCATCGTGGTGTGGGTAACGTTTCATGAAAATCTGGATGGTGATGCTTGAGTGTAAGTTCCAAGCGTCTACACATGCAAGGGTTTTGGACATATTTGATACATTACACGTAAATATCACATTGTTAAAGTCTTCATACTGACATACAACAAAATCCAATCCAGTTGGTATTTAAGTAAAGGTCTCACAATCCAGTGCTGCCGGTATTCGTAGCACGCAAAAACAGATAACAAATCAAACAAATAGTCGCGCACACTATGGAGAATGGGGTACTTTCCCCATTTTCGGTGATTGGTTATAATTTTTTCGGCACACTGCGGCGCATCCCTTGCGGGGCAGACTTTTGTGACCCGATAACGCAATCAGTGTTTTTATTATTATATTGTAATGAAGTAATAATACGGTAAGCAAAACTGATGGTGGACAGGGAAGCATAAGGGCGGGTCCAAATGGATGGTACGCAGTAGTCGAAATGAAATTATGTTCATTTGCACGAGCAGCGCTCCAGCGAATCAGTGGGGGAGAATCAAAGCGATCCGACGGCGTGAGCGGCGTTAATAGTGCGAGTTGACGAAATTGATTAAAAGAAAGCGAAACGGGCGTCCGTCTTTAAGCATTCCAAAGGTAAAAAGCCTTAGCAAAGTAGTATTGAAAAAAAAACGTACTGTCGAAACTGCGACGTCTCGATGTACGTACCACGAAATGGACGTAAGGACGAGAATCGGTGCCATAAACACGAGAAACGTGGCGTGGTACGCAATGGTGGAGTGGGTACTCAATTTTTCGATGTGGTGCCAACGAATCGTGTATGACGCCAAACAGATAACGACGTCGAGGCCACAGCAGACGGAGCTCATCAACGATGATGTTTTGCCAACTTTGCGCCCGAAAGTTATAAAAGGCTCTCACTCTCTGTCTCTTCCCCTCCTGTGTGTGTGTGTGTGTGTGAGTGTGGCCAGCAAAAGGACACTGTTATGGCTGCCTAGCAACATCCTGCTTATGACACCAACGTAATCGACTTGGAAAGTACTGCAATGGTTGAATAAATCTTGTACTTGGTTTTGAGACTTTTTGCAACCGTCCGGACGAAAACAACAGATAAAAAAAAAGCTACAAGCTATAAGGGATGAGAGAAGAGCAAATTGTGCTACGGCTAGTGGAATATGTCACGGACGGAAGTAATGAGATAAATTTTTTCGTTTCACTACCACTCAGCGCCGTGCGCTGGTAAAGTGTCTGGAACGGCATGGAACAGTGCGACAGCACTTAGACATTTTAGCGCCGATGCCAAACATCATCCGATGGTCAGACAGGTATATTGAAGAAATAATGAAAAGTTGAACGATTTAGTATTCTTGTGTAGCTAGGATAGTCGAACTTTCAGCGCCATGCATCACAAAAGTGTTGTTTGTCATAAAAGAAGATACATAAATGCAGACACTGAATGGATATGTAGACTCATTTGAGTGATGTTCTTTTGTAGAAGATACATTCTCACTTCCTGTGGAGCTGTCTAGCGATCGTGAAAAGGGGTTACTTCGGTATTGATAAGTTCTGTGTGGCTGCTTGTAACGATGACTCACCTACGGAAGGTATTGCTATCGACGTGAAGTGTTTCTTTGTGCTGCGTATTACTGGAGCTATAAGAGAGAATATGCTTCCCGCTTCATCGTGGGTTCCTCCAAAAGGATCGTTCTATGGGTAGAGAACTTCGAAACGACATTACTTGTAGTAACGGTAATGACCATTTTAGATCGAATTGCTCAATCTACCGTGCCTTCCTTCCGGCATGCAGTCCTGCCCTTTAGGTGGATTGCATCCGGACCATTCGAAAGCCATTAATATAGATTAACGTCAACGTCTGAGTGTGGGGCAATGGCTAAGACTGTAGATCTTAGACCGGTGGGCTACAAGGACCGTGGACCGTGTTGCATTTCTGCCCGTTTGCTTTCGAACCCAATTACCCTCGATGCACTTATACGGGGTTTCTCTTATCCATCAACTATCGCCACATTGACCTTGGTGACAAAATCGAACAAATCTTGCAGAAGAAAATAAACTAGTTGCAATATTGTGGGTGTTTTTTGGTTTCAAAGTCTTAGGAGTGTTTTTTGCCATTCGAAGTTGTGTGAAGATAAATAAAATAGATACTAGTGGCAATGCTATCGCATTTTACAAGATGTTGCAAGATGGTAGTGTAGATTATATACACTTGCACATTTCCAGAGGTAGAACCTTATCAAGGAGATACTTCTTCCACATTGCTCGACGTAGATAGCGATGAAAGAAATGAAGTTAGAATCCTTTTTCCGGTGGTCTGTCTTTGATGTTTCATTTCAATGCGGTCATTCGAAACGCCTAAGCTAATTCAATTCCAAAGTCGAACCCTGAAGATTTAATATCGCGCATTAACAAAAAAGGTCGAATAGGGACAACGCATTCAGTATTGGTTTGAAATTCGTTGTAACACGTTTTTTGTGGGGTGGATTTCATTAAAGCACTCTAGGAAGTGCGCCATGCTGTTTCATACATTATTAAAATCTTTCAGAATTTCTTAAAAGAAAGAAGGGTTGTCTGTCGTTCAAAACTGGGAGCGCTGGAAAAAGGTTACGGCTTTCATTTTTCTGAACCGGGGTTTGTGTTCGTTTGTTATTTGTTTTGCGTTTTTTTTTTTGCGAACAGAACGAATTGTGGGTATCCATTAGAAAAGTTTGTAGCTAAACCAAGAGACTTTTCCCTAGTATGTTGAATATTTTATTACTTCATCGTAATCGCTTATATGTACATTAGTGTTGACGCTAGAACTGGTGTTTTTATTGCTATCTTTTCTTCCTATTTCTCTGTTCCAGATGTAAGCTATGGTTATGTAGTCGATCAACAGCCCATCGGACGTGAGCTGTTCCGTCAGTTCTGCAAGGTGAAACGACCACAGTACTCCCGGTATATAACCTTTCTGGATGACGCCACAAGGTAAGTAGTGGGTTAGCAGTGTACATGAATGACGCTGCGTCACATTGCTCGGAAATGAAACATATCGATGCGCATTACTTTGCTGAACCAGCTTGTTAAAGTTGAAATTTTAGCTAGAATTATTAGCTTACCCTCACTTGTTCCCATGCGTTCGCTGTTCGCTTCAAATAACTTAAGGCTCTGTTTTGCTGACACCGCAACGAGCATAATCCTTCGCGTGTGGATTAAAATACAGCCACATCCATGCGAACGGTTACCAGCGCAAAGCTCTCCCTCCGAGCTGAGCATAATCTCGCGGAAATGTGGGTTAATGGCGCAATCATAAAATCCAGAACACAAAACTTGCACACACTGGCGGCGACAGGAAGAACGATGTGTTTTCTATCCAGGCTGGGAGAAACATGCGGAACAGAAATATATGTGGATACTGGGGAACAGAATGCCAACAATATCGTGGTTTTTCCTCGTTCCTCCTCGGGGATCTTAGCGAAACGGAAAACAATGGCAATCGTTTTGTTTTTGGCACAAAGAGAATAGCACGCTCGCTTTTTAAAGCGCCACAAACTACGTATCCTTACCAACAACGGAGCAACCACGATGCCTCGGTTGGGGATGAAATATTGCCTGCTTTCGATTTGTGCACGAATCCACATATGGGAAGGTTCACACATCCCGTACATACAATGGAAAATAGTCGGAATAGTATTGCATTCTACGTACACTCGTTCGGATTGTTAGGTAAATTTCGATCATTTTGCAATTCCCAAAAATAGTTGTTTTCTATTTTCTAACCTCCCTCAGTAAAAATATACCAGAAAAGCTTTTCTATGAGAAAATTTACACAATTTTATTCAACTCCTCAGTTAGCAAAGTTCATTTAATTGTTCTCCTTGCCATTATCTGCATATCTTTTGTTGTTAGCGCACACAAAACGATACTTAATACACTCGAAGACATTAATTATGTTTCCACAATAATTTCAGCCCCTCGTATTCCACCCTCTCCAGTAGAACTTCCATTGGAAACTAGGTCGTATGTTTGCTTAAAATCAAAATGAAAATGAGTTATGGTGCACTCACTTGGGTGGTCGGGTTTTTTTTTGCTACGTTTTGTATTTCCGGTCATCAGATGAAACTCTCGGCTGGTGGAGTGTTGAATACCTAGATTCTGGGCGAACGTATACGGTGCAGAACGATCGCTCCATGACGCCACATCGTGAAGCTTTTGTTTTTAATCACATTTTAACAATTACCACACATTCATCTCCTTTCCTGCGTCGCATTTTCTTTTCGAAGGCCGGTGTCGTTGTGTCTCTCGACTTGCCTGAACCCGGAACAATTCCAATGCTATCAAATGAGTACATTTCCCGGTGCCTTGTCTCAGTCTTCCTGGTTCGTGCTTGCCAACGGTGGAACGGTGTGCTGCTTGTGGCAAACGTCAAGAAGCACGGAACACACCAAACTGCAAAGTAGGGCCATAAATTTTCCATCCATGCATCCCGATGCACCGGGAGTTTGGGTTGATGCCGAGCTGTCCAAGAGTGCACCGTCGTCCTGTCCCAAAAGGGGCACCTGGTTGGGTGTACCGAATAAGGATAGCTCTTGAGGCAAATGCAATTTTGGCTGACGTTAAGAGAATGAAGCTGGCGGTGTCTTGGTTTGAACTTAGTTGAACTTTCCTATACCTTTCAAGACACATGAAGCATTTGTGCCAGCGCGAACACTTTCCGGGGCACTTGATATTGCGGGTCTGGTGCATACATGCTCGCAGAAAGTTTTTGCCCATTCCTTCTTGCTTTTGTTTGAACTACGCAGACACACACACATACACGGCCACAGTCACTTAGTATCATATGCAACCTCCTTTTGCTTCTGGATCCTGTCCGTCCCTATTCGCAAGTCATTCGAAAACAAATTGCTTGTGACAGGAGGTTGGAATGGGGCAGGTTCAAAATTTGACGTATTAGCTCAAGGCCAATGAGAGAAACTTGAAAGCAAAACCCGAGTCCTTAACGATCCTCCACTGGTGAAGGATATCGTTTAGCTGCTGGAAAGAACATGGCAACTGTATTAGCTTATAGTTCGTTAGAACAGCATCGCAAAGTCGCTCTTTGAGTTTCCTGATGTAAGGAAACTTTTAACGTACGCTTAAAGATGAAAAATCAATAACGTTGGAGATAGAATTAGGTGTGTGTTTTTTTGCATTACTTTACATATTGTTTTACACCAACTGTTCACATAAGGGAAAGTGTAAAGATGCTCATGTCGTTTTAAAAGGTTACTAAAGACACACTGAATTCTTTGAAAATGAAGAATTGCTTATCAAGAGTGATGGCAATAGTATTAATAGTGTGTCATTCTATGTCAATAGTATGCGATCGTCCCAGCCGCCATATGATGGATGCTATTAGCTGATTGCGTTGATTTTATTGTAGTAACGTTTGCTGTTTTTTTGCTTTGCAGATACGAACTAGCGTCCGATGAACATCGGGTCGATCTGGCGTACGAGGTCGCCAAACGCTATCTCGGTCTTTGCACCGAGAGCCAGCGCGAGGACAGCGGTGGAGGTGGAGGCTGCGATAGCGACGGTGGGAAGTGCGACGATGACAGTGGCATCGGTGGAGACACGAAGAAGCTCAGCAACCACGACGATCCGGAGAAAAGCTTGACCGGCTCGAACTCGGTCACCACCAATACCATCAACAACGAGAAGGACGAGTTCGTGCTGGACGTGTTGAACGATGATATGGTGGCGCAGGTTCGAACCAAACTGTCGAGTAAGTGTGATAAGAAGTGTGGAGGAGTCGGTTGCGAGGATTCAACCCCTTCTGCCTTCATGCAATTCAACTAAATGGCTATTTCCATTCGATTACCATCGGTAGCGCCCTAACCGTTCGTTCTCTATCCGTTGTCGTTTCAGTCGGTAGCAAAGAGTTGTTTGAGGCTTCCATTACGGCGGTGCGGGCCTTCCTGGCCGGAGAACCATTCCGGGAATTCGAGGCATCGATGTACTTCCACAGGTACGTACGTACATATGACAAGAAAAAGTAAAACAAGGCATGTCAAAGCGAAGCACAGAGTGCTGTAGAACCACTATCCCGCTGCATGTGTACCATTGTTTCGGACGATATTATCCTTTTGCAGGTTCGGTTACCGTTGATGTAATCATTTCGCTCGTTTACTCGACATTGCGTTGTAGAATTTGAATTGTGTCACGAAATGCAAAACTCGGTGCACAGAAAGAATGGAAAGATTTAGTAGGAGAATACCGAAGCAATGTATGAATGTGGCCGATAGACATCATTGGGCACTGAAATGTCCTGGACCGGACGTTCGAAACATTGCCACAGCCGTTGTTGAACACGGATGTACGTTTCCTGTCTGGCGAAGTACGGTGCATAGAGTGCCGATTAAGACACTGTCAGAAGACCAAGGACCGGGGATCAAAAGTGACACCGGCGTACGACTGTGAGAGCACGGGAGGACTGTTCCTGTTGGTTGTGGTATGCATTTCTCAAATTTCCAAAGCCCCTGTACAAGGGTTGTGATTACGGTTGCTTGTGTGTATCCGATAATGACAGACCTTTGCGTTTGCAATCTTGCCTATCGTTACCCAACCACATTGAAGAATGTTTCATGTCTGTCTTTCAACTGTAAGCATGCAGCGGTGAACACCGGAGGAACTCGTAACGTTGTTTAGATCTCGGTGTTAGTTTGTGTGAAGATAGGAAAGAATCCGTTTGGGTTGATGGTATTTACGGTGTTGAAGATCAAATTGGTGCCTTATTGACGAACGCGTACATTTCGATCGAAACTGGAATTTTGTCCGAAAAGAATTCTAAGGACTACAACGCTTCAAAGAAACCTTTTGTGTGTCAAGCTCTGATGGCAAACATTGTCAGCCCTAAACATCTTGACTGCCGTACACGGTGACCTTCGCGACGATTTAACGTTTGAAGTACGTTTGAATAACAACAAAAAAGTAAACGAAAATATTTAAGTAGCTCAAACCTTTGACGGTGGATGTGCGAGGAAAGCTCTGTTGAACGGGAAGCTTATGTGAGGCGAAATTGAATTTTCCAATCCAACGCTGGAAATTTATATTTTTGAGCGAAAATGGCTTTTTACCTTCTGACGGGGTGGGAAGCCTTTCCGATACTGTTTTGAAGGCTATGCTCTAGGCTCGCGTGTGGGAAGTAATTCCGAAGTGTACGCTGTGACTGCCACGTGTGCCATTGTGATCTGAAGGACATACGTGAGGGCCGAAGACGGACGGGGACCCAAGTAAAAGCGAGCGATTCACGTGAAATCGGAAGAATTTTCGTCCTGTTTCCAAGGCTGATCCTATTTCGCCGTGTAACTGACTAACTGACTCCTTGGCGTTGTGGTGTTTGTGTCAGTTGACACTGCCGGCAAGCAAGTGCCCGGTGTCATGGCAGCAGCGGCTACCGTTCGCACCTGATTCGCTGTGTGCTTGCGGAGGGAAGTGATTGATGTGGTTTCGGATTCAATGTTTCAAGCGAAGCATTCTACTGTCCCGCAGCAACAGCGAGTGCTCTTCACTGGCGGGAGCTAACAATGCAAAATCGAGTTTGCTTTTCCATTTTTCATGCCACATTAGCTCGTAGCCCGACGGTGTGCGAAGGAAAAAAAGGCGGATAAAAACCCGGGCAGTCAATAAATTATGCTAAAGGGCGTGTCGAAATGATGAAGACCGTGGAAAGGTTAGTGGGTTGGTGTTGAGATGGCGCTGTTATTTGGGGCACACGCGGAGTTGAGGCGAGTAATTTTCGTTGTTGTTTGATGTTATTTAAGATTTCTTATAATGTTTTCTATGTTATCTTGCAACCATTTGTTGTTGTTGTGGCCGTTGCGATTTTTTTGTCTTCGTATATCTTTTCAATTTGTAGGTCGTAAATAGTGTAACTCTTTAATTGACTTAACGCTCGAGGTGCGATGATCAGTGGGTTTTGTAATCAAAAGTTAGTCAATTGTTCTTGGCGTACGTGTCTCGCTATGTACCAATTAAACCAGAACCGTATGTCTATCTCGTCAGCTGCATCTGTTGTACCACTGGTTTGATTGTAACTATCACATTCTACGACGGATTCGATGGCACGGACATGTTCCTGGGTACGAATGAACGAGACGTGTCTCGAAGATCTCAATGAAGGGGAACGCACTTAACCTCCAGTGTCAGCGACGTAATTTATTCAGCAGTCACCGAGATAACGGGCCATCGATCCATTTAGTGATCGTTGGCATTTTGTACCGATTCTTCGCCACGTAACAGGAACAAACACTTTACAGACGAGAATGCAAAATGGCCGCATCCATATTGTATGCATTCTTTTCCGATGCCAAACCGCACGGTACGTGTACCATGGGGTGTGACATTTGGATAGGTGGATGGAAACTAACATTGTAGCTTAAATTGTGTTCTCATGTCATGTCACTATACCCGGTTGCAGGTGGAAACCTAAAGATGACGCGGCTGTTCCATTTGCCGGTCGCTATTGGGAAGAATATTGCGCCAGTGCGCACAGAATGATCTCTGGTTCCCGTGTGCATATACAGTACGTGTTGTCAATCTTCAGCAGTAACGGGATAATTTATGACGTTGGTAAGCTGTTTTGTTGGTCCCGTCCGATTCCCTCAGCATTCGGCTGGCGACAGAAAGAAATGGAAATAAATAGGACAGTTTCGAGCAGTTATTTATGATACGGCTGGAGTGACTTGCAGAAGGTTCCTACCCGCGCACTGCACGACGGTAGTTTATTTGACTTGCATGAGTATTCGGTTCTTCTCCACTACGTACTGTCCTTTATCATCGTTAAACCAGAAACGTAAAACGTAAACTTTTTGTTGGTAGCATTTCAATTTTCAACGAAATCCTTTCAGCTTGGGGACTTAAACCTTCCTCGGATGTAAAATGTTATTATAAATTTATCATAAACATACTAACGTATCGAAATGTTTGATAATATTCTTACACTGTTTTTAGTTACCTTTTTTGTACCAACCTTCGTTGGCCAAAACACAAACAGCCCCCGGAAATGCTGGCTCCCACTCCAACCATATAATAGCATGGAATGAAAAATGGTACTTCATAGCAGTAGCTTCTTCTTTAATTAGCAACCACTTGTCTATTTTCTGTTCAACATAAAATCCTGCCCCGGTTCCCCGTTCAATCCTGCTTGTTTCGCTTGTTCCCGCTCAGGAGGGTATTGATAAATGCTGGGCAATTAGAGTGCGAGCCCGTAAAGTGTGGAAAGCGGCTAGTGCAAACAATTGATTACAAAACTTTGAAGAAAACCAAATACCAGACCCTACTTCCCCTGATGCCATCCCTCTCCATCTAGTCCCGTTGGTCGTTAGGATGGCCGGTATCCATTGATGAAATGAACGATGAAACGATTCCAGCGAACGGAATGTAATATCAAATTCCATAGCGCAGCAACAGCGGTGGAAAGGCTTTTAATGTCCTCGATGTCGTATCGAGTCTACGCTTTCGCCCATTCTGCGTGCTTGAACAATTCTCGGCTTTCCACGGTGAAGTGTACCGGCAGTGCAGAACCGGGAACAGCCCGGAGGGAACATGGAGTGTAACAGCCATGTTGCGGTACATAATAATATTTCCTTTTAGTGCCATTACCTCGTTTTTCTGTTGTCGACTTTACGTTCAGTTTGTTCAAGTTCTGCACCCTTGCCCCATTTCGAGTTCCTTCCTGGAAAAGCATTTTCATTTTCTACACTTTTTCCTATCTGGCATAAAAGTTTCTCTCGTGCCTTTTTTTTTCTCGAAATGGCAAGAAGCACATGAATAAAAAATGAAAAGGACACATCTATTGCCGATCGATATGGATTTCTTCGCGTTGCATTCCATGTGCTGGACAAGTATCGTTGACAAACAAGCTCCTCCTTACACTTAATGTCCTCGGGTAAACCTGATGTACTGATCTAGCAAAGGTTGTGACCGCGTTGGCGGAAGCGTTTAGTGTCACGTGGAAATGGAATTGCTTTTTGTACTCGAAAAGTGCAGCTGTGTTGCTCCAGCGCTAAGTGTAGGATGGTTTTTTGCAGGAAGACAGGAAAGCAATCGTGCGATGGCAACTTTTATCCACCATCATTAGTAATCGCCCACACAGGGTTTGAGGTGTCGTCACGGAGGTTTAGAGTTTGAGCGAGCAATTAAAGGACACTGTTACGCACTCGGAATGGGTAGAACCGTTTGTTGCGAAGTTTTGCGCTCGGTAAGTCATTATTGGTTGACTCATTAGTGGTTCTATTTACTCGCCAGACTTTGCTTTCTAGCTGGTGGATGCTTAATGCACCATGATGGCGATATCATAGCAACGGGAAGTGCAACAAATGCAGAGGACATTAGACCACATCTGTCTCTAGGTGTTGCTTCTTCAATATATGCTTTGTGGATAAAAACACTTTAAAATGTATCAATAAATTTTTACTTTTTGAATCTGTACATTCCTTTATGACTCAATCTCATATTTAACTTCTTTGTCAAATCATTTTCAATTCTTGAAATGATTCTTCTTCATTTAAAATTCTTCAACATATCCCGAAAAAGCTTAAATGAATAGCTGGTATTACTCTTCCGGGATAGAATCTGGGTCATCCGTTCTACATCAAAAGCATTCCACTACACGCATGCTATCCTGATTGTACGGAACGTAACGTAAGGATCCGTTAAACCCCCCTAATTAGATGCAATCCAGAACCGTACTTTATAGCGCTCATTATTTAGCCAATTTGCGATGAAACACTAAACCAACCGCTGCGGAACGGAGCAAACTGCATTCCTTCTTCTGCTGTGCTTCTTCGGTGCAAAGAGACACCGTGTGCGATTCAGACGTAAAATCAATAAAGACATAAACTTTGACGGATGACTTCCGGTCTTTGGTTCATGTTCGGTACTGCTGCTGTTGCTTCCATTACCAGCACCGAGGTAAGGCAGGGGAAGCAATAGCGAATGTTTGCCAATAGAGTTGCCAACGTGCTTTCGCGCGTTTGGTCCGTGTGTTGGTGGGTTGCTTTTGTTGCAAACGAGCGGCACCACTATTTCCCGATCTCCCGATTCTCACTTCCGGGCGAATGTTTGTCAGCTATTAAACATACACCCTAGCAAAACATACATCATCCATGAATTAATGATGTTTGCCGTTTTTCCATCTCTTGCGCGCAGCACCAAAGTTGGGCTGGATGTTGGAAAAAGCGTTTTCTCCTTTCGCATCCACACTTGTACCATGGCAAAGCCATCCCATTTTCCGAACGCCTAGTAGTGGACGGGCAATTGGAACATTCGTTCGCATGCCAGCTTGTCGTGTCGGTGCCACACAGCAACCGGGAGCCGGTGGGAAACAGGTCCTTTGCGTTCGAACATGGCGCGAGTAAACCGCTTGTCAACTTGGGGAAGGATCTCTTCGCTGGTCTAATTCAATTATATCTCGATTACACGTATCGTGTTTGTTTGCTAATGTAGTCCTGCTCGGTTGTCTGCATTTGCTTTGCCGTAGGTTTCTTCCCATCCGTTGGTATCTCTGCTTCTGGCCACATGTGTATTACCGTTGGCGGCGAACAGGAATACCGCAGCACGATCATATGTCACTCTGTTCGCTTAGTTCGATCCGGATGAGTGGCGTCTGGGGTACACATAATCATTGGTCGTTCTGCTTGGCGAGCACCATGCCGTCAAGTGAAGGGAAAGATGGGATATTCACAACGAATACTTTGACTTGATTTACATCATCATTGGAAGCTTTCGTGTTCGCGTGCCCAAGCCCACGAGCAACAGTCAACAAATTTTATCAATAATCTCTCTATCAACTTTGGTTGCACCTTGTCTGCATCGAATATACCTTGCTGTTTGAGAGCTTTTCCGTGGAATGTTTTATGTCGAATTACTTCCACTGCAATATTAAGCTCGTACTCGCGGGTGATGGTTGTGATAACTGGCACGTATCATTTTTCCAGATGAAACCATTTTGGGTCGCTTTTGATGGAACATTTCTGTCTCAGTGCGTGCGTTTGAAGATGACGGTTCTCGGATGTGCTATAGATAGACGTATCGTCCATAATAATGCCACGGGTAGATGCGCATTTCCGGATAATTGTGGCGATATGAAGGAAAACAACAAACCGCCAACGGACCCCCGGTCTTGTGTTGATAAGCACCGTTTGTCATCCCATTCTGGACAGCAGGAAGGACACGGCTTCTCTTATCAATATAGTCCAACTTTGAAGCTTCCTCGTATGACAGTTTTATGACGATTCCGGCTAACTAAATCGCAGGATTATTGAAGGAACAAGTGTAGCAAGCGCAACGAACGTGATTTGTGGAAGAAAAATATTTTCGATTGGTGTATTTCCATTTCGAACTAATATAGATTTTATTGAATTCCTTGAAAGAGATCGATATCTACGTTCATTTGATTTGTGTGACATGTTTTAGTTTTTCGTGCTATTGTTCGATTTGTAGTTGTTCGATTTACTGCCAATATGTGTACTTATTATGCTTGGTATTTTTATAATAAACATAATTTAGGGAAAAGAAATTTTAAAATATGTTGAAAAAGATACTATAATACTCAAAATTAACGTAAACTGGACGTAATAAGAGGTAGTTAAAATAATATTTCAGTGACAAGTCAACGTAAGCAACTTTATAATAACTTTAAAGGATTTTGGAGAACATTAAAATAATGCGAAAAAATATATTTCCAAAGTTCCCTTATTGTTATATTATGAGTCTAATTTTTTTGGAAAATAAAACACCTAATGTTGAATTAAGAAAAAAAAGGAAATACGAGAAATTACATTTCATAGAAATCAACGAAACGTTGTTTTTTTCTCTTCAGCAGATCAAGTAGAACGCAAGAAATAACCAGGGTCTAATCACTATAATACTAATTTCGTTGTTTATAAGTTCCTTGATTGTGCATTGCTCGCTTCTGGGATGAATACAAATTTATATCACGGGTTTGTAATGACGTACGTACGATTGTCGGTCTTATCCTGTTGCAGGAGTGCTTTAAATCATTTAATTCTTGGTGAATACAAATCAAGCTCTTCCTCGATTTGAGTCTTTACTGACTGGATAGTTCGGTGTTAATTTAATGACATGACCAGTACACCACTTGCATATTTTTAAGGATTTTGTTGGGACGAATAACAAATATATAACATAAATGAAACATAAAGGGAAATAAAAGAGCAATAGAGTAATGGCGTAGAGCCATTTCTGGAATCTCTTCAAGTTGATGTGGAATAAGTAGATCTAAATGTAGAATCTGCCCACCTTTACAATTTTACCATACCTTTTCAAGAACGCTGTAAATGCTATTTATGTTACGAAGTCGAAAAGAGCGCATTAAGCTTTCTAAAAATATTATCCGTTCAGTAAGTTACTCTTCTTCAGCATTGACAAAACAAATTTCGTGAGCTCTTCCGCGATATCCAGTCGCCTGCTTCAAACACGTTGATCGGAAAGGTAATAAATATAATCGCATCGATTTGTTGGCACATCATTTTCACTTCCAATCCTGTTCATGGCAGCTTTCTAAACAGTTAATTACTGTAGAATCTTTTCTGTATTTAATCTCCGCTTCGGCGAAGGAAACTTTTCAAGCACGAGCAAATTGGTTTTATTTTTTGTTATTTCCCCGGGTTGTTTAAAAAAAACTAGGCAGAAAGAAAAGATGGAACAGATTTTTCGCTGCTCACAAAATGGTTTTCGGTGTGCTCGGTTCGTCCTATACTTTCAAGTCAGCGCTAAGTATGAGCCCCAGAGCTCTGGTAAAACCGAGCACTTACCATTGGTACGGTAGGATATTTTTATGTCCCTTGAGACCATATCAAATCAGGTTGAAGTTTATTAGACTTTTTAATGGTTTTTTATAGTAGCAACCACCCGCATCGAATGATGCGAAAAGCTCTCTGGCGCGCTGTACAAACCTTGGTGGAAAGTTGTCTTTAACGCTGCTCTTTGATAGGGATCGTTGTTGTCCATAGACGGGTTACTTACTCCGTCAAAGCTTTAACGAAAGAACGCACAAAACTTCATGGGTTTAATTTAAGCTTGACCTTCTCGCGTCTCCAGTTACTGCTGGCTTCCCATGTCGTAAGAAGATCTGCTTGCGTGATTACGACCCCAAGGGTGATAAGTTCGGGGCGTATTAATTTGTTTGCTTGTTTCGGGATGTTTTTCGCGGCCAGTTTGAAATGATTTCGCCCCCGCTTCCCTGCTATATTTACATCTAGTTTTACTTTCTTTCTCTCACTCTCTTTCCAGATATTTACAGTGGAAGTGGCTCGAGGCCCAGCCGGTTACTTACAAAACTTTCCGCATGTATCGCGTCCTGGGAAAGGGTGGTTTCGGCGAAGTCTGCGCATGTCAGGTAGGTGTTGCTGGAAGCGAAAGTTTTGAGCTGTTGGCAGCAAGTACCCGGCTGTTCGGTATACGGCCATACGGCAAACAGCCGTGGAGAATGTTTCGGTGAAACAAATTGAACAAACAACAAAATAACACAGCAAAAACGAAATGGAGTATGAATTTTTCCGCCCAATCTTATAAGCTAAAGGTTGTTTTTCCTTTTCCCTTTTTTTTCTTTTGGGTGATTTTACAATCGCCTGGACTTTTATGCAAAGTACATCAAGAGTGCAAATAAAAGGCTTTTTTGGGTGATTTTACAATCTGTACGACTGTTATGCAAAGTCTACGAACGGTGCACGAACGGTGTGCCATCTTCATTCCTCTGGTCGGTATCGTGCTGTGATAAGAGAATGCAATTATGCAAACGAAAGTTAAAAATGCTAAAAACCAGTAAAGCTTGTACGGAACCGTGTCGTTTCGGGACAGAGAGTAACGAACGGGAGTAGCAATGTTTAGCCCCCGTTAGTGTGACCGTGAGAAAAGAAATGTTCAATTGAAATGGAAGTTGCCAACGCTGATGCTGCTGCCGGATCGGTTCGGAGAAATTGTTGAACTCAAATGTAATTGCATAAATGTGTCCGATCAACATACCATTACCATATTTATACTGTCTTATGCATTTTTATGAATTCAATCGAATCCAAACGCTTGTTAGCGGTTGGTTGTGGAATAAGACCTTTTTTTCTCGTCTGTAAGCTTCATACAGTACAATTAGCAATTCGTTATCAAGTTGTTTTCGAATAGACTTTAAACATAACAAAAAAAAACCCTCGACAACGATCCATCGAAGCTAGGGGAGCATAATTATAGTCAAGTGAACAAGCTAGATACTTGATATCCCTACTTGAGCTCGTTGCAATTATGCGCCTTTAGTGTTCCACCTTTTGATCCAACATCGATAGCGTAGTTCCCTCGCATGCACACATACGACAGTGTCCAAGTATCGATTTTCTTAAAGCATGTACAGCACGTTAATCCGACCGTACGAACGAGAGATACATCCCGCGTTTTGGGTGAAGCAGCCTGGAAAAGCAGCCGCTTTAGAATGAAAGTATTTTGCAAAGCAAAAATGTTCCAATTTTTCTTACAATTTCTTCATCTTGTCTTGTTCACAAGGCATCGAGGGAAAAAAAAGCGTAAAACAGTCGCCTATTCGTACTGAGACTGGTTAGATTTCATTGGCGAAAAGCTTGGAAAATCAGCCCCCACGGCGGCACACGGTTTCGGATTGGCTGTGAAGGGGGTTACGCCGGTCTTACCGAAACTGATGGTGACTTTGACGACATGTAGTCTCTTTTTCGGCAGCCTTGCTTTTTATTCGCCAAGGGTTTTTGTTTTCCCCGACCCCATGTAAGCTTACCGAAGAGACGAAAGAAATAGCCTCGAGGGAGCTGTGCAAACGCTTTCATGATTTACTTTTTTTTTGGTCGCTAGAATCGCATGAGCTTGTTAGCGATAAAGAATGAAGACAAACGCTAGAACGTATGGGACGTGTCCGGGATTGGTGTCGTTGTTATTAATATTGATTAGGATCCGCGAATACTGACATTCCGTGAAACCGATAGTGCATTCTGTTGTACCCATTGCGGTGTATACATTTTACATAATTTTCTCACACCTCTCCCTCGGCCGGGGTGGAAGAAACGGCGCACAACACGGCGTCGTCGGAATGATAGGGATGGAATTTACAAGATTGTTCAAGATGTACCTTTTTCCTTTGATTTTGAATCGAAAGCAACGACCATCTTTGCATGAAACGATCCTTCTAACGATTGCCCGCTCCGCAAAAGATGGTAGATGGCAATGTTGGAATGCAAGTAATTTGTATGCAGCAAGACGGTAGAGGTGAGTTCAGAATGTTAAGCTAATGGAAGGAATACAGCTTCTCCCTTTTCCGCCGCGAATATCGAAAGTGAGAGGCAGCTAATGCTGAAATGCGAGTTTCCAGATCGTCGGATTGCCCGTTGCCCGACCGAGTACCGGAAGGGGAAAAAGACACTCGTCCACAGCAGAGACGGTACAGAATCTCTTGATGATGCTAGTCGGTTGTTGTTGTACCGTCAGCACAACATAGGAATGTTTAAGGAATCGCAAAGTTATCGAGACACCATCGCTGGCAAAGATTCTACTGTTCGAAGCCGTTTGAACAGTAAGGAAAATGAAAATGGACACACGGCTTCGTCGTGTCTGCAGATCCTTTCTGGCTGTTTCTGCTGGTGTTAAGATACTGTTTGTAATTTAGATTTAAATGGAGATATCTCGAACGGAAACAAAGTGTGACATTGTCGAAAGAGAACCAAAATCAATGGTGTTCTTTAATGCTTTTCTGCCCTGTGTGCGCGTCCCAAAGCGAGACAGTGCTGTTTGTCACGATAGAGAAGTGGACGACTTGTTTCTTGTTTTTTTGCTTTGTAGATGAATAATTCATAACACTTCCGGATAGATGTGGATGACTGTAACGTTGTGTAACCAGTGCTGGTAGAAATCCTTTGGAAGGATCCATACCCTCACTCAAACAAAGGGAAGTAACGGAATAATTAATGGTGAAACATTTATGCAGCTTTAGTAGAAATTGGATTTTTATATATTCTTGACGAGCGTTGAGTAGTAAATAACGTTTCTCTTAAAGCTTTTAATAAAAGTTAAAATGAGAAAGTTTCGCACTTCTTTACACGAAGTGTTGAACATTGAGAAGATAACTATGCCATGAACAGATGTATAAGTGGAGAAAGCCTTGCAAATAATCTAATTTAATTTGCTAAAGCTTGAGAATAGAGGGAAAATGCCATTTCTACCTATAAATGTTGCACTTCAAGAATATCCATAAATGGTGTTCCACAAGCTTTTCAGAAGTTGCAGATTTTTAGACAATTAATGAAAATATAGGATAATGTAATATTCCAGAATAGAAATTTTATCTATGCTTTAAATTGATATGTTTCTATCGATGTACTAAAGCATCTTTTTGTACCTCTTATGTAGCACTATAACCTCAAGAGTATTTGATCTGTCATGTCTGGTTACACTTGACTTAATACATATATAGCAAGATTTAGTATCCATAATGTTGTGTAAAAATTCGGCACGCCCATACCGACCGTACTCAAGATTTGTTGTTTATTATTAATTTTTATCGACGGATTCATTGGCCCGCCCAATAGTGATTAATATTACTTGTTGCGCGTTAGAATTTTAAACAGAATCCTTTGGTTCTTTGGCATTATTATTTGTACTCCAGGCGTTACAAGAGGTCCCGAATCTCATGAGTCATATTAGGGACCAATCCTAATAGTTGGCCGCATCTCGCAACGACATGATCAAGCAGTTCCTCAAAAAAGAGTCTTGAGTCGATAAACAAGCCTAGATCCTTAACGCCATCAATTCTTTCTAGAATTTGTCCATTTAATGCGTAGCTAAAGAATACTGTAGCTCACGATCGACTCAAGCTGATGGTGACGCATTTCTCAATGCTGAATTATAATCGAACTGACGTAAGAAGATTGGTAACTGATGATAGTCATCTAGCGTACAGATTTGTCAGAAGTTAGTGATGATTTATCGATTGACCATGCTGCTGGTTTGATGTGTTGCTCCACGATTTTAATTGAGTTTAGCTCTTCATCCCACAAATCCCATTCAAAGGCCAAGGCTCACCATCATGTAGATGGGATGTAAATTGAATCAATCAAAGTGCAAACGTCTAATTGCGTCTATTTGTTGCATCAGTCCGATTCTCGTTACCACATTGCGCTCCTTTCGTCTCGATGCATCCACTAACACTCGCATTGTTTGTTTTTCCCCATCGCAGGTACGGGCCACCGGAAAGATGTACGCCTGCAAGAAGCTGGAGAAAAAGCGTATCAAGAAGCGGAAGGGTGAATCGATGGTGCTGATAGAAAAGCAGATACTGCAGAAGATAAACTCTCGCTTCGTGGTGAATCTAGCGTACGCATATGAAACCAAGGACGCGTTGTGTCTAGTGCTAACGATTATGAACGGTAAGGGAATGGTTGAGATGTTGCAGACTTCCAGGCAAAGACACGTAAGCTTAAATGACGGTTGTCGCTCGTTTTAGGTGGCGATTTGAAGTTCCACATCTACAATATGGGCGGCGAACCAGGGTTCGAACTTTCCCGGGCACGATTCTACGCGGCGGAGGTGGTCTGCGGGTTGGAACACCTACATCAGCAAGGTATCGTTTATCGCGACTGCAAACCGGAAAACATTCTCCTGGACGATCACGGTCACGTACGCATCTCGGATCTTGGGCTGGCCGTGGAAATCCCCGAGGGTGAAATGGTTAGGGGGAGAGTCGGCACAGTTGGTAAGTGGTATCGAACGAAACGTTTCACGCACTGAACTAATGGTTTGCAATTGTGTTTTTGTCCAATTTGTGTCCCACAGGTTACATGGCACCGGAGGTGATCGACAACGAGAAGTACGCATTTTCGCCGGATTGGTTCAGCTTCGGTTGCTTGCTGTACGAGATGATTGAGGGACAGGCTCCGTTCCGGGCTCGCAAAGAGAAGGTGAAACGCGAAGAGGTCGACCGGCGGGTGAAGGAAGACCCAGAGAAATATTCGCACAAGTTCAGCGATGATGCCAAAACGTTGTGCCAGCAGCTGCTGATGAAAGCAGTTAAAAGCCGGCTCGGCTGTCGCAATGGGCGGCACGGGGCGCGCGAAGTTAAGCTGAACCCGTTCTTTAACAGTATTAACTGGAAGCGACTAGAAGCTGGTTTGAACGATCCTCCATTTGTGCCGGATGTAAGTGTGTGCGGAACTGCCAAGGCAGCGAACATTGTTTTCTAATTTTATTCCCTTTTGTTTGTACCATGCAGCCGCACGCTGTTTATGCCAAAGATGTACTGGACATTGAGCAGTTTTCCACTGTGAAGGGAGTCAATCTGGACGCGACAGATGAAAATTTCTACACCAAGTTTAACACCGGCTCAGTATCGATACCGTGGCAGGACGAAATGATCGAAACGGAGTGCTTCCGGGAGCTGAATGTGTTTGGCGTCAATGAGTGTCCGACACCAGATCTGCTCACCAACGCACCACCGGTAGTGGAGAAGCCTGGTTGCTTTCCATTCAGAAGAAAAGTAAGCGCTCGTACATGTGCCCGAAATTAATCCGTATTTATAATCCCAACTGATGTTTATTTGTCTATTGTAGAAAAAACAAACGCCCCGCGAGAAACCGGTTCCGTTCAACGAGAAACTGTTATCCTCTAGTCAAACAACGGTGAGCTGTAGCCAGGCGCCAAATGAGAGTTGATAGATGTAATCAAATTGGAGATTATAAACGGAAAACATCAACCACAACACGAACCAATACCTGGGAGCATGGTCTCTTGGCGTACGTTCGGAGAAAGTAACGATTGTACATCCTGGAGATGGTAAAAGCTGAAAAATAACCTTAGTAGCAAATAGTAGCAGCAAATGACGTATGAGCGAATGGATGAGGATGTAGAAAAACCTCAAATTTGTAAACCATTCCTCAACGGGGAAAGGTTGATCATTATCGATCGAGAGGAAAAACCATCGTCACGTCGCAAGTGGTGTCGCAGCATTGCCTGCATGGTGCCAGGTGTTGAAACACACGCAAAAAGTAATGAATCTTCTATCCGTAATGGAATCCATACCGTCGCCCCAACTCACTCAGTCAATGGTACACAATTAGTAACGCACTTGAACATTTTTCTCAACCGCACAAATAGTAGATAATGGAGAGACTAATCGAAAAAAAAGGACGTGAGTAGAATGAAGGACTTGTTTGTTGGAGACATTTGCTTACGCTCTAACAATACGATGATAATGTTTTAAAACCCTTTTTTTTGTTCCGACACTGAAAGCTATAAAAGAGATACTAACATTATACTTCAATTTACAGAAGTATGGGTGACTTTTTTGAAACCATTTACAAATGTTGGTTGTTTCCCGTTGACAAGACACGTCGCACAAAGTTTGTTTTTAATATTTTACAATTTTTTTTTTGTATTGTCGTCTAAACGTTTCTTATGTTAACATTAACTGCCAGGTGTACAACACAATCGATGGATGTGTGAAACAAATCTTACCAAAGCTGAGGAGGGATATCCCGTCCCTTTCCCGTCTTTCATCATGTCGGCTTGTTTTGTGCATTTTTGATTATACGGACAAACGGGTTTGTCTGTATTTGTGCACGTGTACAGTAATGAGTTTCCTCCTTATCATATTGTATTTAAAACTTTCCTACGAGCGTCATTGGTTTTGGTATGAGAAAGTACATATAAAACCACTCCCCTGCACAAATATGCTACATTAAACGGACGGTAATGTTTGTTTCCCTGCTTAGTGTAACAAGTGTACAGAAGAAATTTTGTGCTATAAAAACAGCAGTTTGTTGTTACGCATGATAATGCTCAGAATAAATTCACTAAAAGCTGCTAGTGGATGATTTTTATGTTGCTATTATATTCGTTGAAAAATGCTCATAAATCGTCAGAAGTACCAACGCACTTCTTCGTACAATGATCGTGCAAACGGATTGGCTGCAAAAAGTGGAGTTTTACACTTGCACTATTTATCGTTTTATTTCGAAACAATGGTTTTTGCGTGACTGCATCTCCATCGGGTTGGTATAGAAGTACTGTGGGGGAAGTACTTAACAAACAAACAAAAAAATCGAAACTCTTAATATTCGAATGGTTGAAAAGAAAGGTAACTTTTTAACAGTTTTTCATACTCATGTACTAATCAATTATAACGTAAATAGAAGATTCTTCGTGCCCCGCAAGTCAAACACGGGCAGGAAGAAATCGAATAACGCTATCGCACCCCATACTATACATTATAATAGCAACACACACTCCTCCCATATAAGCGCAAGCAAACACAAAACTGCACCAAGAATGCACGGTAAGCGAACGCTACCTGGCTAGGGTGAGAAAATGTCAAATGCATAAAATATGATAAACTTAAACTAGTTACCGGAAGCGCAAATGCTAAATGTAAAGAACAAAGCTAGGAAAAGGAAGCAAAAGGGAAGAAAGTATAAGACAAGAACAAACTGTAACAAAAAAAAAACACACATAAACAAAGTATGAGTGAAAGCAATCATTTACTAGGGCTGTTTTAGCTTTAATCACTGTGTGCGCGCGTGTGTGTGTGTGTGCGAGGCAGTAAGAGGAATTGGTTTAGCGTTTTTTTACCGAATCTTTAAAGTATTGTGTTCAAAACATGGAGTACCCCAACAAAAAAAGCGCCATCGCACAAAAGGCAAGCGGTGTTGCTTTTGTTTGGTATGGTTTTTTTGTTTTTTTATTTTAAATTTGTAACTATATTCGCCCGCACAAACGTTCTAGCTTAAGTTTTATCCCCCAAAAGCACCTGTAAACACCCCCACGTGTCCTCCCACATTTCGTGTGCCCGTTGTGCGATGCCGATTGGTATTAACGTTTTATTTAAACCTTATCGTATGCGGAAAAGGAGGCAAAACAAACCACCAACAATAAATGCAAAACAAATCTGTTCTTGTGATGTGAGCTACGCCTAATTGTGTTGCTGCGGTATGCATGTGCTTGGTTGAGCCATTTTTTTTTGAAAACGTTGCGCGTCTTGTTTGCTGGCATGTAGGAATAAGATTGTTATACTTACGTCACGAGAGTATTGAGCCCCGACGCTTGTGCATCTTGTTCTCTGAAAAGACAAAGCGCTAGCGCATAACATATACGTGGAGCGCGGTTGGCGTATGGCCACAATTTAAGCACAAAAACTCTGTAGCACAAAACAGAAAACAAAATCCTCCAAACGTGTGTGTGTGTTTGTGTATTTTTTTTTAATCGTACTGTAAATAGTAGCGGGTAGTATAGTAGAAGCATGAGAACTTCCATCTCCCTCCGATTGTCTAGCAGTGAAGTAAAAACTAGTAAAACCCGGACAGTGGAGGTTAGATTGGGTTGAGGGAGGCGCACGCAGAAAGAGTAAGAGAACGCGGTTCAACTATCCTCATGGTTGCAAGATATTTACGACCTTCTATGTGTGTTTCATACTTGCATTATTTGACACATATTGAGAAGTACAATGAATCTGTATAACTAAACGAAACATTCGATGGCTACTATATTGGAACGCTACCCAGGGCTCCCGGGAGCCCACCGGTGCGTAGAAGTTATAGTCGAGGTGTAGCCAAAAATTGGCATCTTCAAAAGCTCATTTAATATGATCATACACAAAATTGGGAAATTAAGAGAGAGAGAGAGAGAAAGGTGGTGATGCAATGTAGCGTGTAGCGGGTAGTAATAATGTGCGTGCTAGTTAGGCCGTGGTAATTGGATTGTATTTGCCGTAGCGGAAGCATTTCTACCGAGGGAAGCCAACTGAAGCCAACAATAGAATTTCGATGATAATTATTAAGGTGACAAAAAAAACACACAAAAATACAAAAAACACATGAGAACTATATGGAACTTTTTACGTGTAATATCAGCAAGCAGACAGAAACGGGGTGGAATAAATTCCAAATTTTTGAACTCAGACAGGATGCGAGAGGAACTAGAAGGATCGTGCATGGAAGTGAATGGATGGGAAAGGTGAGCGGCAGGCAATGGTATTTGGAAGGCATGTTGAAGTACGGCAAAAGGGGACAGTGGTTAGAAACGTAGCAAGTGAGAAAATGCATACAACTAAATAATAAATAGAGAAATTTAAATTTCAGCCGTTCTGTTCAATTGCAAGCGAATGATGATAATTTATTTTGTTCATCTTTATTTTCATACTTTTTTTGCATATAATGGTGAGTTTTGGGGTTAAATTTAACTAAATATCTTTTGTTCTGTTTTTAATAACAATATTATCCGTCTCCATGTTCCTTTTTTATGCTACGTTTGTAGGACATGGTTGTTATTGATTACCTTATTTCAAAAAAATTGTTATCCCTGTACAATTAACAAAGAGCTGAGCAAACAGTCCAACTAAAAAGAACATTTGACCTTTCATTACCCTGTTGATGTAGTATCAATTTCTCATCCTGAATTACATCTTTTACTTATACGGGCTTTTGGGTCTTTTTCAGAAAGACAACATCCTCCAAATGAATAGCATGAATTTACTGGTTAGGATATAGTGGTTTGATTGATGTGATCGTAACTGTCTATGTATTTGCGTCAAAAAGTGTACGGTTCTATCGTTCACGAGAACAAACTCTCCAAAAAAAAAAAAGGACGAAAAGACCAAATATGTGTCTTGAGTGCTATCTTAGTCTCTAAGTTTACATTTATTGACCATTACGAAAATATTGTGTTTCGTGCCAATAGAACTCTTGGGTTACTATTTAGAATGTCCCGTGTTTTTAATGACTTCACGTCTTTGCTCACCTTAAACGGAGTATTGGTCTAAGAGGCTTGGTACTATTCATTAAAAAACAATACAATATTCGATTCGCAAACTAACTTGAAGTAATTCTAGTCAATTGCCGCCATATCATTCTCGGAATCTTCTTCACGACCCTACAGTAATTAAAAATTTTGAGAAAGAATGCACAAGCATTCCTAGGTCATCTTAATTCACAAATTCCTAGACCAGCCGCTAGACTTAAGGACATTTCTCGTGGAAATTCCATAACACGCAGTTTCAATCATTTATCTGCGTTTTCCATTTTTCAACTGTTCGAAATCGGCTCTACATAAAAAAAATCCGTTATGTATAATGTTATGATTAATTTTAGGTTCATTCGTTAAACTAAATATTGCGGAAGAGCAACTTCTATACAAATACAATTAATATTTAACACGCTAAAAAAACTGCAGAGACAAGAAGGACAAGAGTGTGAAACTTGGACCAATTTAGACAAACTGGTGTCACTTTGTCCATTTCGCCGATAATTCTTGTTCCTTTACTGCTTCATGGCTGTGCACTTCTGTTGATTGATAGTTTGGCGTAGCGACTTTGAAAAAATAGCTGATGTCTTTGGAGCGATGTTCTAAATGCCTCTTTTTTAAAACTAGTTTTCCTTGAATTCTTAAGATTGCAAGACTTTTCAGACGTCACTATATTAATTGAATATTAGCGGAAGATAAACGACTTGGTGATATATCACTGCACAGTTGCAAATACCTCTTCACTCTATAAACGAATCCACTCGTTTACTTCTACATGTTTTACATATTTTCATATAAACTATTTGATTTAACAATTGAATGTTTATACAGATGAAAAAAAAAACAATCTGAAAAACATTCTTTAAACCGTAGAGGCAAAACAGCATATGAAAAAGGAAATAACTGCAAGCATTTAACAAAAACCCATTCCCAATCGATAACAGAGACTGCCTGCCGTGAGGCACGTACCCCGGTCATCTGTTCTATTGATAATCAACTGAGAGTGAGCTGACGAAACTGATGAATGTGAAGAAGCAAACGTAGAAGTAAACGTGAGCCACTTGCCGCAAGTCATTAAGCTAATCGAATCGCACGCCTGCTCGACTGCGGAATGAATGAATCTCAATTGAGGCACAATCTCGCTCGCAGACAGTGTCGTCCTCCGATGGGGATGGTTAACGGTAGACAGGAAGTGCAGACGATGACGACATGGAATGCTGGGAACAATCTACTAGTACGGGTACGTTCCGGTAGCTTCCATGGATGCTAAGGGTAATTGTTGAGGATCTCTGCATCGACAAAATTCCACTAAGGACATCTCGTTGTCTCGCAATACATTAAGATCTTTCATTAATTATAAAACAGTAGTTAATCACTAATTTTGAGCAATAATGATAAGTTTTCGTTTCCAATTCTTGAAGACAAAAAAAAAACGCGTCACGCTAACCTTTGGGTGCATTTTGTGCGCAATGTTATCAATGTTTAAGACCCCAAGCAAACACTGTCCTCCACCCAAATGTTTTCTGCTGATAAGTCCCAGCCAAATCGAACGTTGCTGCGGAGCATCTTTGTGCATAAACCGTTCTACACCGAACCGAACCGGGTTTCTTTCACATGCCCAATTGTACGAGTTAGTTGCCGACTGCTTTCGGACGCAATCGGGTTGACACAATTGCGTCCGGAGGCTGACATTGGAAAGCAATTCCCAGTGCGGATGGCTTTTTTTTATTAGAATGCGATCGTTCGGGCGGGGTAATAATCAACGGTGCGAACGCGAAGCAGAACGGCCAAAATTGATAGGACGGGTCCCCGAAGTTTCGTGTAGATCGTTCAGTAGTTAGACGATCTTTCTCCGTAACGGGAGTGTCACGATGTCTCTGCTGGTACGGTGCATTCTGCTGCTTACGCTTGCCCTTTACACCGGCGATTGTGCCATTGAAGGCGGAAACCGCACTTCCGCCCTGGAGGAGGCACGACTGCAGCGCGAAAACCTTGTGCGAAAGTATCTGAAACGGTTAAGGAAGGAAGAGGGCGCACTGAAGTTGGTTGGCGGCCGGGGTGACTACGAGGGTGAGTCACTTGATGGATGGACTACACTATAATGACGATGCGGAAAACTACCGCATAGCGTGATAGTGAAAGTTTTCAGTAAATCTCTTGCGGACATTTCGCCGTCCTGCATGATGACAAGGTGCAAAATGGCCGTGATTCTCCCCGTGAAGAAAGATTTATCATTCCCGATCTGAAAACAATTCTTTTCACATTCCCGGCAGGCAATGTGGAGATATTTCACGCCGGTAAATGGGGCGCCATTTGTGACGACGAGTGGGACCAGGCCGAGGCGGAAGTCGTCTGCAGACAGCTGGGCTTTCCGGGGCACGTGAAACCAACGCACACCGGTCACTTTGGGCGGGCGAAGCGAAAGTTCTGGATGGATAATCTGTGGTGCGGTGGAAAGGAAGCGGAACTGACCGATTGTCGCTTCGACGGGTGGGGTACGAACGATTGTGAGTCGGGTGAGGCGGCGGGCGTCATTTGCAAACAGCACGACACGGAACCCACCACCCAAAAGCCGATTCCGATCGAGCTGAAGGTGCCGAAAGAGCGGTTTAAGCGTGGACTCGAACTGCGGCTTGTTGGTGGCCGAGTGGCCGGTGAGGGACGGGTGGAGGTGCGGTTTGTGGATGGGGATGGAGCGGCAGGACCTTGGGGAAGTGTGTGTGGTGACGGGTGGGGTTTGCTGGAGGGAAATGTCGTCTGCCGGCAGCTCGATCTCGGGTACGCAAATAATGCCGTCCAGACGGACTTCTTTTCGGAAGGATCGGACACAAATGGGGAACTCCCGGAACGTGTGCTGCTGAGTGGAACTGAGTGTTATGGTAATGAAAGTTCACTGGCAGAGTGTTTACACGACCCGATCGGAGAGGGTTCGGACACGCGATGCAGCGAACGACGTGGTCATGTAGCGGCTGTCACGTGTGTATCGCAAATGGCCGATCTGGTGTTCGATCATGCCGAGATGGAACAATCCCTACACCTGGAGGATCGTCTCATGTATCTGCTACAGTGTGCGATGGAGGAAAACTGTGTGGCCACACAAGCGTACGAGATCCAGCGTGACAACCCGAACTGGCATCTGGAGACACGTCGATTGCTGAAGTTCACAGCACGCGTCGTTAATACGGGTACGGCTGACTTTCGGCCACACATTCCCAAACATCTGTGGGAGTGGCATCTGTGCCATATGCACTACCACAGCATGGAGGTGTTCGCAACGTTCGATGTGATCGATGGGCGAGGCGTACGGGTTGCGGAAGGTCATAAAGCGTCCTTCTGTCTGGAGGATAATCAGTGTTTGCCGGGTGTGGAACCGCGGTACGCCTGTGCCAACTACGGCGATCAGGGCATATCGGTGAACTGTTCCGACATCTACCGGCACAACATCGATTGCCAGTGGGTGGACATCAGTGAGCTGGACTTTGGGGAGTACACGATGCGTGTCGCCATCAATCCAGAGTTCAAGGTGCCGGAAATGCGGTTCGACAACAATGCTGCAACGTGCCGGTTGTTGTACACGCAAACGTATGCCCGTGTGTTTAACTGCAAACTGGAGCGTCCGTAGCGTCCCGAAGGAAAGGCATCGAAGAACCAACACTCCAAGAAAAAATACAAGGAATCGTTCTTATCATTAAAACACCAGAGGCGTTGTGGTCAATCTACTTATTTTAATAATAAATAACACATTATTACCAATATAGATGTATCATAAAAACAGTATTATTTTGCTTATTGCCATTCAATTATTTTAGAGCAGCAGAAGTAGTTTGTTGTAAAATTAGATTGCTATAAACTTCCCCTAACTTGTTCCTCGAACCAAGACACTAATATTAGAATTCCGGAATAACTCATTTCATAAGGCAATGTAAACTATCCACTGGTCGTTTTATTTACTAAACTTCTAAAATGTAAGAATTTCTAGAATGTTGTACCTTACTAACCTTTCAATTGAACAGATAATTTAATTTCCAATCTTTTATTATATAAATACAAAACCCAAACCAATTATAGCGCCAACAAACTTATCAAAAGTAAGAAAATCAACTTGACGGCATGGGGCGTCGGTCCAAAGCTAATCAATATACCGACCGGGCAATGAAAAGGCACCCAAGACAGTCAGCCCAGGTAAACACAGTCGCCACCAATGCTGATAACGATCTAATAGCCCAAGCTAATGATTTGCTTATGCAAGCTAATTGCTTCGCGAGCGCACTTAACGAAAGCTGCTTTGGTCACTCAACGGTTCGATGCCGTTTCGTTGGCACCCCCCAAAGATGCCCTAGGAGGGTGGTCCGAGGAGGGTGGAGGGGGAGTGGAGGTACCCATTGCACCAAACCCGCAATCAATTAAGCGTCCATAAATCAAACATTCGAGTCCCATCGATCAATGTTTTCAATTTCGTCCAATTAACGCTATCGCACTTTTGAACCGAAACTGTACAATGGCTGCTGGAACGATCTAAGCAACCGGGGTGAGTAGGCAAAGAAATGGATGTATCTTTCTCACTCTCTCTCTCTCCCTTATTCTCTATCGCTAACCAATTAAAACGACGGATTGTGGATATTACAGCAAGTGTGAACAAAACAGTTACCATACCAATCTGTTCGCATTTTTTTCGACCCGCAACAGGAGCAGCTGGAAAACATCATAGCAAACGAAAAAAAAAGAAAACCCAAAAAGATTAAAAATGCAAAGAACTTTCAGGCAAAAAAAATAATAAACATTTTCTTCGTGTTCTTATGTTTCCAATAAAGAAGTAAAAAAGAAGGAAAAGGGAAAATTAATCCAACCCAATTAACAATTATGTACGCTAGCAAATTAGTACGGTGCAACGCAAATTAAATTTGTAAGCATAAACGGAACGAGACTCACACACACTTGGATGGATGTGCTTTGATGCTTTTTACACCACCGTGAGTGGTGCACTTGGGCCATGCCAACAGCCGGATGCTATTATTTTTCCGATCCTTGCTTTATCCAGCCGTTGGGCACCAGGCGTCTCCATTAGCTGGGCACGTGCGATGGTGTGACCCGCTGGCTTCATTCATACCGGAAACTGAGCACCGTTGCACGGGTGCGAGTGAAACAATAAGGTGAGTTGTTTCTATGCAACTGGCTTTGTTTCGCATTTGTATTGCCTCCTTTTGGCTGTCTGAGTGTTTGTTGCTTGCTCGCTCTCTCTCTCCTTCTTTCGCGCTCTTGCACGTGAAGTAGTGAACGTATTATTTACCAATTTAAAAAAAAAATAATCACACTACCTTTGCGTTAGCTGTTTGATAAGGGTTGAACACTCACCCGTGAGTGGTTCGCGCGTGAGAAGCTCACCGTGAGTGGGTATACATGATGAGCGCAGTCATAACATAAACAACTCCACCGATGCTGCTGCTGCTGATACTCCCGGAACCATCCTCCACAAACACTTCATTGCTAATTCAATGGCAGCATGTGCTAGCGCGTACACACACACACATGCACGCACGCACACGCAATGGAGGGATGATAGTGCGCGAGCAGAATGCCAGCGTACTCTCAGTGAGAGAATTTAAAGCACCCTGATAGCGGAGAGTGCGACAACAACATCCGTTCCGCTCTCGGCCATTCCGGTTTTGGTGCGCGGGAGTAACGGGGATGAGGAGGGAAAATGGTGGCAGAGACGCAAACGGTAGACGCCAGCGAGCGACACACAGAAGCGCCGATTATGTGTCAGTTTGCATGGAAGGGTCTTCGCGGGCGCATCTTTGCACGACGGCAGTGTTTTGGCACGTGTCCAATCGACGCAGAACACACCAACAATAAGGGACACGCTAGTGTGCGGTTTCGTGGCGTGCATTTGCTATACGGCAAAACTGCTAATTTCACGTGGACATGTGCGGTTGTGTGCGTGCAGATAGAGCACAAAGTGGTGGTTCCCATTATGTCATCCCTTGCCGTCCGACCAGGCAAACCCGGGAATGGTACGATCGTTCGGATGAAAGGTACAATGCGTGTGTGTGTGTGTTTGTGTGTAATTGAATCCCATTTAAATTATTGCAGCCAACGTGCAGGTGACAAATAGAAAATAGCACGCACCGGAAATTCGATCGTAATTACATAAAGGGCCAAATAATCTGTAACCTTCCCCCCCCCCCCCCCAAGGGCCCCCGGACGGGTGTCGCATCCTCCACGGATGCTTTCATCCTATTACTGCTGAAGATGTGCTAGTGTCTTGCCGATGTACTTCTGAGCGCGTACCACAATCGGAAAGATGGCTCTCGTGCGAGTAGCGCGAATATTATGGGTACAATCTATATACACATTCACGCTGCCCCCGGGTGAGTGAGTGACGAACGTGAGTGAGTGCACGCGTAAAAAGGTGATTGCGATAACGAACGCAAACGCACGGACACGAGCGGCACATGGTAAATATTGACAATACGGGTCGATTGCCAATCGCGGGTAGCGTCACCATACGATCAAGTGCAACAGTGAGTGGAATTGATGGGTGCGCGATATGGTGTGATTGTTATTTATTGTTTGGTACAAATGAGCAAAGATTCGTGTTCCATTCGTCAAACATGCCAATCAGTGCAGTGTGCGTGGTTAACATCACGAAAACAGGGTGAAAATTAAGTGTAGTGTTGCCTGTGTTACACAAAATGTGAAACTACTGGCATGAATTGCAAGTAATCATTCCAGTTTAGATAAAGCTAGTGAGATGTGAGCGCAGCAAGAGTAAGAGTGAGAGAGCGAGTGGGATGCGAGCGAGATTAAGTGAAGTAAAACGCAAACCCCACACGATTGATTAGTACCACGACAACGACAGAGCAGGGACAGAAGGGAAAAAAAGCGAAATAATCAGCACAAACATTCATGCACACACAGCGTCTTCCCAGTGATGAGTAAGAGTCGTGGAGCAGTAGTGGAGGGTGTTTGTGATTAGATCGTCACCGAAAGGGGAAGGTTAATCACGAGTGCGAACGCGATACAACCAAACAAACAAACCACCGGTGACAGTTTGTACCGATGATCGATCGATTGGAAGGCACGCGATCACACGATCGATTGGAAATGCTGTGGGGAGCGGACATTTTCCATACGTAAAATCTTTACTTTGAAGAAGTAAATGGAGCGTGAACTTGAATGCTATTGTCCCCGAGAGTTTGAAGCAAATGGCGTTTCAGAGCTGCACTTTGTTTGAACGGATGCCAATAGACTTCATTCGTCTCTGCTATTGCTGTTTGTGGCGTCGAATTTTAAAAGATAATTTGTATGGGTAGATGGGTGTATTATTATAATGAAACGATTATCCGTAATATCTTGAGGATCAGTTCCAAAAGCAATGTGAACTAACATATACGAAAGCCCTGGGAACAAAAAATAGTAACTAGTGAATTATATAAATTTAATTTGTTTTTAAATATAAACCGTTATGTAGAATGATATAACCTCGTGAAGGAAGTTTTAAGAAATAACAAACTTTTGTTAAGCTTTTGTGTTGAGGGATGGAATAGTATCAGTTAAGCTCTAGAGTTATTCGTTCACCGAATGTATTCCCTAAACAGTCGAATATTGGAACAAGAATATTGAGTAGTGGAATTATTCCCGAGATTCATGTGCGAGGATCGTATTCTATCCGTAGTCACGATAGGACTCTTCGAACCACGGGTTTGGATTTGCAACTATTCCTTGTTTCGGAGAAGGTATTTATAGCCCATAAGAAAAAGATCGGTTTCGAATAGTGCGATGTTCGATTCCAATTTGGACGTGGAGATCCTCGAGGTGTATGCTTGTAGAAATCCTACGCCTAGAGCGCTAAGGCCACTAGCACTCTCGTATAAGATGGCATTAGGTTGGTCGGATTTGTAGTTTTTTCTAGCCGAGGGTAAGAAATTATGAAATAGTTCCCATTCTTTCTGACGAGGAATATGATTCCAAAGGCGAATAGTGAGGTGGAATGTTTTTATGATGTCGAGCATTTGCCTTTTTGTCAGATTGGTGAAGTTTAATTTGACGCGTTTAATTATATATTTGGTTTTAAGATCTTTTGTTCATCAAACGTCCAGCAATTTTGGGATGAAAGGTGATCATGGTGGAGTGTCGAAACACTTTCACAGAACAGCAATTTTGATTGGAATAATAAATACCTAAATCTTTTTTATAAATCGTTTGATGAGAACCTGGTGAGTTTTATTTTTTTAACTATTAAATTCTTTGCAGAAAAGTCTATTTGGTGCTCATATAGAATTTATGCAAAATGTGTTAAAATAAAATAGTATAAGTACACTGCCAATTTTAAACAATAAGTGCGAATATTGGATCAACTTTTGACTTTTGAATCATATGCTTCTGTACCACTGTGTAAGTACATCTCTCATCGACACTCACAGCACTCACCCGTCACTCACCTGACGCTAGTAAACCGCATGCGACCGTTTGAGAGGAGAAGAATGTTACTCATCCCCCGCATTCGGTGACTCCCCCATTTTGCTGTCACTTTACCGAAAATCACCAAATCGGCGGGCAGGCAAGTTCCCCTGCAATGTTTCGCCTTTATTTTTCTTCCCTTCGCACACCAACCCGTATCCCGAGCGTTCGCATTCGGTGGCACTCAAAGAATCCTGCTAAAATACTAAGCCACCCACAACATCACCGATTCCGATGATGCGCTCTTTTATCTCTACCACAACGCGCTCTCTCTTGGTTTTTGTTCAGGAAAAGCGGGAAAAAGGCTCTTCCTCGTTTTTTCTCCCCCGATGGGAGAGAACGAAGGCGCCAAACGGCAAACTCACCGCTGTAGCGCCACATAGCGGGAGCTTGCGATCCGCGGACCAGGTCAGACTCGTGACAGCTTCCAACCGAACCGGTGGTGGCTTGTTTTTGTGTGTGCGTGCTCCCTCGCCATCGACAGCTTGTTCCCGTGGCCGGGTTGTTGGGTCAGAACATCCTTCTGCAGCTGGGTGGGTGTAGAATGTGTACACAAGTTCTTTACTTTTAGCTTGTGTTTTTGGTGTGCGTTTTTCTTTGTGTGCGCCGTTGGGGCAATGTGTGTACATGTGTTTGGTGGGGGCCGTGGGAGGGGTGGCCGTCCATAACCGTCCGTATTAGGGGGCAGACTAGGAAGGCTCGGGCGGTTGTACTGGTTGATGGTTAATCGCCGTCCAGTGGCCGTGTGTAGAAGTGCGTGTCTGGGCGCCGATCCGGAGGACGTCGAGGTCAGCCGTGCCGAAAATCCATTGATCCCCGGGCATGGAGCCGTGTCGCGCTGGGCATTGTTGGAATTTGATCCAACCGTGTGTGTGGCAGATGTGTTTGGTGACCCACGAAAGCGAATCGTTGGTGGCGTGATTGAAGTGAATCGTTTCCTTTTAGTTACGTTTGTGACAGTGTTTTAATAAAATATTTTTAAATTATATTCCTACAGTTGGAGAACCTAAATAGTGAAGCTAGTGATACAGTAGTGGTTGTTTCCAACCAAAAAATTATTACGTGCCGTTCCGTAACTTGATGTAGTGAAAAATTCGATGCGATGGTTTAAGTATGTGGCCGGATCGACGATACAACTGAAACCAAAGCCAAAAGTGGAATGGAGTTAACCGGGTGAAACGAAAGTGATTGTCTGTTGTGTACCCGAAGACGCACCAGGCGGAAGTGTTTCCTCCCTTTCTCTTTTCCCCTTCTTCGAAAGCTCCTGGAGAACGCCACCCACAAACTAGGTAAGTGGAACCCACGGAATATAACTTTGTAAGTGTGCGTGTGTGTGTGTGTGGGTGGGTGGTAGGAAAAGCAAGCACGACCCACAGATTCGAGCTGATTGGAGCCGCGAAAGAAATATCGTCCCATTTTCGAGAATGTCGCTTTGGGCGCGCACCGAGTGCGCAAAAGATAAATTTTCACGCTTGAAAGATTATTTACAGTGGCATGTTTTTTTTTTCTTCTTCCCCCTCTCCAATCCACAGCCCCGCAACATTCCATTGTACGTGGGAAGTTTGGCATTTCTGGTATTTTTTTTTTGTTTTGCCCATCTTCTTTTGACTCCGTTTGTTTGTTTGTTTGGTGGTTAGCGGAAATGAAACTTCCTTTTGCAGAGGTCTTCCTTTCGCTGGGCACTTGTTTTGCGTTGGGTTTTTCCGTTCATCGCTTAATGCCGCGAATGTCAAACGGTTGATAATATTAACCAACACTACGAGAACCGACCGATCGACCCGGGCCGACAGAAATTGGCTGGCGCCAACATGGGAATAGCGAGCGAATGTATGTTTTTTTTTTGCTTCTCTCCATTCTTTATCGATATTTAGCCCCTTGTTCGGTTGCATCGTACGGAAGCGGAAAAAATGTGTGTGAACGCTACACGTGTCACAAGATAATTGCCACCAACCACGTGTGCTAGTTCGATGGATGCGCCCGGTACTTTGTGGCGTCCACATCAGGTGACACGCAGCTTTATAGCACCTGTTTTGGAGCTAGCGAAATGAAGGGGAAAAGATGAAAGCAAGCGAATCAGGGTGAAGAGTGGTCGTCCAGGAAGTGGCAGGTAGCTGCTAGAAGTGATTATAAAACACAAATCCCGCCACTTGCCACTACGGACGGTAATCTTTATGGCGGTGTTTGTTTGCGGGCGTTTGTCTTTGAGAAAAGTGCTTTTTGTTTTCTCCGATTCACGGCGTTAATCCCAAGGTAAAGCGGTAGAAGTAATTGTGAGTGTAAAATCCGATTTGTTGCTGGCAAAGTTTGAAACCCTCATCGCTTGAAAACTCTGTTTTGAGAATTTGACAACCAAAGGAAAACATATAAGTGCAGCTCATTGCTCTGCTTGAAAAAAACCTTTTTTGCACTGCTTATAAAATTAAGCAAACACAATGATATTGCCCTTTATCTCACAAAGCATAAAAAAACTTTAACTTTAAAAAAATCTATTAGACTGTTATTATTAAAATAAGTATAGTGCATACTCACTGGTTCACAGTTTTTTAGTTCACCCGTTTTCTAGTTTGCCGTCTGCTAGTTCGACTTTTTCAAATGTATCTGTCAACTTTGTACAACTAAAAACAGATGATACACGCAAAAAAAAATACCGGTAACTATGGCACCCCGAGCAAATCAAAATTCACGCAAGAGCAACGCACACTTTGTCAAATCGTGGGACGTTGAAATGTCATTCTATAGTTCGCCCGAAATTGAAGTCAAACCAGTGAGGCTGGTGTCAGTGCTTGGTCGCATGCGACTAGTCGCACGGGATTTGTATGGGATTTGACAGATAAAGTCGGACGACAGATTTGGTCGTACGACTTTATCTGTCAAATCCCATACAAATCCCGTGCGACTAGTCGCATGCGACCAAGCACTGACACCAGCCTGAATGTGTACTGTAGTTTAAAATGCTAAATTCTACGACAAAATGAAGACACTTTAGCACCAAAACAATTCTCGCCTAGTTGAGCAAGAACAAAATTAAACAAATAAATTCTATAACATTCTCTGTCTACCCCCAACATAATTAATTAGCTGCGTCCTTTTGTTGCTGCTTTTTATCTATTTAAATTCACTTATAAACATTATAAGAAAACAAGCTCATAAGTCAAACACAATGTGGGTTCGTTACCTAAAAACCTTTGATGGAACTTTGAATATTTGAAATACTATTGGACTTTCATAATCGATTAGTAAAATCACTAATTCTTCAAAGAAAAAAACGCTTTACGATTCTCGCCTAGTTGTGCCAAAACAATATTAAACAATTTGAATTTTATTGGCTTTCATTTGTTAAAAAAAAAAACTAACGGCGTCCCTTTCTAGTTGCTTTTTTATTTATTTTGATTAAAACATTAGAAAACAAGCACATAATCTCACAAACTTTGCCAAAAAATTGAAAATCTATTGTACTTTTATGAATATAGAAAAGTAGATTCAAGTACTAAATTCAATGACAAAGGAAGACACTTTAGCACCAAAACAATTCTCGCCTAGTTGAGCAAGAACAAAATTAAACAAATAAAGTGTTTAATGTTCCCTGGCTCTCCAGAAGTAAGAGAAGAAAAAAAACACACAACCAACGGCGTCCCTTTCGTCGGTTTCTCTAAAGAGTGCTTTGGGACGCAATAAAGATTAGCATTATGGTACACAGTAACCGGTTGTGGCTCAAGTGCTCTCGAAACGCAAAGCCAGACCGACGGATGCTCGAAACCGGATGGCGACATATATTTTTTCCCTCCTTGCGAGTTTCCCAAACGGCAATGGCGACGGTCTGTCCCTTACGACGTGTCCCGTTGCACGTGGCAGTACGGTGAACCGAACGCAGAAGGTGATTTAGTTCACGCACGCACCCACAGGCACCGGCCCTCGTGGGTTGTACCCGCAGGAGTCAATGATTTTCAGACCGATGAAAAGGTGTACCGGAGAACAACGAACGAAAAAAATGAAAAAGTTCCAGCAAAGCACCCAACAATAGAGACATATAGCTGGCCTGGGATCGAGGGACGGTTACTTTCACTTTCTGCTTAAAAACGGGAATGGGATGCTTTCACCGATTAGTAAGGTGTTGGTGGTGGGGTTTGGGTGCGTGAAAAAGGAGACCAGAAAAAAATAAGGAAACCGAAGCGAATGTGGCACCAGGTGTAATGGATGTTTTTTCAACGTACCCCGAAGCAACACACCAAGATACACGAGGGGAATTCGACAGATTTTCACAATAAATGGCTTAGCAAGGTCTTAAGCGACCTGCCAGCGCGATGAGACGAGAAAGGATGAGTTCCGAAAAAATGCTACATATTGTTTGTGCTTTGTTGTTTGGAGAATTTTGTGAGTTAAGTAAAGCCAATTGGAAGGTGTGGGATTATATGGTATGGGAAAGATAATCTACGGAAGAAAGGACCATGACATGTTTGGCATTATTTACCAAATTCCGGTTTTGACGTATTATTCTGAACGCTTGTTTTTAGTAACAACATTTAAGCTGCTTAAACCCCAATGTAATAATCCTTTAATTCCAAAACAAAGTAAATAAAAGGTTGATTTCCCTTTTTTAATGTACTGCTGGAGTGTCATTAAATTTTTTCCCTGTTTTATCGCTTCTGGAATCATTCCATGGACACCTAAATTATGCTCTAGCATTAACCGGACAAACAAACCTGAGGGGGGAAGCGAAAAAAAAAACAATGGGAGGGATGTTTCTCAAACGATATCGTCCTTCCGACAGTTTGGTTGCGTTCGTTCGTGCTTACACTAGCCATAATTATGACAGCCGCTGTGTGCCGTGTTCGTCCTGCACCGTAAACTGACAAAAGTTTGGGTTCCGCTTCCACCGGGTGAGCGCTTTTGTGAAGCGCCTGACATGCCCGGGCCGCCGACTACACGCGTTTCTTAATGACATTCGAATGACCAACCGGGCGCCTCCATCGTTCTCCATCCGGCAGAGCTTTCGTCAGCGGGCAAAGTTGCCCAACGTGTAAATGGTGTACCCATTAAATCCGTATTTTTCGTTATCAGACAAGGTTGGTGGTGCGCAGTGGTGGTCACACGCTGATAGCGTCGTGATGATGGTGGTTTTACTACAACCGGTAAGCGTTGTAAGTCTCGCAAGAAACTCCACGCCCGAGCCGCTATCGGGCGTGTAATCTCGCGACCAGCGAACCACCACGAACTTGTGGCCATTGTGCCAACGAGCAATGGAATCGATTTTAATCCTCCGTGTTGTAGCTTGTCCTCTGCTGCTAGTGTGGGGACGCTCCCGGTACAATCAAACTCGACGCCGGCGGGATTATCATGGGATTTCCGGGGGTCATAAATTTGCAAATGGTAAATCAGTGTGATCCGGTTTCGTTTTTGCGGGAACGATCCAGCAAGGACGTGGGATTTTCGGGGAAAGTTTTGTCCCGAAAGCCGAACGCGTAATGCTGCCGATGATGGTTTGAGCGATTGGGATAATGTTTTCGTTTTACGAGGTACCTTTCAGCTAAAACTTTTGCTGATTGCCTTTCGATTGTGACCTCTTGTTGGTGCGCGATTTCGCAAAGATGGAACTTATTGATGAGTTTTACGTTTTTGTTCCAAGAAATAATACGTGGGATTTTTATAATAGGAGAATTGGTATTTTTTGGGAACTTTTCATAGGTATCTGCCAAAGCTTCTGTATCTTGGTTTTAAAACTCGGCTGTGAGAAATGTTTAAAATAGAATGCTGCTTACATATCGGAGCATTATTGGAACAATCAGTTTAAGGAACAATTGGCATCTTCAATTATTTTGAATGTCCCCAAAGGTCATATTTCCAGTACTCCACTATCGACAATTTATTATAAATCTCCGAAGCCTGGCCTTGGGTTTAAAACCTGACGAGGAGAAATGTCGAAAAAAAAAGGGATTCAAGGAATTTATTGGAAAGCATATTTCGGGACAATTAACATCTTCAGTTATTTGGTGATGTTTTTTTAATGTATCTAAAGTTCCAGCATTCCAATATAGACGAGTTTGCACAAATTTAAGAAGCTGTTCAAGCTTGAAAATTGGAATATGTTCAAGAGAAAAATGTTCAACATTAATTAAACGACACTTATTTCTCATCTTGGCGCAACGATCATTTGTTCTCGTTTGTCATCTAGTCATGGCACACTAGAGTAAGTATTATAACACAGCCGGATCGATATTTCTGACGTACGTTATTGTCATCCATTTATTCTTTACATGTATATGTTTACATAAACTATTTGTATTTCTTTCTAATTTAACTGAATTATCACATCATCTCAGCTTAAGGTAATGCGCGACCTATCGTCGTAAGGGAAAGGATAAATTAATAAAACGTTATGTACTATCACAAACTAAACTTCTAAATTTACCATTTCTATCACAAATGGAGCCGTAGCTAATTGATCTGAAAAATGTGTTCAAAAATAATGTTAGTGTTCTCTTGTCCCTCATATCGTTTTACAAGCCTGAGAAACAATATTTTCTAGAACCGACGGGGCAGCAATAAAACCACTCATTAGCTTATGTAAGGATAAACACTGTGACGTCTTTATTCAGTAGTGTTCATGTAGAGTTATGATAGAACCCACAAGATGTACGCCAATTCTAAAGTCTTTGGGAAATTAAACATAATAGAGATTTAATACTAAAACAATCCTTCAAATCTCTGAATGAGCTACCTGTTATTCAGAGAATGTCGCTTTGCATGATTATGGTTCTTCAATGAAATTACTGAACGAAGGAGATCGAATTCCTCAAATCCCGATAATGCTTTTCACTAAACGAAAGAAGCAAAATTATAGAAAAAAAATGTGATAAAAGATAACAGTGAATAAGAAAGCGTGTCCCGCTATTGAAATCATTAAATTACTAATTCTAAAGTATCGATATTGTGTCACAAATTTCTTATTTTTCGTCCTGCGTGGGCCACATATGCAAACTGTATGTCACCACCGGTACGTCACATTTCATATCAAATGTCAATTACAGCAATTGCTCAACCGTACGGGAAAAGAGTATTATATTGAGGTTCGAAACCACCCGACACAAATCCATAAGGGACATCAATTCCAGCAAACACGCGTTTGACAGTTTTGTCCGAGTTGAATATCCCCACAATCGGTAAAGGAATGCTGTGCGATGATGATGATGATGATGATGATGATGATGGTGTACATATGATTGATTTGGATACACTTACGGGTACATTTTTGCGGTCCGGCAAAGGTGACAAAAGCCTCCGAAGCGTTCATCCTTCCCGGTATGCCGGGTTTGTTTGTGAGGACATTTGGACAAGACTCGTCAACGTAACCGGCACTGGTGACGTTTGCGGAAATGAAATTTGCAGTGATTGGTAGTGGAGTGATTGGCGGGGAGATTGGAGGAAACAGAAACGGGTGGAGAGACCGAACCGACCGGAAATAGAATGCCAAACTGTCTGACAGTCGTCATGATAGCTTATGGGATGCTCTTCTGCTGCGTTTTTATTTTTCTACTTTCGGTTTGGCCATTTCATACTCGCTCTCTCTCTCTCGTTTTGGAAGTTACTGAGAAAGCAATAAACAGGAAAGCAGCACCCAGCAGGATCGCCGCTCGTGGTTCGTGATGGAACGAATGCCAAAAGTGCTACGGGGCCGATGCGCCGGCATCTTGTTTTCAGTTATGAATGATGCTGTTATGCAAATGGGAAGCGTTCCAATTTGCATACTTACATCGTTCCAGCAAAAGGTACGGAGAACGAACCACCACTAAACGCATCTTCCCATTTAATGGAGCTTCCCATTTTTGCTTAAGAATGAACCCACCGACGACCGGTGGATTACGACCCGCAGCATAAACTTTGCCTTTTCCACTTTTCCACCGAGGGACGCGGGAATGAGTCAAACAGTGGATTCGGTTTGGTTCCCGGCGGCACCGAACCCGGGAAATGAAACGTTTGCAAAACTTGTCCTGTATGTTGCCCGACCCTAGATGCTAGTCCAATTATCGTACTTGCCCTGGTGCATGATCAGCTTTGGGTCCATCCGGGGTTTCGCTTCATTGGAGTTGGGTTTCGGGCTTTTCATTTCGTCCCAGCAGTGTCCTAATCCCATATTAGTCTTCCCCGTTTTGCGATGGAATTGTTGAGGATTCCCACCCTATTTTATTCTGTGCTATTTTTGCACCATTTCGAAGTATATGATGATAAATGAATCACATTTGCGAATATGCTTGTTGGGTTGAAATATTGATTGAGTTGTTAGTACGCTCGAAGGTTTTTGTTTCCTTCCCGCTGGTAAGGGTCGGGATACACCTGGGTCGCGCTAAATCTGGGAAAACCGTTCGTCGTAATTGACTGGTTTCAATCATCAGATACCTAATACCAGTCCGCCATGATGGGCTACGTTTGCTTCACGTAGAAACCGCTTCCAGTGCGGGGGACCTTCCAGTCTTGCGGTGGAAACGCTTGGGAAAACACGATTGGCCTGTGGGGTGGGTGTTCGAGCTGCAGCTAGAACGAATGTGGTTGAATGCAAACATTCCTTATCGTCCTGCACATCCCCAAGCGCGTCCTCTTCGACGGTACGGTAGCGGCTGACACAAAAGGGAAACACGGGAGCGAGCCGTTGCCGGTGACACTTGATATGTTTATTTTCGTTCCGTTTCTGGTGAAGCGTTGGGGCGAACTGATGGAAAGAGAAAGAATGAGAGAGAAAGTCGCGGAGATTCGTTCCTTCGGCGAAAATGGTACGGCGTACCGTGGCGTTGATGCAGATGGGTTCTCCACAAACCGGTCAGACCTGACCTCGGTTTGGGGTGGATGTGTGGATAAATAAATAAGCACACACCGACAAAAAAAAAATGCCACCTTCACAATCCCGCACAGAAACTGTCGAGTCGAAGTGATGATATGCAAAGGACATGTCGTGCGAATGACTGGCGAGCGGAATGGGTTTCTTAGAAAATGTGTCTAATTCTCTCGGATAGTGGTTTCGATCTTCTTTCATAGAATGAATTGTGTAAAATAATTAAAATTACGTAAATAAATGTTCGCTGTTTGCAATGAAGCTGGAAACTTTAGGAAGTCATAATTGTAGTAATAGTTACTAATTGTGGTATACTTTGAAACGACAGAGTGTAACACAAGCATATGCACATCGTTTTTTAGAATAACTGGAATAGAAGCAGAATTAGGTACACATGTGATACAATCCTACGATTTTTTCTGTTGCTGTAAAATAGTGTGGGTTGCATGACAGGGTCGTAGGAATAATTTGAAAAATATGTATTAAGAATATCTTTTTAACTCTCATTAATTTCTATTTTATATCATGCAACTTAAAGTGATTTAGATAACATAGTATATGAATATTTCGAAAGGTTTTTTTGTAGTATACATGATTTTTAATAAGTTCCCCTAAATGTATACAGTAAAAATAACAAAATAAACATATACGAGATTAATTATTGAGACCATAAAAATTGCATTCCTGAGTATACTATAGAATTAAAAAATATTACAAACACATATTTATTTAAAACCAATTAATTTTCTTAAGTGGCCTTACAGTTTTGTTCCACGGAGCAATTTTCTAACTGGAGAAAAAAATGTTTAAACTTATGCGTAAAAAAATAAAAAATAACAAAACACGCATTTTACAAAAAAAAATTCACTGTACTTTCGCATGTGCACGAGGTTGATGAAATACGGAAATATAAATCTTGAGATGCATTTTCATTCAATGAGGAAATGTGCATATGTATCAGTTCATGGCTAGAAGTTCTCTCTGTTGGCCAATTATTACTTTATTGTTTTTGTTGCTAAATATCTAAATTGTGCTTTTGCAAAATTTCAAATATTTAATTTATATTTTGCATCAACATAATTCTCTAGAACTTCGCTGAACAACAGTTTTACCTATCGTTTCACCTTTTTCCAGTTTTTTCACAAAGAAGTAGGTGGCCTTATATTTATGTTGCGCAGTGTTTATTTCTCTATTTTCTGTGTGGAATTCATTATCAAAATTCTCATCTCATAATATAAACATTTCACTTACTTTAAAGTCCTATAACATTGCGTATATACATTTTTTCCAATAAAACCAAGACTCTGGCCCAATATTTACGGAAAAAATCTCATATTCTGCTGCAGATAGTGATTGCGAATGGTCACGATTGATCTTCAGCCCCGAGCCAGCATAACACGTGCTACCATCCGTAGTACAGTGTGTGGTCGTCTGTCATAAAACTACCTGAACCACCTCAAACCCAGCGGGAATCTACGGAATGTTGTTATTGGAAATACCTCTCAATATCGGTTTTGCTTTACCTAGAGCAGGAAAAAAAAAACAAACAAAAACGTTTCGATGTTTGTCGCATGAACATAAATCAATAACTTTGTCTGTTATGTGGGTGTTGATAGTGTTGTAGTGAACTGTTTAGTAGATGACGTTTATTGGATTTTGAACTAAAAATATATGATGCAGTATTTTTTATAACATTCAAATCCAGATTTGTGATGCTTCATAAATCATTAAAGCAGTGGCCTCTTGCTTGATCGATTCGTCATAAATAATGTTGTACTCCACAGCTACAGTTAGAAATGCAAATCTTAATGGCAAACTGTTCATTCCCCAGAAGTAGCTACTTTGTTGCCGTGGAAAATAGAAACACTAATGCTCCGTTTCCATGCTTTTGCCATACTTTCCCGTATGTATGTACAGTGCCGAAAATCTATTTATATCGTTCACTCTCGATCATGTCAGGGTCACCGATTTGGCAAAGAGTTTATAGCGCGTATACTGCTTCTTGGCCCCATCCAGCTTACCTCCTGCAAACCGGACTACAAACCGCGAACCGGAACATAAAATTTAAGAGCCGTTGGGCGTGTTTTCACCCCCTGTCGATATGGACTAATGGCCAATCGATGGTGGTACCCCTTTGCGTGTGACACTCCGTTCGTGTTCGGTGTTGCGATGGAAGTTTTGTCCGGCAAGGTCGCAGGGTGGACAGCTGGGAACGTCTAGTGGTTGTTGCTACCCTGATGTGTAATAAATCAACATCCGGTAGGAGGAAAGCAGGATGCAATAAAGTTTATATGCACTGGTTGCAAATTAATTCACTCCCGGGGGTGGTGGTGCGATGTATAGATGGAATGTTATGGACGGTAGCAAGCATTAAGATGGTATAATTCAGCTAAAAAGGTACATCCTTTCTTTCGTAGCAAAAAAAAAATACCATAAAACATGAGACAGTGAATTTCAATTTTATATTAGATAATTTAAGCAGTATCGTGAAAAGTAAGTTAATTATTCTGCAGTTCTACAAACATAACTGTGGAGCATAAAATATCATTTAAATTTAAATACTAAATAAAAAGCCTCTTTCTTCTGCCACTCCACCCGGAACTTTCGTAGTGGCCTTGGTTGGCTTCTTGTGAAGTAATGTTGCTTACGAGAGAATAAATCGCCCACTAAGCGTAAAACTATAAATTGCACGTTTAGCACGCCAGGTGCTGTCAGGGTTAAGGATGCGATAAGCCGAGTACTCTCCTTCGTTACCCTGTTGGAGCACGTTAGCCTACGCGAATGATGGTGGGGAGGTTAATAATGATGACGTTGATAGTACTATGTGGGTGGTTGCAACCGAGAAGTAAAGCTGTGGTACAGATATAAAGAGCTCATTAATACATATTGCCTTGTAGTGGCGTGGGTTGGCAAAAACAAAAAAACACGGAACGACACGAAACAAACAGTTCACGGTGAGCTCAGAGTCGGTTTTCATTATAATTCTTAAACACTAGCTTTTCACTAGCTCTGTTACGGAGTAGGGTAGATAATTCTCTGTCTGCCTTTAAAACGTTCACTCTATCTACGTTACCGTGAACTAGTTTGTCTATGTGGGCGTTATAATCTCTGGAAGTTTAAACGAAAGACAGCTTTCCATACACACTGCCAATTCAATTTAGTCTGAAAATTTAGGCATAAATTGTTTTCCATATAAATGATTTGATCAGCTGCATGACAAATATCAAAAGAAAGTTATTTTAAATAAGCTGTTTAACTAGGTTAGTTCTCGTTTTCCATATTCTGGAAAACCACAAAAACATGCAATGAACGTTTGTTCCACATCATCCTTTTTTAATTAATTAAAAAGTAACTTAATATTGAATTTTTACAGCACTTAACCCACTTTTAATATAATCTAAAGCAGTAGGACATTAAAAAAAAGAATAATTGAGAGTGTGATAAAGCAAATTTGGAAAGCAAAATTGAAAATATATTGCTAAGGACTTTTACAACAATATCATATAAATAGATTCGAATAAAACCAAGCAAATCCTTCAGCAAGGGAAAGCTTAAAATAAATTGAAGCATTAAATATAAAAGATTTTTAAGTCTCTGTACAGTGTTAGGGCAACACATTCATGCATCTTATCTTATTACATTAATCACAGCACCCTTTGAACAGAGTTTAAATACCAATGTTCGATTGCAATATGATCGGTTGAATTAAAACAGTGGTATTGAGAGTATCTATAAGTTCATAAAATGTCATCCTAACCGACACAACACTCAGGTAAGATTTTAAACCACATATGGTGCTTGTTGTGGAGTTGGATCATGCCGATAATTGGTTCAATAACACGATACATTCAAATACTTTTCTATATCCTCTTTTACGTTTGGAGGCTTATACGCTTTCATCTTTCCGTACAGAATGCTCGATCAATATCAAACCAAACCATTTTTCAAAAGTGATTTGACAATATTATCTCCTGTTTCCCGCATTTTGTTATTCTTAAATGTGAATTTTGTACAAGCGATAATATATTTGTATGATATTTTCATAGAAATTCATCAAGAGATAGTAATCTACGGATGCATTGATTATCATAAAAATTTAATAAAACCGTTCAATCAAAACCAAACCTAGAATTTTCAAATTAATGTAACTCGTTTTCTATTTACTGCTCAGTATTTGCTCAATTAGTTGATGGATAATTTAAGACAATGGTTGTCATATAAAAACCAAGCAAAGTCGCGGTTCTAGCAAGATATGAACCTTTACTCGTCGCATATTGTATGAATGGTCAAATCAGCAACATTAAAAATTCCGTAAAAAACGATATACCTAATGGTTTCCTTTGTACCATAGATTGATGTTTGTTGTAACGCAGTTCCCTAGCCTTCCGATGTTACATTCCGTACCGCAATCTGCGCCAAATGTACATCCCTAAAAGCTTTCAACACACTACACATGCACACTTTCAAAAGCAAAACCAAACCCGCAAAGCACAACATTCCCATTTTCGATGCTCCGGATCGACACAAACACACACACACTCGGTGTACACAAATTGCAACTTTTTCACTGAAACTGGCTGCCGTTCCAGCTCGTGTTACTGTGAAGTGCCGGCCTGTACCGGAGTACGGCTATTTATCTGTTGCCGTCGGGCAGCACGGCAAACATCCATCATCGCCCATCGTGCGGGTGTAATGCTGGCGCTAATGTGCTCACCGCCTGGAGCAAAACTGTCAAGGATGTGCAGTCCACAGAAACAGAAAAAGTAAAGCCCCACGGTTGGGTAACTTACGACCGGAACCCCAAGAGGCTACACTTGCGGTTTGGCACATGTGACACGCTGTGAAGCGTTTTCGACATTAGGGTCTTCCACCTTCGGAGACAGACACAGCCATGTTGGAGTGTGGTGTCGCTTCAGGAGATGTTTTTGTAAGCGGTACTTCAGGAGAGTTCCTCGAGTGGAACTATTTAGAAGTGAGCATCAAAGCTGGGTATCGGGGTTTGTTTGTTAAAAGTAGGAAGCATTGTTCTCTGATGCTCCTAAGGTGTACGATTAATATTACTTATCTTCAAAAGAAGCTTTTGTTAAAATTCAAGAATTTCCCAAAGATTTCTTGAACATTGAAGATATTCCCCCTAAAACAGGGCAACGCAATAATGGATCTCATTCGTAAGTATTTAAGTTCACCCATCAAGCTTGCCGTCAGTCTTGCTAACTGATTTTCGATTATATGTCGTTTTCACAACGAACCCTGCGCTAACCATTACTGTCGATGGCCTTATTGAACCCTCAAGTCCACCGTCGGTGTAGCCCGGTTTTGGTGACAATATTCGTGGAATTGTTATTTTTAGCAAGCCCCAAAAACCGATGCCTGCCGCCTACCAGTCAATCACTTCCAATTTCCTGCCCAAAACTTTGCGGAAGCCACCGTAGCGCAAAGCGGATGTCAGCCGTCGTATGGAAGCACTTGCACCGTGATGCTTGAAGAAACCGAAGCGAAAGAAGCGTCTTCCTTAACGTTGTGACACACGGGGGTACGTTCCAGTGTGCTGTGCTATTAATAGCGTCTTGTCCCCGTGTCTGGGAGTCAGGATGATGCTTCCTGACATTTCGCGTCCTTGGTGATGGTGCTTACGTTTCGACAGTTCGACCCAACTCGATATGCGTCTAATGCGTCTCGTGGCCATCGGAAACGTGTTTCCATGCATGGACCCGTGTGAGTAGCTTTCTAAGGGTTGTAGGTTAAGAACTTTTGTAAGCAAACGGTACCATTTAGCGGTGAGCCCGCGATGGTGGTAGAAGCGCAATCATGCTTATATATATATACTGCTTCTCGGAAAATTTCCAATCAAGGCAAAGCGGGAAAAGGAAAGTTTTTTCCCTTTTTTTTCGTTTTCCACTTTGCTTTTGCCGCTCTTCAATGTTATTAGTTTTGCTGCTTTGCAGTAGTGAGTGCAAACAAGGACGGCCGAACAAAATCAGCGTCATCGGGTCGTCTGTTACCGTTCGTCTGCCATGCTGCCCTTGAACGATCGTTCCGCCGAAGAAGATGGAGTTTTAAGCTTTAATGAGCACAATCTTTCTTCGATCGTTCGGAAACTTTCTCCCCGAGACCACGAGGCTACGGGCTTACGGGAAAGCTATTTTTCGCTCGCGAAGAAAAGAACCACTCGGTGGCAGTGCGCTTCACCAACGGCAAAGGCTTTTAGACCGTGCCGGGGGGGTTTGGACACGACTCAGGTCGAGATTGATGGTTTAAAGAAGCGTTCCAGTATCCGGTTCCTGTTTTCTCGGCTTGCTTGCGCTTGTATTTAAAATGTGCTGTCGTGGTATGTAATAAAGTACACATGGAGGGTTGAAAAATTTCAACCTCAAAGCGTGTTTGTTAAAGAACTCTATTAACTTTTCCTTTAGTTGTGTAAATATTGTAGGAAATGATTGCTTTAGGAGTTCAATTGACTTAACTCTCTGTTAAGTATGGATTTTTCTAGCACCTTTTTGTAGCTATATTTCACTAAGTACAGTACGTTACATAACTGTAGAACCACTAACTTTTTCGTCAAAAACTGGTAAACATGATCATCGGTAAAACTGTATAAAATAAGTAAAGACATCTATTACGAGAAAATATTTATCATATTTCACACACTTAAAAAATGTTTTTTTTGCATTGCCAAAAAATATTACATAATAAGATTTAATAGAAGATACAAAAAATCAGTAAGATAATTGAAATAAAAAGACGAGATAGCCATTAACTGATTTACAGAAGGATCGATGGCTACCGTTGAACTGTTGGCTAGGATTCGTAACAGTCACGGGTTATGGAAGAAGTCTGATAAACGTGTTTTCAGCATCTCTTGTTATTTCTCTTATACTTATCAATGATACATTGTCAAAGATGTACATACATATTTGAAAATATTACGTTTATAGCATTATGATTTAAAAAATATACGAAAATATAATTAATTAATTACACGGTTTACCGGAAATTGAAAAAACAAAAACAAAATTTAAATACTTATTTACATGATCGAGAGCCGGTTAACCAAACTGTCCTTTTTACAGAGTTTTAAATGATGATGATTGTTTGCTTCAAAAATAATATTTTTTGTAAATGATCTTATAATTATAATATACAGAGCAATTTTCAAACCAACAATACGAGTGCTTATTAAAAACATGAACGTAATATGAGTTTTCACCTACCGCTTCAACTTTTCCAGTTATTCGCGTTAACACGATGGTATTGTAGTTATGTTACCAACTGTATTAAGCAATGCGAGGAAAACACTAGTTTATATTTCCCACGGCACAGTTCAACACACACCTTCCAAGTATTGTATCACATGAAATTGTCTAAAATCTTGGAACGTAATATTATTTGATGTAATCTACCAACCAGGAATGAAGAAATAGAGAAAAAAATGGAAAAGAAAAGAATCCATAATACTTACCTTCATAATGCTTCTTGGTTTAACGATCAAACCGTTGCTCAACAAGCAGATTACCTTTCCCGCTTTCAAATAAACTCGGCCGTTGTTGCGTGGATGGGAACTTCCACGGTCAATATCTTTTCGAGTGTTTTCGAGTTTTTTTTCTCTCCATTGCGTATATTTTTTCGTCCCTTGCAAATGCTTCTTGAGTGGGCTTTAAATCAGGATTTCCCATCTTATCTTACCTTCTCCGTTCTTGCTCTCGTTCACAGGATCGTCGGCCAGCAGGGCGGCCATAATCACCGGTGCTGCGAGCAGGGATTTTCTTCGACATCCTAATTGGCGCTAAAATACTATTTGATTACGCGCTCTCGTCGCTAACGGTTCTGGGCGTTTTTTTTCTGCGTACGGCCGAATCTTTGCCGGTGGTGGTGAAAATCGTTACGAAGTTTGTGTCCTTGTGTTGCGTGTGCGTGAGAGTGCGTGTGTAGTTTTTTTTAATGTTATGTTAGGGAAAGTGTCACAAGTGTAATGTGAATAATTAAATGGTGATTCCGGTGCGCACGATATGGTACATGGAGAGGCGTTAGCATCCGCCCGAGCGGATGTAATCGTTACCGTCCGGCCTATTATTTAGGCAGCATAACAACTAAACACACACACACGCACGCACACCAGCCAGCAGATAAGTGTCGAAGCTCCGTTGTGCACAGTTGAAGCCCGCCGGAAAGTCATGGAGTCGACAGAGACACTTGATTGGCCGCAGAAGAACGGTAACCGTTCGGACACCAGCAACGGTATCGATGGGCACAACACTCAACCACCGGCTCCCGATACGGGCGGTGCATCGGAACCGCCCATCAACAATAATGGCAACCAGGGTGACAATGGGAATGGTTGCTGTACCGTACCGAAGCTAGCATCACCGAGACCCTCGAGTCCGGCCGAAAATGGCGAAAGTGCTAATTGCACCCTAATGCGCACCAGTTCCCGACCCTCGACCGACGATGGTAACCTGCTGTCACCGAATACGTCGCGCTCGAGCATGTCCCAGTCGCCCACCCATCACCATCTGTCCCCGTCCCATCGGTCGATACCGCCCGATTCGCTCTGCTCGCTCGAGGAGCTGGACGAGGTCGGTGCATTCTTCGAGGAACATTCGGCCGCCATCGAACGTTGGTTTCGCGAACGTGCGCCGAACGATGTCATCAGCAAGCTGCAGTCAATTACCGCCGGGGACACATCCAAGTCACCGAAATCGCCCCACCGAGCGTCGGTCACTTCGGACCTGTTCCAGCAATGGCTCGCATCGTCACCGGTAAAGGTAAGTCTTTTATCCTGGGGAAGTAAGAGCTCGCGCCGATCCCAATACATCACTGCACCGTGGTGTCTGACCCCTTTCAGTGCGTATTTTTTCGGGTTTAATCGTTCCACGAAAAAAAAAAAAGAATCCACACCATCTCGACCAACCAGAACCTGGTAGCAGCTTCCGCACGATGCAGATGGTACTAATGATAATTTATGGTCCCCAAGCGATGGCTACGCTCGCTATCATTATGCAGATTAATTGAATGCATTTTGTCATGCTCAGTGTTGTCGGCCAGGGTGCGACCCCCAGGTGCTGCTACTTGTTGACAGTGTGCGCTTCATTAGGACACACACACAGCCGACGACTGTGAGGATGGATGCAGAAGGGGAAGGTTAATTATGGCTATTATTACTGGTGCGGTACCAGCGGATGGCAATGGAACTCGTAAAGTTTAATCGTCTAATTGGCCGTTCCACCGGCGCAACGGTGTGACGGTTGGCTTAGTGTCGCCGTTGGACAAATTACGCAAAACTACCGCTTCCGCTAAGATTGCTCGGGATGGCCGAGCGCGGCAAAACAATAACGTTTCTTCGCACAGGCGTTTATTTGTCCGGTGTAATGGTTCGTACTGGAATGGGTAATTTAGGATTCAGGGCTTCAGGTTCCGAAGGGAGTTGATTTGAAAATGTTAGCGAAGCAAAAGTGTCATTGACGTCATTACCATTCGGCAGTTAAATGGGGCGATTTGTTTAGCACTGTTTTAGCGTGCAAAATTATTAAATAATAACGAATTGTGCGAAAATTTTGCATCAAGTTGGAAGTTACTATATTTTCAATAAGTGTTTGGTGTTGTTTAATCTGAGATGAACTTGAATTAATCTTTAACATGGATTAACAATTTCTCAAGATTTCCAATTCTACAAAGTTTTATGATTCTCTAAAGATCTACAAATTCCTTAAGACCCACGATGCTAAAAAACCTGCTAATTTTCTATTTTTATTTTTGTGCAACAAAACTTTGTTCTCGATTTCTGTAAATCAAGTATATAAAGAATTTTACATCATTATGTTTTAAACGCAGTATCGAAAAGTATAAATTAAAACATAAAATGAATTGGGTTTTTGAGCCAAAGATTAGCAGTACTCGAAAGGATTCTTAATTGTGAAAGACTCCAAAAGACTACCACTTGAGGAAATTTGAGCGGCACTGTGAACTGTCAATTTTATGACACAGTCATGCATCGTGTGGACATCCTTAATTCCAAGATTAAATTGCCTCAGTAAGTGCAGTAGCATTAGAGATCCCGAAACGACCTAAAATTGAGTCGGAATCGACTTCCACAGTAGATTGAGTAGGTCGGAACCGAACTCGAATAACCTATATCTCGGAGTCACTAATGGCATTTAGCTCCTACTGATAGCTACGGGTCGACCCGAATAGCTCCGAGTCACTCACGGGAGACTCCGAAACGATAGGTGAAAAATAGACCCATTCACCTTAATGGGTCATGGAGACGCATGGTACTTTGTATAATAAGGGACTCAAGTAAAAATGACAAAAACTCTTCCAAATGAATTGACCGAGTGTAGGTGGATTACATTACAGGAAAAACTCTTGAACTGGCTCTTTAAACTATTCTTTTTCAAATTTAAAATGGATTGGTTTATGAATTAGTCATCACTCTTTACCGTGAAAGGCTATGGCGCTTGAGTTATATAACTCATTAACAATTTAAATATCTGTGATCGGTCTAAATCGATGATGAGATAAAACAATGATGTACGGAGATTCGAATTAATTCTTTCATTTGTAAAATTTAACTCACTCTTTCATTCTTATCCATTCGTCTTTCTTGTTTGGCCATCATTGGAAAATAAGCACGCTCTCTCATCTAAATATGCGATAATTTAAATACACAAAATATAATAATGTGCGAGTATACTCTACAAATGAATGTGAATTTACCCGAATAAAACGGTTACGAGTTTTTACGATTATCTTAACGGCTTAATAAATAACGCAACAATCAATTGTGTGCGTTAATATTTGATGGATCGAAATCCAATAAACCCCGTATTTCCGATGAAACGGGGAAAGAAAACACACAAATAAAAGGCTTACACGGCGGGTACCTTCACCCGCTCCGTTACACCGTCCGTAGCCGGGTTCCGATGCCGGTGTGTTCAACGAACGCATTCAAGAGAAACAAAGCCGTGCCGGAGAAACAAAGCGAAACCCTTCGGCGTCTATCGACCGGAGCGGGGATTTAACGCTTACGGCCTATGTCAATGTTTGTGCGTATGTTTTGCGAAACAGTGGTGTGTTATTCTTTCCGTGGTTTTGCACTGCAACGCTGCATCGGCAGGCCGTAAGCCTCCGGGTTTGCAGCTTGTTGCAGTACCCCGTTCAAACCTCGGGCAAACGGTGTGCAAACACTGCGGGACCCGGTACACAGTTCCGGAAGGATGAGTTTTCGCAGACCGACGTTGTGGCTGCCTGCAACTCATCGATTGCAGTGCACCCAGGGCAGTTGTCAGTTGGGGAAAGTCTCACAGGCCGACCACACCATTTCCATACGGACGGTACGAACGATGCCGGGAGCGCTGCAAAAAGGTACCGACCATAGGTGGGATGATTCGCAATAGGAAATAACCGTAACCTAGTTGTCGGTGTCAGTCCGGACGACCGAGTACTACCCGGACGGACGGCAAGATTGAGTTAAATAAATCTCGGTTCCGGTTACCGGCGGGTGTGCGTTGGAAAGACTGGACTGCATCTTTACGATGGTGGTGCACCTATGCACCCGTTTGACAGCAAAAATGCATCGATGACATTTCATCGATTGTGCTGCATGTAAATGTCATCCGATGTGAGGGTTTAGATATTTAACCAATTTCTTACGTCTTTTGAGGAAAAAGTTTTCAAAGTAACTAACATGCACGAGGTGTCTAGAGACGGCCCAGAATTTCCCATTTGAATTGTCGTTCGTTTTCTGACCATATGTTGCTTTTTGCTGAAGTGATCCAATTTTCTTGTTCATTTTTAATTGCGTTCTGGTCAAACTACCTTGTGTACGGCCTAAGTCCCAGCTTAATTATCCAACCCACCCACACGGAAGTGCGTTGTTTTTCCGGTGGAAAAACGGGCAACGTCGGACGGTTGTCCGATGTTTGCCTTCTCGGTGTCTTAACCACCATTTGAGCGACTGCAACCGGGGCGGGTGATTTAATTTATTGGAGGTAAAGTTTTAAATGAGATTTATGAGCCTTCCCGGCGCGGGAGCGGAATGTTTTTTTTTCTTACCCCACCCTTATCCTCCCGGGTCAGGTTGTCGTCCCGATAGGATGATAATTTATAGCAATTTTCCTTTTCCATGTTTGTTTTGGTTCTCTTCTCCTCTTTGGAGTATGATTTTGCTGAAACAAGATCCTGGAAGCTTCCCACTGGCACAGTTTTACGCAAAGAGTTGTACACAATAGTGTGGGTAATTAAATTGTCTCCTCGCTATATAAAAAATAAAACTAAACCAAATAGTAGTGTACTGCTTCCTCCCTGCACTGGACAATAAAAGCAAAGTACGCGCGCGCACCGATGATAGATCGACCGTAAACGACACTAGGCATCTATTTACGGTCAACTATTTAGCCAGCGAATGGCAAACTTCCCATGGCAAAACGGCAAGCAGTGCCCCGGTGGCACAGAAATCGCATAAATCTTACGGATGTGTTCGCGACAACCGACCCGAATTGTCGAAGAAAAATGCACTAAAAATGAATTAAAAGCGTACAAAATGGCTTACGGTGGGGTTTTACAACAGGGGAAAAAAAAGAAGGTAGTGGCCCCCAACGTGCAGCCAGCGTTGATTGCTGTTGGCTGTGTGCTTTTGGGTAGCGTCTAGCGTCAAACGGGAAATGCTCCGGTGCCGTAAATCAAAGCCGTACCGTGCAGCTAATGGTGTGGCGTGGCGGCAAAAGTTATAGCGCGCGCGGACAGCGCAATAAAAGCATAAGAGGAACGCGCTGGAAAATAAATCCATCCCGTGCAACGGTAGCAAAATGTAGAACTGAGTCGCACTCGAGGGTTGGGGGACAAAAAATAAGAAGATTACCTACGGAAAGAAACATGGAAGAAAGTCAATTTTGCTCGTTATAGACACCGCCACCAGGGGATGGGATCTACGGGCTGGGGAATGTGTTAGTAGTACGATGGGAAGTAAGCTTTTTTATGAGATTTTTTCCACAAATGCTGCGTCTTTGCACAGTTCGTTATGTACATTTGCGCCCAATGCGCTATCTGAAATTTTCCCTTTTCAACTGTGGTTGATTTTTTTCTCGTTTAAAGTTCAAAAGCTCAACGGTGAAACCGGGCTATCGGAGAATAGATAACAGGGCATTCGTGAAAGAGCGTGATTATGCACATATTGTGTTGAAGGAACATTCATTTATTATATAACGTAGATATTGAGGGATTTTGACCCCCTTTTTTATCAAAAAAGCATAATACTGGCGACACTCCTGCTCTTTTAATTACGAAACGATTTGGGCGATCTCTTCCCCAATTCCTTTAAAATGAAATACACGATTTATTATTGATATAACCGTTTTTTTTTTTTTGTAGTCAGTTTTAAAGGGGTCTTTCTTTGAAACTGTGTAAATCAAGTTCATGCAGCTCGAATTTTTATAACATTATTGGTTTCCACTGCCCATTCTTTTTTTTTGCAATTCTTTATTCAAATTTAATCTGTATAAAAGAAAATTCTATAAACCGGTTTTTAGATTCATTATCTGCTTATATTAAAATTTTCAAACGAGTACACCCGGGATAAGGAGACCTTTCACGGTTCGGAGAAGGAAATGTCTCCCAACCAATGTGAATTGCATATTACATTAAGTTTAGATTTAAGATTATAGTTATAAGCAACACGGCCTGGCCGTCATTGATGAGTAATAAAAATATTAAAATTTTAATAAAATATCTATGTAAAAGACATAATGCAATGGATGCAAATGATGATGATTTAATGCTGACGATATTTGTCATTGTTCATTAAATTAGGACGATAGCAATAGTGGAAGGCATTTTCTGCAATCTTTCTACAAAAGGTGATTTTTTCATCACTACTTTGGAAAGCATCAATAATCCATCTGGGACATCTTGTTTTAAATTGTCGTAAAATCTTGTTGTAAAACTACATCTTGTCGTGAACTCCTGATGTAGTTGTTTTAAATGCCTATTTTATGTCTACTTTTTAAATGTCTATTTTGTTTACCGTTCCTTCAACCTTAGAAACTGCTTCCATATAAAGTTTAAAATACACTTTTGTTAAACGGCATTCATGTGTAATTAAAACTTATTTTGATTGTAAGGCAATTATATATTTGATGAAGGCATTAAAGTGTTTAAGTATTTGTGAGGAATACATGCAAAGTTGTGCTTCTGTGATATTTTGAAACAAACTACCCACCAATCACAGGATGAATTTCGGTTCATTAGATTCACAAGATATCTTATGAAGTTATCCTGAACTGTTAATTCTGTTAAAGGTAAATACAAGTCAAAGAAGCTATGAAGCTGTAATGCTATAGAAAAAGAAGATGAAACCCACCTAGCTGAATGGGAATTTAAGATATTACTAAATTTAAATGTTCTTCAAAATTGGTCATTTGAATCGTTTCTTAATTTGCAATGTTTTGCGCCTTATCTCCATAAGATATATTCCACATACGTAGTAAAATCTGTTCCCTTACTACTTAGAAGTTTCCTTTCACCGATTTATGACACGGATTCACAAAAGATATTTGCATTAGATTCAGTATTTTTCGTGACCTTTTCGATCAGCTTGTTCAATTACTTGTTGTTGATCATCAATCGCTGCAGAAGATTGTTTGGAGACATGATGCAGGAGACATCAAAGCAACTTACACCAATGCAATCAATGTCATCTATATACTGCTGCCAGACTGGACTTCCGCTGATCCATAAACCTCACTTTAACATTAACCTTCAGCTTTAGTTTGTGTTGAATTTTGAGGTTGAAGAGCAGGGTCGGAGCTTTCTTTTAGACAGAGAGCGTTTTTTTGTAGAAATGAGAAGATATTTCACATTCCTGATCGGCTGTATCTGATTGTAAGATGAGGATTTCTCGAAGTTCTCGCTGGTCGTAACGTATAATACATTGCATTTTAATGCTACTACTTTATTCTACTTTAATTAAAACTATGTAAAAATGAACTCTACAATGTTCCATATCAACAATGCACCCTTGCACAAACCACACAGTACGGAATGCAATTGAGAGTGAATAATGAACATCACCGTTCCGACAGCGCACCCGGTGTGACATCGACTAAACCACTTCACACTGATTAATCTCCAAAAAACCACACCTTTCTAAGAAACTGTAAACTGACTTCAAGTGAACGGTTCTCCCTCCGCTCCGAAAAATGGGGTGCACAATAAGAACTTGTTCTGCTCGGTACACAACAACAACATCTTGAACGAACGATCGCGTCGTGTGGGTGAAAGTTTCTCCGACACATACCACCAGCTTTCCCTTGCAAAGGGAGAAGTGTGGTGGTGTTGCGGGACGGTATGTTGTTACCGAGTTTTAATCGATGCCGTGCATGCCATGCCCGAAGCACGAAACTTTCCATTCGGATCGTTCCGGCTGACGATAAAACGCACGAATGCGAGGAAAGTTAAGCCATAAATTAAATTAAATTATATCAGCTGAAGTCATTCCGTGCGCGTTGGCGAGCGACGACGCGGATGCGACCGGAATCCGGGCCCCACTGAAGGTATTGCGATTCGTTTTTTTTCCGCGCAGGAGTTTCAGGTTTGTTCCCTACAAATATGCGTACAATTTGGGCAGTTCATTAGTTGGAAACCGGGCCATAGAAACACGGGGCAATTTTCGCGATTAATATATAGCGTTGCTAACTGCAAACAGTTTTTTCTGTTTAACCTATACATTTGTTCAAGTATTTGGAATGGTATGCAACTCATGGTTTATGATAAAAGATGACAGAATTGTTCTGTGATGTTTTGGTAAAAAACATACAAATGTTAAAGCGCCCAAACATGCGAATCTCTGTCGTGGGGTGAAATTTAATTTAAATATCCACCATTCCCATTGTGCGTTCCTGGCGTTTTGAGCGGGAAAACAATGCATTTCCGGAGCAACCAGGATGAAATGGAATGGAACTGAAAGAACACGGGGCAAAAAACGCAAATCTTCACATGCCAACCATTGCTCTGGTAACCCAATCACGTTCCTGATTTACGAAGGAAGGTTAGACAGTGTGTCTGGTATTTATCCCTACCCCCCTTCTGGGATCCCTCCCCACCCCCCTTTAGCACGCGGTAAACATTATGGTTCTCGGTCGTGCGAAACGAAACAAAACCAGAGCCGTTCGAAACGACAACAACACAATATCGTCCTACCCGCCAACGTTCATTCACCGCACCGACCTCCATTGTTGCCGCGACACAAACGTTCAATACCCAAGTCCCAAGGGTACGCTTCGGATTACAGCCCACGGTACCCGGTCGACGATGGAGGCGCCCAATACTTGCTAGCGGGAAGAATGAGAAAGCATAGATAAAGAATCTTTCCACAGCACCGCCTTTGTCTCTTCGCCACCACCACCACCACCAACGATGGCTCGTTACAGACGCTGGCGACACTCTGACATTCGGGCTCACCCCTCTGGAGAGCCCCTTGACCGCTGGGTGCAGTGTGATAGATGACACTTGTGCCGGTGTGCTTACACCGTACAGTGGACCAACGATGGTACAATGCGAACGCTCAACAGCACCGAACCAAGACAATGCCTTGGAGACTTTTGCTGCGAAAAAAACAAAACAAAAAAGAGATGAATCTTTTCTTCCACTGTTTAAGCTACCGACCGTCAAGGACGTGTAGCTTGTTCTATTCCATCATCATTTCCACTTGCATGGCAATAATAGTGCGGGAAAACGGGACGAACGTTAAAGGGTGGCACCTTTGTTTTGCCTCCATTCGAGTTCGTCACCTCAACACAACAACGAGGTACAAGGTAATTGACACGGTGGACATCACCATCATGCGCTTTCCAAGCCCTGCAAACAGGACCGAAGTTAGCGCGAACGTGCCGCGTCATTCCATTTGCACGCGCGTTCTGGACGGGTGTTTGCTTAACCACTTCCTGGTGACCTAGATTTACCGCGTGCAGGAAGTAAGGAAGTGAACGGAAAAGAACACCAAGACCCGGAGACAATTTGTAATTCTAGCCCGCTAGAACCCGCCGGGCAAACCGGGGGGATCGGATTCGCTCGGGAAGCTATTTACGTGAGCCTGCGCGTATGCATGGCTTTGGGTGTACGATAGTTATGGGAAGCAGCAGCAGTAGTGGCAGTGTGTGTGTGTGGACGGTGAAAGCAACACCGGAGCTTCCGGTGTGGAAATGTTAATGAGTTGCAGCGTTTAGCGCTAATTATTCGACAACTTCCAGTTTGGTAAACATTTGCCCTGCTGCTGTCCCCGTGCCACATTCGCAGATCGTTAGGCGAAGCTGATAATAGCTTTGCACACGGGGCAGTTGTTTTATACACCCGGGACAACAACAGGTTTCGCTTGGGAGGGTTCTTTATGAGCAGCTTTATTGTGCGTAACGGTGCTGTCAAATGGTCGGGCTGGTTTGTGCGGCTGTTCATTTGTCACATTGCAGATGTTACAGAGTTTACCTGGAAAAGTCGGAGTTATTCCTGGATTCTGTTGCTTTTCACAGTTTATGGAAAATGTCAAAGCAAAAGTTGATTCGTTTCAGAGTTTCTTTTAAAGTTCGTGTCAGTTGAAAGCTTCCTTCTGAACATTATCCCAAAAGTGTGAAAAACTCCCAATTCTAACCAGAACACATCCTACTGTAACATGAATAAATTCAGGAATTGTCTCCGATTTTGACAGTTGCACTGTAAACCCCGTAAAACATTATATTTGTGAACGTTTGAAAAAAATATTTCTCAGTACTGTCCTCAAGTAATGACTTTTTACATCTATTCGCTTTTGTTGCTCCAAGTTCTCAATTGCGATCTTGTCTAAGTTTTTATTATTCCGTTTCTTTATCGTTTTTTTATTTTATTAATTGATGTTAATAAATTGATAATGCCTGTACGGCCATTTGATGGTATTTACAATAATATTAAACTGATTTTCATTTTATTCTTGTAATTATGTATTATCAAAGGATGTGTTAATAAGATCCCTCACATACAGTGTTTAACACACACTTGATGTTATTCCTGGTTCAAACCGAACTCGGGCGACGTCAAAGGAACGGCGGATTTGCAGATTTTCTTTAGTTTTTCTGTTTAAATATCGTAGGAAAATTGTTAATATGCAAAGAAATATCTTTGCAATTTTAAGATTATGTCCCTTTGTCTTTAAAATATCTAGCTCACTTGATTATCCGTTTGAAACTGTTTACTCACGTCATGAGTAACGCAAATGATTCATGCGCTCGTACGTAAAATATTGCTTAAATATTTTTAATAGGCGTTCTTTAAATTTATCCAAAAATCAATTACATATTTGATTTACGCGGAAATTCGAGTTACACATATTCCTCTTTTTCTCGAAGAAGGAACTTTTCATAGGAACCCGGGAACCATCGGGACCCTGAAAAACTTCGTATCTTCGACCCTCTTACTCCTAGTTCATCAGGAATTGAGGAGATGGCATTGCATGCTCAGGGATGTGAGTAGTGAGCATCACATCAGGTATTTCCGTCGTTTTCGTTCTTCACTACACATACACAGGTCTTACTGCCGACCGAATAGAATGCCTGGAACACCCAGAGTTACAAATGCTCCTCAGATTGAGCATTATTCCTGCCTCTACATGCGTGGCTTGGCGTTCAACAACAAAACGGATGCATTAAAAAAAACATGATACGGTGGCTACACTCTATCATTACTTGACGCATAACTATTGGAAGCAATGAAAACCATTCTATGGGGATATGTTTGGAAAAAGTAATGTCCTGTAAGTAACTGCTTAAGGAAGAAATTATTAAATCAAGGAAAGAAAGCGTTCTCTCAAGCAATAGCCCCTTTCATGTGGCCACACGCGAATAACTCTGGAACAGATTATTCGAGTAACTCGGGCAACGACTGTAGAAATTCATAACATTTCATTTCCTATACTTTTTGCCAATTACTCATTCCTGCATCCAGTTAAACCATATACCTCTCGATTAAATCCTAAAACTTTCAGTCTTTAAGCACAAAATTTAAACATTTCCCTTTCTTTAGAACAAAATCTCTGTAGCTAAGCACATGAAACGAAAGAACCAATTTCGTATGGTTTCCGGTACCGTACAGGACATCAATCATTCGGTACTCGGGACGGAAGAAAGTAACTCAGCATAGGAATGTACATTACATGTGTGCACGCTGTTACGCCAATAAGTTCCATTCCACAATCCACTCCAATGCTAACAAGCTCAACCATACCGGGCCGGGGGTCGAGTGTTCGGTTTCGCTGGTTAAGCGAATGATCGTACCGGGACCGGAGCTACCGGACCGCAACCCGAACTAAAGTACCAAATTAATAAACGAACACCGACGCACGGGCAAAGGGAAGGTGTTGAGAAGGCAACTGCTTTTCTTAGCCGCCCAGGGAACGATTTGTTTTATTCATGAACAACATTCATTCCATCGTTCGTTCGTTCGTTCGTTCGTTCCATCCACCCGAAACTCGGGCTCCTGTTTCGGTCGATTACCGGTGTCTCTGGGTGAAAAAGGCTTACGGAACGAACACACACACACACCGAGGCGAAGGTAAACATCAAACGTCACCGTTTTGCTACCGTTGCGGATGGTTTAAAGCCGGTTAAAGGTGTCTCGGGAGGCCCCGTAGCTGTCACCGTTCGCTTCCTGATTGTGAGCGTTTGCATTGAAAGCGAATGGGAGCTACAACAAACGCTTCCAAAAAAAAAACAAAACAAAAAATGTTTAACATCCTTAAATAGATAAAACCTACCATAAAAAAAGACACACCACATTCCAACCGCATTGTTAACAGCTCGGTGAGCGTGAGCAAGGTGTGAAAGTGTAATCTGTTGAGCGCCACACCTCCACACCATGTTTGTGTGTCCGTGTTGACGTACAGTGAACTTGACTGGGGCAGAGGAACTTTAACCGATTTACTGACACCGGCTGCCTAGCGCTCTGACGGGGCCCCTGACAGCCGAGCGTCATTTAAAATGCAACCACCGATGAATACTAATGGTGTCTTCATTCTCCTTGGCCATCACCATCATCATCGACACCATTCGTCCGGGGGAGTTTCAACTTTGCCAATTCATCGATTTGGCAGGGGACAACGGAAGGGAGAATGCGAGCTGACGTAATGTCTGCCAGTTATGGTGCGTCGTTCGCTTATGCTGCTGTTTCGCTTTCGCTTTCGCAGAAATGCCGTTCGCCGACCTCCCGGAGCTCCATTTCGAACCGCAGCCATCTGGCCGACCTGGACGAGGGCGAACTGTTTATGGAGCTGATACGGGACGTGGCCAACGAGCTCGACATCGACGTGCTGTGCCATAAGATTCTGGTCAACGTCGGCCTACTGACGCATGCCGACCGTGGTTCGCTGTTCCTCGTCAACGGGCCACCGTCCGGGAAGTATCTGGTCGCCAAGCTGTTCGACGTAACGCAAAACACACGTAAGTACTAATTGATGGCACTGCATTAGGTGTGCCCAAAGGTGAGCCCGATTGATGCCTTGGAGATTGACTTTCGGGACAATCAATCCTTGCTGAGAGTTGGCAAAGGTTTCACCGCCGGGAAGTTCTGTATGAAGTGACGCATTTTTTTTATTGCATTGAGTGGTTCGTAGGAGTTTTTGAGAATATTAAAAGAGAGTTGCTGGCTGGCCACAAAATACGTTTGCTAATCAAGGTTCATTTAGATAACAGCTAATACTACAAATCTTTTAAGGAATGGTAGAAAAATAACAAAATGTATTTAAAATACTTTTGAATAAGCCCTAACTATTTAGATTTTTTTTCTACTTGAAATCCTGAGGGGAAAATTTTCCTTGTAGGTAAAATTAGTATAAAATGCACTTTATTATCATTTCGTATTTTTTTGTAAATTTTATATTCCATTATTAAGCAATTCACAGCACAAAAAAAAATAAATTAGTGTTGAAATGAACCATAGTTAAATGGACACTTCGCAAAATATATTTTTCGCATGAGATTATGTTCTTCAAAATCGTTAAAAATTACTATATTTACGTTATTTACTAAAATACACTTTAAGGATTTTTTTAATGTATAACTTATGTTAATCACTTTACCATAAGCTATGTATCACACTTTGAGTTTTAATATTATGAAAAATATATTTTCAAAAAAATATTGCAAATTTTTATTTTCACTTAAAATAATGTTCTTAAAAATCGTTATAAATTAATCTGAAAAGTTGATTGCGCTATTTTTCACTCACACATATAACGTCTTGTTGATAGTATGCTTAACGTATTTTAAGGATTTTTAGGTCCTAAAAATTAACAATGAATTTTCAAACTACCCAACATCTTTCGAACTATATCTGGTAAAAATTCGTTTTCGTTAATTAATTTTATTATAAAAATATCAATCAAAATTGGTAAATCACTACAAACGAGTGTCCATACAGTAATGGCACTAAAATTATCTAACATAAGTAGTTTAAATTATAAGTATTGATGTGAAGTCGTACTCACAGCTGGAATCTGGAATCTCTTTTCAAGGATATTTAAAATTATTGTGTCATCATACTTATTTTATTTTTTATATCCAAACCCATCCTTACAGCTCTGGACGAAGCGGTCCGGCGTGCGAAACAGGACGAAATCATCATTCCGTTCGGTGTTGGCATTGCCGGCACTGTCGCACAAACCAACGAAACCATCAACATCAAGGAAGCGTACAAGGATCCACGCTTTAACAGCGAAATCGACCAGAAGACCGGTTACAAAACGAACATCATCCTGTCCATGCCGATCTGCAACTACGAGGGTCAGGTGATCGGTGTGGCGCAGATCATTAACAAAACCAATGGTAAGTAAGAAAGATGACGAAATGTGGACAACACTAATTGCATTGCTTTACCGCACAGGTTCACCCGAGTTTACCGAGCGCGATGTGGAGATCTTCCGCCGCTATCTAACGTTCTGTGGCATTGGCATCCAGAATGCGCAGCTGTTTGAAATGTCCGTCCAGGAGTACCGCCGCAACCAGATACTGCTCAACCTTGCCCGGAACATCTTCTCCGAGCAGAACAATCTGGAGTGCTTGGTGACGAAAATTATGACCGAAGCACGCGAACTGCTCAAATGTGAACGGTGTGCGGTCTTTCTGCTGGATCTCGACTGTGGCGAAGCGGTAAGTGGTTTTCTTTTTTGCTGTCGAGCACAATTGCGAGCACGTTTTGAAGCTGGCAGATTGCGAACGATTCCACCATTGTAATAATGCATGATAACTTACCTTTTGACATTCGTTCGATATACGCTTCATTCGCCGTATGATCTTTGCTAATTCAAGTGTGCATGTTTAGATGACGACTGTAATCGAAACACGTTGAAGGTAATCGTAGCTGAAAGAGTCTCTCATACACACACAAACACAGTATTTGTCCTCAGTGTTACATGGCGTGTAAATACTTCCTCGGTGCGTGTTATTACAGGCACGTTCCAAACCCATCGATCAAACAATTCAACTATACTGCGAGCTTCCACTGTTTGCGATCGTTTGAGCTTTGACAGCTGTCAGATGAACGCCCTTTTTGTAGCACGCTTAGTACACAAAGGGCCAAGCTAAGGCTTAGCCGTAGTTTAGTGCCATTTTGGAAAGAAAGACAAAAAGCACCTAACCAAACACGATTAGCAACGGACGGCACTGCCAAATTGAACCACACTGCTGCAAATTGTATCTGACACGTTGATAAAACGCACGTAAGCACGATGGATTGGTTATGCGTCAAATTGGGCATTGCATTGCACACATCCACACATGTCATTGGCTTTACCCGACCCTGAGCACAGCAGAAACGTTATTTGGCAAAAACGATAAAACGCACCGGTAGTCACGTACGTCGCAATGTTGATTATTGATGAGTGTGCGTTGCTGACACAGCGCACCATTCCACGAAAAAGAAGGAGACGAACTCAGTATGGCTCTTTTGCTAATTAGAGAGTCTCCCGGGTTGGTTTGTTTTCGGGAAAAGAACCCGATAACGAGCTCACGATAACACGCATTCCGTGCACGAATGAATGCAGCCTGCCCACACTTTTGCCGGCAAATGGTGGTCAGCTACGGTCCATCGTTTATCGTTTATATGAAGCCCCCAAAAGCTGTCTTATGTTTTGGACCATTGGCTTTCGGAAAATGTGCAAACGAAGGTCCGGGCTATGGAACAAAATAAATACGAAAACTTTAAGACCCCCACGATCCTTCGCTGCATTAGAAAAGGGGGGAGAAGAATTATTTATATCGATTGTGCTGACAGCAGCAGAAATGGGGTTAGCGTTCGAATGCGGCACTATCGAGAGCACCCCGTAGGACAGTGTCACGCCATGCGGTTGAGTTGTGCTGGAATATGTATTCCAGCACGTGAGCGGGACATTGAAAGAATAAAATATGAGTGTTTGGCCATCACGCAACTCGCACCTGTCTCGTAAATAACTCCTCCACATTCTAGCGCTCGTTTTCGGCAAATAAAATGCTTTTCAAGAATTCTTTTCTTTTCAAGGGGAAGTTTTTGACCTTACTTTTTAACGGTGCTCATATTAAATTCCTCACATGGGAGTTTTGGGCAAAATGAAACCTGTCAACATAAATACAATTCGCTTTATTAACGCAACAGGGGTATTTTTTTTTTGGGAACACAAACTTGCGCCTAATTAAAATGACTAAGCGCATTGATCCAACCGTTTATCTTATCACCGTATAAATCAGATCGAAATCAAATCACATCCACATCATCTGCATATTTTCCCAAACCAACTTCACTGCGTGGGTTTCCGCAAATCAGATTGAATCAAGCTTTTGCGTCATGCCTGCAGGATATAAAATCTCATTTTAGGGGGAAATTGATAAGCGTACACCTGCCCCAAACCCTCTTCGCTCCCTACGTTCGTTCCTTAAAATGAATGTGCACTTTCCGCACTGTTCGGTGCTTTGCGCGATGAAAAAGCGTCGATTCTGAGAGAGAGAAAGCGCACGATACAGAAAAAAAAACGAAGCACATCCTGGCGTGTTCAATTATACTGCAATGTACGCATTTATGCAAGCGGGCGATACGAAATTGGAACGAAATCGAATCGTCATTAAAAGCGACGAAGAGGGAAATGATTATTATTTTACTTTCAATTACAGAACGTTGGGGAAATGGCAGCATGATCGATCAATTAAAATGTTATATTGAAGCACTGTACACTTTCATTTCGTATCGACGAGTAAGTGTTGGGCAATGAGCCGGTGAGGGCGTCACTCACTCTACTCATCAATGTGAGTGAGCGAGCATCGTACTCACTGATGGAAGAGGTAGCTTTTTAAATAAATATTTTTTATAATGAGGAACATGTAAACAGAACTCCATGAGATGGAGTTACAGAAAGGGAAAATAAAATAATCATTATGTTTGAAGTTATAGCACTAGAAATCGGAATCTCACGTCACAACCTCACGGAATGAACAGAATTACCTCATTTTCCATCTCACTCATTTGAGGGCTTATTCAGTTCAGTTCAGTTCACCTAAATAATGTATTTATTCACTATACAACCTACTAGCCTTGTTTTACTACAACTGCAGTGGAAAGATTTTTTTTAAATACAGTGGATCGACAATTACCCGGGTGCCATTTAACCGAGTACAACCAATTTTTTGATAATTGGAATGAAGAACTGAAATATGCTAAAACTCTAAGAAAAATGTCATATTTATTTATTATGGATATACTACAGAGTTAATAAAATAAAATCGGGTTCCAGGACACAACTGAAGTGAAAATAAAAATGAAATCATGCATTATAAAGTAATATTTATCAGCAATGGGAAATGGGCCTATCATCCGGGAAATCCACTTATCCGATAAGAATCGGCGTTCCACTGTACATTTAATCTTATTTTTGTATAAAACATTATTCTCTTCGATGGAGGCGCCTGGTCGCTCATGAATTTCCTCCATTTGTTCCTCAGTAAATAATACACACATTTGGCACATATTTATATTGCTTTCATCATGATAAATGTTTGGCTGTGTGCGGTTACCATAATCGGGATTGAAATCTGTTTCATATTTTACCATTTTCACTGATTTTTTTTTTCGTTTCTTTTCCACTGTTTCTACCGCATCCGTTCCACGGTTCCGCACGTCTCCGTCATAACTAACGATATCGCTCGTCGGTGATTCTAAATCCTGCCACCATGAACAAAAAAAAAAAAAACGTCCGCTGCTGCCACCGTAGAACCACCTTGAACGAATATTGGAACGGCCGGAGAGGACTCATCAAACCGTTTCACGCCGTACGAGCCACAACGTGGACGTTGAAGATGTGCTCCAGCAGCAGGTTATTCATTTGCCCAACACTCGAAACCGGTAGTAATTTCCATCATTTTGCCTTCCTTTGCCTGGAACGGTTTTCTACTTTAGTTTTTTTTTTTTCGTTTCCTACTTATGCATTCATGATATCGTTTTTTTTTTATCTGCATGTGGCTTAGCTTTCCATTCCGCAATCAACAAGCTTTTCCGATCTGGTGAAAAGATTTCCATAAAGCAAACGAAAAAAAACGGAAATATGTTGAAATATTTAAAATCGCACACAAAAGTAGAAAACGTTCCAGGAAAAAAACGGGGCAACAAAGCAAAAAATGATGGATTTCTGCCGCCGCTCACACGTCACGCGGTGGAAGATTTGTTTGAAGAGTGTCTACAACGTTTCCTTTCATTTTGTACGACACGATTGGCAGAACACGATCTCAACGCGGTTCACGATGATATTCGAGCTAGGCAGCAGTAATCAATCATCGGCCAACATTCTCCGACCGTCGGTGAGCGATCTGAACAGCTCGATGCTGGCGCAGATTGCGGAGTACGTGGCGGCAACGGGCGAAACGCTCAACATCAGCGATGTGCTCGAGTGGCTAAAGGATAAGCCAATCTGTCAACGGCAAACGGTAGTGACGCCGGCGGCGGACGGAACGGTGGCCACCACGGCAACGTTCGACGAGACGCACAGCGTCAAATCGATACTGTGCATGCCGATCATCAACGGTCAGAAGACGGTCATCGGTGTCGCTCAATTAATCAATAAGGTAACGATCGATTGATCATTTCTTCTAAGATTACGTCCAAATAATTCCATTATCGAACGTTTGTTTCTCCACGTTCCCATTCTCTCACAGCAAAATGATCTACAATTTACCAACTGTGATATCTCCATCTTCGAGGCGTTCGCCATCTTCTGCGGGCTCGGCATCCACAACACGCAGATGTACGAGAGTGCCTGCAAGCTGATGGCGAAACAGAAGGTGGCACTCGAATGTTTATCGTACCACGCGACCGCTAGTCAGGACCAGACGCTCAAGCTGGTCAACGATACCATCCAGTCGGCCGAGGAGTACAAGCTGTATAGTTTTAAGTTCATCGGTGAGTATCCGGCCATTAGCACACCGCGCACGTCTTTCACGGGCTGATCGATTTCAGTGCATTAGGCACCACTAATTGGATTGTTGGAAAATGGTGGAAAACCCCCAAAAATTTTGGTCCAATCCCTGCCGTAAGCAGGCAAGCTCATCAAACACCCCACCCGAATGCGGAAAACGGAACGAAATCCGATTTATTCGTGTGCTGAGAGCTTGCATAATGATGTAAATTAATATTTTATGCGATTGGTTTGCTGGGGGGCGTCGCGCACCTGCAGATGGAAGACCACAATCAAGACGATTCGGTTCGTTTCGGTCAGCAGTCATTTATGTTACGGGTGCTCAGCTTACAAACGACCGTTGGTTTGCGTTTGTTCGGGAAGGTATTCGCATTTATTCAGATCAGTTTCTTGCTTGAGAGTCAAATGGGAAGAACGGCTCACCCTTACAAACCGGCACGGCATACTAAATGTTCCGTAAATGAGAATTAATGTTCGACCGTTTGTTCCGGAACGATTTCCCCGAACGGTTCGATTGATTGCTCGCTGGCTATCCGTTTCACAACAGCAACAGGATGGAATGATTGGTGTTGCAACCCCCGGAATCAATGCTCTTTGAGCTTTAGGGTTAATGGATTTTTAGCGCTCCCACATTGCACAACGCTAATTGGAAAAGCACATATCCTCGTGTGTTTTAGCACGTTCTGCCTTCATCTACGGTCTTCCCACGGGCAGCGATGGTTCCGCTGGCATCGGGTTGTGAGCCTTAGCTCTTGCGAAGCTTGGCATAATTAATGAAACAGTGCGGAAAATCGAAACAAGTGTAGAACACGAGACGGCTTCTTTGGAGAAGTGGCAGCATGTGAGAAACAGAAGTGGAAATAGTTGCCCTCTATCTATGGGATCCTTTTTGCAACAGCCGGAAGAGGCTACTTTCAAGGGCAACAGGCATGCAAGAGGAATCTGTTTGATGCTAGTTTGTTCGGGGTTTCGGAGTTTTTGACCGTACGGCACTTACTATTGCAGATGCGGCTAGTTAAACCAGTGGTCGGCAAACACAAAAAGGGCTCAATCTTATAATAATTTAAGAATGTTGTTAAATTATTTTATTCATGAAGAAAGGTCAGACCGTATTGCTCATAGTTAGAATCCTTAACGTATACTTAATTTAGGACACAATTAACATTAGTTAAGAGACATTTTTCTTCTCCAAACTTTGAAAGGACACTTTATTCTGGGTGTACATGGCTGTGCAGATGCGTGTCATTCCGTCATCCAAAAGTGTGTTTCTTTCTCGAGCGGGGGTCTTAGCCTTCCATCTTCCGTCATGTTTACAAGGATCTTCAGTTGATTTTCATACAAACAAACGAGATATAACATACGATGACATAATGAAAAACACTAGAGAGGAATAGGAAGAAAGGGTCACACTGACATTCACCCAGTAGAATTCGGATTAGTCACCCTGAGGTAGGCTATATCTGAGCCCACCAGAAGATCGTGAATCGGAGAATCAAAGGATCTTCATTAACAGTTATCTGCGTCCAACAAGGAGTGTCTTACAGCCTAGTAATCCACCAAGTGCCATAGAAAATGATCCTCATCTGGGATGTCGACGCCACAGTCACATTTCTTCCAGTTAACCTACCATATACACCTGGAGACTCGTTTCTAGACATCGATTTTCCAGAAATATTAGAGAATCAGAAATCTTGAGGAGTGATTGAATACAAACACCTCCCGAATCTATCCATGTATCACATAATCTGCCCTATCACATCATACAAAGGGAATGTGGGACAATTCAATCAGTAATCACTTATTGAACGACCACTTATAATCAATAAGGCAAAATGCGGCTGTTGCATATTATTGAGCACAATGCACAAATGTTGCATATTATTGAGCACGGTTTGCGAAGCTTAAAGAACGTTTCAGACGATATATAAAATAAAATACAGACAATTGAAAAATGTAATTGCAATGAAGCGTTGAAGAGGTAAAAATTACATGGGATGTATTATTAAGTAAAAAATCCTTCAAATGTATGATTGATTTGTGGATTTAGGCAACCTCGAAGCTTTAGTTGGTCTTCAAAGAATGGAGAAACTTATTTATGTGAAATGAGAGATTTAAAATGTCCGATTTGATCCGAATGTTCAAATATGTTAAAATTTGGCCTAATGGATCGGAAATGCACATGTTTCGTTTCTTAATGCTAGCAACAAATTATTTATCGGAAGCACAAGCTTCAGGTAGCTGCAGCGGAAACATACCAAGATCTCCAGAAAAATCTTAACATTAATCAAAATTTCTTCTACAAATCGTGGTAAAATTTCGGCAATGTCAGTTTAGATCATGTTTGATGTAGAGAATCATTAAAAGCGGCTCGCGAGCCGTTACTTGCCGACCACTGGGCTAGACGTAACATGCAACCAGTAAATTCTTGCTTACTTCAGCAACAACAACAAAAAAAAGGTCCGTAGAACAACCGAAGATCTAACCGAAGGCTACCACCGTTCGACACGCGAAACCGGCACAAGAATGAGCGAATGGTATGGAGGGAATTTAATCACGATCACACATTCATCAAGTACTAGAGGCGGCGCTGAATTTTTCATGAGTTCCAATCATTCTTCTTCCTCCCACCCCGTACCGTGCTGTTTATCGAAATCGCTTTCGGTATGTGTGCTCCACACAGTGGACACACGGCTGGATCTTCTTCGCATTCGTCGCCCTAACTCCAAAGCATGGTCGGAGCAACTATGACGAGCTTTGAATTTCTATTCCAATGTATGCCGACGGACTTTGCGTGATCCGGCTGTTCTGGGTGAATACGATGTGGTAAAGCAAACACATGAGAATCGACAACAACAGTACCTGCACAACCGGCCTACAGACTTTCGATGCAGCCAAACAGACTTCAGATGTTAAGCAACTGTCACGTCGTATATAAATACATTTATATATCTGTTTTTTTGTTTTGTTTTGGTTTTTTGAATGTTCAGTCTGGTGGATATGATATATTGTTTTATCTTCTATCCCCGGGGCGTGAGAGATCAAATGCTAGCCGGCTTAACGCGGTGCTTAAAATTTATTTCTCTTCCATCTCTCTCTCCTTTGTTGCGATTATGGAGGAGGTTCTTTCGAGGTGAATTATGTTTTGAATCACGTTTCATTTTGAAAATACAGTACTGGGCATTCGAAATCGTACACTTTGAAAATCTTGATATTTCTTCTGCATCATTTCTCTTGCTTATATTAGCAATTAATTTGTTTCTTCTAATATTTTTTCTATTCAACAACCCTTTTTTATATAACTGAATCATTCACGGTTAATTTTTGAAAACAATCACAAAGAGAGAATATTCATATCAAAAGTACTTGCTTAATATAACGTACGGTACTAATAACAAAGTAAGGAAAAATATATGAAAATTTTGGGGAAATATATTTGTTCCTTTTTATGAAGAACACAAACTATGCAAAAATAAGAAAAATACGTTGTGACAATTTTTGGAACCATTATCACAACTTAGCGAGTGCGTTATGGGGGTTAAACTCATTTCATTCCTGGATTTTTCGCTCATTTTCATAATTATTTTCCTCGTAACCATGTTAGCTATAACAACCTTCTTATACCCAAAGGTAGAAAAATGAGGTTTTTAAAAAGTCATATTCTCGAAATTTATTTTGAAATCAATTGTTAATTGATATTAATTGATACATTGATAGTAACACATATTAACATGACTAAATTTAAAACTATTAGTACAAAATGTGTAACAATTTAATGTGTCCTATTTTGAATGCCCGGAACACACTGAGTGCTTCCATAATTTGTTCCCTAATATTTAATTTTTTTTACATTTCTTTATATTTTAAAGATTGTATAGATAAGACATGAGTGAAACGTACTAAACAATATATAAGTAAATTACTGATTCCGATAATTTTAAAATTTTACTCAAAGTTAAAAGTCTGCCAACATTACAAAGTTTGCGTCCAGCACTGTTATTGTAGAAATGGAACCTATCTAGAACAAAACAAATTTACTGAGTGTAAAAACACATGTTAATTTTATTATATTCATGTAGAACGGTCATACCATATTGCTTAACTTGCACTTAATTGCTATTATACTATAGTCTGATTAAAAATAAACTACGATACATAAAAGATTATACACCTATTCTGCTAAAAAGTTACGATTTATGGAACCTATATTCAGAATACACTTACGAGGACAGTTAAGCTCTTTAGGTTATTGGATAGAATGCAAACGGGATGATTGTATCCCCGGGGATCCCGGGGTAGGTGATCGATGGTAATCTTATCTTAAATTAAACAAGTTCCCGGAAACTCCACTCCAGCGAAAGGACCCTTAGCAAAGAATGCAATTTGTAATATGATGCTATTTTTTTCTCCATTCTTCCCTCCCCAAAAAAAAACCCTTTTCCTTCTTTTCGGGTCTCCCATCCTCCCATTTCGTTACAGACTTCGATCTCGACGACGATGATACATGCCGGGCAGCGGTGCGGATGTTTCTACAATGCAATCTGGTTCAACAATTTCACATTCCATACGACGTAAGTGGCAGTTTTATTGGGTTCCAATCCTCTCACTAGCGTTCCGAGCGTTAGGCACTCGTTGTCGACCAGGGCCAAGGAAATCCAATCGTTCGAACTTAAAGCCACGTGTGTGTGTGTTGGTGAGCTTTGCGTGAAGATAGTAATACCGGAAGAGGAAGTAATGTTTGGGGGCATAAATTTATGTCCCCCCGTTGAAAAATACGATTACGAGCTTACTGCTCTTGCTGGGCAGCGTTTTGATGCGCTGTCGCAAGTCTCACCCATATCGACCTCGTTCGAAAGCTGATTAGAGCCATCGTAAATCTCCATTCGTTAGGACACCGAAAAGTGGATCTTATTGCAGTGAGCGCTAGTAGTTTTTTGTTCAGCTATTGTTTCTCCTCTTCGTTCTTATGTCATGTGCTCAAGCTTGCCAGGGACATCCGCGTTGGTACAATGAACAGCTCAGGGCACGCATACAAACCAATCCCATGTTCTAACGCTTTCCCTGCCTTTCATGCTGCGTTTTAATTACATTTACCCGTCCCCTGGGGGGGGCACTGTGTGCGTTCGTAAGCCGCTTTCATAAGCGTGGGCCGGGGACATCTTTCCGGGGGAAACTTTGAACTGAGGGAATTCCAAAGCACACACACACACCGGTGGGTGGCCGTATGGTGGGTATGCGTATGCTGATGGGTTTACGTCCTTGCTCTCGCAGGTCCTGTGCCGCTGGATACTGAGCGTGCGGAAGAACTACCGTCCGGTGAAGTATCACAACTGGCGCCATGCACTGAACGTGGCCCAGACCATGTTTGCGATGATGAAAACCGGCAAGATGGAACGCTTCATGACGGATCTGGAAATTCTCGGTCTGCTCGTTGCGTGCCTGTGTCACGATCTCGACCACCGTGGTACGAATAACGCATTCCAATCAAAAACCGACAGTCCGTTGGCCATCCTCTACACGACGAGCACGATGGAACATCACCATTTCGATCAGTGCGTGATGATACTGAACTCCGAGGGTAACAACATTTTTCAGGTGAGTAGTGCAATGTGCCGATGGGTGGGTTCGAGGTACCGAGGTCGAATGTCCGATTCTGTCGATGCGGGGATGATTTCTTTTTTCCAATTAGGTGGAAGGTTTTTTGTGTGTTTTGTGTGTATACTAGTCGATCAAACGAAACGGAACAGTACGAAAACATGTTGAAACCATCTGACATAATCTGGACGTGCGGGAAAAAAACGAAAAATCTCCTGAAACACCATACGACTGACATTTCCTAAAGCTAAAAGACGTAAACCTTTTTTATTGAAAAACAATTTAACCACTTTTTATTTATTACAACTTGACTTTGTACTTTATCTTAAATCATACAATTTTTACACTTCTACAAATCGCTGATATCTTCACAGTTTGATTTTTGCTCGTCCATTCTGTTTCTCGGCAATAAAAAGCAAACTGTAAGGCTTCAAGAATTTTGGGCTGTAGACAACGTACATCGTCTGCTGTTATGGCTTTTATATATCGACTAATGAACGGCCCAATGGCGTTCACAGACATTGTACACGCAGGGCAAATTACACGAGAGTCCCAACCTTATTATTCAGCAAGTATCATCAAGATGTATGCTTTTTGCAAATTAGATAACCAACGAGAGTGAGACAACAGTAGTTTAAGACAAGCGCACGAAAAATTGGTTTCTAAATTGGAAAAGTTGATTTTTTTGTGAAGAGTTCTCGGAGTATGCAGAATCTGAGAGGTCACACAAGGTACATTATAAGTGATGATTATAAGTGGCTGATTTCAGATACATTAGATTCCTCTGCTTCGGAAGGTAGTGTCCTAAAACCATCTGTCCAAAGACAAGTCCCAGCGCTGTCGTTAAATGTAATTATACAATTTCAATCAATGGTTTTCGGAACACTATGTAAAGGATACCTTGGTATACCTTAGTAATGGAATGAGAACCGCTTTGTTTTTGGTAGAATGATCTCGATCATTTTAGAAGCACAAATGACTTGGAAGACTCTTCGAAATGTTCAACAATGACATTAAAACTTCTAAAACATTTTTAAAGACAATTCCCGAGATAGTAAAGCTGTGTTGGGGTCTTATTATCATAATCTATGAGAGGGCTAACATATATCAGATAAAAAATATAAAATAAATTAGGAAAGTAGTAACCTAATGACTGTTTATAAGATGGAACACTTACATTCAAGTTTCCTTTATTTACTTCTATATAGCCGTATTGTTAAAATATGTCTTTATTTATAAGTTTATTTATTTATTTATTAAATATCGTAAATTACTTTTAAAAAAATCTATTGTTAACTTTCATGTTCACACACGCATACGTTATATTTATGGATTGTTTTATTATGATTGTTTGTAAATTTATTTAAATACTCTTTAATCCAATGCCAATGTCTACAACAAATACGATATTTACAAGACATTTCCTCCTTTTATTTTGATATATCCTGACTTTACTCAGTCGCAATATGAATGTAAAAGAAGGTTGAAATTATAACACTGATAATGTCGTTGATGCATATTAAGTGGTCTATTACATAACAAACCACAATACCATCTTTTCGATCTAATCTTACCATAATGGTAATATTATAAAAGGCTTAGCCATTACTTTATGTCTTTTGAGACTTTCTACCACAAATAGGCACCATAATGAATCGTTTTGATATTATCAATAGAGCATCATTATTCAAGATTCCTTTCAGTTGTCTCATGCAATCGTATCGTTCGAATTCGAAACCCGCTCGTTATAGTCGATTGGCAACGAAATGTGCTAACAATTTACTTCCTCAATTGGTTATTAATTTCGTACTGTGAATTGCACCTGCGTTTGTGGAACCATTCCCCATTCAGGTATCACCCAACAGAGCATAATTTATTATTCTCACATTTTGTCATTCCGCCATCACACTCGGATGGTTGTTTTTTACTCCTTTTTGGACCGATAACGACCAATTCCAACAGAAAATAAGAATGGTAAAGCAAAAAAAAAAACACACGACAAGCAGATCAAAAATCGATATAATTCGTATCAAATTGCTGACAGCAGCTGAGAGACGACTGAGCGTTCGATTGGAAAGCGAATGTCTAAATGCTGAGGACGGGAATCTCATTTGCTTGCCAACCATCAGTAAAAAGTGGTATCAAATATCATATTCGTGTGTTTTTTTTTCCTGTTTTTCATATCGTTTGCGGCTTCCGAACCCTTCTCAGCTCGATCGTAAAATTGAAAATACATTCGTTTGCAAAATGGGAATGCCACATACGCATTTTCCGGTGCCCGTGCCTTTTTTTTCCTTTTGCGTGAGTCAATGCAATAATGCCATCATTCTTGGGAACCTATTATATTGCCACCGATTGCCAAAAACCGTCCCAAAGGATCCCTAACGGTTCCGGTTGTTGGTCCAACACAGAAACTTCATTGACAGGATTTTCCTCGCCTCGGGCAAGGAGTAAAACGCAAGGGTTAATAGCGAATATACGGTTGGTCGGTTAAGTTTTAAGCCAACGACATTTTCTTCCAGCGAAGGAAATTACACGATTGATGGATAAAGATGAAAATAAGTGGCGCAAAGGTCTCATTGTTCATGAAAGAAAAGGTGCATTTGGTTGGGAAATACACTAAACAGAACAAAACGTAAAAAGTCATTGTTGTGTTGAGGTAACCTATTGTTCTGTAAAATCGTTCGGATATGTCGTATAAGCACTCTGTTTAATGAATGAAAAAACATAACAATACATAGCTAGCCTCCCTTGTGCACTATGAGGAAACTAGCAGAATAGCGTAAAAAGAAACAAAAGATGTGAATTGATGCATATGAAACGGCTAAAGAAGCATTCACAAGAACGAATAGGGAAGCATTTGGCCCATTGTAAGGAGTTAATGGGCGCACGAGTCAAACTAAGGGCATTAAAATGCTATTGCATGCCTCTGGATTAAAATTTGCACGGTTTTGATTTTATTGAAAGGTTGTTTCGGGGATAGATGTGCTTAATTTCATTTCCCTAACACCTCTTCTATTACTGCTTGAAGATCTTGATCTAATGCAGAAGTTCTCCGAACTTTACTAACGGTCGTTTTCGTCATCAGCCAATCCGTTTTTCAGGCCTTTATGGCTTATGTATCAACACAATTAATTTATGACAGTTGGCTCTTCTGCTTCTTGTAAAGGGCTTTAAAATACTTCTCGGGCTTGATCGTTCGGTGTCATTCGCATGACAAGGCCAGCCCGTCAAACCCTGGAGAGTCTACTTCGTAGTTTCGTAGTTAGTTTATTGTAAAATCCGTAGAACTCACCATTAACTTCAAATTGTGGGATTTATTTTGTGGAAAAAAAGTTGTTTGAAGTCACATTTTGTCTAAACATATTAAACTACCTTGACATTCAATTGTTTCATCTTACATCTTCACTTTAATTTTATATCATTGAACAAATTTGTGACTTTACGGCCTGGCCGTCACTGATGAATAATAAAAACAAAAACACATTTTTGGCCACATTTCTGTTAACTTTTACGTAGAGCAGGTCCTTAATCCCCCAAGCTGGAAATAGCAGATTGACACTGCATCTGTTACGTAGGAGAACCGTTTATTAACATATTAAAGATGATCCCCAAAGATTACACTCTCGTGTCATGGATAGCACACTCTACCGCTAGGTTGAAGAGTAGACAAGACAGTTTAAGAAGAGTAGACAAACAGCCCTCCAAGAAGAAAAAATTAACGTGTCCGTGCAAAAAAATATCAATTCCCAAAATAGAACTAGACAAAATAGAGGACTTCAGTAATTTTGTTTTAACGTCTGGTATAATCCAATTGCTAGAAGATGTTATTGTGTAGCACCACCAGGAGCTATAGCCGATGGTAGTGACGACAGTTTTTCACAAGACAAGACGGATCAAAAATTCTATCCGGACCACACCTTCATACGCAGGATTGATACTTTTCTTCACTGGGGAAATTCATGTGAACAATGTCCGAAATGGCAAGAAGAGCTTTAGTAACCGGAAGCACAGCTTTTCCCTAGCAAGCTTTTCTTTCCATTTCGTGAACATTATTCGAAGATGAAATTGGTTTGAAAGGATTTCTGAATACTGTAACGAATTCTGCCTTGGTGGAATAGTCGTCTGGCGAAGAAACTTAAACAAAACTACATCGCTCATTATACACGGCTATTGTTCTTTCTCAATCTAAAAGGATCTACACGGTGTTCAAGGTAAATTCGACAGTTGCCCAAGGATAAAGAAAAAATTTTTTTGGGAAAATTAAATCGTTGATTTAGATTTTTTTTACAGGAATATTAACTTACCATGTTGTTTATTAAAATCATTCAAAATTACCAACCTCTCCCTTACCCCGCGGCCACAATTCGGCTCCGGAACCTGGAGCAAGCCCTGGCAACCGTGTCCCTAGGAAAGGCGCAAAAATGAAATCAGTTTTTGTGTCAAATTCTACTTTGGTGTAGCTGGACGATCTATTGGTATCTCTCTCAAATTTGCCCCAAAGAACATGGTCCAAAATGTTCAGGTTCGGAGAGTTGCAGGGCCACACATTCAGCGCGGTGAGGTCATATATACGACCGTTTTGGTCATTTGACAACCATTTTGAGCATTTGCCGGCCGTATCGCGGGATGCCGAATCTTGCTGCCACACATATTGGTCACTGATATAATTCAAGGCTTTAGAATAGTTTTCAGAAGCCTGATGTACCCATGCGCATTAACGCTGAGGTGTTTTTCCGGTCCAGACAAGGAATTTTTGGATTCCGGGCAAGAATTCATCCGTACGAACGCAATACGATGGTCTGGTTGGTGCATTCTTCTTGCAACTTTCTCAAAATTTCTCTTGAAGTTTTCCATCTCATTCCGGATCGTTTTCAAGGAATTCAGGGAGCATTGCGCAGCTGTCGTCAAGTCCCAATTATGTCGTCCGGCGCGAATCATCAATACGCATGGAATTCTGTATCACAATTCAGGCATGTTCCGCTTGTTCAATTCTTTTGAAATTTTGTTCACTGTTTCTACACGTTTTTTTTTCTTTCGATTGATGAATCGCTTGTGTTGATATGTCAAGGCAATCACGATTTATAAATAGAACCGTAACTGTCACATTTACCACAAACACTCTGTATATCCAATACCTTTCCTACTGGTCGTTCGAAGGTATAGAGTGTTCAAGTTAGCGCCCCCAAAAACGCTCGTTCATTTTTATCTGCCTTGCATAATTTTCATTCCATTGCACAATAAAAGACGCCAGCATTTTCCGTTCTTTGTTCTACGCTGAATGCGTGAAATGGAATTTCCAAACACAGTTTTTTTTAATTCCTTACTTCTTTTGCAAAATGTCCGTTTTTTTTGCATGAAACGTAAAACATAAAAAGGAAAGCCTTACACCTGGTCCCTTCCGCAGAATACACCGTATGACCTTATTTCCCCTTTGTAGGAAATTTTTCTCACCTGACTGTTCCTTCGATAACAGTTCCCTTTTCCCATTGACCCGTACGGTGGAAGGCTTTTAATTATTTAACCAAACAACCTTACACGATCTTTCCTGCACCCCCGTGTTGGAAGTGTGATAGATCAAAGGCAAAAACCATGGGTCATGGGTGTTGGCCGAATGGAATGGGAATCACAGCGTAAAGCGTTCCGTTTCCGTTAATGTTTGATGGCAGGCACTATCCCCGGAAGACTTCCGCACGGTGATGAAGGTCGTCGAGACGGCCATCCTGTCGACGGATTTGGCGATGTACTTCAAGAAGCGCAACCAGTTCCTGGAGCTAACGGAGAACGGCGAGTTCGACTGGCAGAGTGAGGAGAAGAAGGAAAGTAAGTAAGCCGCTTTCTACTGTTTTACCATCGGTGACGCCATGCGGCTCCCGGCCACTTATTGTACTATTAATAATGTTTGATTTCTTCTCATTTTTTTAACCTTCCTGCTACTCTTTCCCTTTTGTGCAACACATAACAACAAAAAAAAAACTCCCCACCCAGTCCTGTGCGGCATGATGATGACGGCATGCGATGTGAGTGCCATTGCGAAACCGTGGGAGGTTCAACACCGGGTGGCCAAATTAGTGGCGGACGAGTTTTTCGACCAGGGTGATCTGGAGAAGCTACAGCTCAATCAGCAACCCGTTGCGATGATGGATCGGTAATTTGTTTATTTCATTATGATTGCGTTTAGGTCGTGTGTTTTGCTTTCGAGTTTGGATTCTGTGTGTTTTTCCTGCGCTGGCTTGCAGGCGCTTGGGCGAAATGGTGCGAGTGAACATGATAAAGTATGGCCAATAATCCAAGCTAATGAAACAGTTATAACAACCAACCAAACAATTCTCTCCAGGCCGGTGTGTTGATGTTTGTTTTTGGTTGGGGAGTTGTGGGGAGGTGTGTTTTTATCATTCCCTCCCCTCAAACGGGCTTTGTGGGGTCTCAATTACAAAGCGAGGCCCACCGAACCGAAGGAGCCAAAACAGTGCGTTTCGGGACAGATCCCTGCGGGGCTTTGGCGGTAATTGAAAAATAAGCCATTCTTATCCTTTTACACAATCGGTTCAAAACCCCCACTGTGGATGTTTGCTGTCCCCGGGGGCGACATTTATAACTGTGGCGAACAAGGATCGAAACAAAAAAGCTTCCATTCAAATGGCTTACGCTTATTGTTTCTGTGTGCAAAAGAAGTGTTAGTCACAAATATTGAAACACGTTCCCTACCACCGGATCGCCGTGATTGCTGTAATAACAAAGCGGAATTTCGGATGTTGGAACAGGTGTAGGCAAAGTTGGAAGGTAAATATGCAAATTCCCAGCTGTTAAGTTTGCTTTATGGGGAAGATTTATAGTAAAAAATATATAGAAATTGAAGCAAATGGAAATGGAGCTGTTACTATGGAACTAAGCAGGAAGAAAAGGTAACTTCCGGATTTTTGTTTTGCTAAAGGAAAAATTCCTCAAAAAATTGTAATAATTTATACACCTCAGGAGATAATTTATACATCCAAGAGTAAGAGTGATAAATTAAAAAAAAAACTCACATATAGCCTAATAATTTATAGATTTTTGTTCAGGAGTACCGAAGAAAACATCACAAAAATTCATTTTCAAAATTGAAAATGTGAAGGAATCAAACTTTTAAGGGAAAAGATCCCAAAAAGCAAAAGTTAACAGTGTTCAGAACAATTTCAAAAATTATTCGTCACCTAATCGATTCGTCAGGTTTTAGAGATATCCTTCGAAAAAGTTGTTTCAAAAAGAACTCGTCTAAGCATATGCATGTACATACACCTGGGCTAGAACTTGGAGTGGAAAATTTTACTAATTATTTCGGAAGTCTTCATTATGAAGAATATGTTTCTTCTTGTACGGCGCTACCAGCTACTGAATACCTCAAAGCTCCCAATGCGAAAGCTTCAACCCCATCGCTGCTTTGGCTTAAAACTCCTTCTCTGTCCATGTGGACGATCTAGAAAGACTTGGTAGATTGGGTCGTCCGGTGTCATTTGCATGACGTGAATAGCCCATCGGAGCCTGAAGAGTCTGATTCTTTGGACGAGAAAGAGATATCGTACAACTTAAAGAACTCCTCATCAATTAAAACTCAGTCCCTCATTGATCTTCCACACATTTGCGACCCAAAAATCTCTTACTCTTGGAGAATATGTATAGCAGTAGATTTTTTCCGATATGTTAATTTCCCTTTAACATAGTGTAATTGAAGTTACGGCAAATAATTCGGGCTAACTTATCTGTGGACATCGATCTTAAAGCAGCTTCGTACGATATTCCGTCCATTAGCGGGTAAAATGTTATTATATTTAAACCAATCCGTTTAAATCGCCTCCAACACGGGCAAGAATATGGATGTGCTAAATTTTATTGAGCATCATTACCACTCCAAATACTACCTCTAGAAATGGCGTCAATTTCACAGTCTTCCACAGTCGTCCGAAAATAGTTCGCCTTAAGCACGAACTTCCCCCACGGTAACAGCAATCGTAAAGCAGCTTATTACACCGTTGGCGGCGGCTTTTGTCCTTCCCGAACCGAAATCATGAGATCACGATCCGTGTGGGAATAATACGGCACCCCGGCACCCGGTCCACCGGCATTGATTGGGAGCTCAATGCCGGACGTAACCAAATTACGCCCAACAACCGTCCACCCCCGTGCGATATCTTTGGCACGAGGCACGTAAAATATTAACGGCCGGCAAGACGGCGAAGGTTTTAGGCGTGTGCGACCCAGCGTACATCCCAGCGGGCACATAACTTTAATTAACTGTGCAAGAGTCGCCGGGAGATAATTTATCCCTGGCCGTCTCGGATCATGTCCTTGGGAATGGGAGGAAGTGGTGGGGGTGGATTGGGGGGGGGGGGTAAGCTGCATGACGATAATGCTATCGATATCGGTGTGTGTATGTGTATCCTTGAGAGATGATGAAGGGGACGCAGAGCAGTGATCATAAAATCCATCTCCATGACGTTCAACGCGCTGGATTGGATGGTTGGGCGTGTACTGATGGTGTGTCGTACATTCACGCGTCTTTTTGTTGTTGTTTTATTGCTCTTTGGTGGGTTTGTTTGCGGTGTACCGGCCGGTTGTTTTTTGCTGACAGCGAGCGTAAGGATGAGCTGCCCAAGATGCAGGTCGGGTTCATTGACGTCATCTGCCTGCCGCTGTACAAGGTGCTGACGGAGGCATTCCCGTGGATTAGCCCACTGTACGAGGGCACGATGGACAATCGGCAACACTGGCACGATCTAGCGGAGAAGGTTGAGATGGGACTTACCTGGATCGATCACGATACGATCGATAAACCGGTGGAAGAGTTTGCCGGTGAGTAGTGCGAATTTTGACCACCGGGTCGTAAAGCATATGATGCGATTTTCCATTCCATTTTCCTTTTTTTCCCAACAGCGGGTAAGGAAACGCTGGCCGACATTGAGTTCACGGTAACGACACTCAACTGTGCCCATCCGGAGGAGAAAACCGAAACCACGCCGGTACACGAACGGAAACCACGCTTCAGCAGCCTTCGGAAAACGGGTGCCCTCGGGAAAGCCGTCCGCAACAAGCTCTCCAAATCCGTGCATCATAATGCGGCCGGTAACGAGCGTCCTGCGTCCATCGTCTCACAGCCTGGCAGTACCAAGAGTGGCACGGACGATGGTACACCAACACCGGTCGGTGGAGATCATCCACTACCATCCGAAGAGACGACTGATCAGCAGCAGCAAAAACAACACCAGGATCAATCCTCACATTCGGTCCCGGTAACGCCGGGCAGTGGAGTTCCGCCTTCCCAGCTGCAGGAGGGCGTTGGGACGACCGCACAGCCACCGAAACATCCCACCAAACCGGTGAAGAAGCGCTCCAAACTGTGCATGCTGTTGTGACCCAAGTTTTACACCGACTCGTCGGACGATGCAGCCAGCGGTGGTTCCGCTGACAAGGATAGGGAAAATGCCGTCTAATGCTGGATGTATCTGGAGGCGAAAACAAAGAAAACACAACAATCCGTACTGTGTATGCCATTTTAGCTCCCTTGGCTGTATTGTCGTTTTTCGTGTTGTAGCGAAAGAAACATTCCGTGGGGGGCAAAGCAAATGTTGGTTGCGAGTTGCTGTGCTAAACATTAAATTACTAGAAAGTAAACAAGAGTAAGACAAGGGTGAAAAATAAGAGGGGGGATGAAGAGACAAAAACGCTTTTTTGGCCACCATTATTAGCAAAAAAATAAAAAAAAACGATTGAAAAAATTCGAACTCCCGCTACAACGGGGCAGTTCGTACAAGGCTGTTAGTTCAATGTTTGTTCATAGTCCATTTGTCCTGTTTGTGGGAATTTACATATAGTTACACGTAGTTACGTATGCTCAAAACCACGCAAAGCAACATTAACGAGAACAAAAACCAAATGTACTAACCATAACTAAGGCTTAAGCCGCAGTAGAAGGGAAGGATGATAAGGAAACGAGAAAGAAAGAGAGAGAGAGAGAGAGAGAGAGAGAGAGAGAGAGAGGAAGAAAGGAAAAAAACACACACACAAACCGGTCAATTTAGGTAACACACCATACAAAAAGAAGAAAAAAAACACCACGGAATCACGTGTGAATATGATTGCATTATCCATCTCGTTCTTTTTCTAATGTCAGCAAAATGTTAGAGAAAGCGGGGTGAAAAAAGCTCCACCAAGCCATAGAAACGCTCGGTTAACGGTTTTTTCAAAAAGACCAACCATCCTAGTCATTAGTAGTCGTTCTAGCAGGCCGTGTTTTAGTAAACGTCAAAAGCGTGTGAGCTAGTGTGAGAGAGTGAGCGTGAGAGAAGAAAGTGAACGATGTGAGAAGGATCTCACCGTACTTATTGCACCGTATTTTTATCGGTGTTTTCGTTGGTATGCGATTGTTAACTAACTGTAACGGCACTGGCGGTTAGGCTTCGTTATAACGCTCGAGACGAGAAGACAGAGACGGTAGCAATTAGATGTGTTAGAGAGCACGTTGAAACCAAAGCAAAACAAACAAACTCTGTGTAGTGTGTTGTGTGCAAGAGACAAACTCCAAAGACAAACAGTAATGTAAACGTCCACACAAAGCGGAAGCTGGCCAAACAGGCAAATATATAGACTTGCGGTAGTTGTACTACTGCAACACTGGAACAGACAAGTATGGTGTTGAGTTGGTAAAGGAAAACCACATAAAAAACCCCGTGCAAGCCCCGAGGATGGTGAAAGCGATTGTGCTTGATGCCGCAGTTTCCAGTTGAGAAGATGCGCGTTATCCGATAAGAATGTAAAAGTTACCGTCCTACGTTTAGCACCTTTGGCTGCGCTGTCTATCCAGCTTCTACGTACCGGTGCTATTGTTCCGGTGTTGACTATTGTTGCTTTTTTGTTGTCCCTTCGGTGGTGTTTGTCCGCCAGTGAGAAGGCGCCCAGTGATACTATTGTTAAGCTTTGTTCGTTTTTCACTTCTGATTCCTTTTCTTCCTTCCAGCGCTTGTACTTCATCGTTGATGTGAAGCTTATTTGCAACCGTAATTCACTCGGGCAAAGATCCCAACTGTCGGTCATTGTGTGGCGTAAAAAGGTGCATTGTGTTTTGTAAAATACATGTACACTGAAAACAATGGAAGGAAGATCGTAAGGTGAGATTTTTTTTTGTTGAAACGGTGCTGCGCTCTTATCAAAGACTGGTTAGCGTTGGTACAAGCTCCCGCAAAACTATCCACCATGTGTCGTTGTGATTCATCCTGCTAAAAGAAAAAGAAATGTTTAAAAAGGTGTAATTAATAACTGATTGGTGATCCATTTGGCAACATGTGGATGAGGGACATTTTTGGAAGGTGCATGAACACAAACTGCAGTTAGTCACTTAACTTAACACGTGAAGAAAAAAAACAGAAACACAATACACTTTGCATGTTCCAGTAATAATTAGCAGCAAAAACAACCGCGTGTCTTTGATGGTTAGAAACATTTTTGTGATTGTATATCCGTATACTTTTTTGTGATGCAAAACTTAAAGCAAGAGACAAAGCGTGGGAAGGGTGAGGAGGGAAAGGAACGGTTTGGAGTATCCAAACGAAATGGCCGGGGGGAAAAAAACACTGGCAGAAACTAACCACAATCGTATTGATGAAGGACGAGAAAGAAATACAACAGCATGTGAGCACTGAAGAGATTGGGGCAGATTTTTACAGTTGCATCCGAAAAAGGATAAACATGAGGGTAAGAATTAATAGATTTATGACGACGACAATTTTTTAAAGATTGCTTCATTTTTTTCCGTTGAACCACCAGGCGTCTCCATTTTACGTTTATTACATATAATGACCAGCTAGGAGAATTAAAAGACCAAGGTGGGGTTAACGGTAAACTCATATTATAAGCTGCATAAGCATCTAAGAACCGTTAGTACCGTTTTAAATTCGTTCGTTTGCTCGCTGGATAACATTCAAAAAGAAGACACAAACACGTGTTGAAGACTGACGAAACGTGTGGAAGATACCCTAAGCTAAGACTATCTCAAGATTCTTCACCTATTCGGCACGGTTTGCAAGGGAGAACTGCGAATTAATTAGTTGCACTGTAAGGAGTAGATATTTTTAGAGATTGCATGCAATTGTAACAACCGTTAAATGGTTTTAGCCTTTTGAAAAAAATCTTGTACATCACTTACCATCGATCAACATCGTGTGGAAATTCAATATATTAGTCTCCAACATCTCCCGGAAGATATGCACTCTTCCATTAGTGAAATAACTCTTTCCACGCATTGCGATTGTACACCATTTCTTACTTGTTACATCGACACTTCAATGCTCTGCCTGGCCATTTTAACAGTGGCATTGCTCTGTCTGCCTACCGCACTCGACTTTCTTCCTCTGCTATTCTTGAATTGTCTTCTCCTGAACTTTTTCGATATATTTTCTCTATTTCTTTCCATTGATCTTTTCTATTCTTTCTTGAATTTCGGTTAAGGTTCAGTTTATATTCTGGCTCCTTCAGCTTGTTATCGTTACTAAGTAAAGAATTAGATTAAGTACTAGGTTGAAAAGTCGGTAAGGAAATCCTCTTCATTAATTCAAAATAATTACAATAATCAAAATAATAATAATAATTTGATTAACTAATACCCCTCTTCCATTTCGGCATTCAAATACATTAAGTGAAGGATTATTAGGTTCTAATTCTACTGACTTGTCCAGGCTAACTACAGAGTAGCAAGTCTAATTTGGTTGTGAATCTAAATCTTCCCAAGGAATTCAGTCGTTAAGAGATTTTGAAGACTGTCCCAGGCTAATTCCCTTCTAGAACACTGTACAACCTCGAAAGGTCCCTGCCATTCGATGCAGATCTGCTATTTCTGACTTCCGTGACTTTATTTCACCCATAAACAGGATATTCAGTTAGATATCTCCTCGGCCACCTAGAACTGACCTTCTAGAAGATTTTTACAGCCGCTGCTTCGAGTATTTCTAGTAGAAACCATCATAATAGGTGAAATTAAGGATGACTTCGCAGAAGAGATTATGCTAGTTGTGTATCACCTAACATTAGCCATTGGAGAACAGAGATCTTCATTGAAAAGACTGCTTTCTGAAAGAAAAGAAATTAAGTGTTTAAAGTGAAGACAAATGTGCACTGAAAAGACTATTTCCTTTTGAACATAATTGCAATTTGTTTCTAGTTTGTGTAACCTTTCTTTTATGACCTCTTTCATTTAAAATTTCCATTTCTCAGCGATAGTGCAAAAATAAGGAAAACGTGTTACTTACAGATAAATATAGAACCATCTTTTTCGTCTCATTTATTATTACTTATCCCGCACAAATGCATTCCACTATTAACGTTGCACTCGCTCATTCACTCACCGTTCTACCCTTCACCACCGTCCGCGCATCCGGGTGATGCGATACAGTACAAGGAAACGGGTTGATCCCTAAACGGAACGAAATAACGTGTTAAAAAAAATCGTTTGAATCGTAGCTGATTCGAACTGCTGCCGATCATCGTTATCGTTAGTGCCCGGACTCCCGGTCCATGTCGGGTTATCGGCGTGGAGCCTTGGAGTGTTCCAAAGGTGTGGCAAAGGAGAGAGAGCACTGTCTGTCGCCATGTAAATCTTGTTTTTTTTTCTTCCATTGTTCCTTTTTCCGTTGTTCCGTTGTAATATTATGTTTGTGGCTTACAGTGTATGTTAGGAAGGGTTTGTATAAGTAATGGAATTTATGTGATGATATCTGGTTTTGCGCTTGCTCTGGTTGCGCATCTCGATAAACGCTCTCGATTAACGAGGATTTTGGGGCAGTTTGCAGCTGCAGACCAAACGTAAACCACCGACTGAACCGGAAAGTGGGGAAAACCGCGATGACACTAGGGGCTTGGGTAAAAGGGTTGGGCTACGTTTAACATATTCAACATGACGTATCGTCCCGCTGACGCTGCGGCAGAAGAAGGAAACCTTCCCGAGCGTATCGTTGTCTCGTTCGTAGACGTTTTCTACAGGAATATTTTGTCGCTGTGGGGTGTATGAAGGAGTCGTTTTCGTTGGTATGTAAGTATGCAGTACACGTCCGTGTTTGTCGATCTGTCCGTCGGTCCTGTCGTGTGTGGGTTTGGGGAAGCGATGCAATGATTCCCTGTTCCCTGATTCCCACACACACACGTGTCGTCCATTGGAAGTTTTGCTTTATCTTTTATGTTTCCATACGATTGCCGCACGCTAATGCTGCGTTTTGCCTCTGTTCGTCTATTCGCCGGAGGACACGTTTGGCTGCGCACGGGCGACACCTTCCTACATGAAAAACTCCTCCGTTGAATGGGACAGCGGCAGTCACGTGCGCCCAGGTCGATCGAGTATGGAAATTTCTATTACACGCAGCCCGCGGTACACTGGGTCCGTAATTTGCAGCCCCTTCGGATTGTACACCCGTTCGTTTTGCATCGCGATGTACTTCGACACCTTCCGGAGACACTGAAACGGACAGAACCACGGATGGTGAATGTGTTTAACGAAAAGAACGAACCATCTGGTAGCACACTACCTTCTCGTAGTGTGTTTCCGTGCATATGTAAATCAAGTAAGCTGTAATGCAGGCCAGGCAACCCTCACAATAGGTGCTGCAGGAGCCTTTCTCTGCCTCCGCGAAATATTCGTTCAATTTGTTCATGGTGCTCTCGAAGGTGTGTCTATCGATCTGCAAAAAAAAACAAAAATACAACCCCGGATCAAGTTTCATGTTCACTGGCTGACGCATCCCGTTCACCTACCCTACTCTCCAGCTCCGGGGGAAAGCGGTTCTGGAACTTTACCGAGGTGCCTTCACTGTAATCCCGCTGGATGAATACTTTCATGTAGTTTGGCTGGGTGGTGGCCGGGGTACCCGGCTGAGACATTCGTACAGTGGCCATGAGGAATGCTAGCCTTTCTGTTGATCGCTAGTGTTCCGTCTTGTTGTTGGGATAAACCTCTACCTTTGTGCAGTTTACATGAACGAACGTGAAAACCAGTACACAATCTTGCACAGTCACCACTTGACGTATACTTTCCACCGCGACAACCGCTTAGCGCATCAAGCACGGCCAATTTGGGAGCAATCAATGCTTAGGCAGAAGATAAAAATCACCAAAATATCGAAGTTTCACTCACCAAAATGATAATGTTTTCGATTTTTCGTTTTTTATTTTTTCTCGTTTTCGTGTTGTCAAATTAGACAAACGTCAAACGCAACGCGATATTATGACCGAACGGGAGCGTGGGTCCCATAGTGTTGCATGAAGGGAGAAAAATTAATCGGATCACCCACTGTGCGTAATTGGAACGTTTGTAATTTGTAAAATCTAATTAATCTTATCATAATTGGCGATTTTTTTGTGATAAGTCACTTTTTTTAATGTATTGTTTTTAAAAGAAGAACAGAAATGAACTTATTTTGGACAGGAGCGATAGATTATTCGTGCGTAGTTTCAAACGATTGGTGCAGAGCGAGAAGGCATACATTTAGAGTGAGGAGGAATATTTTCGAACCAAACATGTGCGAAAAAGCTCTCGAGCTTTAAAAAATGTGCTTTAACCGTTTCGCGTTCATGAGCAAAATTTGCAATCCTATTTGTGCGATCGGCATATTCGGGTATCTCTACATTTTAAGCATAAATCCCTAATAATATTAATTCTATTCAATATTCAAATTTCACTCTTGAAATACAACACAAACACAGTCGAGAAGAAGATGTATTGAGCAAATTTCGATAAATATTTAGTATTTGAGAAGCGATTTACTTTCCTTCTTTATAATACATTATAATACACCCAGGATTAGGCGCAATTTCACTGTTTAAAGAAGGAAATATATCCCAAACAATGTCAATGATGTTCTGGACCCATCATGGAAGATGTGCATGTTTTTGTAAGTGTTTCTGATTTGTTTCTTAGTAATTGTTTGAATCATATTTTATTAAATGTTTTAAAATGAGGAGAAGCTCTCAGAGATCATCTAAAAGCCAAAATTAGTTTACTTTTCTTACATGCGTTGAAATCCTCACGATTTAGAAACAAAATCTACTCGATACGACCAATTTTTGGTTAAAGGTTGTATTAATATAACAATTATTAAAATTATTTTTTGCTTAATATGATAAGTATTTGCAGAAAAAAAATAATTACACAATGTCTCTTTTTTTAATAAATTTGACCACGATAAGCAATTTTTTCACCTGAGTTTAAACCCAAATTCGTTCGTCGAATGGTCAAAATGAGTGCGCGTGAGTGCCCGCGAGTGAGGGGGCATTAATTCAGACTTTTGCATGAGTTTTTATCGTCCGACACCAAGAGAACATCCTTACAGGAGGAAGAACTAGTTTCTGTGGTAATTCATATAGCTGTTCCCTTTTCGCTAGTGATCACTAAACCTAATCCTTAAACTGATCGTTTACCTCTTTCTAATTGCTTAAAATATAGTGCGTGTCATAACTTTAGATGAATGTGTTGTATTGGCAATGAGAAATAACAGACAGGCATGTTTTAAAGGTAGGATTTCATTTGAATTTGAATTTGTGAAACATTCCACGAAGCAGGAATAAACTTCAACTAAGTAATTCACTGCTGATGCGAAATATTTTATTTAAAAAAAAATGTTTTTTATTTATGTTATACACTGTAC